>OX439243.1:21606153-22231153 GCA_949319165.1 Sialis lutaria
CACTTTGAATCGGATATCTAATTTTTTTAAGTTATTCACCTTAAGCATGTGCAAAGACGCTAGTTCAAAATTTGGGTATTAAAAAATCTCACCTATAACATTACTCAAAAGTTTAAAAACGTACACGAAGAGAGAATAGGTACAATTTGACCTCTTCTGTTAAGTTAGCAAAAATCGCGTTATCCAGTTTTGTTCCCCAGTTCCTCATTTATCATATAGAAGACAAAATCATCTACAAAAGTGTACTCTACCTATACATATATAGTTGTCGGTTTTAGTGGGTTTCATTCATTCATTCTATTTTTTTTTTCTATTTTAGGTAAAAAATCGATCTAATTTGACTGGTCCATAACTCGATAAATATATCTATTAATAGTTCAAATGTAAAAAAATAAAATTAACATTTTTTTGCCTTAAGTATATAAAAAGGAAAATGACACCGCTTCTGGATCAAAAATATAGATTAAATATCAAATGTACATCAAATAATAATAATAGAATAACTACCTAAATCGATATGGCGCGAAGCGCAATTTTTTTTAAGTTAACTCATTTAATCATAACTCGTAACGTGACTCAAACGTGAGTTCTGAATGAAAATTTTGAAATATTTATAAATTTTAACTCTTCAATTTCATAAATGCAGTAGTACTTAGGCTTAGGCACATAATTAACCAGTTAAATGTACGGCAGGTCAGGTTCAGAGGGGGGGCAGCTGCCTCTCCCTGCCCCCTCTTCGGTACGCCCATGGCATACACTGCCGTGCAAAAGTCTTTGGACACTCATTTTTTTGCGTATTGTAAATATAAAACTGCAAAAATGGTTGATAAAAAATCTTAAATGTTGATAAGAATATTTAATTACAACTTTTGTAATAATTCTAGTATATCTAAAATACAGCACTTACAATTTTCCATGTTAAGGAAAATTTTTTGAATTATATGCCTGAAAGGTCAGGTTTACTCAAGTTGAAAGTATTGACGCACAGTGTCTTTCAAGCTTACGAGAAATTGATTATTACTATTTTTACTGCGAGTAAACATATTCTTTTCGTGATTTTGGTGATTTTTATTGACTGAAATCTGTGTATATTTACATTCAAAATCACAGGTGTCCAAAGACTTTTGCACGGCAGTGCAGATGAACTATATTATATATTAATGTATTAACCCAAAATATATAGTTTTTGAGTTATAAATGCAGTTTCATTCAGAATAAAATTTACAAAATTATATAAAATATGAAATGGATATAATTTTTTTATTTAAATTATAATATAACAAAAATACTTTATGCAAAACATTTTTAGAGGTTTGGATGAAGAGAGAAGACTACAAATATAAAAACAAACAATGTTTTTCAGATTTTAATGAAATATGTAACTAATTAATCAACCATATGCCATATGCTAAATAACTTTTTTCTAATGACAAAAAATGTAACAAAATAACATATTATTTTTTCATGCATCAAAAATGTTGATATCCCATAATAAGTTCCGTGTAGGTTGGTACAATGTATTATAAATAATTAGCCAAGAAATTTTGTAAGAAAAATAACAGGCTAATTTTTTTTCCATTCTGTATAAGGAGGCTTGAGAAGGTACGTTACAATATAAAGTTATCGATAAAAACCAATAAAATTCGTACAAAAATACAAATATTTTTTTAAGGGTTGTCAACATTGGACCAATGTTACCGTATTTATTTAAATGTCTTCATATTAACCCTTTACTTCCCAGTGTCCTATATATAGGACATCATATTTTCTAATTTTTTTCTCTGATATTATAATAATAACGTATAGTTAGTTTGATTTATATTATTAATATGTTTTTTAAGTCTCTCTACTTACAATCATTTTTAAAACGAATTCATTAAATGAAAAATTATTTAAAGTAACCATATAAATTCCAGCTAGCCGACATTTATAGTTTTTTTTTAACTTAGTAAAGCGTTTTTAAATTGACGAAACATAATATAACTTATGAAATTATAAATAAAGCATAAAAGTATCAATAATTTCAAAAATAAATCTAGGTACAAACTATCGTCGTTAAAAAAAGTGCTTTCCTATAAATATGGCATTGGGTTTAATTCTTATGATAATAATCTAGTCTGCGACTGATAATTATTATGTCTTGTATTGAATTTATCTATTTGGCCATATTTTCAACAAGAATTGAGAATTTGATCAAAAAACTCGAAGAAATAAAAAGTCGGGAAGTAATGGGTTAATAAAATGTATATCTACATTGTATATATAAAAAGTCAAGTGTTTACTTTATACTTAAAATTTAAATAACTGTACATATACCTTTATTCAGGGAAACAAATTTAAAGCACAAGTAACGTTTATCGATTTAAACATTCCACAATTCTAAATACTTCACGAAATGACCTGCGATTTCGCCTTTTTTATTCGTTCCTCCACCTTATTTGCAGAGAACTTTTTTTCCATCCACAGACTTTTGTTGGACAAACTTCTTTTAATGTACTAAAGAGGTAAAGTTGATTTGAATGATGTACTTTCTAATTATCTTTTATAATTTGATGCTGTTTTGTTATAGCATTCGAGAATAATTATTTTTCTCTTTTGCTTCGTTAAATGCTGATAGTGATGTATATACTTATTACTACACGCCATTACATTTTTCAAATTGATTTTGTGTGTATACTTTATGTTAAAATAAACATTGAGTAATTTTTAATTGGAAAATGTAATTAAAATAACTGCCGTAATTTTTAACTTGAAATGGTAAATTTATATTTCAAAATAATAATTTGATGTTTTTTTTTTACTTTTATATATTAAAGGTATAAGAATCAATTATAGTCCAGTGTATAAAGAAATTAATGGGAAATGTTCCGGAATGGCTATGTTAAGGTTGATTTTTTTTTATAGAAAAATGTTTCCGTTAACATATTAAAGAGTTTAAAGGCGAAGTAAAAAATTCTAAGCTCTAAAATATTTTGATAAATGTATTTTTTTAAGTTGTTCAATTTCGACGTAGAATACGATTCTGTATAATGAAAAAAGATGACCTCTATTTTATTTCCAAGCTTTCACCAAAAATAATTTTGATAACAGGGTCAGTCCATTTTGCGAAAATGAATACTAAAATATAAAATTAACAGGCTACTTAACATCAATTTTCATAAACCAAAAGAAAATTAGAAAAATTGTAGTTAATTTTCAAAATATTTCAAAAAATTTCAAAAAAGACAACAAATAAGGTGAAATCACAATAACTTACTTAAGAATAAGTGACGATCCTGGCAAACTATTAAAAGTCTTTGACAATTACATATCAAACGTGACGTTTGACCAAATTAAAAAAAAAGAAACAAATAGTACTCTTATTGTATCATTTTATTCAACGTGTCACACTCGTTACAATGTTTGTTGAGTAATAACCAGTTAAATAGATTACGTATTTGCCTGATGCTCTTGTGTTACTAAAAATAATTTATTCGTAACATATTAAAGTACGATTATTATAAAGTTAATTCAATATTTTCGCTTAACTTTTTTTTGAATAGATTTTGAATAGAGGTTGCAAAACATGCTATAGTTGGCGTCACACCCGTCACAGGGTTTTGAACGCTGGCATTTTTTTGAAAAATAACCCTAGGACCTTTTATTCTTTCAATATAATGTATTACATTAAGATCTAGAGAAAAATGGTAAAACCATGTAATTAACTACTTAGTATTATTTAGAAATTATGAACTCCAATCCGAGTTGAAATGTCACACCCGTCACCGCGGACTGACCCAACATCCTATGATGTTTCTTCAACTTTTGTCCGAAACATTTTTTTCTTTTTACTTTCTTTTGAAATAGTAACCTAGAGGGGAATTAAAATGGATCACCCGGTATATAATTATATTTTAAAGTAATTTTTAAAAGAAAGTCAATATTTGCAAGACTTCTATATAGGTAAATATAGATAGAAGCTAATTTCAGACAGTATCTCAAAAATCATTAAATAAACATTTTGTTATAAGAGAACAATCTATCAAAACGTTAATCAATTATTGAAAAAAAAAGTCTTCCTAATATTTCAAGACGAGCTTTCGTGTTGGTAACAATATTTGCGGTTCTAAATTTAAAGATACATCACTCTCTCGTATTTGATTGATCACTTGTTTCTTTGAGAACAAACAAGAAAATAGACTTGATCAATATTGACATGAAATTTACTCTTATATCAGTAAGTAAATAAAAATATACAAGTTTTAAATCTCAAAATAAACTTTATCATTTTACATATCTATGTATATTCTATATATCTGTCGCAGCCGGATTGTAAATTTAGCCGCTTTATAAAGCGGCTAGCTGTTTTGTAGAAAGTGGGGATTAAATATCCGCCTTGGTTAGGGCAATCTATTGGGGCGAAAGAAAGCAAAGAACTGTAGGAATTTTAACGTTTATTTTATTTGACAGAATTATTAAAAAACAGTTCATTGCAGAGGAAATTGGATTAATCCCCTGTCGCCTCAATAGATTGCCCTTACCAGGGCGGAGTTTGAATTCGCGTTATTAACCTAAGAGAGATACTAACCTGCTTATTTCACCCCAAAAGATTGCCCTGACCAAAGACAGTTAACGTGTATATTATAAGAACATACATTTTCTACAAAACGGTTAGTCGCTTTACAAAACGGCTAGCCGCTTTATAAAGCGGCTAAATTTACAATTCGGCTGCGACATATCGACCATGGATATATTTCACATATATACTCGCGTACTTAATAGAACTGAAACACATTTATAAATACTTGTAAAATAAGTTTATCTTCCTAAATGCGGAAAACCTAATTCTCACGTTGTAACGGATTAGTGAAAAGTTTTTCCCGTTGTATTTGTTCTCGCTGGATTTAAATAACACGCACGGGTATAACGAGTTTTATGTGTAATCAGTAGCGCAACAAGAACACAAAATATTATCAATAGTACCTATACACATAAATCTAGAATCATCTAGAAATCTTTGCATCAACTAAAAATATACTTATAGGTACTATAAATCAAAAGAAAACTATACTGAAAACATTTGCAAAGAAAAGAAGCTCAATCATATTGAAAAATTTAGTTAAGGAAAATCTTAAAATAAAAAAGATATAGGTAGGACTCATAAAAGGCTACTTAACATTATTACCAGTGCATACCGCAAAAATGTGCTCCGTAAAGTCAGAGGCGTATCATTTGGATCGTAAAATAAATATCAATTGTTTTAAATTATAAAGTTAACTAATAAACAATGATAAAAAAGTTTATTGTCACGGAGAACACACCAGATTTGAAAATTTGAAAGAAATCGTACGACGGGAAGTTAAAAATCGGTTGCAAGTTTTGCATCCCCTGACATACATTCATACTGACATACTTATATGTGAAGTTAAGTAAAAGCTTGTTAATAAATGTTTTATATTGTCTTTAATAGTACAGTGGAACTTTGATACTACGTTTTTGAAATGACTAGAGTGGAAACACGAACTAAAGAGAAAAACGAAGGTACTAACAAAAATGGGGTCTTATGAAAAAATATCGAGACGTAAAAAAAGTACCTATGTCGAAAAACTTATTAAAGCAAAACGTACTAACGAGGTTCCACTGAATTTAGATGTTAATTCATTAAAAAAGAAACGTTTAATATTAAAATTCAATTGTAATTATTAAGTCCTACCTATACCTTGAAAACTACGTTGAATTTCGAGGATTGCAGTTACAAACAAAATAGATTTTATTTACTATACACAGAATGTCACAGAACAATTTATAAAAATAATAATGATGTATACGATACGACGGTTCGAACACGACTGACTGAATGCTCTGTTGTACGGTCGATGTTCCCCCACTCTTGTACCTTAGTTATATGCGCGACGAACGTATCCACGTATTCTCTGCATCTCGCTTACAATAACCACGCCCTATTTGTATTAGTGCGCTCTTGATCATGACCAATCACGAAGCATAGAATAAGAAAGGTGAATAATGTATACTGTAATATAATTTGTTGAGTCAAAATATGACCTTCAAACTGAGTGGTCTTTCGTGTTCGAGTCAGTGCGCAGTAGTTGACTGCGCATCCATCTATAACTGTGTGTGTGTACCCCACCACATAACATTTAACCAATCAGCCATGTGGGAATATGTTTTCCTTCTTTAAGCTGCGTGCAAAGTATATTTTTTTACTTCTGTAGAGCGGTCGGGCCGCCATCTATAGCTTTTTGATCTATCCCTTCCACTCATGTATCTTCATGGAACCAATAAAACAAGGTTTACTGTGGATATTTTGACAATCACCATTTTATATAAATTTATTTTCGATGGCGTATTAAATCGACAAGAAATTTATGTGTGTCGTGCTTCTAAATAATTTATCTATCATGTAAACAATATTTTCTGCATAAATAAGCATTTTTTTAAATAGGAGACACGTAAAAAAATCATCGCAGAATAGTTAGGTACCTATTATAAATTAGTCGGATCAAAAACAAAATAGATTTTATTTACTATACACACAGAATTTCACAGAACAATTTATAATAATAATGATGTTTACAATACAGCGGTTCGTACACGACTGACTGAATACTCTGTTGTACGGCCAATGTTCCCCCACTCTTGTACCTTAGCTATATGCGCGACGAACGTATCTACGTATTCTGTGTATCTCGCTTACAACAACCACGCCCTTTTTGTATTAGTGCGCTCTTGATCATGACCAATCACGAAGCATAGAATAAGAAAGGTGAATTACATATGTATATTGTAATACAATTTGTTGAGTCAAAATATGACCTTCAAACTGAGTGATCTCTCGAGTTCGAATCAGTGCGCAGTAGTAGACTGCACATCCGTGTTTAGTTGAGTGCATATCCCACCACTAAACATTTGACCAATCAGCGGCCGTGTGGGAATTCTGGTATATAATTTCTTACTTCTGTACAGCGGTCGGGCCGCCATCTCTATAGCTTCTGTTTTTTGGTGTACCCCTTCCATTCATGTGTAGCCTTCTTATGGAACCAATAAAACAAGGTTTGCTGTGGATATTTTGACAATCACCATTTTAAATAAATTTCTTTTCGATGGCGTATTAAATCGGTAAGAAATTTATGTGTGTCGTGCTTCAAAATAATTGATCTATTATGTAAACATTATTTTTTGCATAAATAAGTATTTTTTTGGAAATAGGAGACCCGTAAGATCATCGTAGAATAGTTTTTTTTTAATTTGTCATCATGCCTATTCTTAGCGCAAAGCAAGAAGAAATGTGAAAGGCTCTAGCCCATTAAGATGGTAAAAATCCCCCCTCAACGGATTTGGCTGAAATTTGATACAATTTTTCCCGAGTTACAAGACCTGAAGCGCCCTCTGCCGTCCATAACCTCAAAAAAGGTGTTTTTTCTTTAATATTTTTTTCTCTGCGAGTTTTTAACCGAATCACTTGAAATTTGGGCTGGTAATAGCTTTTATATACTTAGATGAATATGGCCACATATTTTTAAAATTATTTTTGACGCGAATTTTGAATTTTTATAGCAACAATAAAATTTAAAAGGGCCATATTTCGGCTCTCAGGGCCCCTATTCTCGAGTTCACTCGACATTTTTTCCGTTCGACTTTCTAGTAAGTAACTAGGTAACTCACTAAAATGTCGATCGCAACGAAAAAAGCGTATTCTTGAATCTCGATTTGACTTTTCGTTCGTAAAATGTCGAATGAAAAATCAAGAGTGGTATTTGGCATGCGAGATTATAAATTGTCGCTCGACATTTTTATTTGTTTGGTTATGTTTTAGTATATGTCAAATAATACAACAAATAAATATCTTGATTTTGTATTTATAACTAAATACAATTGTGTATTGAGAGATTTTGTATTAAATAAAAGTTAGTACCGAAATTTTATTAATGTTTTATTGAAATTAAATTATAAAATTAGATAAAATTTATACTTTTAATTTAAAATGTTTATATGTCACTAAAAATTTTCAATTTTAGTTGTATGTTGTATGGCATTTATTCATACTAACAATTTGGTTTCTAATTTGCTAAATGTAGTAGTAGAAACTTGAGGATATAACCCGGTGGAACTTTTCTATACTATAAGTATTTAAAATTTAATTGATATTGTCGAAGTATATATGTTACATGATTTTTGTTGTTGTTGATATGTATGTATTTTGATAAAAGTATAATTAAACATTGTTTGATTTTAATCTGTCATTTCATTTTCTCCTACACAGGAAAAGTGTGCAATATATTTCAAAATTTGGAATTGGATATTATAAATAAATAAAAAATCAATTTTAAAATCACTTAATTTTGTAATCATTTTAAATGACAAGACAAAAATAAATAAAACCATAGACATAGAATAAAACATAAAATACTTGAATTTGATTGGTCAACAGCTAGAAATAAAGTTGACAACATCGCATAAATGTCGAAGGAAAATTTACGTTCGACATTCATCTCGAACGAACTCAAGAATACGCATTTCATGTATCATGCGACTCGACATTTTAAATCTCGAACGAAAATCTCGCATACGACATATTCTCGCACGAACTCGAGAATAAGGGCCCAGGGCCCATGTAGGCTACATACTGCAATTACATACGTATCTTATCAAAAACAAATATCTTGATTTTTTTCATTCAAATATTAAAGACAAAACATATTTTTTGAGGTTAGGGACGACAGAGGGCGCTTCAGGTCTTGTAACTCGGGAAAAATTATTTTTTTATAATGACAAATAAGTGTACCAAATTTCAGCCAAATCCGTTGATTTTCGATATTTTCTATTAATTTTATACCTGTTATAACTTATTTTCTATCAACTTTACTATCATACATGTATAAGACTTTTATAAAGAAAACATTCTCAGCTATAAAATTCAATAATAATATATAGGGTGTTCCATTTAAAAAAAAGTTGTATTTCAATATATCTCTTAAATTCGACATTCAATTGTTTTTTTGACACCGCCATTATTCATCCTGGAAAAAATACTGATACTTTGTCCATTTAACCGATCTTCTATATAGCTCCAATAATAACAAAGTTAGCAATGATCACTCGGTTCCCGCGATCACTCTGTAGGTATATGTACTTACATTTTCAATCCCGTACTATGATAAGTATAGTTTCATGTTATAAAAGGAATAACTAACTCTCGCTCCGTTGAAAATTCCCAAACATATAAATATATGTACGTTTACATATATACATACATATAAATTTACATACCATCATTTTCATTTTGCTTTTACCCACATCATAAATTCGTAACCGCGCCACTGCTTCTGTATTCATACAAAAACGTAAATTGTCCCCCTTTAAATGTCCTTATTGTCGCGTGAAAGGGACTAGCTTAGCGGTTTTACAGCACCAAAAGGATATGGTACAATCACAATAAAACTCTAATAGCGAACTGCTCTTTTAGGATTCACATTATTAAAATACTCGCTCTTACAAATATGTTATTGTGACGTTCATAAAACGCACCACGGGCTTGAAAAGGTCGAAAATGCTTTTGGGTTTTTATGACCAATCGAACATCTATGTATATTCATGTAAACATAAAAACCTAAGGAATGTAATTACTGTCATGTTAACATTCACATTTGTATTTCGAATCGCTTTAGGCGTTAATCTTTGATGTGATAAAATGTTAAACTGGAATAATACGTGACCTATACCCATAGAAAATGGTTAGAATAATATTAATTAAAGCTTGATAATTGGTTGAATTATCCTTTAAGGGGGTAGATCCAGTTGGGACTTCCAAAAAAAACTCTTTTTAGGATTTTTTTGGTCACGCATTAAAATAATTAATAACAAATGTTTTTCCATATGAAGGATATGTATATTTACAGAAAATATTATAATTTTTTTATGGCAAAATATTAAAAAATAAGTGGGATATACAGGTGTCCCATTTTAATCTATCACCCCCCTAATTTTTTTTATCTATCAATTAAATCAAAAAATGCTTCAAATAAAAGTTGTTTGATTTTGAGGGGGACCCAAAATGGCGTTATTAATTTTTTATTTTTTGGACGTCTTCATGGTCAAATAGGCCCAACTTTTTTTTTCAAATGGAAACCTATATTTTTTATTACGGTATCTTATTGTTTGGAAAAAAACAAGTAGCTTTTGTTTCAAAAAAATTTTTGTATGACTTCATTTTTTTTAATATTAAACAAAATAATTTTAGATTTTAGATTTTTACTAATTTTTTACTCGAAACCCATTAACTTTAGAGGAAAAATGTAAAAAACAAAAAATGTTTATTTTAATCTGATATAACTACACTGTTAGAAAATTCTATGATGATTTTACTAACAATTGTAGGAAGTTTTAACGCACGACCGTATAGTAATTATACAATATCGTATTGTAATTATACAATACGATATTGTAATTTTAGTAGCAGTTGTAGGAAGTTTTAACCCAAAACCGTATAGTAATAATACAATACCAACATTGTAATTTTAGTACATAACAGTTGTAGGAAGTTTTAACGCACTACCGTAGGTATATATATATTGATATTGTATAATTACTATAGTAATTATACAATATCAATATTGTAATTTTACAATATGTGTGTTGGAATTTTACAATACATTTAAAATTGGGTAGGTTTAGTAATATTGGGAATTAATATTTAATGAATATTTACATCGTAATTATTTTTTATTTTTTTAATATACTTACATATAAATAATACTAACAATAAGTAATACAATATTTTATAATATACATATTTATGTATAATACATATTTATATTATTTTAATGGAATACTGGATTTCCTTTATAAATTTTACTACTTTAGGATGAGTATAGTTGTTGCCTTACGTTTTTTTTCCGTCGCGCTTATTTCCACCTGAAGGGCAAATTTTTAGAAACAATCTGAAAAAGATAAGTCAATTAATAAAAAAAAGAATTCATTGCATCAGTATATTAGTTATAAATAGTTTTATTTTTTTGTTTTCATCGAAAATATGTTGCTTTTTGTTGACTTTATTTTTTAATAAAAAAATGTGTTAATTTTAAGCGTGTTAAATAAAAAAGTATTAAAAAAGAACAAAAAAATTAAAAACAAATATATTTAAAAAATTGTATATAATTAATAAATTATATTTATTTAATTTTATTATGATATTCACCTTTGATTTGTTTCTAGAGTAGCTTCAACTTCTTTAGGGTAAACGTATCCAAATATATAATAAGCCAAAAATGTAATTCAAAGACCATTAAGGAAAGCATTCATATTAATTACATTTTTTTTGTCCACAATAACATCATATTTATTCTGAGGACTATGCTATTCTTTTCCTGAAATAAAAATTTGTCACAGTTAATATTTATTTATTAATAAAATCGAACATGATAAAATTACAGAAAATACATTAATTGCACACCTCTGATAAGCAACACAGGATTCGCTACGTATGGTTGATCAATTCATCATCATCCAATTCTTTCTGAAATCAAGAAAAAAATTATGGATTTTAGGGTTAAGAAAGCTTTGTAAGTTATATAAAATATTTGAAGGTTATAAAATATGAAATTATTAACTTACGTTAAGAAAGAAGTAAAGAAAATTTGTATCTTCTTTCATAAATTTCAAAATGAATCCAAATATTATCTCAATATACAGTTACTCCAAATAATAAGCACATTAGCAGTTCAAGTATATATAGGCTAGTTTATACTTTTAATATGCTGTTCTGTTCCACAATATGTCTTTTCGACACTATATAACACAACAAATTAACGGCCATGGTTAAGTAGGTATTAACACAACGAGTTATACTGCACAATTCACACTTTAACCATATAAAAAACTACCGATTTACTATAAAAAAACAACAAAAATTTGCGAACGCGTTTTACAATAAGTTACATTTCTAATTGCAAATGTCGTTTCAACTGTGTTTCAACTTGTCCAATCCAGTCACGCATGCGCCGCACAGCTTGCATTTCGGCGAAAACAAACACTAGTACTTGATAGTTTATAACCCGCACGGAAATTTTTATACTTGAAATATATTTTTAAAGTATACGGCGTATATTTTTTTATAAATTTTGTATACGGCAAGTATAAAAAATAAATTTTACATAATTCTCGTATACGACAATTATAAATAAAGTATACGGCGTATACGTAGAATGTACGGATCGTATATCTCATTTATATTTGGCACATATAATTGAAATACTTTCCAAGTATACATTTTAAATGTATTTAACAAATATATTTAAAATATACTTTGAATATATCTCAACATGAAATTTGTATATACGCTTGGAAATTATATTTTTATGTGCGAAAAAAATATGTTTTCTGTATATTTAGCATATACTTTAGGGCACTTTTTTTATACTTGTTGAGTATATTTTTTAATTGTTTTTCTACACATATTTGATGTATACATCAAATATCATACCTATATACTTTTCAAGTATATTTTTTTTATACTTTCTGTAACAATATTCCTCGTATATTTAATAAACATTTTTATGTTCATACAGGGTGGGCCAAGTAAAACGAAACGGGCGCGGTTTTGGTCATTTAAAATAAGATTTTGAGAAAAAGCTCGAACACGTCGATTTTGCTTTCAAGGGGGACATCTTTTGCTATGAAATTTTTGCAAAAATCTTTTCAACCCTAAGCGCTACGAGCGCCACCCTTAAAATTTTAAATAGCATGATAGGGCAAGTGATACCTCATTTGAAAGGTTTTTTCATTCTGAATAAGGTGCTCTTTGATTTTTTCAAATCTGTTTAGTTTTAGTTAAGTTATTGACATTTTGAATTCCATAAATGCAATGATTTTCTAATCAAAAAACAAAAATTTACAACTAAAATTCAAAACAAAGTAGGTTTATTTTCTTATCAAATAATTCAAAAACATCCAATTTGGACATTTATTGAATTAATTAAAAAATAAAAATAAAAATTAATAAAAAAAATTTATCTATATCCAAAATTTTAATTAATTCAATAAATGTCCAAACTGGATGTTTTTGAACTATTTGATAATAAAATAAACCTATTTTGTTTTAAATTTTAGTTGTAAATATTTGTTTTTTGATCAGAAAATCACTACATTTATGGAATTCAAAATGTCAATAACTTGACTAAAACTAAACAGATTTGAAAAAATCAAAAAGCACCGTATTCAGAATGAAAAAACCTTTCAAATGAGGTATCACTTACCCTATCATGCTATTTAAAATTTTAAGGGTTGCGCTCATAGCGCTGAGGGTTGAAAAGATTCATGCAAAAATTTTATACCAAAAGATGTCCCCCTTGAAAGCAAAATCGACGTGTTCGAGCTTTTTTTCAAAATCTTATTTTAAATGACCAAAACCGCGCCCGTTTCGTTTTACTTGGCCCACCCTGTATATCTACTTATTTTTATTCCGTCCGTCGAAAAATATACTGAAATAAAGTTTTAAATATACCGCCAAAAAAGTACATATAAAAGAAAAAGAATAAGAACTTATGTGTAGGAAGACGTCAGCTGACGTACTAATGCTTTGATTATGTATGCCGAATTAAGGCGTAAATTGTTAGTATTTGTAAGAAATAAAGTTAATTAAGTGAAAATAAAGATATTTGGTGTGTTTTTATATTAAAATTCAGAATTGGGATACATTTAAATCAACGAAAAAGAGACATAAATGCGAATAGTGCAGCTACACGGAGAAAACGAAACACCAATGAGTTGTGTTTTGGAGCATTAATCTAGTCAATGTAGTGTTTTTTTATCGTAAAAAAACCAAGTATTACGGTTGTGACAGCAATGAGACTGTCAGACACACTATAGGGAAATGTTTTGAGCATCACAGCAAAAGCAGGTAATTGTTTCTGCGTATGATCTACTCACGGATATAACCAAATTAAATTAAACAGTTATTTATAGTTGAACCACTAAACCGATCTCGATGAAATTTGGCAGGAAGATAGCTTACATCCTGAGAAAGGGCGTATGATATTTCGAATCTAAAAAATTCATCCCCTAAGAAATTGCAAGGGGGTGGAAATATTTGTATGAGAAATATTTCACCCCCTGTCACATATTAAGGGTTGTAATTATTTTCATTCGATCCGGCGGGAAAAATACTACGGGAGTGAGGGGTTTTAGGGGGAAAAACAACCCCCTATCTCCCATAGGAACCGAGATATTTACGATTTTGTAAAATGAATGTAAACCAAAACAAAAAAATATATAATATATTTCACCCCTTGCACATATAAAAGGTTGTGTAATGAGTTTTATTCGATCTGGCGGGAAAATACCACGGGGTAGGGTTTATAGGGGAGAAACAACAACCTCATATGTGGAAGGGGGTGAAATATATTAAAATTTTTCGTTTTGGTTTTCATTCATTTTACAAAATCGTAAATATCTCGGTTCCTATGGGAGATAGGGGGTTGTTTTTCCCCCTAAAACTCCTCACTCCCGTAGTATTTTTTCCGCCGGATCGAATGAAAATAATTACAACCCTTAATATGTGACAGGGGGTGAAATATTTCTCATACAAATATTTCCACCCCCTTGCAATTTCTTAGGGGATGAATTTTTAGATTCGAAGTAGCCTACGCCCTTTCTCAGGATGTAAGCTATTTTCCTGCCAAATTTCATCGAGATCGGTTCAGTGGTTCAACTATAAATAACTGTTTAATTTAATTTGGTTATATCCGTGAGTAGATCATACGCAGAAACAATTACCTGCTTTTGCTGTGATGCTCAAAACATTTCTCTATAGTGTGTCTGACAGTCTCATTGCTGTCACAACCGTAATGCTTGGTTTTTTACGA
The DNA here is from genome assembly GCA_949319165.1 of Sialis lutaria. Lineage (NCBI taxonomy): Eukaryota > Metazoa > Arthropoda > Insecta > Megaloptera > Sialidae > Sialis > Sialis lutaria. The sequence goes on from OX439243.1 coordinate 21,621,012, forward strand.
TAAAAAAACACTACATTGACTAGATTAATGTTTCAAAACAATACTCATTGGTGTTTCGTTTTCTCCGTGTACATAAAATATTTTGAGTTGGACGAGGACAATATAACGTAAAGCGAAAGAGTGTGATAGATAAACGCTATAATACAATTGTGAAATTTTGGGCTTTAAAAACTGTAAATTTCTATTCAATTGCACTGAGAAATTGCAATCGAGTAAAAACTGAAATTGAAGTAAGTAAAAATATCTGTTTACTTAAAACTTAAAACAACAAAGTTCTTTTGATAGTCGAATTTATCAATTACTTTTTTTTAGGACCCACAAAAAGACAATAATACAAAAAGAGCAGCAATTCAGAAAATAAACAAGATTCTTCATAAATTATTTCTTATTTTAAACACATTTTGTTTTTAGTAAAAAATATTCATTTATATATTCTCAATAAATATTTAATGATCTCAACTCTGGTAATTATTTCTAACTATATTTTCGTATCCTACGATAATATCACGTATGAAAATCTAAATTTAATATATTCCATATTATACGCAGGTCCTGAGAGAGCTGCCACGGGGCCCGGGCCATATGGCTTTCCTAGCCTCCCTCTATCAGGACCTGACTAAAAGGTTATATGTCGAATGTACGTTAAATATATGATTAATATATTTAAAAGTATAATTTTTATATACGTAAATATGTATATAAAAACTATACGTATAAATATATTTTACGTATATTTAAAATATATATATGATAGATATACGTACAGCGGCAAAATCCATACATTTGCGTATACGCCAAATGCATGGATTGTACGTATATGCTGTACGTATAGCCATCAGATATATTTTAAATATACGTAAAATATATTTATACGTATACTTTTTATATACGTAAGTATCAAATATGTATATAAATATTATACGTACAAATATATTTTACGTATATTTAAAGTATATATAACGGATACGTACAGCGGCAAAATCCATACATTTCCATATACGAAAATATATAATCGGCGTATACTTTGACGTATGATTTGACGTATATTCCACGTATAAATATTTCCGTGCGGGAATCCACTGTATAAAATAATAAAATGTATTACTATTGTTATTGCAATTGAACACTGCACAATTAACCCTTATTTTTGTTTTATAATATGAAAATAGAATTGCAATATTTTACAAAAAAAAAAATTAAGATACTACCATGTTTAGTAAATTTCCAAAAATTTTATAGTAATTTAAGTTACAAACAAATCTTTGTAAAAATTATATTAAATTAAAGAACAAATATATAGTAAAGTTACAACATTGCTTGTTTAAACCACAATATAATACTGTAAAATTACAAGTCGTATTGGATTATTACAAAGAAGTAGTAAAATTACAAATTTATTTTGTATTTTTACAATAACTGTACCATTTTCACAAATATTTAATTCAAATTTACTAATATTGTATTGTAGTTTCTAATTGCTATACACAGATTTGTAATTTTTCTATACATTTGTATAGCAAAAGTATGGTAAATTTACAATTTTTTTTAACAGTGTAGGATAATTTGGGAGGGGTCCAAAAAGTGTTTTGCCGTGATCACTGCTGCTCGTCACTGGATCATTAGAAATCAAAAAAAAGGGATCATTAGTTAATGACATAGGTAATGCTCCGGGTGGACGAAGGGATTGGGAAAATTTCGAATTTTCACAAAATAGCGGATGTTGAAAGTCAAAGTTCTTTATTCGACTAAAATTTCACTGGAATTTTTGGCTATAAAAAAATCCTACATCCACCTGGAGGACAATTATGTATAGAATAAGTGAGAAAAATTTCAAACCGATCGGCAAAGCCGTTCACAAGTTACAGTGATCACCGACTTCGAAAACATGGTTTCGAGAAAAGGCGCACAACTGCCGTTACGTGCCTACTTGAATGCATTAGAGACGGCTCCGTTCAAAGTTATATACCTCCATAAATAACGGTCCGATTTGTCTGAAATTTTCAGAGAATTACCTACTTTTAAAATATTCTACTTTAAGAAAAAAATAGATTTTTTCAAAATTCTAACTGGGTCTGCCCCCTTAAGGGGCATGCAGTATAATAGCGACAATTTTTAATTACTTAGAAACGGAATAGAGAAAAATTAGATAAAAATAACGGAATCTTATTATAATTGTGGATATCTTGTATGTTTTGGTTCCGTTAGCCAGCCTCCTTAAAACAAAAATGAAGGAACTTACTTTCTTATATTAAAAAATACATTAACCAATAAATTATTTCAACAACTTTTGTTTAGAGTCATTCTCGTTTTTGAATGAATCAAATGTTATTTTAATTGAACCTCAAGAGATATCAAGCAAAATTTTGAGGGAACTGCAAAGAAGATATCTTTACAAACGTGAAAAACTTGGAGATTTTTCTCCCTAGGGATAAAAAAATCTGTGCGGGGTTTTCCTGCTCTAGATACGATAAAAACATATTAATATCTGTCATTTATACAGGGTGAGTCATATCAGGTGGAACAAAATTAAACCGTTGATTGAGAAAAATATTTCAAGCAAACAAGTTCACATAAACATGTGTCCGGAAACTCTTCGTGAGGGAGCTACAGACTCCCAAAGATTTTGACTAAAATTGGTTTTTATTTTCTCAATCAACAGTTTAAGTTTGTTCCACCTGATATGACTCACCCTGTATATCAAAAGATACCAACATATAGAAAAATTGAGTTGATTTTTTAATAAAAATTACAGTTACCGATTAAAAATCTCAATTTCGTATCAAAAAATACTATCAGTTTTAACATGTACTGTCAATTGAGTAACTTCTACAATCTCCATTGTAATTTTTATAATTATTCTTAAGTTGAATTATTGGTTAAGTGCTACACAAATTATTTCATTTCAATTAAAAGACAATGCAATAAATACTAAGATTGTGTAAAATTAATTATATTAATAGTATATTTTTTATTGGTATAATAAATTAAACTATACCAATAATATAGATTTCGATCCTGCACGCAAAAATTACTGGTGGTATTGTAACTTTAGTAAAGGCTGGTTTACACGCTACGATAAATCGTAACAATTCGATCGTTACGATACATTGTTACAATAAATCGAAAGAGTGTGTACTGTTTACATGCAACGATTTCTTGTCCAATATTCATTGTCGACCGCGGTATACTCAGTCAGTTTTTGTCATGGAGGAAGTATATACCTACTGTTGTGATCGTTTGTTTAGCAAGAAAAGTGAAAAGGTCACGAAGACCTAGAAGAAAATGGAGCCAACCAGTGGTTGCTGAAGAAAAGGGTATTTTCTCATATAAAATTATTGAAAAAATTGCGAAATGAACCCAATCACTGGCGGAATTATTAAAGAATGTAAGAAGAGACTTATGTTGAGTTGTTAATAACCTTTCCCGTGAAAAGCTAATGCAAACTGAGTCAAATCGTAGCAATGAATGGCTGCTACTTGTTTACACGTTCCAACTTGTCGTTACGATTTGCAGAAATTGATGCCGGCCGGCAACAATCATCCAATCAAATTCCAATAAATCGCTACAATGTCCTGTTTACACGCTACGATAAATCGTAACGATTCGAGCGTTACGATAAATTGTTACAGTATATCGTTGCGATAAATTGTTACAATTTATCGTTGCGTGTAAACCAGCCTTAACATTTGACCTAGGAAGAATTACAATATTTTGGACCGTTTCAAGATTATTACGTCAAATAGTATTTCTGAAAAAAATGAGTGATTGTTATGAAATATTTTTCTCCGTGTATACTTTCTATAAAAATTAAAAACTGAGGCTGAATGAGATACTTATTCCATTCATTTTAAATTTACAGTATAATAATGATGTCTGTTCTAATTCACTTAAAACTTTGATCATTTATTTTAAAATGATTTATCATAAATAAAATGTTTTACAGAGTACTGATTAAATTAGGAAATGTATTTTTGTTTATTTTATTCTACAGTCTAGACTAGCTGTTTTCAAATCCTCTTACAAGTGACGCACAAATAAGATAATAAATGAATAGCTTTCAGAGCTTTTATATTCATTTGAAACATTATTCCGGGAATATAACGAGGAAATATTTTACAATAATTCTTGTGAAGTTACATAATTAATACGCTTAACTCGAATCTATACGTCTTAATATCATTTTTTATTGTTTATAACTTATAATTATTTATTTCTTTCATTAAATTCATATAAGAATCATACAGATAATAATGAATTATCACGGAACCGATTTCAATGAGATTTTCATTGTAACACAAGGTCAAATCAATGAAAAATCAGGAATGGTGCGGGCATTCGCTTACGTCGCAATAAACGCTTGCAAAGTCGCAAGGGGAAACCGCAAGTATGTATGTATATAAAGTAGTGAATTCTGACTTTTTTATGTGCAATAAAAACATTCTTTTTGGTTTGTTTCAAAATATTTAGGCATTAAATTTACTAGACATATTAAAAGCTATTTTATGTACATTATAAAACTTTTACAGTAAATTCTCGCTAGTCGGTTAATGTTGGCTAATCAAGATCGACAAGACGAACGGATATTTGATATTTTTATGTGATATGGTTTAAATTATTTTTTAATTTAAACTTAACCGTCAATATTTATTTGTGATGGAAACTCAAATGCAATATATACAATATATCGCACCTCCGCAAAAAAGTGTCACAACTAAAAAAATGTCATATTTGAGAGAATTATGTAGAATGATCCCAAACTATTATATATTTCTACTAAAATTGTCATTAATGTACTTCGTGTACCTATACAGGGTGATTCAGCACTGTCGTGCCAAACTTGAACAGTAGATTGAGAAAAATATTTTAAGCAAAAAACTTCCAATAAACATGTGTCCGGAAATTTTTCCTTAGGGAACTACAGGCCTCCAAAGATTTTACTAAAAATGAGTTTTAATTTAATATCTAGAGAACCCTTTGTGATAGAATTATGAAACTTAGTATTTGGATTAGTAATAAAAAGTGTTATCGATTTCTAATATTAACTAATTATATTTTAGACCAGGACTGTATGGGGCTAGTAGGCCCATCGATTTTTATCTAGTATTTGTTTGTTCGTATATTTTTATCCTGAGTTGGTACTTCAATAAGATTATATGACACAAAATACACAAAAACATACCTTGCTTATTTATCATAGGACAAACCGTTTTCGAGAAATATCGATGGAAAAGAAAGTTTGCAGAATTTTACTTAATGCGGATGCTTGAAATTACAAATAATAAATTTATATTCTTTTTCAATGATTAATGTTAAGAATAAAGTTCATATAAATAAACCTCCTAATATGAATCCTGTGAGATCTATAGCCTTTTCTATACTGTTACATGACATTTATTAACGTAACTAAAAAAAACGAACTAAAAATGGCCATTTGTTGATATGGTTGCATTTTCGGAGGTATATTTATATTAACTTTTTGTCTTACTTTTTATCATGGAACAAGAATATAAATTTATTATTTGTAGTTTCAAGCATCCGTATTAAGTTAAATTCTACAAGCTTTCTTTTCTATTGATATTTCTCGAAAACGGTTTATCCTATGATAAATAAGCAAGGTATGTTTTTGTGTATTTTGTGTCATATAATCTTATTGATGTACCAACTCAGGATATAAATTAACGAACAAACAAATACATGATAAAAATCGATGGGCCCACTGGACCCATACAGCTTTGGCCTAAAATATAATTGGTTAATATTAGAAATCGATAACACTTTTTATTACTAATCCAAATACTAAATTTCATAATTCTATCACAAAGGGTTATCTAGATATTAAATTAAAAATCCTTTTTAGTAAAATCTTTGGAAGCCTGTAGTTCCCTAAGGAAAAATTTCTGGACACATGTTTATCGGAAGTTTTTTGCTTAAAATATTTTTCTCAATCTACCTTTCAAGTTTGGCACGACAGTGCTGAATCACCCTGTATATACCGTCAAAACTAACATATTCTAAAAAAATGTCACATATTTTTTAAATACTTAGTCACTAAGCGTTTTAATAGTTACTATTTTTCAAACATCACAGGAATACTGAAATATTTAAATTAAATACTGTGTATCAGTCCTTTTCCTATACTACCTTTACAATTTTGATTTACCTAAATTGTTATAATTTCATTTATTCCTATTTCCTCAAAACTACATTTTTTGAGTTGTGACACTTTTTTGCGGAGGTGCGATATATATGTCGCAGCTGAATTGTAAATTTAACTGCTTTACAAAGCGGCTAGCCGTTTTGTAGAAAATTTATGTTCTAATAATATACACGTTAACTGTCTTTGGTTAGGGCAAACTTTTAGAGTGATATAAGCAGGTTAGTATCTCTCTTAGGTTAAAAATGGGAATTCAATCTCCGCCTTGGTAAGGGCAATCTATGGAGGCGACAGGGGATTAATATAGTATAAAAACGGGAATCTAATTCCTGCTGCAATTAACTGTTTTTTAATAATTCTGTCAAATAATATAAATGTTAAAATTCCTATAGTTCGTTGCAGCGGATATTGAATCCCCATTTTTATACTAAATTAATCCTCTTTCGCCCCAATAGATTGCCCTTACCAAGGCGGAGATTGAATATCCGCTTTTAAACTAAACTTTTCTACAAAACGGCTGCGACATATACACGAGTCGTTCAAAAGCTATAATGATTAAGGTCTTTTTAACAAAGAGTACTTACATAAAATGGAACGCAATATTTTTTTATCCAAAACCACCTACAAATATATATTTTATTTATCATTATCTATGAGAAGGACGAAATTCTTTAAACCATTTATTAATTTGTAAGCAAATAAAATAAATAATAAATATAATGTTTTCTCAGGAGTTGAAACACTATTATTTCTACGCCATTGACTAAAAATGTTAGCCGAAGGATTATTTTGGGAAATTATTGATTTACTAAAGAATGTTACAAGAGCAAATATAACTGATACATACGTACATCGACAGGGTTGTATTTTTATCCATCGTTTCATATAATGAGCTATCGTAACCTGATCTATGTCGAGCATATTCCCATAAACTTCCTTTAATACATCACATATATAGCTTTTTTTTAGGAAAGGATGATTTTGTGTCAATTTTATAGCGTTTCATATTTTTATTATGATACGTAAAAAACACACACAAAAACTACTAAAAATATTATTGAAAAAGTCATATACCGAGATTGTATAAAATATTTGCTTTGGGGAATAATAGAACTTTTAAAAGTTTTCTGTGTTATTTTTATTTATTTATTTTTACCATCCAACACACAAAATGCAGGTACTATTTGATGTTAATATAATATCAAAATAATAATTTAATATCTAAAAAAACAATTTAAAAATGTATAGGATTTATTGCTTTTTTCTCATAAAAACACAGTGTTTCTGTTTTGTTTTCTCGGCGTAAACACTGTATTACAATTACAGAACGGTCCCTTCAATGATGTTATATATATATAACCGGTTTATACTGTATATGTAAAATTAATTAATAGGTATGGAGATATATCGAGGCATAAAATAACAAGAAGCAAGAAAATATAACTAGGGTTGCACTGAATTTATATAGGTATGTATAACAATAATATAGTAGGTACATACATAGACAGTATTCTATTTTTGTTTCCAAAAATAAATCAAATTCTCTTGTGAATAACAACACCTTCGGAAACACCACTTTCAACACATTTAATAATGGTGATTCTAAAAATAAATATACCCATAAAACAAAACCGTTCGTCTATCTTATATTATAGGTTTTTTAGTTCTAATTCAAGTTTTTTCATTTCAAATTAAATTTTTTTCATTTCAAATTCAATATTTGAAAATAAATTGATATTTATTTTTTAATTTTTTAAACTGAAGAAACTAAGTATTTTTAAACAAAACAAATACATTGTTAAACTAAATAGAGCCAGTTTAACAATATATTTGTTTTGTTTAAAAATACTTAGTTTCTTCAGTTTAAAAAATTAAAAAATAAATATCAATTTATTTTCAAATATTGAATTTGAAATGAAAAAAATTTAATTTGAAATGAAAAAACTTGAATTAGAACTAAAAAACCTATATATCATGTATGTACATATGTATGTATATGTGCATATATATACAGGACCATCAAATATAGATGTTTTATAAGTTCCGATTGTCTAAATTTATTGGGAGGTAATAATTAAGGAGGTTGACAGTTTGATACCATAGAAAAGTAACACAGAATTCAATGAAACTTCGAAAATAACAAGACGTTTATATTTAAAAAATCATTGCAAAATTACAGAAAAAAAACTGTATTGAACCAAGAAAACCTTGTTTTGTATATAACGAAAACAATATTTTCTTAATATAAGAAACATACTCTTAATCCAACTACGTTATTCCTTCGTCCAAGAATACTATAGTTGGTTTAAGAGATTATTGCTTATCTTAAGAAAATATTGTTTTCGTTATATACAAAACAAGGTTTACTTGGTTTGAGAAATCCTTTCTACCAGTGTAGTTAAAGAGAGATTAAATAAACAAATTAACATGCATTCTTAATATGAGAACTGCATAATTTTGAGATATGACAGGACTTTTCAAAGTGATGTGAGAAATTTTGATGAAAATTTGAGTATACCTATATTCTTTATTCATTTACAAAGATATCTGTCAATTTTCAAATTGATGAGGAGCTGCGTTTTTTAATTGTGTGAAAAAAAGAGACGCATGTATGTGATTTCGCATGTTCCAGAGAAAGGCTAACCTTGCCTTCACTTTATGCTTATCCACTGGCGTTTAACCGCATTTTTCCCCGCATAGTCCGCCCAGTACCCCATAATGTTTACTTTCTTAAGTAATTGCCACAAAAATTATTTTTTTGCATTAATTTTTTTTTTACTTTCTAAAAATAATAATAGGGGTGATTTATATTCTTAATAGTGAATTTTATATCCTTAATAGTGAATTTTAGCAGTAAAAATATAATATAATATAAATATAATATTTCACTATCATATTTTTTGACGACCCTGTATATATTCTAAAATAGAAGCATTTTTTTAATACCATTTTTTAAAGTAAAACCTGTAAAATCGATGTATAACATACAAACATATCCAATATTGCGAACTCACGCAAGCTTGGGTAATTTTACATAGAGACGTAAGAAAAAAATGCAGTAGCTGCCTGAATGTTTTGATTGATGATGTAATAAGTCGTACATTGGTGTGTGTGGGAGGAGGAGAAAAAAAAGGGGGGGGTATATATGTGTGTGTATTTGGGGCAATCCCACATTCAAAACACGCAATAACACAATAAAACATAGCAAACAATGCGAAAGGTAGAACCGAGATTATTTCAAACGAAGTGTTTTTCTTCTATTCATTGCTTGGAAAGAAAAAAGAAAACTAAATAATATGCGCATACACTATATGTTATTTTTTGTATACCTGTGTTTGTTTGAGTATGAAAAAAAACCTAAATAACATTTCAAGCAAAAATATCAGTTTGTACATTTTAATACGTAGTAGGTAGGTACATGAAATGTACTGTATAATAATTACAAAAAAATAAGAACTAAGAATTCAATGTACCTATTTATAAGTTATAAGGGATCCCTAAATCGAATAAGAAAAATTATTTGAAAAGATGATTCCGAAGATTTTTAGCGCGCCGAAATCAAATCCGTTCCCAAAATTTTCAATTAGCTCAGGTTCTTTAGTTATCATAAAGGAGCTACTAAATTTGCTAGCTAGGAAGCACTCTCAAACGAGGTATCAAATTTATATGACTGTTCTCTTGGAGTTTCATGAATACTTTGACAAGTTTCGCGCACGAGTTGTACTTATATGTAAACACTAATGGTGATATTATGAAATTTATTTTGTAAGGTCAGAGTCGCCAACTGTGTTACTATACGTTGAAATATCACTGCTCAAAATTCGATACTTAATTTAAATTAATAAAACAATTAACAAATAATTTCGCCCGTGATAAAAGACATACTGCGGTGTAAATTTGATAATATTTTTATAGCCACCAGCAGTTATAATATTTGTTCTCAAATAAACCCATAATAAATACGGCTTAACGTTTAATAGCGTTCGTTATCATCATTAGAGTATTTTATATCGAACAGAACAGTTTCATTAGAACCGGAAGGCGTTTATTTATTTGGATCACGAAATTTATTTAATTTAATGTAATTAAAATGTACATTAAATTGTATATTGTATTATTTAATTCGTTGAGTAATCTTATTAAATAAAGTCTTAATACACAAGATGGGTGGTTTGTTATTTAAGTATTTATTATTCTGAAACTTAAGAAAATCTTTTCATTATTATAAATCAATAATTGAATTAATTTATTAAACTAAATAAAATATTCGATATATCTCGAAATTATTAAAAATAAACCAGTTTTTTTAGAAAACAACTCAATACTCTTGCCAATCGATTCGTGAATCAATCCCGAGTCCAACGAGATACATGAAGCCATATATGAAAAAAATTGATTGGGGGGGGGGGAGGTTCATGACGGAAATATTCCTAAAATTGGCTAAATTAGAACCACATTTAGCGAAAACCTGAGGTCTCTAGGTGGTCAGGGGGCCGAGATCTCGCGGTGGAAGACAGACTTCGTCGGTTGCGCTAAAAATTCACACAAGATCGAAACTTTTCAAGTTCCGAAACAAGATAGACTTAATTTTTTTACGAAACAAAACAGTTGTCAAATTCGAGACAAGAATCTCGTATCGTCTCATGTGCAGCCAGTTATGCGTTTTGAAAGTTTAGGGCTGTAGGCAGAAAGAATATTAGAGGCTTCCATTTCAAAAGTTATTTTTAAAATGGTATGAAAATATCTTTTTGCTATTCAAAATTTGGATGTAGTTGTCTTAACGCATTACATTTTTATATAGGAACTAGCGGAATCCCGCGGCTTCGCTCGCGTAAACTTCGAAACTAATTAGAACCCTCTATAAGTAATAGGGGATGACATGTTAATTTTTTTTAAATTGATTTTTATTCATTACTTATAAAAAAACGTAAATATACCGGATCTTAGTTAATTTTTTTTTTAAATTAACCCCCGTGTACTCTCGCCATTAGGGGTTGAATATCAAATTCTTTTATTGCAGATTAAATCCATCCTAGTCCCCGTCTAACTTTTATTTTTAATTGAATATTCATTTGTCCGAATTTATTTTAATATCATGAACAGTTATTACTTTTATTCCCATAGGGGTTGAATTTTCGTAACTGATATTTCTCTTGTAGAGTACCTACTTATGCTATGTTTCATTCGGTGAATACAAAAAAAATATTTTACAAATTTTTCTACCCCCTAGCACCTTAGGGGTTAAATTTTGGGAAATGCTGAAATAATCGTTTCACTATTTATATTTTAGAGTATGTTCGATAAGTTTCAATTAATTGCGAACAAAAAAAATATTTTTTATATAAACTTTGACACCCTGTTTTAACCCCGTAGGGGTTGAATTTCGAAAAATCCTTTCTTAGTGGGTGCTTACATCATAAAAGGAAGGCACCTACGAAATTTCACATTTCTAGGTCCAGGGGTTTGGGTTGTACGTTGATATATGAGTGAGTGAGTGAGTGGTTAAGGACAAACTCTTTTATAGATATAGATTATTATTTATAAAAATATTTTACTCTATTTTTGGGTTCACCATTTTACCTCAGGGTCTTATAGACCAGTTACGTTAAGAAGATTCCTATGTAATCACTTGCATAGATTCTAATGTGAAGAAATATATTTTCGATGCGAGCACTGAAGCGTCTCTCACGCGCGCCTAAACTAAATAAGTTAGACATATTCTCTCGCTGACATTTTGATAGAAAATTTTGTTATCTACAAAAAAGGTTCTGAGAAATATTTTCGTATATGCTTAGTTCTCGCTACGTAAGCTGTGAAATGTAAAAAACTATTCATGTAAATTTGACAATTGTTTAAATAAATGTTCTTTATGATACATTGAACATACCTACACCAACCATTTTTTTTCACAGAATTAACGCAAGTAATTTTTAAAATTGCACTGGTCTATTATAGGCAGTTGCTTAAAGTTCCTACTGTGTGCAAAGTAAAAATAGAAGTTGGATAAAGGACTAACAAAATGAGCGTGTATCTTTCCAATTACAATTTTAACTAAGGTACATCGTGATTAAAACATTAAGCGGTTGGCCCCTACTACCCCTAATAATTATCCGAAGTCTGAAGTTTTTCAATTAGCTAAAACATTTCACTGAACACCAACTCAAGAAATCAATAAATACGATCAAGTCACACACTTTACACATTTGCCAATACCAATAAAACGTCAAGAGTTGAAGCAATATTTTCGACTTTTAATACCTTTGTTTTGAGAAGGCAATGATTTACAGCAAAGCTGAATTGCTTTATACATAATATATCACTGCTGTTGGAAGTTTTCGTCTTTGACTGACAGGTCAAACGTATATAAATAACAAAAGGGGCACGTAAATACCATCCATAAGAAGAAAAGAAACAGTTAAGAAGCATTTTAAGAATAATTTATTTACCCTCTAAAACAATAATGGGCTACGAAACTTGCCGCGTCTCTGGTGAAACATATAGCGACCATCAGTCATTGCTCAACGAGCTTAAGAAAGAAAACTGCGCGAAAACTTTGTATCATAAACCAGCTGATCTAAACATTTCTGAATTACGCTCGTATCTATATACACTTTATTATTTTATAACAGTTAAAAATTATTGTACCGGAATGTCTTCCCTACTTTCAAAACTATTTGGAAAATATCTATCTATATTTCTACCTTTATTGTTACCAGGGCCGCGTCGCCCATATGTGCGCACACAGGCGCCAGGGCATCAGGGGCGCCACGACGCGCCTTTTGAGTTTAATGAAATACCAGTGCCAATCATTAAGAAATAGAAGAAATTATATCGTATCGATTTTTTTTTAAATTAAACAATGATGTGGTGAAAAGTTACAGTAGCAAGCGCAGAAGAGTAGTTTTTTAAAGACAGACAGACGGGCAGAGCAAAACTAAAAGAGTGCCTATAGTTTTTTTCGGAACTCTAACAAAAAGGCGCTTCATAGGTTTCGCACACGAGGGTCGTAGAACTATTGATAAGATGCATACAGACTGTGGAACTCTCCGTAATTATACTTTTTCGAAATTAAATCGTTGAATTCCGCTGAGATGCTATGAGATGTTGCGCGAAGTTAGCATCTCATTTTTTCAAAACATTTTTTTATGGGAAAATCAACGGAACTATTGTTGAAACGTATCAGGAACTATAGAACTATGCTGGATGCTAGCAGAACTGAAGTTTATTTTTGAGATGCTAACAATTGAGATGCTAACTTCACATACGTGAAATTTTAAGAGTGTCTTATTTTTTATGATGTTAGCATTGAAAGCACTAAGAAGGGATTTTCGGGAAAATTCAGCTTTCAAAGGGCTAAAAAATATTGTACCAGATTAACAACACAAATTGGTGTTATATAGTTTTTATAAATTATAGAAAAGATCATAAAATCGATTACAATGGGGACAAAGCCGCATGCGGACTTCTAGTAATTCATATGAGCATATATAGAACGCATATATGTATGTAATATTTTCAAAAACGATATTTGTAAATGTATTGTATCATATAAATTAGGTATTTATATATGTATACTTTGTTATTATTTATGTAGTATATGGAGCTGGAAGGTATAAACTACCCACTACAGTCATATAAAGTTTCACCATTTTGAAACTCTTCTATGAGGCATGATTAATTACATTAGTCGTAAAACAACTTTCATTTTCAGTTTTGTTTCAATAATGTTTAACTAATAAAATACGGTCAGACATAATGGCGAGATAAACTACCTATATATATAATATTCAAAATAGATTATTTAAATAATACAGCAAGCAATCAATTGCTCAACTCTCAAATATAGAAATTAAATACAAATTCGACAAAAAAGGCTTTAATGAAATATTACCACCATTACATTTACATACTATAAACAGATTTTTATTAAAAACTAGCTGTTACCGCGATTTTGTAGCATGGAATTTGTAGCTTATCACCTTCCTTTGGATGTAAGCTATCTCCCTGCCAAATTTCATCAAGATCGGTTCAGTGGTTTAACCGTGAAAAGGTAACAAACGGATAGAGTTACTTTCGTATTTATAATTTAAACTTGCAGATGCTAGCTGAGGGCTTCGCGACATAAGAACAGTTTCCCCGACTCTCCTACTATAAATTTAAATATTTAATTTTGCCATCGGGCCTCAAATTACCTTAGTATGGCTTATATTTATAATATACACTTACAGATGCTAGCTGAGGGCTTCGCAACATAGACATTGACTTACAAAAACGGTTTCTCCGACTCTCCACTATAAATTTAAATATTTAATTTTGCTATCGGGAATAAAAAAGCCTTAGTACGGCTCTGTCTGGGAACATAACTTTGCATGTTAAAATTACAAGTTTCTAGTTTATATAATTTAAAAAGTTATTTTACTGTAATAGAAGGACGAACACGAAAGTATATTACAAGTTTTTAGGTAATAGACCTTTGAAACTCTAAAAAATTAAAGCAAAAACAACAAAATTAATAAACATAATAAAACGTACCTATATAGGTAAAAAAAAATGGTATACAAATACACATTTTATATTTATAAATTATTTCAAATGCCTCGGTGACATATAAAATTACAAGTTATTTTTTATTAGATGTGAAAATACCATTCAAAATTAGCACTGTCTGAGAATATTGCAACATAAAAAGTAGCCATTAAAATTAATGAACCAGAATTTAAAATGCGGGCGTTTTAAGTTAGACTTCTCATAATTTCGAAACTTTAAATGATACTATAATATCACATAATGTATTTTGTATGACATTTATAGGTATGCATACCCATTGTATTTGTATTTGATACAGTTTCTTTTTCATAAAATGAAAACTTTATTTAATATTAGGTACTTAATTAATCAATTAAAAATATATTCAATATTTTGCATATTTCCGGCAGGTATTTACCAGTATTTCTCTGGAACAAATTTCCTTGACTTTTCCCGGTTTTCCAGGAGAATTTTTAGCGTTTTTCCGTTTTTTATTTTAAAAATTTAGATAAAAAACCTAAAAAAACCTAAAAAAAAAACCGTCACTCTTTCAATATTTGCGAGAATTTGTGTGATTTTGCATTTTTATAAAAATTCCCTGACTTCCAACCAAATTCCCTGACTTTTCCCTGTACAGCCAAATTCCCTGACTTTTCCCGGTTTTCCAGAATCTGGCCACCCTGATTTAGTATTTTTTTATACTTCTGGATAAACGACCTACATATTTGTGTACATTATACAAAGTTAAATTAATAATTCCCGCTGGTAAGTTTTAAATTCATAAACAAGATTATATATATATTTTTTGTTTTAATCTGCGATTTAAATTCTATAAATAGATGTTAATGTATTTAATGTTTTTGTTCGCGAACCAAATGTTGAAAGTCGATGCGACAGTTGAAACAATTCGAATTGAAGTAAACTTTGTCCCTCCATTCGATTTCTAATATATTATATTACATAATTATTAATAACTGTTGAAATAATATGATTTTTATGAGTATTACCAAGGGTTTGATATTTATAATGTAGTTTTTATATACTCGTAGGCAATTTGGTTTTAATAGGTAGAATATTAGTATGTAATTTTTAGAGCAACCTGCGAAGTGGTAGCGCTTATATATGCTCAATTTTCCGTCCTGACTTCTACCGCGAGATTTCGGCCCCCTGATCACCTAGAGACATTGGGTTTTCGCTAAATGGTAGGTCCGTGGTTCTTATTTAGTCCATTTTAAAAATTGTTCCGGTCATGACACCTTCCCTCTATATATGAAAATTTTTCATATATGGCTTCGTTGGACTCGGGATTGATTCACGAATCGATTCGCAATGGTATTTTTTTAATTGTGTCAAGTGAGCTGCGCGGCAACACCCACGTGTGGGTTTTGATAATTTTTTTTTATCTAATACTACTTCAATTAAAGTGTAAACTAATTTTAGTATGCGATATAAGGCTCTTTAAATATTTTCCCGTAAATGAATTGTTTGGTGTTTTTTTTACGACAAAGTACACATTTTTCGACCCGATTTTTGTCCTTATTATGTTTGTTATGTTTACATACTAATTGCAGAAGATCATAAATCAATATAAATAATCCCATCAAATCCTGCCTTAACATTAAGGGGACCTAACATTGTATTATTTTTAACTGTCGCTGTGACCTCCTTAAAAAGTTACTATCGAAATGATCCTTATTAATTATTGTTATAATTTTTTTCAATCATATATTTTTTTTATCAAAAGAAAATTATAAGTTATATATAATAGCTTTTGTCTGTCATGTAACGCATGAAGTTAGCTGTAGAGCAAAACATAATAAACATCTGAAATATCCATATATCTGTCAAAAGAGTTGATTCTGTTTTAGTTATAATACCCCCCCCCCCCAAGAGCAATTTTATATGTCATATTCTTTTGTTTTATTGAAAAAAACTCTCAGAATAACATTACGTATCTTCTATAACAATATACATAAATTGAAACACTGAATATATTTTTCAACTTCACCTGAAAGCCTTTTGTCCGACGTCAACAACAAAATTAGTTTTATAAGAGACACTCTTCTACATAGAAAAGACATAACGCTTCAAATATAAACTGGAATAAAACGTTAAACAATATTCTTTGAGAAAACGAGTTTATTTTACATACACAGCACACTTGGTTTACTAATAAGCTAACAATGATATTACAAAATAATTTCTAAACTTAACCACCACGATGCTGTGATACAACGTGTATGAATCTTTTACGAAATGCGCTTTGAAGTATGAAAATACTTGAGATTCCAGAGCATTTTGAGATATAAAGAGAGAGTGAGAGAGATGGCGGTTGGCGTTGTAATTCTTACCAGGACCGATTTAAGATCCTAGTGAACCATCTAGTGAACTAATAAAAATTAAAACTAAAATTTCCCCAATGTTTCATAACTAGTTTAATTACATCAAAGTCACAACTGTTATCTATTTCTTTTCATTTTTATTAAATAAATACCAGCTGTAAAGCCGTAAATCAATATTGGAATTTTAAATAGTGAAAGTCCCATCAAATAGAACCCCCTTTCCTCGAATTTGTCAAAATATATATTATTTAGTTTAACTACTATAATAGATAAAAAAAATCAAAACCTACTTGGAAACTACTCAAAAAATACCCTTGCTAATCGATTCGTGAATCAATCCCGAGTCCAACAAAGTACATGTATGAAAAATTGACATTATACCTTTCTGTGGGGTATGAAGGGTCAGGGCCGGAAAAATTCCTAAAACGGGCTAAACTAGAGCCACATACCTACCACTTAGCGAAAACCCGAGGTCTCTAAGTGGTCAGGAGGCCGAGATCTCGCGGTGGAAGACAGACGGACGGACGGAAAGAAAATCGAGCATATATAAGCGCTACCAATTCGTGGGTTGCGCCAAAAAATTACAATTTTTATATAACAAACGAGAGGGCCTTATATTCGAACGAGACGAAACCGAAGCGATATTAACTATACAGTAGAAATGTAGAAACCGGTTATAACGACAACGGTTAATACGATGTATCGATTTTAACGACTCAAAATAAAAGTTCAACTGAATCCCATATAATTGCATTCTTACCGATTATTACGACTATCCGCTTTTAACGACCAATATGACCGACCCCCCTTCGATGTCGTTATAACCATAGTAGTTTCTACTGTATTAGTCCAGTGCCAAAACCCGAAAAATTCTCTACAGGATAGCGATAGTGGGAATCGTTGCTAAAAATGATTACAAAAAGAGGCGAAAAAAATGCACCCTTGCACATGTAGCGGTTTCGAAGGTGGGTGAGTTTTAAGGGATGAAAACCCTTGCGATTTTCGGCGAAGTATGACTTCCTATCGAAAAACAGTCTGCAGTAAAGTTATAGATAATAAAAAAATCTACAATTTTGTTTCAGACCATTTTTCAACATAACCTCAAATTTTCCGAGATAATGGCGAAACCCCGTTTTATTGAATTTTTGAGTTTTTTATGTCGAAAAAAATTACTAAATACTATATACAGGGTGATTCAGCACTGTCGTGCCAAACTTAAACCGTAGATTAAGAAAAATATTTTAAGCAAAAAACTTCTAATAAACATGTGTCCGGAAATTTTTCGTTAGGGAACTACAGGCCTCCAAAGATTTTACTAAAAATGAGTTTTTATTTAATATCTAGAGAACCCTTTGTGATAAAATTATGAAATTTGGTATTCTGTTTAGTATTAATAAGTGTTATCGATTACTCATATTAACTAGTTATAATTTAGACTAGAGATGTATGGGGTCAGTGGGCCCATCGATTTTAATCCAGTATTTTTTGTTCTTTAATATTTTTATAAAGTTGGGCACTTATTTAAGGTTATATAATACAAAATACACAAAAACATACTTTACTTATTTGCCATAGGATAAACCGTTTTCGAAGAATATCGATGGAAAAGAAAGCATGCAGAATTTAACTTAATACGGATGCTTCAAATTACAAATAATAAATTTATATTCTTGTTCTATGATAAAAATTAAGACAAAAAGTTAACATAAGTATACCTCAAAAAATGCATCCTTATCAACAAATAGCCATTTTTAGTTTCGTTTTTTAGTCAAATTATTAAAGTACATAATACAGTATTACAACTGGCTATAGATCTTAGAGGATTCATATTAGGAGGTTTCTTTATATGAACTTTTTTTCCTACCTTTAATCATAGAACAAGAATATAAATTTATTTTTTATAATTTGGAGCATCCGTATTAAGTTAAATTCTGCATGCTTTCTTTTCTATCGATATTACTCGATAACGGTTTATCCTATGACAAATAAGCAAAGTATATTTTTACGTATTTTGTGTCATATAACCTTAAATAAGTACCCAACTTTATAAAAAAATTAAAGAACAAAAAATACTAGATAAAAATTGATGGGCCCACTGACCCCATACATCCCCGGTCTAAATTATAATTGTTTAATATGAGAAATCGATAACACTTATTAATACTAAACAGAATACCAAATTTCATAATTTAATCACAAAGGGTTATCTAGATATTAAATAAAAACTCATTTTGATGAAAATCTTTGGTGGGCTGTAGTTCCCTAAGGAATAATTTCCGGACACATGTTTATTGGAAGTTTTTTGCTTAAAATATTTTTCTCAATCTATGGTTTAAGTTTGGCACGACAGTGCTGAATCACCCTGTATAAATAATAACTAAAATTGAAAAACATATTCTCTAAGTACGTACATTCTCGAAGGCCCCTTTTCATTGATCGGGCCCAGAGTGCGTAATACTTCACCCCCTTCCCGTTCCGACAGCTCTGACTTCTTACCGTTCATCCTCCCCAACTAACGTCAACCCCTGTTACTGTCGTTATTTCCTCTATGTGTATGTCCGCCACCCCAACCTAGGACATCACATACCCCCTTGCCATGAAAAATGAATCATACAGCTTGTATAACATTCAATGGCGTACCTATCGTTTACCCAATATAACTTATGGACTCACCGAAACGTATAAGTTATTTTAAACATGGGTGTTTTAGATATTTAATGTAAGGTACCTTTTTTCAATTTCTTTACTGAAGGTTAAGTAGAAACGGAAGTTATGTTTATCTGTAAGTTTAACAAATGTATGTACTTATAAGAGACTTACGTTAATACGGGTTTGTCGATAGAAGATTTAAATGTACATGCGCTTAAAAATAAAATACATATTATACTGAGTGTCCCAGATAACTTTTCCAGCATGGGGCTCACAAAGAAAAATTCAGTTTTTCTTTTATTTGCTATATATATTTTTTGACAAAGTACGTATGTTCTTTTAGTTTGCAATTTAAGTCAAATTTTGTATAGAATTGATATTTAGATTTTTTTTATCACTTTTCATTTTACTTTAGTTTTTCATAGTTAATATGTATTTTGGTTGGAGAGCATCTACAGACTGACAGACAGACACACAAACGTCAATAAAATAATAGTCATATTAAATTTGAAGAGGGGGGGGGGGGGTCAAATCGTTTTATTAAATAGACTGCCGAGCAAAAGGTTTTTGGACACTCATTTTTTGCGTATTGTAAATATAAAACTGCAAAAATGGTTAATAAAAAAATCTTAAATGTTGATAAGAGTACTTAATTACAACTATTAATAATAATCCTAGTATATCTAAAATACAGTATTTACAATTTTCCATATTAAGGAAAATTTTTGAATTATATATATGCTTGAAAGGTCAGGTTTACTTAAGTTGAAAGTATTGACGCACAGTGTTTTTCAAGCTAAAGTGAAATTGTTTTTTACTATTTTGACTGCGAGTAAACATATTCTTTTTGCTATTTTGGGTATTTTTATTGACAGAAATTTGTATTTTTACATTCAAAATCAAAAGACTTTTGCAAGGCAATGTATTTTTTGTCAAAGTAGGTACGTTTTTTTTTTTGTAATTTAAGTCAAATATTGTATAGAATTGAATAGTGATTTTTAAATTTTTTTATCACTTTTTTTTAGTTTTTCACAGCTGTTATGTGTTTTGACTGTAGATTTTGCTATTATTACCTACCTACTAGCATTTTATTACATATACAGTATGTCTAAAAAAAAGTTAAATTATTAATTTCAGCTACTCTAAACTGGACCAATAGTACTCTCTATAACAACATCATTACAAAGTGACGTTATAAACGATATTAAATTACATAAAAGCAGGCAACGGCCCCACACCAAATATACAGATATGCTCTGATCTGAAATATAATCTATTGCGATAATAAACCACATGAGTATAAATTTATCATCATGCAATTTTGATAAGGAGGTAGAGTGAAATACCCGATGTAATTTTTTAAACAGTCTACGTACAACCATACAGACACACCCGTCCGTCCGTCAGGGTTGCCAACCGCTCGGTTATATTGTAAGGAAAACTGACGTTTACAATACGGCCGGAGGCCGGAGTGTAAAATTATTGTAACGACTATATTTAAATAAATTATAATTGTTATGTACATATATATGTAATTTAAATAATATTCAGCTATATAATAAATATTTATGTTACATATGTATGTACATATTAATTATCTTGTGTATTGTGTACGGTCGTGCATGCGTGTGTTAGTATATCTGTGTATATACATATATAGTATCGATATGTATGTATGTAAATATGGACAATATTATAGTAATATTTAATTCTGAAACTTCACGTTTGTGAATCTTTTTTTTTCATAAATAGATACAGTGTACAAACTATCATGATATGCTTTCGAAATTAAAAAAAAAAAAACTGAAAATAGTATAAAACTTGATATTTACTTTAAGTAAGTAGTAACTTAATTTAAATCATTATTTTAAGTAATTAATACCCGGTCTCACCGCTCAAACTTATTTCTGTTCCTTAGCAAAGTGTTCTTAGTCTTAAGTTGCACTTAAATTTTACTTCGATCTCACAGATTAGTCTTATCATATAATTAGCCAAGTGTCACTTAAGCCCCGGTCACATTAGGCTGCTTTACCAGCGCTGCTTTAGTAGCGCTGGTAGCAGCCGACTAGTAGCGTAGTGTGAACCCAGTACCAGCCGCTGCTTTACCAGCCGGCTGGTGATTTTAGCAGCCGCTGGTAAAGTAGCGCATGTCCAACTTTACCAGCTACCAGCCGATCACGTGACTCCGTTTTCATCTTCTATTGGCCGGCACTAACCTACTTTAATTAATTACTTTTAATTTGTTCATAGACAAATTATTAATATACAAATTTTTGTACAAAATATTATTATACTATATTTATATATTTAACAGACGACATAGTAAGCTAGAAAAATCATTTATTTAAAAAACTGTATAATTAATTTGACAACAAAAAATTATAAATAATACCTGCATTAATTTAGTTGATATTTATTAATATATATTAATTTAGTTAAACGATACAGGTAAAGAAGACATATTCTCAGAACTGTCACAATTTTAAATACGATGTGAATCGACAACAAACCATTGGTTACTATGGTTACTACAGTTATAGTAGCGCTGGTAAACCAGCCGAATGAAAAATGTAGTGTGAACCCTTACCAGCCGCTGGTTGCTGGTGTTCCTACCAGCGCTGGTAAAGCAGCGCTGGTAAACCAGCCTAATGTGACCGCGGCTTTAAGGACAAAATTCTGGGGAATTTTGAATTTTTGTGTACGTTGCTATAGTGTTTTGTGTCAAAATATAATTATCAATATAAATTATTTGTAAATCAGCAATGCTTTGTAAATGACCGTTGGTGGAATAAAATCGAAGACATGTTAAAAGTTGGTTCATGGGTGATACTGAATTGTTCCTGTACAATAATTTCAAATATTTTATTTTTTGTTATTTGTAAGGATGGAAACGCATACCATAAATTATTATATCCATGATATATTCATTGTTTTCGTCCATAATTTCATGAAAGATGGTTGCAATATTTATTTTTTAGCGATGATACCAATTTTTAAAATTTTCTGATAATGAATGTATGACGTATGTCATATATCTGTACAATTTTAAGTTTAAGTGAAACTAAAGTATCACTTTGACTACCACCTAAATTTAGGTGATACTTAACGACTTAAGGAACACTTAAAACGTTGGTGCAACAATTTTAAATGTCTATGTGTTCCACAATCACTAAGTACAAGCGGTGAGATCGGTCATAAGTAACATAAAATAAAATTGTTTAAAAATAATCTACAGATTATTTTATATGTATTTTAAGAGCCTTCATAAACAGTGATGAAGTGTTTTGAAAAAATAAGCTTTTGTAGATAATTTTTTCAGTATCAATTATTGCAATTTATCTAAATAAATGTGATTTAATGAAAAGTAGTGAAAATTATTGTTTGTATAGTTAGTTATGATTCTAATTCTTACTTTTTTTGTAATTGAGTTGATATATCTATCACAAATTTAAGTTTGATGCGTGAAATATTACTCAAAAACTTTGAATTTTAGATTTTGTTAGAAGTATGTTTATTATATATAAAATGACGTGAAAAGTTGAATTTTTCAAACCGCAGGTCTGTATCTTATACCGTTCTCAAGATATGGCCTCTCAAAGTTTTAATTTTTTCAAAATTTTTGAGAAAAATGGCTGTAACTTTTGAACGTGTGGTCGGATTTGATTTTTGTTGACGGATTTGAAACCAGCATGTCAAAATCTATATAATGACATGTATAATACTTCAAAACTCGATAAAAAAAATTTGGTCAAAAATCGACATTTTTTTTAAGGTATACCCCTTGGAAAAATTTCGATTTTCAGCAAAAAAAATTTTTTTTTATTTTTAAAGTGTTATACATGTCATTATATAGATTTCGGCACGCTGATTTCAAATTCGTCGACAAAAATCAAACCCGACGACACATTCAAAAGTTACAGCCATTTTTGTCCAAAAATTAAAAAAAAAAAAAAAACTTTAAGAGGTCATATCTTGAGAACGTTAAGAGATACAGACCTGCGGTTTGAAAATTTCAACTTTTTACGTCATTTTCTATATAATAAACATACTTTTAATGAAATCTAAAATTAAAAAATTTTTAGTAATATTTTATGTGTCAAACTTCTATTTGTCTTAGAATGATCAACTTAAAGATAAGAAAACACGAAATAAAATCATAAATAACTATACTATAAACAATAAATTACGTTTTATTCATTTATAACAATTAAACTCGATAAACAAATAAGTAGTTTTATTTAAGAAAGTGGCTATTTGCACTTACAGTATGTGCATGCAATTGGCTATTTGCACATACTGTATATGTACCAAATTAGGTTAGGTTATTATATTAGGATATGTTAGTGTACGTTAGGTTAGTGGTATGTCCAAATAGCTAATTGTATGCACATACGGCATGTGCAAAGAGCAAATAGCCAATTGCTTGCATATACGTTATGTGCAAATAGCCAATTGCATGCACATACTGTAAGTGCAAATAGCCTCATCCTTTATTTAATTATTGGCTATCTCATTCTCTTTCGAATATGTAGTACCAAAAAGTGATATTAGAAAAAAAAATGACACGACGATATTATAAATTTTCTTTATTTCCTATGAAAACATTTTTTTCATTTTGTCGACGAACATTTTTGGGGCGTAATTTCCAACTGAACAAGGGTGAACAATTACAATTTTGCCAAAGGCCTTTATATTCAAGTAGGTACATATACAACAAAATCTGATATTGTATTCGGTACGTGATGAACTTCTATTAATATTATTTCATTAAACAAAAACAGGTCTCCGGGACAGCTGTAACTATTTCCGGAAATACCGGATCATTCCGTTAGAGTTGGCAACCCTAACCAACACACGTCAGGTTCCCATGTGCGTTTTACTGCGAGCATTCATATTCGTACGTGACACAAAGTGAAGCAGCAAGGGGATATTTCTTCAGACACGAGTTTGCGGTAATTTTGCGGTGCAGCTAGTGTATTGAACGGTGAAACAGAGATTGACACAGGACCGCTACATTTACACGTACGCATATGGTTAATGCGTGCATTGGGAGACAAATGCCGAATGCGTGACATCAAACGAATGGGTTTATTTAAATAATAAATGTATTTATTTGTCTTGTTTACAATTGCGCTGTATGCTCTTTGTTATACTTCAAGCAATAAGTCAGATTTGCTAAAACCAGCAAATCTAAACGAATTGAAATATATGTTGTATGTATTTTCACAAACCATGTACACAGGCCCGGATTTACTAAGCAGGCAGTGTAGGCACATATTTTGGCGTTAAAAAAGGTCTTTACTTGTTTTTTTCTTTTAATAAAAACTTTACATAAAGGGGGGGGGGGTCAATTTTCGCAACTGCCTAGGGGCGGCAAATTTCTAAATTCGGGCCTGCATGAACATGTCTGTTCAAATCACCTCGCTTTTGTATGTTGTATAGATAAATTTAAAATAAAGAAAGATTGTATGTATACCGGGTGGTTTATTTAAATTGAGACAATAAAATATCTCGAATACTAAGGATTTTTGGTATAAAGTATACAAGTTTCGTGGTTAAGAAGGGGGAATCAAATGTAGGTAAAATAATTGACCTTGGGTGTAGTTTTTAAAGTTATTTTTGAGGTCAACTAATTTAAAAATGTTAATTTTTAATAAAAAAGGTTAACATTTAGGTTTTTGAAAAAACGTTTCAGAAAAAAAGTTTTTGTTTGTTTATTTTTAATAAAATTAAGTTAACCCTTAGCTGCTCCACTTCTCCAGAGTAACATACCTGCCACACTGGAGTCACCTCGTACCCCAGACACTAAAATACTTACTACTCGTAAGCTATTGAATATTTTAATTCAATAAATTCTTCTATCATCTTCGAACGATTCGGAATGCACTCCAATCGGTTATTTAAAAAATATATAATATTTAATATATTTAAAAAATTGAAAACTTAAATTTAAACAGCTTACATTGAAGTTGAAATAATATGGGCGCCTGGTATCCCACAGTGGCAGGTAAGGGCTAACCACAAAATGTTTTTTAAACCTTTACTTAAGATCAAAAAATTTACCATTCACTCTCCTAACTCTGAAACTTTTGTATCAAACATTTTCTTTGAAAAACCATAGTTTTCGTGATTTTTGCTTGACTCAAAATAAATATACCCGAAAAAAAATAATGATCTGTCATTGAAATCTGAATTAAAACCATAGGCTTTAGCGGTTATTCAATTGTTTAAACTTTATATTTTTTCGTTGCACTTGACGTTTTAATGAACATCTTGTGGTCTTCTTCAGAGTAAAAAGTATCCAGTCCCAGTGGCGGCTTTAGGGGGGGGCGGCGAAGAAGCGCAAAAGAATGAAAAACTTAAAAATAATGAGAAAAGAAAGATGCAACAATGAAAAAAAAGCTCATCAGATTTTTTTGCGGTAGAAATTAATTATATATTGTTAAATATATTGTTAAAGCCAACTGCAATTGCTTTATCTTTCTTCTTTTGATTAAAAATATTTAGTTTCTTCAGTTTAAAAAATTAAAAAATAAATATATCAATTTATTTTCAAATATTGAATTTGAAATGAAAAAAATTGAATTTGAAATGGAAAAAATTGAATTTGAAATGAAAAAACTTGAATAAGGAGTAAAAAACCTATATTCGAGTCAACAAAAAAAAGGTCTTCAAGGAGGGGGGGGGGGGGGGGGGCGGCAAAAAAATATTTCGCCCGGGGCGCCGAGCTTGCAAAGGCCGGCCCTGTCCAGTCCAGTATATTACAATTCTTAAATATTGCACCCATGGTCAATTAGACGTATTGACGAAAACATAGGTTTCCAAGTAACGGATAGGTATATAAGCCAGGGACTCTACAGCTTGTTATTGTAAGTCGAAATTTATTCGAACCAGACAAAGACTAACATCTTTTGAGTGTTCTACTATAGCTGACTTTACGGCATTTTCCATACCTCTTATATGTAAATTTACCATTGCATTGATATACCTGTCGGTTTGTCCTATATATTACAGACTGCCATAGCTACATGGTATTCTATAAACGCTTATTGTGTCGAATTTGTCGTATTTATCTGATAGATCTGACAGAGTTAGTGAATTGATTTTCTATTGTGAATTGAATAGAACACAGTATAATATGAACTCTATTTTTGTTGAAGCTATTCGCTATTTTTCCTCTGCAGTATTTTATAGAGGTAATGTTTATATTACTTTGTTTGCACAAGTAGAAACGATGTAGAGAGCAAGGAAGAAGCGCAGGCATGTACACTTGTACATTATTGTACACGACCTCAAATTAACTTCTCTAAACAAAAAAATATATAAAAAGGCTTTAAAGTTAATTAAATTTTAAGCGATATATCAGTTTTCAGTTTCGAATAAAACGCGTTCAAAGTTTACGTATAGTTGGCTATTCAATGTTACGTATCTATTTCAATCCACAATAACTTCGTCAATTTTGGGAATTTCGGTATAGGGTTTTGTACATATCTTCTTTGAACCCGTATTTATAAACAAAATGCAAAGAAATAAAATCGATATTTTACATTTTTAGATTGGAATACCCCCATAATACGTGAAAACGATTACTTGTTAATAATCTTTGTAGTAGATAATTTTCTAATCTTTATATTTGATAATAACTATTTTAGTCATAGAGCGAATATATACCTACAGAGATAACTAGTTAAAACTAATTGTTAGCACCTTTTGTGGGCTGTAAAAAAGTATCCTCACAGAGGATCGATGGAGACTTTTGGTAACTTATTTATAAAGACAAAATGAAGGTGTATATAAAAATTCAGCTCTATGTGAATTTTTTCCTAGTGAAAACCTAAAGTTATTGGACTAGTATGTTTTTAAAAGAATACAGCGTTAGTCGCATTCACTTCGAATTATTTAAAAAATCAAGTCTGTTAAAATTTGATAGGTACTTTAGAGATGTCTTTGACTTGTAGGTTTTAAAAAATAAAATTTTGTCAAGTTAATGAACTTTTATGTTTGTTAGCATATTTTATAAACTTTAGTAGTGCCGAGAGACTTTTAAATATAGCTATTTCCTTCAACTAACCTTTCCTACCTTAAATGATGTGGAATAAATTGTCCCGGAAAGTTAATTTCCTGTATGATTACAGAATTAATAGGAAAACTTATACCTGCGTCTATAAAGATTATATAAAGAAACACATAATTACAAATGAGATTATCAATATTAGTAACGACGAGCAAAAATGTGAAGGAATATTAATATGTTGTTAGCAACTCGAGATCAATAAAGAGTTTTCAAACGTGCACGGTAAAATTTCATAAAAATAAAAATAATATTCACTGCCGTGTAAAATTCCTTAGACACTCTTTTTTTGCGCATTATAAATACAAAACTGCAAAAATGGTTGATAAAAAATCTTAAATGTTAATAAGAGTATTTAGTTACAACTTTTGTAATCCTAGCGTATCAAAAATACAGCATTTACAATTTTCCATGTTAAGGAAAATTTTTGAATTATATGCCTGAAATGTTAGATTTATTAGCTAACAAGAAATTGTTTTTTTAATATTTTGACTGCGAGTAAACATATGCTTTTCGTCATTTTGGGAATTTTTATTTACTGAAATTCGGAATGGGACAACTCGCCGCGAGCCAACTCGACGCAGGGACAACTCGCCCGCAGGGACAACTCGACGCAGGGACAACTCGCCGCAGGGACAACTCGCCGCGAGAATATATTAGCAGAGGGCAGAAGCCTCCGCATTAATTCTTTTAAAATGTTATTACTTGCATTAAAGGGGGTGCAGGGGGCGGAGCCCCCCGCATAAGAACTAAGAAAATTTAAATATTGATACTAATCTTTAAGGAACAGACAACGGGGGCGGAATCCCCCGCATTAGATATAATATATTTAATGGGGCAGGGGGCATAGCCTCCACTCACAAAATATCTAATAAAATATTAGCTAAGAATATTTTATGACATTAAAGGGGGCAGGGGGGCGGAGCCCCCCCCCCCCACAAAATATCTAATAAAATATTATTAGAATATTTTATGACATAAAAGGGGGAGGGGCAAAATATCTATTAAAAAAGGAACTCGCGGCGAGTTGTCCCTGCGGCGAGTTGTCCCCGCGGCGAGTTGTCCCTGCGGCGAGTCGGCCGCGGCGAATCGGCCGCGGCGAGATGTCCTAGACCGCTGAAATTTGTAGATATATTTAGATTCAAAATCACAGGTGTCCCAAGACTTTTGCACGGCAGAAATATGAGTTTTCTTATATTTTGAAAAAGAGCTTTATCAATTCGAACCCTCTTTATTTTGGTAAGATGGGGGGGGGGGGGTACATTTACATACCCATTTTTCAAAATGTAAAATAAGTCCAAAAATTCTAAAAATGCTATACGGAACTCCATTTTTTTTAGTTTAATGTTGAAACCTTTTAATTAAAAACCATTAATTTAACTATTCAGTTAAACAAAGACATGAAAGGGTTTGAAAATATTTAAAAGAGGCAAGACAATTAATCTCGATGCTTCTGTTTTTCCTGAGTGTTGTTTTTTCTGCTTTATAAATGAGTATTCTCTTGATGTAAAGCAACGTGTGACGTTATCCTCTACTTTACTACTGTCACATACACACACACACACACACACACACACACACACACACACACACACACACACACACACACACACACACACACACACACACACACACACACACACACACACACACACACACACACACACACATATGTACATACATAAACCAACGCCCACTTAGACACATCGCAATTGTACGGACAATTACTAATTACTAGCAGTATATTTTACATAAAAAATATTACCCGACGTGTTGAATATGATACATTCAATGTATGTTTACATAATTATAAAATTTATGCTCTCGCGCACTCGTTTTGTTAAATAGGCTTTTAATGACGAAACTAATTAATTTATTAATGTTATTATATTATAAGTCAAAAGTGACCGTTAAGTTGGTGTAGTATCGGATATTAAACCAGATGGTTCGGTGTTCGAAATGAGTTTAGTTATTGATGGTTTAAGGTTAGATTTAATGTTTAGTATGCGTTAATGACATTAAAGATATGAAATTGTTGTAGTAATCGGATAGTTAAGTGGTATTGTCGTGTTTGAATATGGATATGAAAACTACATGAATTACGAGCTAGCAGAAAATTAGATACCATTAAAGTATCATATAAATACAGTTATAATTTTAAGTTTTCACTTTTAAAATAGTAATTTTTAATTTTCTTAACAAAAGTTATTTATTTACATATCTTTTTTAAGAAAAAATACCAATTGGTATACCATTGTATTTAAAATTTTTGAATTATCCCTAATTGAACCTTTGATACGTCGCGTATGACACTTTAAACTATCAAAATCTCAAATAATCATACATCTTTACAAAGTTCATTACTTCTTCTTTCTACATATAAAAAAAATATAAAATTCCATTAATATTTAACGAAATTAGAGCACTTTTAGTAAAACCCTAAATTTTGAGTACAAGTGGCCATATTTTTTAAACAATTGATAGTATGAAAATTTTTGTTTTACGAAAATTTCTTATTTTTTTATGATCTGTACAAATATGTACTTTTGGATATACCATTCCATTTGATTTTGCTAAGAAACGAGCATGTACCTCTCAAACTACCCCTTGAAGGGGTGGTTTTAGGGGGTTGAAAATATTTTCCTGAAAATCTTTAGGGTCGATAAATATAATAATTTTTTTATCATAAAACTCTATCTTCAATAAATTGGGCGTAAAACATAGTGAACGGGTGGTCTGAAACAACCTGTATAATGTACTTATATCCTTATATTAGGCAGAATCAAATACCTACATATGTAATATGTATAAAGCGACCAGAATTGTAAAACCTTGTTGCGGGACACGCATTAAAAAAAATTATTTTATAATAAATATAATTTGACGACCTTTTTTTTTTTTTTAGTCGTTGAAATTCTAAAGACCCTTTTTTTTTTTAGTCGTTCAAATTGTGAAGACCCTTTTTTTTAGTTCCTCACCAACAATTTTTGCATTTTTTTCACACTAATCATAATATAATGTTGTTCATGTCTAATCCGGGACGATTTCCGGGACAATCTGTGATACGGGACAGACTTCTCAAATCCGGGACTGTCCCGCACAATCCGGGACGTCTGGTCACTTTAAATATGTAGGTATGTTTATTTTTTGTCAATAATAAAAATTTGCTTATTACTCGTAAAATAGTATCTTGTCAAAATATATTGGCATCTTCATAAAATCAGGAATTTCTTTTAGTAACTATTTATTACATCAGAAAATTTCCATTTTTTGTATACTCTTTTAAACAAACAAACATCCGTCAAAATCGGGGAATATTTGTTGGAGTTATGCTCGAACATATATAAAAAATAACCATAGCCGAATTGTTATCTGTAATATTACATTACAAAAAACACTAAATACAATATTTTTTAAGGTTCAGTAAATATTGAACTATAAATACTTTTTAATTGCACAAAAACATATTTTTAAATCACTGTTTCCGTATAATAGAATTTAGGATGATTATATACACATCAAATTTGCTTTTATATTAGGTATAATGTAATTAATACAACTATTTATATTGACACGGTCAGTTTATAGTTGTAAAAAAAACATTTTCTAGTACACAATGTGACTTTTGTCAAATTCGACATATCATTAAGTATAATTATTAATATTTCGCAAATAAATTCCTTTCAATCTACATGAAAAAAAACGAAGGCCGCTTAAGAGTTTATTAGAAATGAAAAAATTATGAATTTTGTAATGGGATATTATCATTTTTTATTTCATAAACATTATATTATACCTATTTTATTTTATTTTTAATTTAATTAATATTATAGTATTTTTTAACTTGCGCATCTAATTTTTTTTAATATTCAAGGAACATACTGAAATTTTGAGGACTACCTCGACATACCCATACAATTTTTCTCTTTATAATACTTATTATAAGTATGTATTTGTATATATAGAAATATGCGAAATATGTTATTAGGTATTAGGTAGGTATATCTCAAAATCAAAAATTTTAACGAAATATTTGGAGAAATATAAAATATTGTAATTATTACATTATTAAATAATAATGACTTATTAAATCCTTGAAATGATCAGGATATCATATCACTCCTGGAGAAAATTATATTATACCATTCTATAATATATAAGAAAGCCAATATGTGAGAACGTAAAAAAATATTTCTGAAGAAATAAATTTTTTTAATTTCAAATATAAAGAAGAAAGGGGTATAAATTCTTTCAGACGCCCATGTTTATATGTATTTGCAAATAAATGTATTTCAGAAAGAAAAAAACACGAGGAAAATATATCAATAAAAGCAATTTCTCGAGCTTGTTTCTTAATATATTTATTTCAAGGAATTCAAGGAATTTTCACAAACATTGGAAGAAACAAATCTAAATAAAATCATCGCTTCTACCAAGACTGTTTTATCAATTGTATACAATTGAACTAGAAAACTGACTATACAAAATTGTAACCCAAAACAAAGAATTTCTTAATTAAATATTTCAGAAAAATTAAATCAATATTTAAACTGACATAATAAAATTGAAATTTACAGTATATGTACAGTAGGGTGTACCATACAACCCGTCCAAACTATTGAAGATAGAGTTTTAGGATAAAAATGTATTATATATACATTTATCGACCCTAAAGAATTTCAGGAAAATAATTTCAACCCTCTAAAACCGTCCCTTGGGGGTTATTATGAGGGGTACATGCCCGTTTCTCAGCAAAATCAAATGGAATGGTATATTAAAAAGTACATATTTGTAAAGATCTTATAAAAATAAGAAAGGCCATAGGGAGATAAGGATGCTAAAATTGCCCCCGGGGCTTTTCTGAACGATACTTTCAGGGCATGTTCGTACTATAATAGTACATCGATTTTGAAATTTTTAGATCTCAAAATCAATGGGGTTCCGAGTAAAAATTAAAAAAGTCGAAAACAGAAAAACATTTTTTTCTCTTAATTGGCTGCACCGATTTGAATAAAATTTTTATGGTAGTCTGATATCTATGTAAGCACTCTTTAAAAAAATAATCAACTGTATAGCTCTGCATTATCATAGGAAAAAAAATTATTTTTTCAGAAAAATATTTTTTTCTATTGTTTTCCTAAAGAGTACAATTCTGAAAATATTTTTTTCGAATTCTTCATCAAAAAACACATAAAATATAATTTTTTCATATTTTTCCTAGAGGTACGCCATATCGAAAAAAAATAAATACTGCGAAAAAGTTGTATTTCCCGTTCATTTAACTACAGTGCCCGAACACTGTGTCAAAGTTCAATATTTCATTTATTAAAACAAACAGAAGAAAACTTTAAATGCAAAAGTTGTCAGGTTGGAGAAGCAGCAAATTTTGAAAATAGTTACATTTATACAGTGTGTCCCATAAGTGCGTTACAAATAAAAGTTGTGTTTTTTTTTAATGCAAAACATACTTTCTTAATTGATAATCTAAAAATACGATTATGAAGTTATTTTTTTCGAGTTTATCCTTAAAAAACACAAAATATTTTTTTAATGTTACGCCACAATGAAAATAATAAATACTGCGAAAAAGTTGTACTTCCTGTTCTTTTAACTATATACATTATTATACATATACAGTTAAGTTGTGTCAAAAAAAAATTCGCCCTCGTTATAAAAAAGGTAAAATAAATCCTCACCGAGGGATTATCCTGTAGTTCAATTTTAAGAGGTGCCGCAAAGGGGGGGGGGGTCCGTTTCCCAATTAAATAACATAGAAAAATGATTATTTAGTACTCAAGTTATTATTACTAATTCATGATAACTGAATATCAATTACCATTAGTCAGTAATAATAACTTTAGTACTAAAGAATAATTTTTACAGGTTATTTGAATGGGAAATAACCTGTAAACCTCTTATCATTGTTCTTCCAGAATGATGATTTAATCTATGAAAAAACTTTTTTTTATGGAAATAAAAATAAATACTAATTTTATTGTGAAAAATTGACCTTTTTACAACTTTTGCAATAATATTTTTTTCTATTTGATTCTGTTATTGTTGGTCAATTGAATTATAATTTAAAAATAACGTTTTAATTGTTCATTGTTGCCAATTCATTATGGTGTTTAAAATATGTTGTCATTGTGATGAGGCCGTTAGAGTTTGTAGGTGTTTTCATCCATTTTTGTTGTTAATAGACAATGTAAAACATATTATTTATGTAAAAATATATGAGATGTTGTATTTGAAAATTTTGAAAAAAAAATTAGGTTCAGAGTTTTTGATACATCCTGTACATAGACTAATTTTTTCACATGTTTGATGTAGGTAATATCACAATAATATAGCATATGCTAAAATTACTTCTAGCAAAGAACAAAAAAAAAGTTGTATAATTAGAAAAATACTTGTTGAAAATATTCCAATTTTCTTACAAAAATGGTCAATATTTCTAAACCGCTCTGTATAATTCCACATATGCTTGTATCTAAATACCCAGAAAAATTAATACTTTTTGATTATCAATTAAGAAAGTATGTTTTGCATTAAAAAAACACAACTTTTATTTGTAACGCACTTATGGGACACACTGTATAAATGTAACTATTTTCAAAATTTGCTGCTTCTCCAACCTGACAGCTTTTGCATTTAAGGTTTTCTTCTGTTTGTTTTAATAAATGAAATATTGAACTTTGAAAGTGTTCGGGCACTGTAGTTAAATGAACGGGAAATACAACTTTTTCGCAGTATTTATTTTTTTTCGATATGGCGTACCTCTAGGAAAAATATGAAAAAATTATATTTTATGTGTTTTTTGATGAAGAATTCGAAAAAAATATTTTCAGAATTGTACTCTTTAGGAAAACAATAGAAAAAAATATTTTTCTGGAAAAATAATTTTTTTTCCTATGATAATGCAGAGCTATACAGTTGATTATTTTTTTAAAGAGTGCTTACATAGATATCAGACTACCATAAAAATTTTATTCAAATCGGTGCAGCCAATTAAGAGAAAAAAATGTTTTTCTGTTTTCGGCTTTTTTAATTTTTACTCGGAACCCCATTGATTTTGAGATCTAAAAATTTCAAAATCGATGTACTATTATAGTACAAACATGCCCTGAAAATATCGTTCAGAAAAGCCCGGGGGCAATTTTAGCATTCTTATCTCCCTATGGCCTTTTCGTAAAACAAAAAATTTCATACTTTCAATTGTTTAAAAAATATGGTGACTTGTTCTCTTTTAGGGTTTTACTAAAAGTGCTCTAATTTCGTTAAATATTAATGGAATTTTATCATTTATTTAAATTTAGAAAGTAGAAATAATGAGCTTTGTAAAGATGTACGATTATTTGAGATTTTAATAGTTTAATGTGCCATACACAGGTAGAAAGGTTACTTGAGCCAAGTAAACCTTGTTTTGTATATAACGAAAACAATATTTTCTTAAGATAAGAAATATATATATAAACCAACTATTCTTGGACGAAGAAATAATGTAGTTGGATTAAGGGTATCTACTTACTTATATTTAGAAAATATTGTTTTCGTTATATATAAAACAAGATTTTCTTGGTCCAATACAGTTTTTTTTGTGTGTATGCAACATATCAAAAATTTTAAATACAATTATGGTATATCATTGAGTACTTTTTCAATGAAGATAATTATGTAAATAAATAACTTTTGTTAAGAAAATTAAAAATTATAACTTTCAGTTTTCAATTTTAAAATTGATCTTCAATAGTTTGGGCGTAAAACATAGTGGACGGGTGGTCTGGAAAACACTGTATATATTGTACTATTTAAAAAAATGACCTACATATATAATAGTTAACTCGATATAGGTACTGGTTCCGAAAGCTAACAATATCTACCTTAAATTTAGTCGGTGTTTAATCATTAAAAGGAATTCCTGAAATATAATAAATTATGTATGCGGAAAAATTTCTCTGAATTTGAATTTTTTACACAAACATTAATGAATACACATGTACGTAAAATGTACATTTATGATAATATTTAAATATATAAACATTTATTTCGCATTCCATAACATTCCTTAAAATAACTTGAATACACGAGTAAAAAAAGGTATTATTAATTTTCAATTTTTAATTTTTATTATTAATTAAAATACAGGATGAAAAAAAAATAGGGTAGTTAAAATAAATCGATAGGATCGAATTTTAAATAATTTTTTTAAAGTAGAAGTACCATACTGTGACCCCGTTGGGACACGGTACCTTCTATAGTATAAATCTTCATTTCTCAAAGCTCCTATATATTTATACAGCTGCCATTTATAATAAAAATAATTGTATCGGTGCGGCGCGGGCACGGTTCGCAGTATGGGACTTCTACTGTAAAAATATTTGTAGGGTTTAGAAAACTATGTATATTATATTAGATGGTAATAATCACGTGATCTACGTAATAATCATACTTAAGGGGTTACATACAGTTAGAAGGCCAAAAAAGTGCATTTTCAAGAATTTTTTTGGAGAAGACATTTATAATTTATCAATATAAAAATTTGTACACATATTATGGTAACTTTCAATTGTATTTTAACATTTTTTATTTCTAAAAATAATAATTTCGAAAGCGGCTATAGCGGTTCTCCAGGAGGTCTTCTCAAAAAAGACGCCTTGCGGTGACCACGATATCTCTGGACTGTATCTTTTAAAATAAAAAACCCAAACGGATTTCTTTAAAGTAATGTATAATCTTGCACTTAATCGAAGGAATAAGCAAAATAAAATTTTTTGACAAAATGGCGGCTTCTCAAAAAAAAATATCTATTTTCGACAAAAATTTTACCTTAATTGTTTATAAAAAAATAAATATTTATCGGTGAGATAAAACCTTCGATTAATTACTAAAAAATATTCTTAAGAAACTTGTGTTAAAATATGAGATTGATCGGTTCAACCGTTTCCGAGGAATAGTGGTCACCGACTTTAAAAACACAGATTTGAGAAAAACGCGCTGCCGCTCCGACCTCCTACATTCAAACGCTCTGAGACGTCTTTACAAATATGCGTGTAACTTCGAAAATAATCGCCGGATTGACTTGAAATTTTCTGTGTGTGTATTTAAATATATGTACATTACGAAAATGAAATAAAAAAAAATTAATTTTTTTGAAAATTCTAACTGTATGTAACCCCTTAAATTATATGTCAAGAATCGATAAAATATCGTTTTAAATGTAAAACGAATAGGTCACATACCATACATCACATTGATGTTATTCAAATTTGAAATATTCACTACATTATGCAGTAGAAGCAGGCCCGGTTACGTTCGTCGTGAGCGGGCAATCGAACAAATACCCGATGGGACGCGGGCCGTGAATCATAGCCGTGACTCGACATTAGTGTACGAGATTTTCAAATATTTTTTTATTAAAAAAATCTCTTAAAAATAAAAGTAATTTATATGTTTATAAAACGTTAAACTCGATTTTTGATGATAAATTAATTTTAAATGAGCTTTATTTATAGTGCATCCTGACCATAGGTGGGCACAGTTTATCGAAAAGTTAACGTAGTTAATCGTTAACCCGTTGCCCATTAATAAGAAAGTTAACTGCGTTAATCGTTAAAGCGTTAAAATTTCGAAAATTTAACGGAAGTTAAAGTTAACCGAAAATGTAACGAAAGTTAAAGTTAAAAGTTAACCATCCAAAATGTTTGAAGACCTTTTTTTGCTATTTCGACAACTTTCTTATGTACATGTCATCAAACAACCAATGTAACGGACTAAAGATAACGGAAGTTAACAAAAGCGTTAACATTTTTTTGAGTTAACTTAAAAGTTAATCCGTTAAGCATTTTGTTAACTTCGTTAATTAACGATTAACGGATTAACGAGTTAACCAAATAACCAAATAAACCGAGCGCACAAACCAATATTCGGCTATATAATACTATATATAGTATAGTTATATTATCACCATTCTCCGAATAAAATGAATACGCCAAACATTTTCCGAAGCTTGTCGGTAAATCGTATTTGCTCAAATGAAATCATTTGTTTGCTATGTTCTGTAGGGACGTTTATTCGTGGTTTTTATTGTATTCGTGGTGGTTCTAGCATTCGTATACTATTGTTACAGTAGAATATTATTATTGTCCGTATAGCTAGTATCCGTTGATCGTTATTGTCCGACCCGATTGTTCGATTAGTTACGTGCCACATTCTCTTAATTTTTTTATCAACCAATCACAATAATGTGCTTGTTGTTGTGTTTGTAATTTGCATAATAACCACACAATTATAAAAATAGCTGTCAAAGGTCACATGTCACATTGTTTAAATGAATTCTGCGTATGTAAACGCGCATATAAATTCGTATTCACTATATGCGCGTGAGGAGAAAAATATAAGCGGACAGTATTGACCAGTATTGACAATTGATTGTCGCATCTGCCGGATAAAAATACTATTCTACTGCATAGGCGCCGACTTTACATTTAACCTGGGGGGGGGGCGAGATTTTCATAAATTTTGGGGGGGTGCAAAAAATTTCCTTAAAAAATGTGCAATATCCAACTTTCGTAATAATGACAAAAATTTCAGAAACGCAACTAATAATGTGAAAAACAATTTTTTTTCATCAAATTATTGTAGTTTCGATAAAAATCGATCAAACTTTAATTATTTGAAATAATTGAAAAGTGGACATTTATATTTAATTTACAGAGGCTCATGAAACGTAAACGACGATTTTAGCTGAAAATATAGTAAAGTGTAGAAAAGTCGTAGAATTTTTTTTAAAGCTGTTGATCTAACTAAACTTTGTAAAGGAAATAAAAGATGTTTTAGTATTATGTAATTTCCTTTTTGAAGAAATTTTTAGTGATCATTTTTACTCAAGTGACAAGTATTTGAATATTTACACATTTTTTTAAAGTAAAAATCTTATTGACAAAAGTATCTTTAATTTAAAAGAAACTAGAGTTCAGCTGCACAGGGGGGGCGAAGCCCCCCTGGTATAATATCTGGGGGGGCGATTGCCCCCCCCCCCCCCGTAGTCGGCGCCGGTGTTCTACTGTATATATTATATTTCCGTTATAAGAATGATACTGCAAAGTAAAAAGAATGAAACGTTGATAAAATAAATTAGTAGATACCTTAAACCCTTAGCTGCTCCACTTCTCCAGAATAACATACCTGCCACACTGGAGTCACATCGTACCCCAGACACTAAAATGCTAAACTATTGAATATTTTAATTCTATAAAATTCCTCTATCATCTTCGGACAATACGGAATGCACTTCAACCGGTTATTAAAAAAAATATTTAATATATTTAAAAAATTGAAAACCTTGTAAAGTTTAAACAGCTTACATTGAAGTTGAAACAATGTGGGGTGTTTGGTACCCCGTAGTGGCGACTAAGGGCTAAAGGTCGATCAAGACTATCGATCCGGTCTCGCTTCAGTCAAATATAAATAAACAATAAACAATTAAATCATTCACACTACTGCTATTTTTATATTGTTCAGGTCTCGGTCCAATCACGCTCCGGTACTGAATATTTGACTGGAGCGAGACCAGACCGAGACTGGTTCGATAGTCTGGATCGACCCTTATGGTGTAAAGAAGTCCTGAAAATGTTAACTTTATCATAATCTAGGAATAAACAGTTTTTAAACTTTCTTTCGATACTTAGGAATCGCTATTTCCATTTTTGTAGTACTTCAAATCGAGACAAAATAAACAAAAATCAAATTAGTGTCAAAATTCAAACCCCAAGAATAAAAGAGAATTAATTTATTTATAAGATCATGTTTTATAAGTTTTACGTGTAAAATAAAATCCACCTGCTTGGAGTATGTAACAGTAATACATAAAAGCAAACATTATTAAACCGTAGAATATTACCTATATGATGCGAACACTTCTTACATCGATCTACTTTTTTATGTAATGCAGTTAACATTTGCATGCAAAAACGTACATGTGAGATAAAGGTTTTATATACTGGGAACATTTACACCAGTGGCGTGTTACTTGCTTTTTACTACTTGAAAATGTTTACTTCTTTTTTGTATGAATGATAAATTCCGTTTTTAAAATTTTGATTTCTTTTTGAGAGTCTCCACGGACCTTATTCAATATTTTGGACTAATGTCCGGTATTATAAAGGACCTAGCAAATTTGCTTTGCAAATGAGGTTATTAATTTTGTTATAGTATCTATGACTTAAACTAAAAATACACCTTAACCACAAAATTAATGTCACTCGACACGTGTTTCGACTTCACAAGAAGTCCTCATCAGGAGCCTAACGATTCCAGTCTGGAATCGTTAGGCTCCTGATGAGGACTTCTTGTGAAGTCGAAACACGTGTCGAGTGACATTAATTTTGTGGTTAAGGTGTATTTTTAGTTTAAGTGACTAAGAAACCACAGTTTCTCCGTTTTTCAAGTAAAAAAAATAGTATCTATGGATTAGCTATGGAATTTCAACAGTTAGCGACTCTTACCGTATAAAATAATTTTCAAAATAGCACCACTGTTTTAATACCGTTGGTGTTTACACACAAACGTGTGCGCGAAAATTGTCAAAGTCATCACAAAACTTCAAGAGAACTGTCATATAAGTTTGATATCTCATTTGAGAGTGCTAGCAAGCTTGCAAAATTGTTAGCCCCATTATAATACCGGACATAAATGTGATAAATTAGTTTTGTAGATCAGACTTTACAACCATTTATGACATGTTGAAAATAAGAAATAATTTATGAAGAATCTTGTTCATTTTCTGAATTGCTGCTCTTTTTGTATTATTGTCTTTTTGTGGGCCCTAAAAAATAGTAATTGATAAATTCGACTATCAAAAGAACTTTGTTGTTTTAAGTTTTAAGTAAACAGATATTTTTACTTACTTCAATTTCAGTTTTTACTCGATTGCAATTTCTCAGTGCAATTGAATAGAAATTTACAGTTTTTAAAGCCCAAAATTTCACAATTGTATTATAGCGTTTATCTATCACACTCTTTCGCATTACGTTATATTGT
The DNA here is from genome assembly GCA_949319165.1 of Sialis lutaria. Classification (NCBI taxonomy): domain Eukaryota; kingdom Metazoa; phylum Arthropoda; class Insecta; order Megaloptera; family Sialidae; genus Sialis; species Sialis lutaria. The sequence continues at coordinate 21,661,792 of OX439243.1, forward strand.
CCTCGTCCAACTCAAAATATTTTATGTACACGGAGAAAACGAAACACCAATGAGTATTGTTTTGGAACATTAATCTAGTCAATCTGTCTCGGATTTTTTTTACAATCATTTGTTCCCTAGTTATAGGCGTTCAAAATTAAAAGTGTAGGTTTTGCTTTGAACCAAAGTTGGCAAAAACCCGTATTTTTTAAATTCCAACCCAGCGGGTTTTATTGGTTTTTTTAAGTAAATACATGTATATGAATATATATTTTTTACAAAGAAAAATTTAAAAAGGGCAAATTGCCTTGTGTTTTCATTATACAAAAAAAGTTTCTTCGAATTTCCAAATATACTTTTTTATATGTCTTTTTTGAATTGCCAACCCTGCTTTGAACGCAAAAACCCTTTGTCAAAAATGGTTGTACAGCGATTAAAAAAAATTTTAAGAGAAAAATCTGATCTACAAAAGGTATTTATTATATTAAAATTTACAATACGAATAGTAATTTTTGCGTATAGTAATTTTTTGGTATAATTTATGTTATTTATTATACCAATAAAAAATATACTATTAATATCATTTATTTTACAGTCGTAGTATTTATTGTATTGTCTTATAATTGAAATTAAATAATTTGTATATCACTTAATATATGAAATTATAACAATTTAGGTAAATCAAAATTGCAAAGGTAGTATAGGAAAAGGACTAATACACAGTATTTAATTAACAGTAACTATTAAAACGCTTAGTGATTAAGTATTTAAAAATTAAATAAAAAATGTGACATTTTTTTAGAATATGCTAGTTTTGACGGTAGGCACACGAAGTACATTAATGACAACTTTTAGTAGAAATTAATAGTAATTTTGAAAAATTCTACATATTTATCTCAAATATGACATTTTTTAAGTTGTGACACTTTTTTGTGGGGGTGCGATATGTAAAAACTGATAATATTTGTTGATACAAAATTGAAATTTTTAAATTATTATTAAAAAATCGACTCCATTTTTCTCCGTTTAGCAAAAAAAAATTGTTCAAATTCGTTTCCAGTGCCTTATGTAGTAATTATTTTTTCAAAAATAAAAGTACCCTTTTCTCCACCTAACTGTACTACTATTCACACAAAGAAATTTACTTTAGGGCTATAATAAAACATTAAATTATATACATTTAATAAAAATACGCTGCTACAAAATCAATAAGGCAGTTGGAACATCCACCACTGCATTATAATAATGTCAGGTGTATTGCGACTTTGACATTAGCTCGGTACGCAGATCTAGAGTGTAGATTGCTTACAATATTGATCGTAAACCACCGATTCGCAACCGAGTCCCATTGTTTTAGTACTGCGCCTCGAGAGACAGAACCAGACTAGGCTTTTGTTTTTATTCATCGGCGTCATTAGTGCGGTGTAGTGCGCTAAATATGCATATAAAAGTTGACAACTAAAGAAAAACAACGCAGTGGGAATTACTGTGTGTAATGCTTAACGTAATGTGGGTTTTGGTGTGTTGGTGGTACGGTGCTGGGATTATCAACTGTCTCGGGAGAAATTAGTACAAATATTATTTTATTGTTATCTGAAGAACATATTTTTGATGAATATACAGTAGAAACCGGTCGTTATAACCGATTGTCGTAATATCCGATAATTCGATTTTCTTAAGGTAATTTATCGGAAAAACTAAAAATTTCATGAGTATGCTGAAATTTTGTAAAATTTACCATCTGTGAGTGAAGATATCGTCAAAATAAAACAAGAGAATAAAAAAATATAAAACATTTATGAATACTCGAATACTATATTATGATATTAAGAATAGATTAGAATAGAGACACTTTAATAACGTTATTTTACAGAATCATAGTTACGAGTTGCGTTCTGATTGGTTACTCTCCACCAATCATGTACGTAGGTATACGATTTGAAATCTACATCTGTTTTCTGTTTATTAGAATTAAACCTAACCAACAAAACATTATGTATTATGTCAAACCATAGACATAAAGAAATGGACAGCGCATCTGACTCGTAAAAAGAGCCGTGTCAAATGAGAGAGACAGAAGATGTTTGGAAATCATATATGTTATTTTCCAAACGAATTGCATCTCTCTCTCACTTACTGAACAAATGTTATACCCATGTTACACCATTATGTTAAATACGAATGCGCTGTCTATATCTCTATGTCTATGTGTCAAACAATATTTTTTTTTTGTACAAAAAATTAAATGTACAAATTATGTCAGACACAATAAAATATCACGGATTATTAAAGGATAAACATAATATTCTTACGTTAAGATTAATGACATAAAAACACAAAATTGTTTTAATTAACATTAAATAATACATGTGCAAAGAGTATTGCCTATATAAAAATACTATATTTAAAAAAAAATTGAAACAAAAGTCGGTCCGTCGAACAAACCGATAAAATTCTCCGAAAATATTGTAAACAGATAGTCGTTAAAACCGGTATTTCGTTATAAGCGATGTCGTTATAAACGGTATATTATAACAGGCAATTATATGTGATTCAGCCGAGACTTTTATTCTGCGTCGTTATAACCGATGTCGTTATAACCGGTTTCTACTGTATCTGATAAAAATATAACAGGGTGGCCAGTATTTCTCTGGAACAAATTTTCCTGACTTTTCCCGGTTTCCCAGGAGAATTTTTACGATTTTCCGTATATGTTTTTTATTTTAAAAGATAAAAAACCTAAAAAAAGGTCACATGTTTAAATATTTGTGAGAATTTCTGTGGTTTTTTTATTTTTATAAAAATTCCCTGACTTTTCCCGGTTTTCCAGAAACTGGCCATCCTGTATAACCAACAATTTTATTTGTGTATTTATTAAGAACTACATATCCTTATAACTCTATTTACACAAACCTGAGAGTTTTTTATGCGTTATGTATTACTGAAACAGTTTTAGAAAAACTTCTGAAGACTCCAAAACGTCAAATAAATAAAACGATATAGAGGACAATATTATGGAAACCTAGGTCTTATGGACAACATCCACGAAAGCGTTCAGAAGAAAATAGTCATTTGTTTATTCCTAAGAAACTCAAAACATACTGAACCGATTTTGGTGAAACTTTCACTTCTAGAACGCCTAATATCCTAAAATTCGTATAGGCTAGATATCATTACGCTATTCTAGCAAGGGAAACATTGATACAGTATAAAAAACCAGTTAATATCCCCTAAATTTCCTTAAACAAAAAAAACCGTTTAGAGAAACACGTAAACTAATTAATATAAAATTCTGAATTCTTCATTAAAATTATTCCCGATCGACTCTCTCCAATTTGTCAATATACATTATTTTATTTAACAATTGCAATTTTGTGATACATAAAAAAATTACAAATAATTACAATAACAAAATCCCCCCTTCCCCCAATTCACAGATTTTTTCTGGCTGTCACTGTTATGTACCAGTATCGCATACTTTTCAAAAGAAAGGCAATAACAAATTTTCTAATATTGACACATTTTTTATTTATTAAATTGCAATATTAACTTTTTTCGATTTTCATTTTGTTGAATTTATCATTTTCACTGTACTTATACTTAAGGTAATAAAACGTACTCCTTTTTGAACTCCTTTTTCATGGGCAGTACTCCTTTATAAACTGTACTCCCAAACTACTCCTTTTCGTGATTTTATACTCCTTTCTACTTCCAAAAACATAAAAACTTCATATTATTTAAAAAATTTATCGACAATTACATAGATCATTATAACTAAACGTTTTTTTTTTAAATACTCTTGAAACTACTTCTTTTGTGCCAAAAATAATTGGTCACCTTATTATACTTCAAAATATTTTTATTTTCTTATTATGCAAGATACGTTTAAAAATATTTTTCCCAAACAATGGTCTATAGTGAATCCCGACAATTCTTGAATACTTAAAAGCAAAGCCGACAAACCTACCCATGGATATTGTTATTTAAATAAATGGCAAGAAGCTTATTTTAATAAAGGGGTTTGTTTAACCAGAGAAATCTAGAAATGTTTTTTACGGGAATTGTTTTATAGTCGATTAGCGTAATTGTACATGGCCTTGTGTTTTGGCTTCTTATAGAGGTTAATATACATACATAAACGTTGGAAGTTTTTGCTGCATTATAAAGTTCAAATATGGTTATAGCTAATAACACTTGGCTGTTTAGTTTCATTTTACGCTAATCTAATTTTTGATTATAGTACAGTATAATTAAGTTTTAATAAAGAAAAAATAGAAAGATTAGAAATTCCTTCTGAAATGACTTCAGAAACACTTAATCTTTAAGAAACCGAAGAGTCCCTAGTTGGGACTCGGGAGCTTTAACCGATATTTTGATTTAAAGTGGGGCACACCAAATACGCGACGATCTATAAATTAATCCCATAAATCATTATTTATATTAACTTAAATATTCACTACTTTTTGTCATGGGGTTAGTCGTTTTGTCTTTTGAGTTATAGATAGATAGATAGAAAAATATTTATTCATAATATATATAGAACAAGTCAAGACAGGAAATACATATGGAAAAAAATATACACACATACACATATATACACACACTTTTTATATAGAAAACTATTTAAAGAGACTATCTGCTCCAATTTTCATAAAAAAGTTTTTGTCTGAAAACCTCCAGTTTTTGAATAATATTAACAAATATACTGAGATACACAATTGATAATGATTAAAACTGTCTTTAGTAATGAATAATTCAGGGAATCTCTGATTACTATAACCAAAATATTGTTTTATGAGTGCAACAGTAGGTATCACCTTAACATTTCCCCATATGTCTAAAAATAAATATAATCCGCTAGAAAGAGCTAACAATTTTTTAAAGCATCCGCAATAGGCAGATTTTCAAAGCTGTTTATGGAGGGGTTCCTCTCCTTCAAAATTAAAAAAAATAGCATGGTTACATTCTGTGAAACATATACTTTACATAGTATATTTACTAAAGTGTATTTACTAACCATGAGTAAAAACGGTAAAAACCAACTTACTACGCATGCAAATATATGTTAAAAACTGTCATATAAGTTTGATACTTCATTTGAGAGTGCTAGCTGACTAGCAAATTTATAAGCTCTTTTATTATACCGGATATATAAGTCTTCTTATTACGATATTATAAAATTATACGCTGTTTTTTACTTTTTTTTCATTTACCGCAGATGCAATCGTGCAAAAATTCCAAACAAATACAACGTTGATAAAAACCGACAAGAATTTAAGAGTATAAAAACTTTTCGACCTGTCCAGTAAATTCTTCCTGATGCAGAAGCCAATATTCCATTAACTTTCATCCTTACGGCACTGCACGTTGTACATTATCCGTGTGACATTATGAAATATGATGTTGGTTAATGTCAGATAACATCCAAGTTACGACAGACGAGTTTATCGGAAATGTCTTATTGTTAGTATGAACTAAACACAGAACAGTGACAGTGGGAATTTAAATTTATTGCAGTATGTTATATCTTGTAGGAGGAGATTATTTAATTGTATTTTCGAGTTTAAGGTAGTTGGTCCGTAAACATGTTTTCGTCAGATTTTGTTTAAATTGCACAGGAATATTCCATAGATTAATATCTGAAAAATAGCCCATTTTTATTAAAATTGACCATCTCAAAGTCATGAAAAACGATCACAAAGTTTATATTTTTAACACAGCTTATATGGACTAACCGTACACTAACGTAACGTTTTATTAGATAAAATTTAAACGTAGCGTCAGATTTTCATAAAAAACTGACATGTTGTATATTTATATGAAAGAAAACAGTATACAAAAAATTTGAATTATTGACCATCCCGTTATTAAGATCTAACCAGATTTACCTACCAAACCATCACATAAATTACAGTATTGTTGGCAATGTGGCAACAACGTATTCATTTGATTATAGTAAAAAATACACGAAATAATGAAATAATTTTTTACAAAATATGATAAGTGGATTGAAGGGAATTATAATCGATTTCATTAATTATTAATATATTCTGTGGTAGTTTAGATGATAAAATATAATCATTTGACAAGTAGTTAATAGTAGATAATGTACAGCGTTGCCATGATCATTTCTCTAAATTAAAAATATGTACTCATGGCCAAATGTGATCACATTATGATGGACCAACTACCTTAATAATAAATATTTGATTGTTTTTATTATAGTACCGTTTGGTTTGGAATTCGGATATGAAATTATTTCGGATACGGATTTTTAGGGTTCCGTAGAAAACTAGGAACCCTCCATGTCCGTCTATCCGTCCTGTACAAATTTTGACATAATAAGATGAAAAGTAGATAATCCCAAGGATCTGTAAACAGATTTTAAATTATTTAGAAGATTATCACAGCTTCAGAGAACCAGGCAGTTTTTTTAAAATTAAATTTTGTTAAAAGACAGTAAACCGTTCTGCTAAAAACCGTCGTAGATTGATGACCCAAAAACAGAAATGATAAGATTTTTGAAAAAAATTTTTTAGACCCCCCTTCCATAAAATGAAGTGTTTTAAAAAAAATTCACCTATCCCATTGAGTGGGATGTCGTTAGAAAGGTCTCCTAAAATGCAACAAAAATGTATTAGAACCTTTTGATTTTAACCCTTCAATCACGATGTATTTGCTCTCCAAAGTCATTATAAAAGTATCCCCCTATATTTTCTAAACTATAATTTTAGAAAATCTGAAAAAATTCCAGAATGTAGCTTTTAATTAGTACTTTCACTGAAAATTATAACGAACATTGTCAAAAATATTTTAGACCCCCTTTATAGACTAAAAAGTAAACTCATTTTTTTCACTTACCCCATTGAGTGAGGTGTCATTTGATAGGTCTGCTAAAATGCAATAGTAAAAGTCAGATGACTTTTTGATTATAACCATTCAGTCACGAAATTTTGAAATAACTATTTTTTTATAAATCGTAGTGAGAATGACTACGGAACCCTATCATGTGCGTGCGCACTTGACCGTTTTATTTTCATTTTAGTACCATTTGGTTTGGAATTCGATATAAAATTCTTATTATTTTATATACGGATTTAGAGGTCAGAATAGTTTCGAATATCTGATAATTATCTATATTTAAAATATTTGGAATATAGATTTTTATTTCGAAAAGTAAATCATTTTTGTTTCTAATCGGCTCATATCTCATTTATTTTATCTAAAAACAACACACGCTTTTTGAATGTTTATTAAATTTCGTAGAAATATACATGTTTTCATATTTTTACAAACAATAATGTTAATCTCAACATTTCCAATATATTTGGTAAAAACCTTTTTCGTTTCCTGGAATAAAAACCAACGTCTAACGGATGGAAAGTTAAATAAATATTTATAATACATGTTTCTAAACATTATTCCAATAAGTACGTTATTTTTCTCAGAAATTCAATAAATTATTTTTCTTTTGATAAGTAATCCTTATCAGCTGTTATGGAAAAGACATATTTTTACATTGTTATTTTATATTTTCCCTCTGGATTCATCTTTTATTAAATAAGTCCAATTTATTCGATTCACCATTTATATCAAAGGTTTCAAAACTTTCACGAATCCCTTCATGAACTGATAAAACACTTGTAGATTATAAATGTCATCCGATAAATTGGAAAAATAGCAGTTGAATAGACGTTAAATTTATGTACTATGTACCTCTTGATAAACCTTCACTGACCCTACTTAAATCAGCTCTGATTTACACTATTTACAATAAAATTGATTGATTTATGGTATATTATCCATAAGACTTGTGCAACAAGTGATCCATAACACGAGCAATATAGGCATGCATGATGCCACTTACAAAGTATCATTGAAATTATGATTTTAAATAATGAAATAGGTTAAAAAGATTCTAAAAAATGTATTTTTTATTTTTATATTAAAAGCGAGATTAATATAATTTTTGTTAAAATCAAAATGCAAAATTTTTGCTGTATCCGCTATGTTAAATGGAACACCAATCAGAACAAATGACGTCACGCATCAGTAAATGACAAAAACGATTGACTTTTATTTTATAGAAATATCAATGCCTCTTACAAGATTATTTAATTTAAGAACTTATATACTTTGGAATTCATTTTTAACACACAAAATAATTAAATTATTGTCTAACTCTGAATGTTTGATTATTGTTGACAAGGAGTGTGACATCACAACTCTGAAATGTCGCCTGTGAGCGTTTTGGCGTCAAATTAAAAATTAGTTTCAAAAGAGTCAATTTTTGCGATCAAACCTATATTTTCTGCAGAAATAAGTATTTTTTTGGAAATAGGAGACACGTAATTTAGTATTTAGTCATCATGCACAGAAAAAAAACTGTATTGGACCAAGAAAACCTTATTTTGTATATAACGAAAACAATATTTTCTTAATATACATAAGAAACATACTCTTAATCCAACTACGTTATTCCTTCGTTCAAGAATACTATAGTTTAAGTCAGCGGCTCTTAAACTAGGGTCCGCGGACCCCCGGGGGTCCGCCAAACTTTTACGGGGGTCCGTGAAACATTTTTGGCATACATTACTTTACATAAAGTACTTTTATATTTCTATTTACCAGTGATTAATTAGTATCTAACGACCTTTTCTGTTTTTTATCAGGGAGGGGAGTCCCTGAAAAATAATTCTTCAAAAAGGGGTCCCTAGGCCACATAAGTTTAAGAACCGCTGGTTTAAGAGATTATTGCTTATCTTAAGAAAATATTGTTTTCGTTATATACAACACAAGGTTTACTTGGTTTGATAAATTTCCTTTCTACCAGTGTGCCTATACGATAACGCCTCTCTTCGTAGCTCACGAAATATTTCTTACAATATGAATATTCTGCTTCAAATGATTGGGAACCGCTGTTATAAACTATAATAAATATTTTCACTACAGCCCTGCATACATATACTATATATACATACTCTACACAACCCGGCATGATAATGATGATGATTTCCAAGCTCGACGCACATAATAGCTCTGTATCTTTTGTATCCACAACACTATATATGTACCCATAACGTTTTCTCTATTCACAAAGAGCTCTTGCGTACGCTGTTACTGATTTAAAATCAGAACAGTTACATTAATACGTGAAAACACCCGTTGTAATGACTTCTTGGTTATATACTGGATCGTGTAAATAAATAATAGAATCGTATATCTCCGAAATATCGCGTTGTAGAGATGATCTTTGTGGAATTTATATTAACCATTAACTTGCCGACATAGAAAACTACTTTTGTAATGTAACAGAGATATGAATAGGAAATTTGGGAGGCTTTTGGCATGCCGAAATAGAATTTGTTGCCCAATTGGTTTCATCACGTCAGGGTTTTGAGATATTCTAACCTAAAAGTACCAAAAATGACTATATTGGCAATGTTAAAGAATTTATTACCAAATAGGTAATTTTTTTCCAAAGTTTTGGCCACGGTAACAAATAGTATTATCTTTCCTCTTTAAAATGAGTTTTAACTTTTTACTGTACGATTTTTTAGCCAAGATGTACTAGTTTTTGTTAATATAGTGTAGTATATAGTAGACAAAATGAACTTTACTACATATATCTTCAAAGTAGTATATTTCGATAAAGAAAACTCGCACAGTAAAATGTAAAAAATCATTTTAAAGAGAAAAGATAGTAACTTTTTTGTGTTCGATTTAATTAAAAGTATGTTTATTGTATAGAAAATGATGTGAAAAGTCGAAATTTTCAAACCGCAGGTCTGTATCTATCACTGTTCTCGAGTTATAGCCGCTCAAAGTTTTAATTTTTTAATTTTTTTTTAGGAAAATGGCCGTAATTTTTCAACGAGTGATCGGATTTGATTTTTGTTGACATATTTGGAATCAGTGTGCCAAAATGTATATAATGACATGTATAATACTTGAAAATTTGACAAAAAAATTTTTTGTGAAAAATCGATAAAAATTCAAAGGGGTATACCTTAAAAAAATGTCGATTTTTCATAAAAAAAATTTTTTATAATTTCAAAGTGTTATACATGTCATTATATAGATTTTGATACGCTGATTCCAAATTCGTCGACAAAAATCAAATCTGACCACACGTTAAAAAGTTACGGCCATTTTCACCAAAATTTTGAAAAAACGAAAACTTTAAAAGGTCATATCTCGAGAACGTTGATAGATGCAGACCTGCGGTTTAAAAATTTCAACTTTTCACGTCATTTTCTATATAATAAGCATACTTTTAACAAAATCTAAAATTCAAAGTTTTTGAGTAATATTTCACGCATCGAACTTAAATTTGTGATAGAAATCTCAAAATCTCAACTCAATTACAAAAAAAAGTAAGAATTAGAATGATAACTAACTATACAAACAATAATTTTCACTACTTTTTATTTAAATCACATTTATTTAGATAAATTGCAATAATTGATACTGAATTTCCATAGAGAACATATAAACAAAACGATTAACCTTTATAAAAAAATAATAGGTTATTTTAAACTCCCATAATACGTAAATAATCTATTTAAGGACATTGGTATTGATACAAAATTATAATAGGTACTCTAGACCAGCTATTCTTTGACACCCCTTGACAAATAACAAAGGTCTTTAGATTACGAATTAATCACTGGTAAATAGATATGTAAAAATACTTCAGCAATTTCATCTTAAATCTAAGTAGATCTTGCATTTATAAATGTTTAGATATTATTGATTTATATAAGAGATAAAACTACAGGAAGGTGTATCAATATAGACACAAAGCCGCAAGTCCAAAGATGTAGAGCTCCTACAATATTAGTTCTGGAAAGTTAACCCCTTTATGTATAATCGTTTGATAGTATTTGATAATCTAATTTTGTCGTTTATTAGTTTAATTATTAATTAATAGTTAATATTAGTTTAATTTAGTGTAAGAGTTAGTCATGTGTATTTTGTATGTTATTATTGACTTCATTTTTGTTTTACAGGATTATTTTTTACCTCAAAATTTGTTTACTTTCAGAGTTTTAAAAAATAAATCGAAAAATTTAACAAATTAAGAAAATCGAATTATTTCCTAAAACAATTTGGGGGGGGGGATGAACAGAACATAAATTATAGATAAAAGTACCTTCTATAACTTCGATCTAAAACATTTTTTTCTACTGCGCACCGTTTCAAAAATAATTCGAAAAATTCCAAAATTCACAAGAGTAAACATCCGCTTTCGGTTTAGTGATAGTTTTTAAAAAAAGAAGGGACCCTCAAAACGTGTAATTCCGTTAAAATCTCGAGTTCGAATTTTTTCATGATCACTATAGGTACTACAGTACATTTCATGTATGTATGTATAAAAAAGTAAAAAATGACATTTTTTATGTTAAGTAATGTAATAAAGAACTAACGAAATCGAAGTCATTGATAGCTATGTTGACTAAGAATGCAATTCACCATCAACAAGCTGTTAATAAATTAGAACTCCACAAAACAAACAGACAAGTAAATTGATGTTTTCGTTGAATCCCCTTTACCCTAAATTAATCTCTAGCTTTATTAGTTGCAATAATATGACATATTCCTTTTAAAAAAATATAGACCGCATACTACACTTCAGCTGGTTGTTACACATTTATTTGCTAATTAAATTAAATCTATATCTATAAAAGAGTTTGTCCTTAACCACTCACTCACTCACTCATATATCAACGTACAGCCCAAACCCCTGGACCTAAAAACGTGAAATTTCGTAGGTGCCTTCATTTTATGATGTAAGCACCCACTAAGAAAGGATTTTTCGAAATTCAACCCCTACGGGGTTAAAACAGGGTGTCAAAGTTTATATAAAATTTTTTTTTTGTTCGCATTTAATTGAAACTTATCGAACATACTCTACAATATAAATAATGAAACAATTATTTCAGCATTTCCCAAAATTTAACCCCTAAGGTGTTAGGGGGGTGGAAAAATTTGTAATTTTTTTATTCACCGAATGAAACATGGCAGAAGAAGGTACTCTACAAGACAAATATCAAGTACTTACAAAAATTCAATAAATTTTGATATATTTATCTTCATAATTGTTCATTATATTAAAATAAATTCGGACAAATTAATATTCAATTAAAAATAAAAGTTCGATATTCAAGCCCTAATAGCATGGGACGGGGACGAGGATGGATTTAGATATGTTTATCTGGATACCTGCTTTACTTATAAAGGGGAAATTCGGGCAAAATATTAAATTATAAATTTCGACATTCAACCTCTAATGGCGGGGGTAGACAGGGTCTGTGTTTTTGATATGTTTATTTGCATAGCTGCTAACGTTATAATGGTGGAGTCAGACAAAATAATCTGCAATGAAAAAATTCGATATTCAACCCCTAATGGTGAGGTTAGTTTTTACAATTTTTTAATTAAGATCCGAGATATTTACGTTTTTTTATAGGTAATTAATAAAAATCAATTTAAAAAATTTAATATGTCATCCCCTATTACGTATGGAGGGTTCTAATTAGTTTCGAAGTTTACGCGAGCGAAGCCGCGGGCGATTCCACTAGTATTATATATACTTTACTTCCAAACAATTCGTAATTAAATAAAAATAATTCTATCATTAAATTAGTCGATTATACTGCTATTGATTCGTAGTAAAAAGTTCCTTCGTTTTTTTTTTACTTGCGATACGAACAAACATTAGCTCACGACAACAGAGCTATGGGTTTGAGCGGTCGTTCATTTCACTTTTTTGTGAAGAGATAAATCAGTAATTCGAATTTTCCGGTAGCTTATCTACTACTATATACATACTACATCCATTTAGCACTGTACGTATTATGTATGTTCCTGATGAAAACTTCACGAATACGATTACGGAAATCGCGAATTATGTAATAACATAAAAATAAAATAAATAATAGTACATACTTGTATTTATATTAGCCTCAAAAACTTCACACTAATAAAAAAAGTAAAACAATACAAACGACCCGGATGAGGCATCTTACAACATACCACTATACTAGACAAACTAGCATCAGCTTGTTGAAGCAAAAGCTCTCAAAAGAGACTTCAGCCAAGTTAGTGAAAACAAGAGCTATAGAGATACGAATTAAACTTTTTTACTATACACATTTTCACTCCAGTAGTTTTTTTTTCTAAATAATGAAGTATTATGACAATTTTACTAATCTCTGTGAACAATACCCGTATAAAGACAATGGGAAAAACAAACTCTAGGAACTTTTTGTATAAAGTTGACAGTTGGTTAATTTTATTTTGTTTGATAATCAGTATAAAGTATACAGTATGATCCAATAAAAATTAGTATACAGGTTGATTGCGAATTATCGTGCCAAACTTTAACAGTAAATTGAGAAAAATATATTATGTCCGAAAATTCTTCGGTAGGCGCGGAGCTACAGCCAATTATTAAACAGCGATAAATTATTCACGCATGAACTGCCATTGATTAATCATTTAGTTTTTATACAATTTTATTTAAAAAAATATTATTCGACATTTTTCTTAATACACGCCTGACCATTTTTTCATATATTTTGAATTTTTCAACAATTTCAATCTAAACGTCAAAATGACATTTAATAGCAAATATAAAAAAAAATGGTGATTTTTATATCAAATTGAGATAATTCTTTATAAGGGAATATTTAACAACAAACGTTATAGTGACCTATATTATAGAAAATTGAATTCTCTATAAAAAAGATTCTATAAAATTTTCACGTTGCATGTGCCTTTCTTGAGATATTTTAAAAAAATAATTATTTTTTGGTATCACCCCTCTCCCTTATACACGATTTTTAGGGTTCCGTATTTTAAATGGAACCGTCATCACGCCAGACTGAACCAACCAAGTTTTATCAATATCGTTATTACAGTCATAACATTAAAATAATCTAATTAAATTAATTATCGAATTTAAAATATTTTGGAAAATGTACCTAGGTATACTATCTGTATAAAATATCATAGAACTAAAATGAATACTAAAAATTGTTTACCTATTTACTGGAATGTTATTTCAAACACACGACACAACAAAACTTTTTCCTAGGAATAGGAATTTAAAAAACTACACAAAACAAACTTGTTTATTTTAAACAATGACAATATTTATAACTTGTAAAATTAAATTGTTGACATTTACAACAATGGCATTTTTGTAGTTCTATGAACTTATCACCAGTTGTCATTACCGAGAGTACCAACTTTTAAATTTGATTTTATGCTTGTACCTTAGAGCATATACTACTAGAGCCAGCCTTGCCGCTCGGCCGTGCAAACAAGCGTGCGAGAGAGATAACGCAATAACGCTACATCCTTTCTCTTTCGCTCCACGTACTGATGCTGCGGAGCGAGACAGAAAGGATGTAGCATTCTTACGCTTTCTCTCTCGCACGCTTGTTTTGTACGACCGAGCGGCGAGGCTTATTAATTAAAATTAAAAATTCTTTTAATTTTAATATTAAAAAAAATTATACGTTTGTTACAGATTACGTGAAAGACAATAAACAACATTAAGATGGCAACATTACGTGTGAAGAAACGTGATGGACTCACGCGCAATAAAGAACGTGCCTCGATGAGTTTCTTCATTGTTGTAATGTTTTTTGCCGTCTTCGGGGTCATCGTGTTAACAGAGGTACTATTAATGGATGAACGGGGACAAAGTGCAATGATAGCCCGTCAAGGAATGTCACATCGCCACGGTGATGGTCAAGATTATGATGACACTTTACAGGTATGCATATTATCTTAGAGCATATATTACTGGAGACAGCCTTGCCGTTCGACCGTGCGAACAAGTGTGCTAGAGAGATAGCGGAAGAGTACTACCTCCTTTCTCTCTCGCTCCCGCGTGCTTATTGGTCGGCATAAAGGGATAAGTGTTTCCCGCATTACCGTTATATGCTCTAAGCATATTATACATTAGTTATTAGTGCATTTACAAAGAATATAAATATTATAATTTTTTTTTTGTAGGTTGATGATTATGTTGCGTATCGTGCTGGCGGCGGAATGATTGTTGCCGAGCCGGTAAATAATTTCGCAAATCCAATGAAAGATAATGCAATTCTTGCGGATGCAAAACATGATGCACAATCTGTAGGGCAACGATTCATTATGTCACCTGTACACGCCTTGCCTGTTGTAGCCGATATAGAAATACCAAATCCTTCAGGAAATCAACCTCTTCCGCTTGGAATCGAAATAAAACTTCCACAGCTCAGTAATAATTATACATCTCAAGACGGCAAGTGGCAAATTGTCAACGGTACTAGGTAAGAATGCTTATATATTTTATATATAGTATATATTTCTAAAATCGAAGCCATATTCACACCATATATTTGTTTGGTGCTCGGGAAGGTTTATAGATTTTTTTGAACCCGGTAGGTGACTGTGGGGTCGAGATATTTACGAAAATGAGAAAAACCGTTCAATGACTAAGTACTATGTTTCTATATAAATTGTAACAGTGACATCATGAAAACAAAACACGACTTATAAAATATGTTTTAGTATTTTCACGTTTAAAAGTTTTTATCAAATATTAATAGCTACGTACTGAAAAATTATATATCTATTGGTGATAACCGAATTGAAATCAGTATGTTTTGTTATATTTCTTAAATTCAATTGTTTTCAATTTAAACATGTATACTACGTAATTTTATTACTTTATTTTATTCATTCAGTACGTGGGGTACATGTTTTTAACCTAACCTACGATACAGTTTATTTATATTCTTAGAATATAGTGAAATTATACAAAAATGCATACACGACGATGTTTAAACATCAGTTGAATTACTCAAAATTGTCAAAATACACAAAATAGCCCTAACAAATTTAACACCATAACAATGAGAAAGAAAGAGCATGCAAATTATCTTTTGGCAAAACCACGTTTGCCGGGGCAGCTAGTATTATATAATTTTATAATTGCAGGCATAAATTTTTTGTCTTTTCTGCATTTTACGACCGTAGAAAAGGACAGAAATCAATACGTATTATAGGAGCTACAAGAACGAGAGGCCCTGAAAGGGTATGGTGCAGACTTTGGTACGATACGCCTTCTAGAACTACTACAGGGAACTCATCCGCAACCTTTTGGCAGCCTAGTTCTGCCACAGTTATGGGTAAAGTGAAGGTAATAATAACATTTATTAAATAACAAATTAATGTTATACCTACATACATTTCGTTACAGGTTATACGTGAAAATTGGAACTTGAAGTACAGTGCGTGTTTTGTACTATGTCCACTGGCAAAAGGCCTAACTGGACCACCTCACAGTGTCAGTATTGTCAGCAGATTAAAATCTTATCCGTCGAATAGGATGCTTGTGAGAAATACAGACTCTGAAGTGAACACGTCTAGAATTCCAGAAGGTTTAGCTGTTTGCGTGAAACCTCTGCATTTTAATTATAATCAGGTAAACGAAATCAAATTAAACTAGCCGTCAGAATCTATTTTACCCGGGTATATAAAATTAAACTATATAACGTATAATGCCATGGGGTAGATCCTTTAGGTCCACACAATCAACTTCCCAACATGATATGACCATATGACTATCAATACTTGAATACTGATTATTTATTGTTTCCATAATTAATATTATTATATTATAGTTTGTAAAAAAAATTTTTAACATGTATATGAAAAATTTTAATGGAATTTGTCAGAAATAAAACTCGCCTTTTTATTACGAATATTAATTTTCTAATATCCTAATGTCAATAATATAATGCACATTTTTAAGGTACAGTTAAACGGGAAATGATATTGCCAGCAATATTTTGAATTGCTGGCAATATTATTGCTGCATGTGGTTACACGGAGAAGTAATTTTATTGCCTGTTACTGTTATTAAAAAAAGATCGCTGGCAATATTTTCAAAAAAGTTCCAAGGGTGGTTAGACGAGCAATATTATTTGCTCAGCAATGAAAATATTTTCGTTGTTATTAATATTAATGTCACAGTGTTTAAAAATATGTGTGATCTTAAAAAATTAGGAGCAGCAGTTGCTACTATTTTACTATTAACTGAGAGTGAAAAAAAAAAGAAATGTAAAAAAAAACTCGATGCTTATGTGTCAATTAAGGAGCCCTTTAATGGCTGTTTGGCCCCATATAAAAAATAAATACTGAAATACACGTTTCATAATATTTATTCTAAGTTTCGACTAAATCCGATCAAGAAAAAAAAATAAAATGTAAAAAACACCCCTTTTTACTCCCGTAGGGGTTGAATTTCAAAAAATCCTTTCTTTTAGATCATATTTACGTCAAGACGCTTGATTAGCACCCCAACGAAGTCAATATTCGCGAGATTTTGTAAAGTAGTGTAAATATACTCTAATGACCTTGAAACATGAAAATATGTTAAAATTTTTAATTTCGATTTTCGGACCAATTACAATAACTTCCTATTGGGAAGTTAAAAACAAAAACTAATCAATTTAAAATTTCAGGTGATACAAATGTTAGAATTCCTTGAACTGAACGCAATCCTTGGCGTTCAACATTTCACTTTTTACAACCACACGTTGGGACCAGATGTCGGTTGTATTCTTCAAGAATACCAACAAGAGTACTTGTCCAATAAGTATAATAAGTCGATAGGTATCACTCTGTTACCTTGGCAACTGGACATGGTCTCACAAAAAGAAATCCGAACGGAAGGCCTATTCGCAGCATTAAACGATTGCCTTTATAGGTCTATGTACAAGTACTCGCACATTGCGCTGATAGATTTGGACGAGTACATTATTCCAAAACATAATAATACTTTATCCGAGTTGTTACAGTAAGTACTGTAATTTTTTTTGTTAGTATTATAAATAATACAAATTTTTATTTTAGATGGATGAGTATGAAATTAAATGTACGTAATACTGGATCGTATTCTTTCCAAAATGCATTTTTTTATTTGCAATGGGGAGATGATGAATCAGTATATAAAACTAAAGATCAAATTGAAGCATCTTTAGTTACATTACGTAAAACTCGTAGAAGATCTAAACTTCATCCGCATAAGCAGCGTAGTAAATATATCTGTCGCCCAGAGAAAGTTATTGAAGCTGGAAATCATTTTGTGTGGGAATTTTTACCAGGTATGTGCAATGTACACCTATTATTATTATTGTCTGCTGGGTCAGTCCCCGGTAATCGATAACAGATAGTTAAAAAAAAACATTGAGGGTGTGTACTTATGTACATGCGTTAGAAGTTATACTTCTTTGACGTGATTGAAAAACGACTACGAATAATCTCAATTTTAACTTGATTAAATGAATAAAATATTGTAAGGCATATAAATTTATAAAGAACACTAATATTTTATTTAATAATTCATAACATTATTTCACTATCAAATTAAAATTTAATTGTATATTATTTCAAAGTCCATAATATTTATAAATCATGAAATTTGAATATTATGATGTACCTAATAATCAACCAATCAGATCAGAAGGCTAAATTTCATTTAGTGCTAGATGGCAGCACCAGTATTAAATCGAATTTAAAAAAAAATAGTTATTTTTTATATAGGCAATACCCTTTACAGTTGTGTTATTTAAGTAAAAGACATAATTTCTACAGTTTTATTGATATCCATGCCTACCTAGTTCCACCGCGTAACGCTTCGTTACATAGCTTTTCATTTCCGTTACATTACTAAATTTCATTTCCATTACATTGCTAAATTTTTACCCTCAACGTGCCTAAAGAAGTATAACTTCAATAAGATGTGTCGTAAAAATGACACCTAATAATACCTGATTTACGATAATTTTGTTTTTGAAGGTAAAAACAGAATAATGTAATACCCACGCCATTTCTCATAAAACGCTACGAATTAATTCCAATACCTATTGTCTGCTGTCTTCTGATAATTAATAATACATTTATTGAATATTTTTTCCAGGTCATGGAACATTAAACGTTCCAGCTGACGCAGCAATTCTACATCACTATCGCGTATGTGAATTCGGTGGTGACGATTGTATAAAAACAACATCTACAATCGACCGAACTACATATAGATATCGTACATTACTATCTGAACGTGTTCGACAAAAGTTTGTTAAGCTTAAAGAAAAATGTGATTTGCCGGACTTGCCACCAATTCCTACAAAACCTCCAACTGTGAAGCCTAAGGTGGCGGCACAAATTATTAACTCAGTTAAAAATAAAAATACAGTTAACAAATTATTGAACGATCATAAAAAACAAAGCTAACAACAAATTTTTAACAACTCTAAAATGAAGTGAACTTCTATATGAAGTATTTCGTGATAAATATTGTTATAAAGTGAAAAGGGTATTAGAGATACTCACATACACAATTAAAGCATTTCCCAATCTCGTTTGGTTTAAATAAGTCAATTGGCATATCGATCGTAAGCTTGAACTTGCGAGTTTTAATATAAAAACTGTTGAGAATTATTGTACGGAAATATTTTCAGCGCACAAAAGGAATACTGGTTTCTATTACGGAATAGAATGTAAAGGTGTACCTCGATTAACGAAATAAATGTACTCTAGAACAGTGCTACTCCAGGTATGTGACAGATTGAAAAAACAATGAGTGTGTACTTATGTACACACGTTAGAAGTTATACTTCTTTGGGATGATTGAAAATAACTACGAATAATCGTAATAACAATAATCTGCCGTTTGCTTTAAATATAATTAAAATAGGCAATACTCTTTACAGTTGTGTTATTTAAGTAAAAATTTTTATTGTCTATATCTATGATTAGGCTATCATTTTTTTGATATAGGCAATACTCTTTACAGTTGTGTTATTTATTCTGTATTTTCAGTCCCGGGCTAGATATTTCACCGCATAAAATTTCGTTACAATTTCGTTACATTACTAATTTCATTTCCGTTACATTACTCAATTTTTACCCTCAACGTCCCTAAAGAAGTATAACTTCAATAATTATATTTTTAAATGCCTTACCTTTTATTCTACGTGTCTTTGCCTTCATAATCTGAAAAAGTTTATTTAAAGTTTAAAAAAGTAATAAATATTTCATTAACCAAAAAATTTGTACTGTATAGTTTTCATAATTCGTTGTTAATTTGACTTAAAAATTTTCAAAAAGTTGGCAGCATAATATATTTTACATTTTCACTACATTCTAATTTTTAATTATTTTTGAAAAACTATGCAAGTGCAGTGCAATTTGGGAGATATAAATGGGCTGTGGACAATATGTTTTTGTGATTTTTTTCGAAATTTGCTATACGAAGATTTTAATAATAATAAAACATTTGCATCATTTAATTCCTTGAATTTCCAGCTTTCATTTGAACTAAATGCAAAAACAAATAAAAATACTATGGCTAGGCCATAAAATGCACACCCCTTAAACATAAAAAAATGTATTAACTTATAATATCAAATAAATACGGTACAGGTACAATATAATTGGTGAAACTTAAAAGGATGTTTGAAAAAAAGATTGGAGGTAATTAATATTATATAAATATATAATATGAAGTTTATCACTCATTAAGATTTTTTAGAAAATCAACAATGAATCTTGATATCAATCGATTATTACCTTTTTTTATTTAAATTTAGGATGTATTGTAATAAAACAACAATCATTTTAATTTACAATTTTTATATAACATATTTTTTTTGTAAAATGTATAAAGTAAATAAATTAATTAATATCTAATAATAATTAAAAAAATAAATACATCCACATATTGCAGCGATAACAGCTGTGTTCACCTGATGTCTAGCATTTAAAATGAAACAACAATGTAACGTTTATAGGTTATATGACGTATATAATATATTTGTTTTAAAAATGCAAACTTACCAGATTTTATTTTGATTAAAAAGATTGATTGGCTTTGAATAAAATAATTAAAATACAGCACGTATCGATGTACATGTATTTATATATTAATTAACACAATATAATAATTATGGAATTTGAAGTGACATATGAAGAAATAGCGCCTACTACTATTAATAAATTATAAATAGCAACTACTCTATTTGTAAAAAAATTTCTTGTCAAAATATGAATTTTTGTTTAAATAAACTGCAAATTTCGTTACTTCTAGTTATCCAATTTTGTTGAGTTTTAATAGGGTTCTATTCTGATAGTAGATGAAGTGAATTCAAAAGGATTGGTGCAAATTTATTTCGAATTGTAGCCTGTAGTTCGGCGTTTCTATCAAAAAGCGGGTTAAATCGACAAATTGAACTTTATTTATATTTTTATAACAGAAAATTAAAACCGATCGATATTAAACTAAGCAAAAATGGAGACTGTAATGTTTTCTATCAGAAAATGTAAAAATGTAAGTGAGATACTGAAGAAATTTAAGATATAATACTCATTTTATCAATTTATATACGAAAAAAATTTTAGGACGAGAGTAGAACACACTTCCAAGCAGAGCCTGCTTGGGGTGTGCAATAATTTCATATCTGAATCCAAAACCGAAATCTAGACAAAAATTTTGTCCTAGCTATCATATACTTTGGTAATCAATTTTCCTTGATTTATATGAAAATAATTAAAATGTATAAAAAAAGTAGGCCAACTTAACGTAGAACTATGTCTATTGTCACTTTTTTTATTATAGAAATTTGTAATATTACTACTTAATTAGGTCAAAATTAGTACAAAATTGTATGTAAATTAGCTTAACCTTTTATATTACTGTATTTAATGGTTGGATAGAGGGTTAAAACTTTTTTTTTACAAAGTAGACTAAGGTCTATCTGTTGGCACTTTATTTATTGCTCTATGATTATTAGTTCCGGAGATATAAGCCTTCTAGTTACCCCCCAATGAGGAAGACAAAGTTCTACATTAAAATATCCCTATCCGTAAACAATACGTCATATCCTTAACCTCTAGAGGGCTAGAAAACCAATATTTTGGCGCACCAAGAAATCTTCAATTCAAAATAAATAAAAATTCGTTCACACGAGGCAAAGGGGTAATTTTTACCCTATTATAGGGGTTGTTTTTGAGTTTACTGTATTTTTGACGTCAGATTAAGATTCAGCGTCAAAAAATACATCAAAAATGTATATTTGTATAATGAAAAAAGGTTATATAGGTACTATTTAAAATAATATTTTTTTGAATTTGAAATTTTTAACACTTCTGGGTCGGAAAGCCAATATATTGGATCACCCCGTGATCGACACTTTACCTATGATCAATCAATGAGTTTTCTGAGGACAAAATGCCCCTTGAAATCCCGGCCCTCTAAAAGTTAACAATCCTAAGTGTTAAAATATCTAAAAAAAAATTTGGAGGTCACTGTTTTAGAGCACTACCAAATTAATAGAAAAACATTTTTCAGTTGAAGAACACAACTGTATTAATTAATTCGAACATAGCAAGGTTTCGTTACGCAGGTATATATTATGTATATATTATTAACATGGCACATAATAACTTACAGTATTATTATACCAGTTTCTTCTGTGAGCTGCAATCCTCATTTCTTACAAATGTTGTTTATAAAGAATGAACATGTGTTTGGAAAATACAAAACATTATATTAACAGTAATTAAGATAAGGAAAGACTGAATAGATAGAATAGGTTTTTAATGACGAAAATATAACTACGCGAACCAGATGAACCTGCATGGTCTCAAAACGTATACCATGAACAAAGAGTTAAGCTAAAATATTACGACTAACAGTAATTTGGTATAATAAAGTAGAAGAATTTTAGTAAAAAATGAAAATACTACAAATAATGCTGATAAATCTTATTGAGAAAATTCATTATCTCGATCAATTTTATAAATTAAAACATCTAATGTTTTATCACAAATACTCGTAAATTTTTAATTACATACATCCAGTATATAGTGTGACAAACCATTGGCTGAAGATACGTGAAATAAATGTAAATAAACATTTCATATTTTATAAATATTCATGCGTTAATAATGCACAGGCAAAAAATGAAAAAACTGGGTGTAAACATTGGAAACAACAGTTATAGATTAGCACGAGCAGAGCTATTTTAAGCAATTTTAAAATGCAAAGAACTTCAAGTACTTAGAAAAATCAAGTATTACATTCAAAGTACGTTAATTAAGTAACGAATACTTTTTACTGTTTTTAAATGTACTTGAAGTATCAAAGAGTAGTATTTGTCAAGTATTTTACTGGAAATTGACTGCTCTGGGTTACAACATTCAATTATATAATTATGATAAATTCAGTACCGTAAATAGAAGCTCAGGGGCCCCGGGGCAGAGAGCCCTCGTTAAATAAAATAAAAACTGAAGACCTTTTTTACTATACATCTTATTAATTGTAACCTTTTTTACATTGCTGTGAGGGGCCCCAAAGCTCAGGGGCACCAGGGCATTGGTAGTTACGGCGCTGAATAAATTGTTTTGATATTGAATTTTCTCAAGTTCTTGATGGGTAGTATACAACATGTAATAAATGAGGATTTTACAATTACTAATTATGAAATTAAAATTGTATTAAATATAATCTCTCAATTAAATTGTACATTTTTGTAATACAAAGATTTTTATATTATTATGCTTAAAGTTTAATTTACAGTGTGATATTTTATATTTATTATAAATTAGAATGATTACTCAACGGAAAATGTACATTAGGTTTTTTAATTAAAAAATCATAATTAATTAATATTAATTTCATATATAAAAATAAAAGACAATAAAAAAGAATTCACCTATAATAGCAAAAAATGTTGTGACATAATTTTTAACAAGGCAAATTATGTATTTTAAAACATTTATTGGGGGTATTTATCTATGACTTAAATAATAATAAAAATAAAAGTTCAAATTCAAGAGATAAACAATTACTTCTATATCGTCTGCATGCTGAAGATATACCATATTGAAATCAACTGTACAAAAAATATATATCATATTTAAACTTCGGTCACACGTCCCAGTAATTGAAAAAGTAATCAAATTTTGATGTTTAATTCCGGTTTCTGTAAAATTTCGTATTCACCGCCAATAATTTCAGCAGTCCAAGGTTAGTAAATACACAGGTCGCCTCATTACCAATCAGCTTGGGCACCCCAGATGACGTGTTACGCGGTTACATTTGTTTTGATTGGACACATCATTCCCCTTCTACTCATTTTGCCACCACAGATGACGTATTTCCCCTCTCGCGCCGAGTAATGAGACTACCTTATACTTTACATACCTTGCAAGCAGTCTGAAAAAGTTTGCAGTGCTACCAACCTATTTTTGAGCTGTCAATTTTCATTAATGATTCCGTTTGAATCCGGTTTCATTCCGTTTGATTATTTTCTCAATTACTGGGGTACTTCAATCAATGAAATCAAATCACATTGTTGCGATGTGGTCGGCTAGATTTATTTTTAACTCATTTTTAAACTATCCCTGATATTATGAATCTTAATTTATCTTACAATTAAATATCTACATCGTTACTGTACTACATTGTTAATTAATATTATTTAAACAAGGCCTATATTGTGTGATATAAAATCATTATATTATATTTATAAAACATTTGTGTACGTATAGTTAAATACAATTTCAGTTTTTAATTTTTTTAATCTACTCAAATGAAATTAATTATTGCCTTACTGTTATTAATATTGATAGAACTTGATGTCTATACACCCAGGAAAAAATTGTAGATCTGCAGAGATCTAGTCAGATCTTGACATATCTCCATTTTAAGACAACATCATATTTTTTACTGATTTTTGATCTGTAGAGACTTGCAAATATCTACAATGACCTACAAAGATCTAAAAGGATCTACAAAGATCTCTAAAGATCATTGTAGATCTTGATAGAGATTAAAACGTTGATTACAATGATCCGCTGTAAATATTTGTAAGTCCCCACAGATCAAAAACCAGTGAAAAATATGATATTGTCTCAAAATGGAGATCTATCGAGATCTCTGCAGATCTACAATTTTTTCCCGGGCATACATACTTTAAATATAAATAATTTTCATTCCGTTTTAAATAATGTGCTGTACAAAATTCAAGTGATGTACATATCACTACATTATTTTGTTGAAAAATATGTAAATATATAATAATGGGATAGAATATATTTAATTTTTAAACATTTATAAGTCATTGTTAGTTAACTCGATTAATTTTTCATTGAATTTTGTGGCCGTACTATGCAAATTGACACTTTTGGAGATAGGATATGTAGGACCACACTTTCGTAGTATAAGAAACTGCTTTATTGTTGTTTTATTTATTTAAAAATCTGTTTTTATTACTCATATATATTTTTATTAATTACATACATTCGTTATTATGCCATTGCTATATGTATATAATAAATAAAAACAACCAGATTCTATAAACATCAAAAATTTAATGAGAAAAAAATAGTGTGAGCTTTCGATTCACAAAATCATCTTCAGGCTAAAAACATATCAATATTTTTCATTATATAACTTTAATTTATTAATTTAATTATTATTTATTACATTTTTAGCCTGAAGATGATTCTGTGAATCGAAAGCTCGCATTATTTTTTTCTCATAAATTTTTGACGTTTATACAATCTAGTTGTTTTCATTTATTATATTTTAACGTCACTACTAGTACATTATGTATATAATAAATATATAATCGTCTCTTATAAGGTAATAAATAAACTGCTTTATATGGGACGATATATACTTAAACAGTTTTAAATTTCTAATTTCTAGACACAGGTTTGACAATAAAATTACAAATACTTACCCATCTATTGTAAAATTAATTACTAATCTATACAGAAATAATTATAGTCATTTTACGGATGATATTGTCACACCTCATTTATATTTGGTTTTTGGATAGCACTTCATTAAATATTAAAATTATTAAATCAATAGATGTAGCTAAAAATGTAAAGAAATTCTCCCCTATTTCAAATTTTTAATGAACTCGATAAATTATAAAATAACGACTTGTTTCAAATACTACAAAATAATCATTGCGAAGGTCCCCAATCTTGACATTTTTACAACAATTAATGCTGACAAGCACCTCGCAGTATTTGGTACAAAGATGTATAGCATAAAAAAAACTTTGAGCGGCCCCTTGCTACTATTTACTAAGAAAATTTATTAAAATATTGTAAGTAACGTCAAATACTTTATTTGCCTAGGGCATAAAAAATAATATCACGACGGCACTGGATTCAGAAATATTCATCGTTAATCTATCCATAAACCATCGAGTAATATGTACTACCTATAGAAATTAATGTTTTCTGATATTCTCTTTTTCGATAAGGTATATTATAATTTAAATTAAAGCTTACTAAGAATGATATTATATGTATGTGAATATCAATATTGCATTAGTTTTACAAAAATAATAATTTATACATAGTGGTTATGACAAAGGACTATTTTTAAATACATTTACTTAAATTATTCTCATTGAAATTGTTTTTAAATTGCATTTACGCATGTATATAAAAATGTTATTTTACAAGTTACATAATTTGAATGCAATTTTGGTTTGTAAATTATTTTTCATAAATGTGAAACTTTACAGAGCAAAATTGCATACGATTTTCAAAAAGATAATTGAAAAATAAATAATTATTTTTTATACATAGAATAAGGACTTTATTTTATTTTATATGAATTGGACAGTCTTCCAAAACATGTTTTATTTTTTTGTGTTTGTTATTTGTTTATATTTTTATGTCAGTTCTTCAAATATGGATTTTGATATGTAATAAATAAAAATTTTGTATTGATCTGAATGTATGTTTTACTTAATTATATGATTCATAATCCACATATTGTCCCCTACAAGGCAAAGTATCGTACACGCCATGCAATGAAAAAATGAAAAGTCACTTACGTACAATATTTTGCTTTGTATCTATTTCAGAAGTCAGAATTAATAAAATAATAAGTTATTATAGTGAAAAAGCAAAAACTCTTGATGAAAATATGATAATGATATTCTTAACCCTTAGCTGCTACTGTGGGATACCAGGTGCCCCACATTTTTTCAACTTCAATATAAGCTGTTTGAATTTTACAAAGTTTTCAGTTTTTAAATATATTAAATATTATATAATCTTTTAAATAACCGATTGAAGGAATTTTATTAAATTAAAATACTCAATAGCTTATGAGTAGTTAGCATTTTAGTGTCTGGAGTACGAGGTGACCCCAGTGTGGCAGGTATGTTATTCTGGAGAAGTGGAGCAACTAAGGGTTAAACACCCCTACTTTATCAGAGTCTACTTCGTTGTTTAACATTTTACTACGGTTCTGATTACGTGCAAAGAATTTTCTATTTAGTTTGCGTTGAAGTTAAATAAAATTTTATATTCCGTCTATTATATCACAGTTTGTTCATAAATATTTAATATTATCTTTATTCAATGTAGAACACAGAATAATAAATCGTAAATAATAATAAAAAGTAATTGTATTTTCAAGTTAGCTGTGGTTTATGTCAAAATATTCGTTAATATTATAATTTTTATTTTACTGTACAGGGAAATATTAATATGATTAAGGTAAAGTATAAAGCCGGTTAGATTTAACTTCATTGTATGATAAAAATAATAAAAATAAAAAACTATTACTTCGTTTTCAGGATTTTACAATACAACCAACGGAAAATGTTAAAAAGTCAGAAAATTATGAACACGAACTTAATTCAAAATTATGTATTAATCCTTTAATTGATAATATTGAATTCTGTTTTAACATTTCAAACGGTCGACAAAATATTGGTTGTAATAAAAATTGTAAGTGTGTTAGTGATCGCGGATCTACTACAGAGTTTAATTGTTTGAATGAAAATTTCAGTCAATGTTTAAACGTAAGTAAAATAAATATTTTCTTGAATGTTTATTTTTGTATATATTTTTTAATTCTAGCTTTTAACTACTAACTATGTGAACTCGATAGAAAATAATATTAAAATGAACAATAGTAAAATAAGTGAACTAAAAAAATTAATACATGAAGATTTCTGTAAAAGAAGAGACATTCAAAACATGTGTGAAAAAATTAAAAATGATATATCAACGCACGATCAAAAATATGTATGATTTTGAATATTAGTAACAAAAAAAATATTAGTAAATTACAAATTTTTTTATAGAATTCTTTTGATAATTCGATAAATGGTTGGTACAGAAAAAAGCGTCTAAGTAGCACATTCAAGACATTCAAGGACAATATAAAAATAAAAAAACAATTATCGGTTGAAAGTTTTAAAACAGATATAACAAATGAACAAAAAGAGGTGTTTATTCTTTTTGAAATAAACTACGTGAAACGAAATGATAACATGAAAATTTATGTTTTAGATTGAAGAAGCTATAATGAAGGTACAAAATGAAATAAAAATTGCTCTAGATGAAAAAAATGAAATAATAAAATCAACACAAAAGGTAATACAACAAGGCGTTAACATATTACACTCTGAAACACTAAACGTTTTACAAGATAAACAAATGTATTAAAAATAAACGCAATAAAACATTAAATACAGAAGTGAAGTTTTATTATTTTTTCAGTACAATGTTTTTCGAATATACATGAATATATTATATATCAACAAGATTGTAACTACATTTGAGTTAAACAAATTATTTCTTAGTGGTATTTATAGTTTCTATGTCTGATAATTTTTCCGTAATTAATCATATAAAAGAATGCCATTGACCCTACAACAACTTGCAAAAATGGAGCAATTCCCATACGCTTAGGTTGTACATATTTGTGCTGCCATCTCCACCAAGCTGAAATATAAATATATCTTTACCTTACTAAAGTTAAATTTACTAAAAATAACTTAAAACGTTTTCTACAGAATAAATTTTCGCTTTAACTCTTTGGACACTAAAGTCGATTGTACTTTTTTTCCTTCGATGTGAAAATCGACTATAAAAAAACTATTGCACGCGGAAATCAACTTAATTTAGAAAAAAAAAATGTCAGTGAAATATTCAGTAAAATCGTTCACTCCACCGTTTATTTATTCATTTTTGTATGTATGGTCACGTCCAAAGGGTTAAACACATTCAGTTAATGTTGAATTTAGAGGGGAGTCTTAAAAAGTTTTCATATGTATCGAGTTACCAGTAATTTTTGATTTATTTTAAAAAATTGTCATACCTCGGCTTACAGCTCCAGCCATGGCCTGCGGACTCTTATTACGTCTTGCTATCCATGCTCCAATTTCACCTACTTTAACTTGTGCTAACGGAATATCAGCTGAAAGAAATAATTTAAAACTTACATAGTAATAGAATCAAATAAACATTACATAAAAGCAAATTTATGAAAAATATTAATATGATTATATAACTTCGAAAAATATACTGATATTAATTACCTTTTCCATAATATCGAGCTGGATCGTATGGACCGTGAACTTTTGGATTATATTCTACAGGATACTCACCAAACCCCATTTTAGGACAAAAATAAAATTATTTGATTAAATTAAACGAGCCCCCGTCACTTCGAAGACATTAAAAATCAATGCAATGAAATTATTAACTATGTAGGGTTTTTTTGTTTTTATTACATACACTGTTATTTATATGATGGTGGTATTTACATAAAATTAGCAGCAAATCAAAAAGAACTTTCAAATTGTTGTCAAAAGTATTGAACATTTTAAAACGTATTTGTGTAGTTTTAGTATTTGTTGAATTTATTAGATATATATTTCAACAAGTAATTCTAGTTTAATATTAATTTTATGCAAAGATGGTTATAATATCAAGTTTTACGGTATCTGAAGAAGGCATAAGATATCAACAACCAGCTATAGAAGTTGTTTTTAATGACAAAAACATCGGAAAGGGAACATTGTATATTCACGAAAGGTGTGATTATTGCTCTATTATTGCTTTTAGGTTTATTTATGTATTGATTTTAGAGTTTTAGCATGGAAGAGTGATAACGTTCCAGAGTATGGATTCAATATACCATATCCAGATATTTCACTACATGCCTTATGTCGAGATCAATCTTCCTTTCCGCTTCCTAATATTTATATTATGTTAGATGGACATGTGGAATTGCCAGGTAAATAGTCAGTTATGAATTATTAGTAACTTGTAATTATAGTCCACGGTATTTAGATTAAAATTTGCCAAATAGAAGAAAAAAATCATAAAGTTTTGATTTTTTGTACACGTACTCTCAGAAAGGTTCGGAATAACAGCCCGAAAAGTTCCCACCTAAATCGTGGATCGAACATCCCCTTTCACGTGAAAAACTACCCCCGGAGTGAATTTTATTCCAGTTTTTCCCATTTTTCATCCAAAGTACCGCTCGGGGAAAAAAATATTATGGGAATTAAAGATTAAACATGAAATTTTATGTAAAAAATGTCATATGCACTATTCAGCTAATCCTCAGCCTACTCTCGCAATCAATGCTCAAAGTGAAGGGTACTTTTTGGAACGCAAGGAAAAATTGGTATGACAAGATTTTTCACCGTAAATATTTCCATAACGGCTAATTTTACCAAAAAGTTGATAAGGATAAAAATTGTAGAACTGAATCTCCTCTATAAGATCTAAATATCAGAATTTTGTTTCAAACGGTTTTTTATTGATTTTTTACCTTTTTACACAAACGTAAATTACATTATTTTGAGATATTTTCCATAGAAACCATTACGCGCATTTTTCAATTAGTGGCTTACCTTCGTAAGTCTATTCCACATAAGTCTTGTACATTTTTATTGGTCAGTGGTGGCTTCTTGAATTAATTCTTCTTCAGTTGGTGAATTAAGGCAACCCTCTCTATGGTATTTGATTTTTTCTTCTAAAATATCTAATTTACTTGGACTATTAGAAGTATTTTTATCTTGTAAATAAATAAATATTCTGTGATAGGTGATTAGTGCTTAAAGCTGAACATGCTATTTGAATTGCCATAAGAATTACTATAGAGAAATTACGGTTTTGTATTTTAAGTTCAGCTCTGACCAGTATTAATAAACCATTTAGGAAAAAAATACAGTGATAAACTAGATTAATTTTTCTATGTTATGACATACTTAATTTTTCAATTTAATTTTTTTATATATTAATAAAAAAAATCTGAAAATGTGTGTATTTTTCTTGATATGATAAACTCAATATTCTTGAAAAATACGGAGAAAAAATTATACGACGACATAGATATTTGTTTAAGCTTCCTAATTTTATAATAATTCTGCAATTTTCATTTGAAAATATTGAATGTAAGCCTAAAAACGTAAGAACTAGTTCTATCCTTTGTAGCTTCATCTCTGTTTAATTTCGAGAATATCCCATTTTTCATTCGATCGTCAATTCTCACTGAATTACTTGTATATGTCATTTCCCCTCAGGGCTAGACTTGTGCAAATAATTTTTGTTTTCTACGGTGGCGACATCTCGTAGAATTTAGTTTCGGAAAAATCGGCATGAACAGCTTTAACATAATATAAACCTTACAGGTGAATTTGTAAGTACTGATGTGGTGAACAATGTTTCAAATGGAGTTGAATCCGATGAAGATAATGACAGTATAGCAGATATTACCGAGATAAGATTGATTCCTGCTGACGATAACACTTTATCTGTTATATTTGAAGAAATCAAACAATGCCAAGAATTAAATCCTGATCCTAACGATAGTCCATTAGGTATTAAAATAATTATTGACTTACTCATATTTACGTTAAAACTAATTTTTCTTTCAAATTTGCAATAGATGAAGATGACGATGAAATGGACGGAGGATTCGGTGACGATTACGAAGAAGAAGATTTTGAACCCGACAGTGACAGATTTGAATCTATGAACTTAAATGGATCAGCACAAAACGGTACAGACAGTCGAATGTTTGAAGATGCAGATTAAACTTATTTTTTTATACTATTCGTTATTGTTTTTTCAGTGGTATAACTATAACTATAATAATTACATAATTTTTATTGTAACAATAAAAACAGCTTTAATTACTAAATTGTTTAAGATAAAAGTAATTTATTAACCTTTAATGGTTCCCACAATTACACAGTAAAATGATTTGATGATCCCGCACATGAGAAGCATGTATTTAAATAAAATATGTTTATTTAATTTTTACACTTTTAACGGTTCTGTTTATACCGTATTTGTTCAATGTAAATTACGGCACTCTAATAGCTCTGCGAGGATGATAACATGCGGGAAAACTGATTCCATATAATATTGACAATTTTTTGTATAAACAAAGTGTAGAGTCACTATTCAGGGCCGTAACTAGAAGCTCAGGGGCCCCGGGGCAGAGTGTGTGTGCCCCCCCTCCCCTGCTATATGCAAAATAAAAACTGAAGACTTTTTTTCGTTGTTACCTCAGTGTGCTATTAATTTTAACAACATTTTTTTTGTTTTTTTTTCGTTAACACCTATTTTTCCATCTTATTAATTGTAACTTTTTTACGTTGCTGTGGGGCCACGGGGCATTGCCCTGGTGGTAGTTACGGCGCTGTCAGTATTAATGAATTTGTTAGGGCGTATATAAAAAAAAAAATCATATAATTACCGTTTGTTAATGTAAATAATAAAACATCGTGTTAACATATAATTTAGTGCAGGAAACAAGTTTAAATAACTTTTGTTATTGCTATATAAGCATGCATTCTACCTGCAGTTAAACCATTAAGAATAGAGACAGGAGATGAAACTCGAGTGGAGGGGGTATATCGAAAAAAAACGGAACCTGGAGTAGGTGATCCGCATTTTATGGACCGCTGCGCATTCACCACTCTATACCTTGCAGTACACACACAACTATACGGATGCCCAGTCAACTGCTGCGCAGCGGTACAAGCATGAGAGACCACCCACTTTGGCGGTCATATTTTGACACATAAAATTGTATTACAGATATAAAGAGTTTCATCTTCTGTCTCTATTCTTCATGAGTTAAACCATAAATAGTATTAAATGTTCTTTAGTTATTGTTAATTTTATGAAGCTCATTTTATATTTATGTTTACCGGGATCCATTTTGTACTAAGGCAGTAGTTACACCACTGAATTTTTTTCTACACATATTAAAATTCGTTATAGTGTTTAAAATAAAAAACAATAACAGTTTTATCAGTGGCGGCGTAAGGTAGATTGGTACCCAGGGCGGTTTTTTTTTGCCCCCCCCCCCCCCCCTTTTCATTCTCAACTCAATATTAATATCAGTTTTCTGGTTTTTTGCACCCCCTTCTAGAAAAAAGTGCTGTCTTTTTTTTCGTTCTCAACTCAATATTAATTTCATTTTTCTGGTTTTTTGCACCCCCTTCTAGAAAAAAAGTGTTGTCCTTCATTTTATTTTTATTTTTTTGTTGTCAATTCAATATTTTTATTTTTATTTATGATCTTAATGACATGTTCTACACACTTTCCAGAGTATTTAAAGAATAATTTGTCACCCCTTGGAGCTTGGCACCCGGGGCGGGCCGCCCCCACCGCCCCCCCCTTACGCCGCCACTGAGTTTTATTAAAACTTTAAAACTGTTATTTTCATTTAATAGACCAGGTGCCAAATCAAAAAATTAACAAAATTCAGAAACATTGTATTAAAAAAAATCTATTCTAAATTTCTTCTACTTCAAAATACTTGGCACCTGGTCTATAAAGCTTATACTATTATTTCTGGTATGAATGTTCAGGTATATTTGAAATTAAATTTTATATACGTGTGCTTCAAAATGTATTTATTTTATTTTTGTAATGTAATTCATATACTGTACACATGAAAAATTTACAATAAATCTTTTAATATAAAAATTGCTTGATTGTTGATTAAATAAAAAGATTTTGTACACCCATAAAATTATTATTATTATTTAAACCCTATTCTATATATTTTGTATACAAAATATTTTTGTGTAATCATTAATTAAATTCATTTTAATATCTAATCTAATGTTTACTTGCTTTTTAAGATAAAGATAAAATACTGTTGATATATTTTTTATAAATAGAAAAAAACATTTTGTGAATTTATTAACATGTAATATTAAATTCAATTCTTTTTGAAAATAATTACACAAAAGGTATAACGGAATGTGTTATTTTATATAAAAACAATAAATTATGCTTATTTACATTAACAAAACCTTTACATCACCAAATGATTTATAAACGAATACAACATTAATACTTTATATAACTTCTGGTTCTGCGCAAAAAGCTTCATAAATATTTGCTCCAAATTTCTTAAATTGATCATTTAACATTAATTGTTGAATCAAATTATCAGTAAAATTCCTGCTTTCGCCTATCTTATCAATTGTGATTAGTCCTTTCATTATTGGAATTAATTTTGCCATAGGAATTTCTGTCCTGTTAGGATGTACGAACTCAGTTCCTTCTTTGATTTCAACAATAGTAACTCCTTCTGTTTTTAAGGACGGCGAATAATATTCCGATATTGAATCTATTAGACATGCGTAACTTCTGCTTATATTAGAACTGCAAATATTCTTTAATTCTTCACTCTCCAATAAATCTGTTGTTTCAATTAAAATTTTATTAAATAATTCTTCTGTGCCGTTGATTCTACTTCCGCTTAATAGCAGGTTGTTAATTTGTAAAAGAGGATCCTTCAAATCACTACTTAACTGTGATTGTATTGACCAAAATAATAATTCTACATTCTGTAAGCTCATTTTATGTTTCAGTTCAAATTTTGAAACAACAATGGTAACTTTATCTACTATATTGTCAACCATATCACTTAAACCTTGGTTTAGGAATCGCTCGCATAACGACAAGTACTTTTCTTGAAAATCTGTGGGTATGGTGTTATTTTCACGGAACAGATAGCCACCTATCAAATTTAATTGGACACGTAAAATACCAACTAAAATAACTGCACCATAAATAGTTGCTGTTATTCGTGCAAATGATATTATCTTAAGATTTTCCCATATTTCAACACGGTTTGGAGGTGATGTTTGTAGTGAATTCACTAATTCATCTGTGGATAACTTTTTTATGACTGCATTAATCAAAGAGCGATATAAATCCAAAATTGTTTGGTTGCAGATACGTTCTGTTGATTCGAAGTGTTGTTGTTTTCTTGTTATTTCAAGATATTCTTTAGTTTTACGCACATGCCACTCATTGATTTTATATTGTGCGTAATTTGCCAATAAAACTGTTCCACTTACAACTATACCACCAATTATAAATTTCTTCTTATGTCTCGACACAAAATCTTTAAATTTAGAAAACATTTTTACACTATTTGAAAATTAACTTATAAATACGAATCAAATAACAATTTCAAGCAGTGAAACCTCGAAAGTAGTCTTATTTTTTATTTTAATGGATTTTATTGAACCTTGTACTTTTTGTAATAATAGAAATGTCATTATGCAAAAAACACTCCATCATCTATGCCAGAGGCTCCAAAAAAAACTGTCAAATTGTTTTTAACCTTTATTTGCGGTGTTCATGAATTGACAGCTACGGATTAGGTTAATTTTGTGCCTAAAGTTATGAAACTGATTTACATAATACATTGTTTCAAATTAATTTAATTTTTTTAAGTTTCAACAATGAATTATGTATATTGAAAAATAATCAAATTGTACGAAAAGAATTAATATAATATTATCATATTATATTATGTATGAAAACTTTTGAATAACATTAATAGGGCTACAAATTTACAGATAGGGAACTGGAAACAATTTTATATTATTAATTATTTTGAAATACTTATGACTTAAGTATCATTTAATATTTATAAAATTATCAAATATGTGCATATATGCATAAAACCTAAAGATTTCTCACGTTACAATCTTATAAAAATATAAATTAACAAATAATTTTATGTAGGTCAGAGAAAGTCAGATGTTTTTTAAAATAATGACAGATTATTGTTTTGGTTGTCATGTGTAGTTGTCATTAATAATTCAAGAAATTCAATTAAAATGCTATACTATTAACTAAAACTATATTAATATATTAAATAGATAATAAATATTAATTTATTATTATTTACATATGTATTATATATTATATAAATATGTTAAACTTTTAATAATCAAATAACAATGGAAACTGATATCAAGGTTAGGTTTACAAATTTATTATCTTTATTATTAAATGTTTCCTGAATAACATAAATAATTAAAATCAGCAGCTATTAAATGACGATCTCACAGAATTAAAAGAACTTGAAGGTTTATCAATATGGGCTGAACATCAGTCAATAATTGAACAGCAAGCTTTAGAACATTTAAATAATTTAGTATCAGAAGCAAATAATAAAAGAAATGTTGAAGAATCTACAGACATTCCAATTAAAGAAGTCGAAGATGGAGAACTATCTGAGGTGGAGAGTGATGTTAAAAACAGCTCAACAAATAAAATCTTACCGGCCTTTTTGGATGTACAACAGTACATAAAGTCTCAAGAGAATCTAAGATCAATTTCCAAGCCTAAAAAAGAATTGGATATTTCAGAAACAAGTTTATTAGTAGCTAAACGTCTATCAGAAAAGCAGAGAAATAAAATTAATAAATCAAAAAGTGATAAAGTTAAAAACAAAATCAATGAAACGTCAAAGAAAATTAATTTAAAAGCAGATAAAATTGATAAGAATGATAACGAACAAGATGAAAAATCAGGAAGTGAATATGTACCATCAGAAAATGAATTAGGTAACTTTATTAAAATCAATTAAAATCATGAATATTTGTACAGGTATCCCGCTTTATGAGTCTCAAAAAATCCATTTTTTTTATTGCTCTTCCTAATATATCTAAGAATATGTTTGCAAAGTGTTATAGGCAAATTCGAAATATTTTCAAAGATATAGCACTAAACGCAGTGGGGTGTCGAGCAGGTATACTGTAGATCGTAAACTTTGAAGCACGTTTTCTCGAGTTTTAATTTTTATAATTTTTCTAAATTGGCGGGTGTGATTGCAAGAAAACTAAATGACCAATCAAAATGAACCAAAGCTTATTGTTTTCAGTTTTAAATTCTCTTCTATTTGAACTAAAAAGATTCATGGAAAAAAAATTCTAAATATCTTTTTTAGCAAGTTGAAATGATTTTTTTTAAAATTTTTTTTTTTTTTTTGTCTGAGACAAAAATTTTTTTTTAACGTTCAAATATGCAATAAAATAATCTGAAAAGTTTGCTACGCTTGCTTATTTTTTTCTGTCATAAAAAAATTCCCTAAAAACGCTTTGTTTTGGCCTCATAAAGCAGGATCCCCCCTTAAATAATTTTTTTTCAGATGACGAAGAATACACGAGGAAACCAAGAAAAAAGAAATTAATAAATGAGAATGTTGAATCTGGTCCTAGTAAAGTTGTATACAGTAAAATTAAAGATGACGGGAATCTCAGTGATTATAAAACAAGAATTAGCTCGTATAAAGATATTAACAATCCAGAGTATCTCTTAGAAGATGAAGACTTTGATGAAGAAGAACAAATTTCAGATAAAATACTTGAGCATGGTTTAAAAGTTCCTGGATGTGTTTGGCGAAAATTATACAGGTACGTACCACTGTGACGGGTCAAAAAATTGTCAATGTTTGGGAATTTTTTTCACAGATATAACTAATTATTTTTGAATCAGGTAAAGGACGTTTTATTAAGTATATATTCAACTTATTTAATATAAATTTTTATTGAAAAATATTAAATATTTACAAAGTTATGAGCCTCGATGTGACGACCAAAAAAAATTTTTTTTCTTTATGGTTCACTCGAAATTTCAAGAAGGGTTATATGAAAAAAATAAATAAAAATTTTATCAATATCTATATGAATGTAGCTCTCGTTGCACGTAGCCGTTTTTTTTTTATTTTATTTTTTCACAAAATGGCGATCGTTTAAAATTTTTTTTCATTTTTAAGACCTATTTTTTCTTATTAGAGCGGTTTTAAAAATAGTAATAATATTTCAAAAGTCGGCTAATACAACAATAGCTACTACAATTTCAAAAATTATAAAAAAAAAATGGAATCCGTTCATTAGTCTTTGAGGAAACGTGTCAACCAGGTTGAAAAATGTCATTTCAAGATAAACGTGTACCGGCCGTGCTACCTCGTCTCACTAAATTGACTGTAACTCCATCAATTTTTGGAATTTAAACTCAATTTTTTGTATACATATGTATGAATATGTATACTTTAAAAAAATGTAAAAATTTTTTTTTTTTTTTTTCCGAGTTATAGTTTTTAAACTAATTTTAATTGTTACCACTTTTTTAAATCAGATATCAAAAAGTTGGTGTAAAATGGATGTGGGAATTAAACAAATACAAAGTTGGAGGGTTACTTGGCGATGAAATGGGTTTAGGGAAGACTGTACAAGTAATTGCTTACTTCGCTGCTCTCGATTATTCTAAACTGGTTTCTAAATACGGATGGTGAGTTGTTTATTAAACCAAAATGTATTGAATTATTTATTCATATTATATAATTTAGTTATAAGGGTTTAGGGCCTACATTAATTGTTTGTCCGGCAACTGTTTTGTATCAATGGGTCAGTCATTTTCATAATTGGTGGCCAAGACTGCGTGTTGCTGTGTTACATCAGTCTGGAAACTATAACGGCAAGTATAATTTATTATATCCATCTTCGAAGGACAAGGAAAATTGTTTAAATTGGTTAAATTAAGAAATCCGAAACTCATTTACATAAATGAAAAATTATATTTATTTTTAGGAAACAAAATTCAGTTAATAAAAGAAATAAACAGAGCAAACGGTGTACTTTTAACTACATACCAGAGCGTTTTACGATACAAAGGTGTACTTACAGAACTACAATGGCATTATATAGTCTTAGACGAAGGTCATAAAATCAGAAATCCAACAGCTAAAGTATGTTTTTCTTGCCCTACAATCATCATTAGTTATATTTTAACTTGTGTATTCATAGATAACTGTAGCAGTTAAGTTATTTCGGACACCTCACCGTTTAGTTCTCACTGGATCACCAATGCAAAATAACTTAACCGAACTATGGAGTCTATTTGATTTCATAACACCTGGAAAACTAGGTTCATTGCAAGTATTTCAAGATCATTTTGCCACGCCAATCGTACACGGAGGATATGCGAATGCGACACCAATGCAAGTAAGGTTTATAGACTGATTAAAAAGTTAGGTTAGTAATATTCGTAAAAATTTATATAGGAGGCGACAGCTTTGTCTATTGCAACTGCTCTGAAGAATACTATTACCCCTTATATGTTGAGACGACAAAAAGCAAATACTATCGAATTACCGGATAAAAACGAACAAGTATTGTTTTGCAGTCTAACGTTGGAGCAACGTGATCTTTATAAGGGTTATTTAATGGTTAGTAATTTTATTTTATAAATAGACGGTTGATGAATAATTTTTGTGCGTTTTCAGGCAGAACATGTGAGTAGTATTTTAGATAGAGGACGATCTAATAGGCGTTCGGATAACATGATGAGAGCTAAAATGTTGATGGCTCTTACAACTTTACGTAAGATATGTAACCATCCTGATTTGTATTTGGGAGAAATGGATGCACTTCCTGGGGTAAGTTGATTTTTATTCTTTTATTCTCTAATATTAGAAGGTTCTATTTGAGATAATTTTTGTAAGTAGGTGGTTATGAAGTTTAAACACTACTAAAAATGTATATTTTCCTTTTACTTGATAAAAACTCATTTCCGTGCAAAAAAAAATTTGTTGCAAATTCTTGATAATGTCACATAGAATTATGTAATTTTTTATTTTAATTGTTGTCTTACCTTCTACTCTTTTAGGATTCATCTAGAGAAATACCGGTGGAACAACAATACGGTTATTTCAAACGATCAGGAAAAATGGTAGTCGTCGCTGCTTTGCTTAGAATATGGAAACGTCAAGGCCATAGGATTTTGCTTTTCACACAAGGCAAAATGATGATCGAGATATTTGAAACATTCTTGGTACAGCATGAATATAAATATTTGAAAATGGATGGAACCACAAACATTGGTTCAAGACAAACGCTAATTGAAAAATTTAACAATGTTAGTATTTAAATTAAGTCAAACTATGTGAATGTCCAATTTATTTTGTTTTGTTTACAGGATGAATCTTATTTTGTGTTTTTACTAACAACCCGCGTTGGTGGATTAGGCATTAATCTGACAGGTGCAAATCGTGTTGTTATTTTTGATCCAGATTGGAACCCGGCGACGGACACGCAAGCACGAGAACGGGCGTGGAGAATAGGGCAAGAAAAACAAGTGACGATTTATAGGTTATTGTGTGCAGGCACCATAGAAGAAAAGGTATTTGATAATTTTTAACAGTTTATTCTCACGTGTTTGGCG
Source organism: Sialis lutaria (assembly GCA_949319165.1). NCBI lineage: Eukaryota > Metazoa > Arthropoda > Insecta > Megaloptera > Sialidae > Sialis > Sialis lutaria. Next base: position 21,702,175 of record OX439243.1, read on the forward strand.
ACAAATTACTTTGAAACTATAAATCACAGAAACTTGGAAATGTTTGATAGAATTTTTGTAACACTTTTATAGATATATCAACGGCAAGTATGGAAACAGTTGTTGAGTAATAAAGTATTATCGGATCCAAAACAGCAACGTTTTTTCAAAACATCTGACTTACATGAATTATTTTCGTTACAAGAACCAACGAGAGATGGGAATACAGAAACCGGTAACATATTTCAAAGTTCAAGGGTAAGTGTTATGTAATAAATAATAAATTATCATTTAGTATGTATTTTTATTTATTCATTTTTAGATCGACGTCGTTCCTGAATCTAAAAAAACACCAAATTTTTCTGATGAAAAAATTTTGGAGATGAAATCGTTAGCCCAAAAATTAGCAAAAAATATGACAGTTACTCCATCTAATGCAACAGAAGTGGGAAAAAGTAATGTTGAACAAGTGAAAAGTGAAGAAAAACCTGATGCAATTTATATATTAGATCCTGGAACTGTCAGATTTAAATATAGAAGAAAAATTGAAACACCCGTGGAAAAACCTGATCAAAATTTGATTAATAATAAAGAGACAACGTTGACGTTTACTGACATTTTGGATAAAATAGATAAACAAGAAGATTTAATTAATATAGATAATGAAGGAATTAAATCTGAAGAAAATACAAAAATTCAAGCCGTCCAAATTAAACATAAGAAAAGAGGAGATAAAAATACCAGTGAGATTGAAGTAAAACAAGAAGATACTTTTGAAAGAAAAAAGCATAAAAAAAGAAAACGAGAACAAAAGGCTGAAGTTAATATACTCGAAAAAGATGAAAAGAAACATAAAAAACGAAAAAAAGATGCAAATATTGTCGATGGCGAAGAAATCGAAGGACTTGTTAAAAAAGAAAAAACAAAACCAAAGAAAACAGTTGAATGCTTAGAGAACAAACAGGATGATTTTATTCTTCAGAAACTTTTTTCTAAAGGTACGTAATTTATTGACAAAATCCTATATTTAATATTTCTAATTTACATCGTTTTTAGGTGTTCACGCAGCTTTAAAACATGACGTTATAATGCAGAGTGGGTATGAAGATAAAAACTCAATCAGAGTAAAAACGGAAGCTCAAAGACGTACTGAATGTGCTTTAGAAGCTTTACGCAAGAGTAGATCAAAGAGATAACGTTACGATTTTGTGATAAGTATGTAAATATATTTATTTATATTTTTGTATATGTTGTTATATTTTCATAGAGTAAATATTTTGTATTTGATTAATATTTTGAATAGTCACTATCGTAAACAAAAGTAACTGACTAGTTTGTATCGAGTGTTGTGTAACAGGCTCCTCCAATTTTTTATAATTTTTTAATAATAAATAAGACAGACATATCGATAAACATTTCTTAGACTGTGACATACTTTAATATCAAGAATTTTAACCCTAGAGTCGGCCTTTCCATAAAACGTGAGTAGATGCGTGGTGAGCATTTTGCCTCCTATACTAAAATGCATTTTTTTTTCAAATACCACAAAATATATTAATACAATTTTATAAAAGGATTATAGTAAAGCATATACTATTGGAAAAAGTTATATTTATTAATTTAATGTAATAAATTTTAATTCATTTTGGTTTTGAATCATTTTTGGTAGAATTGCGTTTTTTTAGGAACATATTTGGCTTAACCTACATAAAATCAATAAAAACGGAAAAATAAAACAAAATTATGTTTTCACTATCTACAGCATATATTTTTTTAGTAAAGTAGACCATTGAGGAGACAAATAACCCACTTTGTATCATCAGAGGTCCGACCATTACTGGTTAGCAAATTGCCGTACTAAGTAAGCTCAAACTAACAATAGAGGTAGGTTAAGAGATGGGTGACAGCTACTGAGAAGCTTGACCTTGACGAGTGAACAGTTAAAAAAATAATGACGTTTTTTTTTTTGAGGGCGACAAAATGCTCATAGCACGACTCTAGGGTTAATAAAATTAAATATAATACACATTATTATGCTCTTAAAGAAAGACTTTTACTTTTGCATTGTGAAGGCAACTTTATAAAAGAGGGGAAGGGAGCTAGCAATATATATGATATCACAAAAGATAACTATCTTTTTTTTAAGAATCTCGCAACAATTTTTGATTTTCAGTTATTTTCTGCTTAGAACCTCTAATGGTTTTTAGTTTCACACGTCTCTGCTTTTGCATGCGATAGTATCTACGATTAATATAAAGAAAACAAGAGTACAAACATTTTAAAATTATATTTCTATTCACGTTACATGACAAATGAATTTAATTTACATATAATTTAGGTAACATTCCATTATGCTATAGAAAGAAGATTTAAAATACAACACAAATTAATATTAAACAAAGTGTAGATCTCCAAACTTAGATAATCGTAATACCTTGACTGAATTCAACGTTACGCAGATATTACACTTTGTTTAATTTCACCTCGAAATCTATAATTATATTTATGTTATACTTTATTTTGTAAATCAACATGGCACAGTTATACATAGTTGATAAACTACAATGATGTCTGTTATTATACCCCAGGAAAAAATAATTTCACTGTGCGTCGATTACAGTAAATCTATAGTACCTAAGACTATAACTTATATTTTTTTAGTATTTATTCCATTCCAAAGATTTATTTAGATCCGCATAGATCTCAAGTATTTTTTCCCGGGACGCTGTATTTTATTAAATATTAAAATACATTGTATGAAGCTTATAGTATAGACATTATATATTAACTTAAATTATGTGTATATAATATGATTTTAAAATAAATTTATGATTATATGTACATATAATTTGAATAAGTATCTGCCAACAAATTAAGCTCAAATGTAAATAAATTATATAATTATTTTCAATTGGTTTTTTATTTCACACATTCTTTTAGAACAAATTTGATTTTTATTAGAAAGATCACAGATCTAAAAGCATTCGTTGGATCTAAAAAGAGTGAATATTATCAGAAATTAAGAATGCTGCGTAGAACTAAATATTCAAGCAACGGTTTAAAATTAAAAGTTGTTAAAATCTTTCTTACACGATGGTACTAAAATATAATGAAGAGTACAGTGATTATTATATAACTCTAAAAGATATATATCAAGTGATGTGATTTAGAGATTTAATGATAGATCAAATCTCATTTTAAATATTATTGAATACGTACATTGTCTTATATATCGTAATATATTTTTTTGCGTGTGATTCTTATATTTCATTGACTAGGATATTTGAATCACAACTCGTACAATTAAATATTTTTATAAGAACTAATAACATTGGTATTTTACATAGATTAATTATTATAAAAGTATATATATTGATATCGTAGATATGCGTTAATACAATATAATGAATAATAATAATAACTAAATAATTATTTAAGAAATGTTAATTATTTTTGTGGTAACTATTGTATAAAATACAATAATGCTTTTCAATATACTGTAATAATTTGATTTTTTGAAGCGATGATTAGTACATAAAATATATCCTTCATATAATAATGTAAGCAGTAGAGTAAGGAATTTATGCAAAAAGATAGACAAGACTAGAAAATAATTTCAATATTCCTTAACGGGCGTGATTCTTGCAGAAAGGACGTCCTCCTTTAGCGTAGAAACTCTGTCCTTCCAAATTCTTTTTGCACATCTGTAACAATTATCAATATCGTTAATGTCAAGTAATCGTTATTGGCAAGCCTCTCTGATTGTTATTATTAAGATTTTTACCATTTATTCCTGGTTTCTAATCAACCAATTATAAGTAATGTTTGCGGCACCTGTGCCTGCATATTAGGGTGGCCATTAATATTCTTATTTTCGAATTTCTTTAAGGTGACCCCCCCCCCCCCAATTTCTTAAAGGAACGAAAAAAATAATGTATACAAAATTTTAAAGTGATTGGATATTATTAACACGTGCCCCCGAGAGATCGAATATTAACACGTAAAATGCATATTTAATACTATTAACTCATTTTTACATATTCATTCTATCATTAACATGACAATAATGGACCTCTCCCAAGCACTTGATAATAATAATTGTCTACTGTAACTGACTTCTGACCAGTTTTATTGAACTACCATACAGTTAACATCATATACATACCGTGCAGTTGAAGCATTGGCTATGATAGTTGTTGTTCAGTGCTTCTACCCAACGATCACCGGCTTCTACAGGGAAGCCACAAGCAAAGCATTTTGTTGTAAACATCTCGTTCCAGTCTACAAATCACAAAAGTATTAATTATCCATTACTAACTTCACACTGAATATTTCATTTACCAGTTTCACAATAAGGCAATCCATCTTCCAAGAAGAATGGGCTATTGCCGAAGAGTTTTCCACAGTATGTGCATGTGAAGCATTCAGGATGGAAGTGCTTGCCAATTGCATTCAAGCAGTCCTAAAACAATTAATAATTTATAGTTCACATCACCCTTTAATTGTTTTTGACTTAATTATTATTTTACTTACACCTTTGATCTTTGAGTGACAATGGTCACAAGTTGGAGCTAAGTATTGTTCAAAGCAATGTTCACAGTACAACATGCCGCGTTCTTCAACGAACCCTATGTCTTGTAATTGACGACGGCATTGAGGAGTGGCACATACGAAGTGCTCGGGACACCAAATCTTACCAAGTGCTGTTATGAATGGACCCCTTAAAGTAAACAATACAAATATTAGTCTGTTATATAACCACACAGTAATATATTATGTTTTAAGGGAGTATCCTGCTTTATGAGTATCAAAAAATCCATTTTTTTATTGCTTAAATCTCTTCCTAATATATCTAAGAATATGTCTGTGAAGTTTTATAGGCAAATTCGAAATATTTTCAAAGATATAGCACTAAACGTAGCTCCTCTCTTCGGTCGAATTTGTATAAGCGCCGGGTCAAGCTATAGTACAAATTATAATGACATATTTCCTCTCTGTTTGACTGCTTATTCTGACCATAAACGTTGAAGCGCGTTTTCTCGAGTTTTCATTTTTATAATTTTTCTAAACTGGTGGGCGTGATTGCAATAAAACTAATCGACCAATTAAAATGAACCAAAGCTTGTTGTCTTCAGTTTTAAATTCTCTTCAATTTGAACTAAAAAGATTCATGAAAAAAATTCTAAACTTTTTAGCAAGTTGAAATGATTTTTTTTCTTACAAAAAACACATTTTTTTTCAAACCTGATTTTTTTTTTAATTTTACAATTGTTTGGGTTTTCTTAGTTCACCTAGAAGAAAAATATATAAAAATTAAAATTTACTTTGTTTTTTCTTTTTTTTTGTCTCAGACAAAAATTACGAGCTTCATCTTTCCCGCCGATTAGAGACTGCGATTGCAAGGCGTTGCACAAATCTACATATAAATTGGCTGCGTTTGAATATATTAATAAAAAAATTTTAACGTTAAAATATGCAATAAAATAATCTAAAAAGTTCGCTACACTTGCTTATTTTTTTCTGTCATAAAAAAATCCCCAAAAAACGCTTTGTTTTGGCCTCATAAAGCAGGATCTCTCCTTAAGTCATTGAATATATTCGTACCTTTTGATTTCTTCTTTGCATTGTACACAAACAGGGTAAATACCATCAACTAAACTCAAAGCGGCTACATTGGAGCTTTTCCATGAAGATGTTAAAGCATTTTTTTTATCTTCTTCACACAAGTTAGTCATGTTATTTGAAAACGTCTCAGAATTGTTAGTTTTATTATTTTTAATTACATCTAATGTCAATGCATTATTGCTATGATTGATATGCTGGTTGATAAACATTTGTTTCGGCAAAGACTTTAACGGTGTGTTACCATTTTGTACAGGATATTTGGAACTACCATTCATATTATTTGTATTGTTATTATAAGTTTTATTTGGATATATTTTAACAGAAGTTTCAGTCATGTCTTTATTTGGTTGAGGTTTTTCAACACCGTTTTGAATTTTTAGTTTGTTAAAGTTTTCAGATGTAGAGATAATATCGACATTATTGACTTTTGGATTCCAACAATTCCTTTCGACATGGGTTCCATTTACTTTTGGATTATTTTGAATGCCATTTTCTTGAGGTTGTTTTGTAATTCCGTCTACTCTATCTGACGGAGATATGCGAAGCTCGTTAGAACGGGAACGTACATGCACTATTTAGTAAAATAAAACAAAAACATTAAAATCAAATAAAAACAATAAAAAAAAACAACAAACAAATTATAACGATTAAGGTAACCTGTAAAATAAAAACAACACGAAATTAATGAAACACACAGCGTTGTTAATAAAAGCCACCACAGACTGATTCCTAACACCCATGCAATTAGCTACCTTATGCTTCCATTGCAATGGGCACAAAGCGGAATTCTGCCCGAAGCAGGTGCCTTGTTGAGAATACCTCGTCCACGACGTGGGGAAATTCCTACAGCTGACGTCGGTTTCGCTTTTCCTCCAGGACCTGGTTTGACCGGAGATGCACCACCTGCATTTGGGAGGGGTACAATGGATGGTACCGATGATGTAATTCTAGATGATAATGAAGGTGCTTGATTAAATTGGGTGGGAGGGGATTGCGGGATACTGTTTTTCTTTGGAACAATAGAGAATGCACTAACAGGACGTGTCTGATTTGAACCAGAATATGTTGCAATTGTTTTAGACAGATTTGAAACGCTTTGTGATTTTATGCTAGAAGTTGGAAGGGGTAGTTTGGATGGATCAGATACTTGGATTGGTTTTCCAGAAATCGTTTGATAAGTTTTTATTCCCTTTTCAGATTGGACTTGAATGAAAGGAGAACTTACGGGACGTGGTTTTTGAATGGACTGTCCAATTACAAGTTGATGTCCAGAAGATTCAGTTCTTCTTTCTATATCAACTACTTTTTGATTACGTTCAAATTCTTCTATTGTTTTTTTCTTTACTATTTTGATAGATCCGTCAGTATTTGATTGAACATTTTCTTGTTGCTGTACATTAAATTGTTGCAAATTCTTTTCTTGACCTTGAATTATTTCTGTACATTTGACAGTATTCGTTCCTGAAGGTTGATTTTCTTGAAACTTGACATGCTTTTCAGAATGGAATTCATTACTGGAAGCTTTACTGTAAGCTTGTTTATTGGAAATTATATTTATATCTTCTTTAATTCTGGGACATTTTACAGCAGGAGATTTCGGTCGACTTGGATGAGGACTTGGAGAACGAGAAATTTCGGGATGTTTCGGGTCAAATAAATGTGTTTCAGGTGTTTCGTGCTCCGTAGTTATCAAATTCATTTGATAGTACGGAATTATTGGAGCAGGATGATTGATTAAACTAGGTGTAACAGATCGTGCTGGTCTTGTACTTGGAGTTAACGGCCTTTGATGTTCTTCCACTACAGGTTGAAATATGTTTTCTGAAACATCAGCGATACTATTTTGCGAAGCAGAAGTACATCTGGATGTGTTAGACTCCATAGAAATACACGAAGAAACATCAGTTCTCCTTGTTTGTTTCTGAACAGCTCTTTTTTGTGATTCATTTTTTGGTTCTTCTTTAAATTCTACCGAATTAATTGCTGGCTGTTCAAAAACAGTATTGTACGATTCAGGATTATAAACATTTTTGACTGAAGTTTGTGAAGAAAAATTGCTTAAATTTTGCTGATAATGCGGAATTTGAGAAGGCTTGTGCAATCCTGCCGTCTTTAATATCGATGGTTTAACATACATATTACCTTGTTTTTGTGCAATAGCTTGCGCTCTGTTTTGTACAAATACTTGTTGGCATTTTTCTTCTTGTACTTCTACTAATTTCGACGATTCAACAAAATTATCCGAAAAGCTTGCAATTGAAGATTCTGATTTAGTTGTTGATAAATTCATGGGTAATGAACAAACTGATTGTTGATCGTATTGGTCTGAATGAAACGAGTCTCTTTTAGTTGGTACTGATTGTATAAGTGCTGGTTCATTCCAAGTAGGTGTAAATGGCCTCTCAGGCGCTGTTGTTAAAGCAGAACGCATGGTTATTGGTTCAGACATTGGGGGCAATTCATTCAATACACTTTCTTCATTAGGTATAGGAGTAAATGGACGTTCAGGAGCTATTATCAAGGCATCCAAAAACGGACTTTTTGTTTCAGATCTTTCAGTAGGTTCAGTATTGGTTGGATGTTCTGGAGGAAAATAAGGCATTGTTTCTTCTGGAATACCAACGGTTTCTACTATAGATAATCTTTTTTGGGGTAATTGACACGAATCAGGCATTTCGTTTTCTTTTATATTAGGTTGTTTCTCGTCTTCAAAAGGAGTTGGTGTAAAAGGTCTATTGGAAGCAGTTGTAAGAGCAGTTACCATTGGAGATACCCATTCTTTTGGAACAGTATTTTTGTAAACAAACGAACGGTCTTTAGGAACATTTCGAAGAATACTATTGTGTTTTATTTCAGACGAAATATTACAAAATACATTTTCTTCAAAGTTGATTCCAGACATTTGTTCTGTTGGTTGGGTAAATGTTGAAGTTGGTTCCATTGTCTCCTGAACTGAATTCATATGTAAAGTATCCAATTGTTCTTGAATATGATCAGCTTGTTTCACCACTTCTTTAAATTGCTGTTGAACATTATCAATTTGGTGAACAACATTCGATAATTCATTTTGAATTATTTGTTCTGTAGGTATACTTTGTTTTCGAGTTTCAGCAATATTTTCTTCAGTATCTATAGGTGGAGGAGATGAAGGTCTACTACATTGTTTTGTAATTTTTTCAACCAACATTTGAGTATCGATAGCTTGGAAAAGATTTTCAATACACCCTTGCGAATCGGCGGGGGTATTTATATTTTTAATTTCATTTGAACAAATCGACAACCTTGGCATCTGTGAAAACGATTCAGGTTGTGAAATTTCACCAGAATCTTCTACCGAAAGTGATATTTGTGTTTTATATTTTGGTGATTCAGTTGTGCTATTGTCAAACGTTTCGCTGTAACTTGTTTGATGAATATCAGTGTGCTGAAAATGTTCACTCTTATGTACTTCCGATTTAAGTATTACATCTTTAGTATCCGATTCTATGAGGATATTATTGGAGGAATTTGAAAGGACTTGGCATGCAGAGTTTGCGATCAATGATTCAAAAGAGTTTTCATTTTGTTTTGCTTCAGTTTCTGGCTCATTACTATTATTATTATGATCTACTATGAGATTAGCACATAATGTAAATGATGTGATAAATAATAATACAGATGGATATATGAAGAGTAAAATGGTTAGTGGAGAAAAAATTAAATAAGCAAAGTGTTATTTTAAAGCAATAGCAAAGTAATTGTTATAAATAAATTAAAAATACTTATATATTATAAATAAATAAATATTATTTTCGCACAGTGTATAAAGATATATATGTATATACAAAGCTGGTGTTATGTAAAATGTATGCTTATATTATGTTATGGCAATATTTGCCATGTGTAAACCATGCTTTTAAATGCAATTTTTAAAACGCTGCGTACTAAGTTATATATTCTATATTGAGAGCTGTTTTTTAATATGAATAATTAACGGGGGGAAATGGACGTATTTTAGGATTAAAAGATTTGTAACATGCTGAAACAGGACAGTGTGCTATTAGTGTTTGTCTTAAGATTTGTATTCTTAAGTAATCCCTTGCTATTCGCAGTTATCAATTAATGATACCGTGTTCCCTACAGTGGCTGGTAACTTATTTTCAGATGAGACTAGTGAATTTATAGCATAAATTAAATGAGAGAAGAAAGTAATACCTCGATTTAACGGACTAATATGAAAAAAGTATTCACTATTCAAAATCAGAAGGTAAAAGTTGCAATAACATATGAGATACAATAGGGTTGGTGCTGTAACCCTTTTTATTACCAAAATTGTTAAAAATGTTCATAATATGGAAAAAATCTAAATAATTTGTACATTTTTGAAATATGTTAAGACGGTTTCCGTTAAATCGACGTTTTAGATTGCTTTAAGTGGGCTCTCACACCGGAGCAATATAATAATATAGTAACTATCAATTAGAAACTAGCAATATAGCGATATCATATTGCTTTGGTGTGAGACAATATGTCCGATTCAATGTATATTGACAAATAGCAATAATATCGCTAGTTATAAGTTGCTAGTTTCTATATTGCTATATTGCTCCGGTGTGAGAGCCCACTAATGATTTAATCCATCGCCAGGCATTCAAGAGTCAAAATGAGTGACTCCAAAAAAAATACGAAAAATAGTATTTTTAGTTAAAATATTGACATTTTTTTCGATATTAGCTTTTTAACTGATATAAAAAAATGGAGTTGGATGTTTTGACTTTTGAATAGATTGTTAATAGAAGTGATGACCAAACTAGCAATGACAGAAGAAACTTAAATATTGATGTTTTTGATAGCGTTCTTGGGAATATAAGTTCCGCAAATAACGAAGGATTACTTTACATAGAAAAAACAGCTCTCAAAAATATGACAAACACAATAATCCTGTTACAGCAAGTAATGAAATGTAGTATTTACTAGTTTTACAAATGTGTAAAGTGTTAAGTATATTATGTGAGATTTTATACATCATTATTGTAATACATTACATCGACAAATGCTACTCAGTACTTAAGCTCTCCTAATTCTTTTGTTACCTTTATAGTATTGGTTTGCAGGTCTCAGTGTAGAGTATCGACCTATATTAAAATATGTTAAACAAAGTCATATTTTGGATATATTGTGTTTTGCGTGTAGAAATATAAATAATTAGCAAGCCGAAGCAAAAATACAGTGGTGCCTCGCATAACGAACTTAATTCGTTCGGGAGCAAGTTTGTTATGCGAAAAGTTCGTTAGGTGAAACGTATTTTCCCATAACAATACATGTTAAAAAATTTAATTCGTTCTGTAGCATAAAATATGGTACTGTAACATAAAAAAGATTGTACACACGTTTTTATTTTTTAGTCAGAATCAGATTTAGGAGAGTCTACCGAGGCTTGCAGAATCAAATCCTCTTTCTAATTATTTCTTGTTTCATTTTAACAGAAATCACCTTCCTGCCTTTTTTTAGAACTCATAATATAGACACACAAAATTACATTTATTAAAACAAACAGGTGTGTGAGTTAAGCACAGAAAAGAACGACTGTCGCGCGTTGTTGCATGTTTATGCAAGTTTGAACATCGACTGCGTGCGACCTTGGAAGTTCGGGCGACTTTGTGATACGTAGGAGCGTTCGGGCGGCAAAATTAAACTCGATGCAGTTCGTTATACGAAGCGAGGTTCGTTGTGCGAGTCGCGCAATGAACGAACAGAAAGTTCGTTGTGCGAGGCACCACTGTATTTTTTGTAATTGTTTTTGCTTCGTAGAAATTAGTGTTTTTGTGAATGGTTAAATTTTATTGAATTTTGTAAAATACAGTTCAATATTATATAAAAATAAATAGTTGACAAAAAAAAAGATTCATACATTATTTTGAGTTTTAACCATTTTATAGACATAGCTGGAAATATTTTTATTTTTATTATTTTTATCAACCCCCTCGAATAAAAATCGTTAAAATTTTCAATAAATTCGAAGTTTCGCAATCTATGTGTATCAATAAAATTAAATCAAGCAATGTAATTGAAAACGTCAACAATACATACCAGGTTGAGCATGAGGAACCGGAGCTGCTCTAGGTAGAGTTGAAGAGAAATGTGGAACCGGAGCTGTTGGAGCACTGATGGGACTTAAAGGTGACAATGGAGCAGCAGCGCTTGTTGCGAACGGGCGAGGTCCGGACAGAGCGCTACCACCGGGCTGTTAAAACAAATTACAATTTAAGTAAATGCTTCAATACATAGACTTAGAGACATGGTTTGGATTCACAGAAAGCGGTTAGTTACCGGTTACACTGACCGGCGAGTTTTGATTGGTTGATTTATGGAATTTCTGGTAGAATGTACCAGAAATACGATAAATCAACCAATCAAAACTCGCCGGTCAGTGTAACCGGTAACTAACCGCTTTCTGTGAATCCAAACATGGATAGCGCATTCGTATTAACATAACGGTGTAACATTTGTTCTGTAAGTGAGAGAGAGATGCACTGTAATTTGGAAAATATCTATATCTTTTTCTGATTGGTAGTTTACTAGGGTTCAGGGTAGTATTTCTCTTCTGTCGTATATTTATTTATTTACCTACAGTCAGTATTTGTAATGATAAAAATATAGGTAACGAAAATCATCGCGTAGTTATTTCATATGAACACGAATACAATATTCCGAGTATTTATGAAGGCATTAGGAAAGGAAAATACTAAAAACAAATAAATGTTTTAATTGCAACAAATTGCTTATTTCGCAGCAATCATCTTTTCTAACTAAATATAAAAAATCGAGGCAATTTACAAAAACCGTCAATTGATCCCATAGAAATCTGTAAAATTAGTAAACGGATTTTCCGAGAAAGTAATATTTTTGGTAGTGCAAATATTAAATGTTTATTTAATAAAAAATAGTTTTAAAGCAATTCCCATGTGGTTGTTAAAAAATGATGAGGTGAATTGCACTAACAATCACAGACAAGATTTTTTTTTTTTGATATTAAGTTACACTATGAAGCAACAAAAAAGATGAACAAGAAATTAGAACGAGGTCAAAAAATACCAAACTGATATTATTTAAAAATCATTTTTAATAAATAAAATATTTTATAACGTTAGTTGGTTTTGTCATTTAAGCCAAAAATGAAACAGTAACACTCCTGTATAAGTAAGGACAAGTATATTTCCAAACTACTTTCTATCTCTCTCTTTTGACACGGCTATGTTTTCGAATCAGATGCGCAGTCCATGTCTCTATGTCTATGCTTTAATAGGAAATTGATTTCATCGTATGTACTAGACCAGTGGTTCCCAAAGTGGTCCCTACGGACCCCAAGGGGTCCCTGGCATCGTTCAGGGGGTCCGTGGAAAATTAAAATCGATTTGGGGGTCCCTGAACAACGTCAGGGGGTCCGCGTACATTTTTATTAATATGGAAGTTAAAATAAATAACAATGAATAAATTACACTGGCCGACAGCCATTTTGCTGCAGGGCATAACAACTTTTTAAGGGTAATTTGGACACGCTGAATCCAAAAATGACCACCATTTTGCTCAATCAGCTCTTGTTTTGCAATATTGCAAAAATATGTTTTTTTCGATATACAAACATTCAAATTCGTATATGTATATATTTTTTGAATCAATGACTTCAACCAGAATGAAGCTATGGGTCCTAATTGAACTAAAAAACCTTAAATTCTATACATTCATAAAGTTATTCCCTTCGAAAATCATTTTTTAAACGAAAAAAAATCTATTTTTAGCAAAAATTCGGCAATTTTCAAAATTCAAAGCGCATTAACATAAACAATTTTTGACCAAATTTTAATGTTATTCACTAAATTAGTAGCTTTATCTATCTTCTTTATTGTGGTAAAATTTCAACGTAATCGAATAAAAATTGGCGAAGTGGTACTAAAATCAACTGCGCGTGTCAAAATTTAGTAGTTTTTCACCCAGGGTCCGTGGGAAAGTTTTGACTATGAAAGGGGGTCCGTGGGCAAGTTTTGACTATGAAAAGGGGTCCGTAGGCCAAAAGAGTTTGGGAACCACTGTACTAGACAAACAAAAACTAAAGGCTTTCAATTTTGATCTTCCTTGGGTTCTATGTATATTGTTTTGTCTATCTAATGAAGTATACACCAATACCTCGCTTTGCGTCGTTTCGTTTTGCGTTTTTTCGAAGTTGCGTCGCTGCTGAATTAGTACTAATTTTCATTGTGCGTCGTTAGATTTTCGAAGTTGCGTTGTTTTGGGTTCGAGTATTTAATTTTAACTTAGTATTTTAACAGAGTTTTAACCTCCAAACAAATTTCCAAAGCGATGTGTTTGATTGACGAAGCTATGGAGATTTTTTTTAAAAACGATCCTGACAGCGGAAGGAGTTTTAAAGTGTCCCAGGCGGTAGCTACGAATATCAATTGCTACAAGGAAATTTATTTTACGTTGAAAAAAAATCTGTTCAGCAAACATTGGACCATTTTTTTGTGAAAGAAAGCCGACTTACGACAACAGCCACTATGGACTCATCAGACAGTGTTTAATTTTTATTTTGTTTTTATAAATTAATTGAATATTTTATTTTGTTTTAATTGAATTTGTTTTTTTTTGTTTTTTGTATGATATGTATGTAATAAAATTTTATATTATTTTTGTTTTTTAAATGTTTACATTGTTCAATTTTCTTTTTAAAAAGTAGTATTTTTGTAACCTTGGAACCTATCTTCGATCTTTACATGGTTTGCTATAGAAAATCATAATTCACTTTGCGTCGTGTTTTTTTGGAACGTAACCACGACGCAAAGTGAAGTATTGGTGTATTTCAAAAGAAACGCATTAGAAGCTATTAAGTTGGTAATATCCTTACTTTAACAAGCCCATTCCTTTGGTCGACACTAACTCTCAACGTATTCATATCTAAGGTCTCTGGAAGATTATTATTGACTGCGATTGTTTTCTCACTGATGTACGTTTTTTTCGGTGCATCATAACCGTTAGTGTGACCGTTAGTATAGTTATTTTCAGCCTGTTTTCTCTCAGCGGCACTAGTTAGCGTGTTTACAAAAGCGTGCAAGCTCTCGCGCTTTAAAACAACTGATGAATCTTGAGGTTCAGTGGGTGAGTACTGTTAAAACAACACAAACACAAAACAAAATATTAAGACCGTGTTAAACATGTCAGTGTACGGTCTTTATTTACAAACATATAAACAAAACTAGCTCTAAATATTATAGCCTGGATATCGAGGACATAAAAAACTAGTCAGTTAGTTAAAAAATAATGCAACCATCATTTTTAAGGTTAGTTAATTATCTTGTAACTTATTTTTTGGGAACTACTGTAGATTCAGTGGCGCGTTATACAGTAGGCAACTGCCTAAGATTACGACCTAATGGGGGGGGGGGGGGGGAATTGTGATATATAACTGAAAATTGAAAAAGACATTGTAATGTATGTGACAATTTTCATTTTTTTAAATATCTCAGCAGAGGGCCCGAATTATTTTTTGCCTAAAGTCTCTAATGATTTTAGTACGCTACTAAGTTTTTGTCTACCACTTACAGTTTTCTTTCCAAGAAAAATAGTTTTGTAAAATCAGGCAATTGTCTAGAACTCAAAACTAGAAGGTTGTTTTAAAAAATCGTTTTTTTTTATTATTTTCGTTTTTGAAAAAATTTTTTGTTTTAACTGGAGCCCAAAATTAATTTCAGTCTAAAGCCCCCAACTTCCAACCGTAGTAACGCGCATTGATCAAATGATGGCATGTAGTCTATTAATGTTTTTTATGTACTATCGAATCATGCGCCAATGTAAAAAAGAATTTAGATTTTTATTGATTTAGAGGTAGTATTGTATATACATAAGGTTAGTAACTGTATTTACATATATATTATTAATATGATTATTCAAACAAAGATATTTGAAATTGATTCAAATAGTATAATACAGTAGAAACCGGTTATAACGACATCGGTTAATACGACGTATCCGTTTTAACTTCTCAAAATAAAAGTCGAACTGAATCCCATATAATTGCATTTTTACCGATTATTACTATCAATACTATCCGCTTTTTACGACCTATATGACCGGTCCCTTCGATGTCGTTATAACCGGTTTCTACTGTATATTGATTTTTATTTATTTATAAATAATTCAAACAAAACAGTTCGATAAAAAAATTAAATCTATATCCACATAAATTCTGAAATAAATATATTTAATACAATATTTAAATACTATTAATTAAAAAAAAACACACACACAAACATAAAACATAAAAATAAATAAATTCTTACGCTGTATGGAGCTGGTGCTCCACCAGAAGATACCGGAGAAATTGGTCCAGGGGCCGGCAACGAGTGGTTAGCCAAAGCTGCAGATATTGTTCCAGCAGGAATTTTGCCACCGCTATATAGGATAGAACAAAAATCGATTAAACCAATTGAAATCACGAAAATGTTCGATTCATTAATTCTGATGGAGTTTCCTAAATATTTTCTTATGGTTTATTACATGTATAAAAATAATAATCTTTACTTACGGAGGAATTGTAACTGGTACTAGATTCGGGGCAGGAGGATTACTTCTCGCCGCGAGTTTAGCATGAATGTCACAGTACAATTTGTTGTTAATGTTGTAGTATCTGAAATTAAATAATTATACTTATAGCCCAGGCAACGTAGAATGTTTACTGGTGTAAAATTAGGAAAAATGTATGAGGTGCCTTTAAACAGTGATTAGAACATACAGATATGTATATTTCCTGAAAACTCCCTAGCAAACTTTGCCCCGGAACATCCCCAAACAAGGATCTAAAGTTTTGTATTACGAGGATTTTGTAAACGTACTGTATCTAATAAACGGAATGTTCTATCAACCTCGTCGTTCGTATTTTAAACAGATAATTAAATTTGCTACAATTAATTAATTGTAAATATAACTCTTACGTTGGGTTACACAAAGCAAAATAATCCACGATTAGTTAATCGGTTGTTTTAAAACCATTATTACGACAATTCTAAAAAAACAATCACGGTTATGATACGTTTTATAAGGTAAACAATTATCATAATTATTGAATTGTTCATTTACAAATTGAGATTAAGTTTAGAATTAAGTTGAAAACAACCGATTAACTAATTGTGGATTATTTGGCTTTATGCAAGGTTAATTTTATAAATTGCAGCTCAAATTTTTTATTTTGATTGTAAGTTCTGATAAAGGGCTGTAAATTCATCTTGAATTTACTTTAAATCGTACACCAATATTTGAATAAAAAATATTTTACAACACATTTTTTTTATATGGCTAATGTTTTAATAATTTTTTTTTGTTTTTATTACTTACCCAACATTCTTCAAAGATGTACCGCATGTAGAACATTTGAAACATTCTACGTGTAAGTTTTTGTCTTTAATTCTGACAAATACACCCCTGAAAAATTATAAAACAATATTATAAAGACATAATAAACATATATCTTTTATATATTATGATGTATAATGTACCTATTACTTATTAATATTTAGATTTTAAATATCATAAAAATATTTAATAATATATGTATGTATAATATAACATAGATAAGTATAACAATAGTAATGACAACATTTTAGAATTTTCTGTTGAAAGTAGTCAAAGTTATCGTTCATAATATTGAAATATTAATTCTCGTATTATCGTGCACTGGTTCTTAAACTTTTCTTATCTGCGACCCCTTTTCTACAAAACATTTTTTTTACTATTCTAACGATTTTCTCCAATTAAAATGTCAAATATTTTCATCCAAATTCCCCACTCCCCCACTCGGAGTAAATTCTGGGCTCTACACAGTTTAAGAACCAAAACGTTAGTTAGACAATAGGTATATCCATATTTTTATTTTTGTTTAGAAAATATTCATTTTTCTTGGTAAATATTCTAAAGCAAAATTGAAGAATTAGAAATCATATTTTTACTATTGTTCTAAATATTTAAACCCAGTTGTCAGTACTTTTGTTATAAAATATTTAATATCACATCTATTCTATACACTCGCATTCGTTAAGACCTTTCTAGGCTACAACATCAATAAAGGATCAATTGCAAGAAGAATTAGGAAGAGTAAAGGATTATGTTCATCATGCATTTCTACCATGCTGCGTATTAATTTGTTGTATTTTGTACAAAGATCGAAGTGTTGACATCGAAACTGTACTTGTATTTTTATTTTACATTTTATTTTAACTAGATTTATAAGTGTATTATAATAAATTGTCAGTAGTTTTTTTATTTTTATTATGTATTTATCTAAAGGGTGTTTTCAAACAAACTATCTACATTATTTGCTAAGAAAAAATTTAAACGATCTAATTATTTTTTTATATTTTAATATTTTTATGAAGTAATTATTTTATTTTTTCTCCAAAGATGTATTTTTTCGGAAAAAGATTTACTAATTATTAAAAGAAAATATACCTATATAAAATTATGCTTACACACTGAAAACATTAATTTATCAATTTTTGATTAATCTTTTTATAATACTTATAACAATATAGGTACCGTTCGGGGAGGTGAGCGCCAAAATTTGCAACAACTTTCTAAAAGCTGATTTTATGATATTATGTCACATTTGTGGTGTACATATACAGCTTGCCGTCAGTCAGCTAGTTTCGTTAGCGTTTGGCGCGGGGGTGGTAAATCAGCTGCTAACGCATCTGTTAAGGTAAAATTCGGACTGAATATTTTTTTTAATAATAATAATATTCCTAACTCTTATACCGAATTTCATATTTTAGAAAGTACTTTCACGATGTATAGATTTTTTACGAGTTAAACGCGCTGCTGACGCGCCCGGTTGCAAGATTTTGATGACTGACTATGATAGAAGGGGTTCTTACATAGTATAGGTACTGTTTACAAATAAATTTTGAGATTTTAGAAAGTAGTTGCAACGAGTATAGTTTTTTTACAAAGTTAAACTAGCTGGCTGACGGCAGGCTGTATATCTACACCAAAAATGTGACGTAAAATAAAAAAATCAGCTTTTAAAAGTTGTTGCAAATTTTGGGGCTCACCTCTTGGCTCTTGGACTATAATAATCAGCCACACCAAGGCTTTTGATTGGTTAAATGTATAGTTAAAAGTAAAGTATATAGATAGATAACTATTGTTTGTGAAACCAGGCATTAACAATGGAGAAATATGTAAAAGAATTACTTAATAAATAAATCAGTGATCAATGAAGGAAGTTCTATAAAACACTCTTTTATAAAAAACTATTTATTCAACTTTGTATGAATAAATAAAAAAATTAATAAGTTAAAATAAAATATTTCATTTATAGTAAAATGAATTGATTTCTAAGCACACTTACTAATAGTTTTTTTTTTAAATCGAAGAAGTAAAAAATTAATTAAATGAGAGCAAAATGCTGATCATTTGACACCGATGACGTCACAACATAACGCACGCCACTGACTTACACAATAACCCTTTCGCATTCAGAACACATAGGCGTATCCTGTACGACCGGTAAAGTCGACTGCGGCGCGAGGTGACCAGTGGCGCCGCACTGGTGGAATGTGCTAGCGGCTGATTGGCCCATTTGATGGGCGAGGGGCGTAGCGGAGCGCGGCGAGGTAGCGCATCCACCAATCGCGTGGCTCGCATGCGAGTAGAATTCAGAACGCGCAGGCACTTGAATTTGAATTTGGCGCGAAATATTATTTGTTTATTTCATGTTTGTGAGTTTTGGGGGTGTGTTTTCAGGACTGTGTGGAAGGATTTTTTTTGTTTTTGTGATGTTGGTAAAAATGTATTTCTAAAACGCCCGTAATTAATATAATAATAATTAATGAGTTGTTTCGTTTTGTAAATTGGTATGATTTACAATAAAAATTGAATATATTTCATAGAACAAATAGTCTTACTTTAAAATTTCTAAATAAGTTCGTGAAAAAAGGCTCGGAAAAGAGATTAAATATTTCTTAGTGCTGCCACTGCATTCCAGAGGCGTACATTGGAGCGGTGCACATACATTTTTTAAAATAAAAATTAATGATGATGCTATTTGCACATGCAGTATGTGCAAGCAATTGGCTATTTGCACATACCATATATGCATTTAATTGGCTATTTGCACATGCCGTTTGTGTATGCAATTGACTATTTGGACATAACACTAACCTACTTCAACTTAACAACCTAACTTAATTTGGTACATTTACAGTATGTGCAAATAGCCAATTGCTTGCACATACTGCATGTGCAAATAGCAACTTTCAAAAATTAATCTCCTGGAAAGGAATTGATTTTTCATTAAGTTGGTCAACTCTAACAAAGTGGAGAAGGGATACCAGTAAACTGATTATTCTTAACTTATCTATAAAGAATACATGATGATCTATTAAAAAAAGTTTTTTTAAATATCTCTTACCCAATTAAAAAATACGAAGGAGTGAGTTAAAAGGATAAAATCCACTTGACATAAAACCCAAGAAGAAAAAGAAGAAATATCTCTGAATGCGTTATTTTGATAATTCAAGATGTAACTCATAGAAATAATACTGATAAATTTAACTAACTTTATATCTGTATGCAGTATGTATGCATGGGCGTCCGCAAACTAGGGCAAACGGAGCATTTCTCCCCATCGAGTAAAATAATGTAATACTGTATACAATTGTTAATATGTAATTAAATAAAAGTTTTTTGATGTAATGTCTATAGACTCCCCCCAAATAATTTTCTGCGGTACACTGCTGTATATTTTGATACTTTAAATGTCTATAGACTCTCCCCGAATAATTTTCTGCGGTACACTGCTATATATTTTGATACTTTAATAAAAGATATTTAATATAAATGATAAAATGAAATGGGATAATTATCTACACGTAATAAATATAATATCTAGTTTAGCTATTTTTGTATTCTCTTGATAAAATAGGGCAATATTTTAATAAGTAATGTATATATCATATATGCGAGTAAGTAGTATCTATAAATATAACTGGCAGTGACTCAGTGCGTATTGCAATTTATTAAATTTATCTGCGATTACTTGGAACAAAATTTATTGGACCGAATCGTGTTCGGCAGCTGCACAAATAAATATAAAAAAAAATCAACAACAAGAACACTTCTTAATAAATTTAAGATCTCGAATAAGTATGTAGACACATTTACAATGAACACAATTTGATCAATATTTATGATGGTATTCTTTTATATATAGTAGGGAAGGATTTTTTATTTAGAGTTTAGAACAGAGTTTCCATACGTGGTCTATGTGAACTCCCTGGGGGTCTACGGAAGTTTGAAAGAGATAGGTTTACAGTACACCAAATTTTTATGTTTTGAAATTCGATGTTTTTTAGTTTAAAGAGTAAAAAAAAACATTTACAATTTTGAATTCACAAATAATTACATGGGGGGGGGGTCTATGAACTTTGTCATTCATTCAAAAAAGGTCTAGGTGTAAAAAAGGTTGGGAATCCCTGGTTTGGAACATACATTTTGATTGTATATAGTCTCAATCATATATATATTTATATAACAGTGACGTAGATAGCTTTTTGCGATTGGGGAGGGGGGGGGGATGAAGACCTTTTGAATTTTTTGTAAAATTTTTCATTGTAAATTTTGAAGACTTTTTTTTTAAGTCATTGCCAATTTTGAAGACTTTTTTTTTAGTCGTTCATTCGTATTTTTTATAACGCACGATCCCCTGTTTCAATCTCATGGGGGGGGATATGACAGTATTAAATCATCTTTTATATGGTCGAAAGTAAAAAAATTAGACTCATGGGGGGGGGGGGTTGATCCCCTTCATCCCCCCCTATCTACGCCACTGTATAACAATTTAGAACCGCAGCAGTAACACGGTTTAGTTTCATATATTATAATTTAAACTAGGTGTCCCATGGACAGTATTGAATGCATGCATTTTTGGGGAAATCTCCCCCCCTCCCTCACATCCTCATTGATTCAAAGCTGTCCAACAAAAAAGTGATGTACCATATAAACAAAATGTTTTATATCTTTATACCGGTAATCTAGGGTCCTCAATTTCAATATTCTTTTAGTAAGAAATGAGTTTTAAAATACTGGTTTATGAGATTTCTGAAGGGGGGGGGGGTAGATATAGGGTTACGCGCCACTGAGTCGCAGAATAAAAAAAAATGTTATCAATATATACACATATTATCAAAATCAAACGCATCTGATCTAATGTAAGCTAAATTATTTAAAATTTACAATTAAGGACCTTCAAATTATTTAATTAAAGTACAATATATATTAAATGAGTTATTAAAATTATGTAACATTTTAATACCGTATTGTAAATATAAAACTACAAAAATGGTTGATAAAAAATCTTAAATGTTGATAAGAGTACTTAATTACAACTTTTGTAATAATCCTAGCATATCTAAAATGCAGCATTTATAATTTTCCATGTTAAGGAAACATTTTGAATAATATGCCAGAAAGGTTAGATTTACTCAAGTTGAATGTATTGACGCACAGTGTCTTTCAAGCTAACGAGAAATTATTTTTTTTACTATTTTGACTGCGAGTAAACATATTCTTTTCGCTATTTTGGAGATTTTTATTTACTGAAATCGGTATATTTACATTCAAAATCACAAGTGTCCAAAGACTTTTGCACGGCACTGTACTGTGTACTATTCCGAAGTTTCTATGATTTGTAGTCCCAAAGTACTAAGTTATCAAATATGAGATACGGTATGACCGAGGGTTTTTAATTGATAAAAAAAAATTGGCATATTTGATATATGATGATTTCCGAACTAATATATAGAGGTAAGACCTTTTAACCTCAACTATATACATCACTGCCTCCAGCAAATCTTAACAATACAAAGAAACAAATCATTAAAGTCATCATGATTGAAACAATACGATATTTACAACACCACAAAAACAAAGAGATACGCTGATGATAAATTCTCTGCATCTTCACCAATCACTCCGTACCTATATCCTATAAACAACATTACTCACACGATGAGTCGCTCACAGTCGGCGCAAATGTTTTGTCCGGGAGGCAGCTGGGTCCCTGCAGGAGCTACTGACGTAGGCGGCTGTGGGGGAGCACTTATGGGGGCGGGCACGTGTCTCAGACCTGTCGCGGATACGGGAGCAGATGGAGTTACTCCGGATGGTTCTGCTTCTATAAGTGTGGTTTTTTAATACGTGCTGATGGTAATATTTTTTTTTTTTACTGGCGTCCGATTTATGTAGATGCCGCTTCAAGATGTATTAAGGTTGTTGTTCACTGAAAGTCGTGGCATCTAGCGAAATTTAGCATGAACTACAGGGTTTTGCTATGTCGGTAAAAAAGAACAAATAGATCTGGCAACAATTTATAATATTAGACAAGAATAGAAGATTAATTTTTAACAATATTATAATTATTACTGTTGCTGACAATAGTAACTATTATTATTATAAATAAAAACATTAAATGTAATCAATAATCACTTGATATTTACAACGCGCGTCAGTTTTCAATACCACGTTTTTATATTTCAAAGATCGCGCCGAATGCGCTGTTGCCATATCGTATATTTACGTCATGTGTTCGGGAATTTATCAAAGTTAAAAATTAATAATTATTTAAGGAGATGGTAAATCATTCTAAAATTTTATATACACATTCCTTAATTACCAATCTATAACATATCCGTTTTTGGTTAAAATCTGACGTTTAGTTTTAATACACGAATTAAATGAATATCGAATTCCAAGTTGATCCCTATGCTTGCTATGTATAAGAGGCCAACTTTGCACATTTATAATTAATAAACGAAATGGTAAACTGACCTGAATTTTTTTTTACAAATGCGAACTAGCTTACTTAACACAATATTAAAATTTTAACAAATTCTGTAGTGATCGATTTTAGTGAACAACAACCTTAAAGTAGACCTCCCATACTGAAAAATCTCAACTTCTTGAAATGCCCCGCTCGCAGGTCTATGTGCAATTATTTATAATTAGGGTATGATGTCAGTAACAAAGTATCATTGAAATTAAGATTTTAAATAATGAAATAGATAAAAAAGATTATAAAAAATGTATTTATTTTTATATTAAAAGCAGTAATAAAATACAGTAATCCTCCATGTTGAATAGAACACCAATCAGAGCGAATGACGTCACGCATCAGTAAACGTATTTTATTTTAGACAAATATCAATTCCTCTTACAAGATTATTAGGTACATACCTTATTTAAGAACTTATTTACTTTGGAATTCATTTTTAACACACAAAATAATTAAATTACTGTCTAACTCTGAATGTTTGATTATTGTTGACTAAGAGTGTGACGTCACAACTCTGAAATGTCACCTGCGAGCATTTTGCCGTCAAATTCAAAACTAGTTTTAAAAGAGTCAATTTTTGTAATTAAACTTTTATTTTCTGCAGAAATAAGTATTTTTTTGGAAATAGGAGACACGTAAGATCATCACAGTATACGGAATTTACAGTATGGAACGTCTATTGCAAATTCAGATCCCAAAGTGACGAACTCCATGCACATTATGAATTATTGAATTTGATTAGTCGAGTACTTTTTTTGCTCGATGAAAATATCAATTTTTTTTGTAAAGTTAATCGTCTGACTTCTTGTTAACTATTTGTAGTCCTGTAATAGAAAGATCGCTTGTTTGAAACTTAAGTACAATTTTATTTCTCAAATCGCGACCACAGTAAATGCTGTTGGTTCACACAGTATTTACTGTAATTTAGAAAATCATCTAATGTAATCAAAACTAACCGACTATATGATCAGTATTTTTATTTATAAACTGTGTTAGACTCTTAGATTAGGAGAGTTTTTTAGTTTAAATTTTGTTAATTAAACCTTTAGACCTCATGTAAAATTTTAAACTCCAGTGATATCGTTAAAGATTTTTCACATTTTATTTGAAATGTCGAAAAAATGCTTCATACAAATTTTTTTTATTATAATATGGACATTTTTAAATCTAATTTTACTAGACCATTTGAAAATTTATAAAATTACACTTTAATTTGAGTTATAAGAGAGATAATGGTTGCAAATAGACGTTTCACTGTTAATTAATTATAACTGAAATAAATTTAAGTCATTTACAATATTTATTTTCAGATCCCAATGATACGCTACTGACTTTACGGAGCACATTTTTATGGAGTACAATATTAACAAAACACTAATGTGTATACAAATAGTTTTTAAGAAATAAACGATTTTTGTTCAAACAAACGATCAAAAGCAAAAAATAATTTGTATTTTTACCTGTATTAAAAATAACATTATCAAATAATGAAATCACCTGGAAAAATAGACATAATCAAAAATATGGAAACGTGTTTTTATAACAAAAACTTATCCCATACTTATGAATAAATCTGTACATTGTATACAACAGCGGTTCTTAAACTTATGTGGTCTGGGGACCCCTTTTTGAACAATTATTTTTCAGGGACCCCCATCCATGATAGAAAAACAAAAAAAGGTCGTTAGATACCAATTAATCACTGATAAATTGAAATATAAAAGTACTTTATGTAAATTAATTTTTTGACAAAAATGTTTCACGGCCCCCCGTAAAAGTTTGGCGGCCCCCCGGGGGTCCGCGGACCCTAGTTTAAGAACCGCTGGTATACAAGATAATAATGTGTACGTATATTTCTAAAAATAAATAACAAATATCAGCAATTCTCTGGATTCTTCAAATATTTCAACTGCATACTCGTACATTTTACATTTATTTTTATATACCAGCACATATTATGTGTGTTATGTCTATTATTGTAAAAATACTCATCTGTATAATATCAAGTGTTATTTCTTATATTTTGTAAAATATAGTCCATTGTAGTTCTGTAAATGTGTAGGTAATGTAGTAAACATGACAGTTATGGGTACTTAAGTAATGTGCCTTATTTATGATGTTTTTTTTTTGGGTCGATCTAGACGTCTCGGTATATATTACGTATGACTTGATCATTTTACTATGAATCAACAAAACGAGTCGGGTGCGTCGAGCGATTTTTGACAAACACTCTGAAAAAAATTCGCCACGTTTGTTGTGCTCGCTCTGTTCCCATAATTGGATTAGAGCTGCTGTTTTAGTACAATGATGCCTCGTTTAACGAACATAATTCGTTCCAGGAACAAGTTCGTTATGTGAAACGCATTTTCCTATAACAATACATGTTAAAAATTTTAATTTGTTCTGTAGCATAAAATATGGTACTGTAACTTAAAAAAGATAGTACATATGTTTTTTATTTTTTAGTCAGACTCAGATTTAGGAGAGTCTACCGAGATATGCAAGGTCAAATCCTCACACACAAAATTACATTTATTAAAACAAACACGTGTGTGACTTAAGCGCAGAAAAGAACGACTAACGCACGTTGATGCAGTTCGTGCTAGTTTGAGCATCGACTGCGTGCGACCTTGGAAGTTCGGGCGACTTCGTGATACGTAGGAGCGTTCGGGCGGCAAAATGAAATACGATGCAGTTCGTTGTTTGAAGCGAGGGTCGTTGTGTGAGTCGCCTAATGAATGAACAGAAAGTTCGTTGTGCGAAGTGTTCGTTATTTGAGATGTTCGTTGTGCGAGGCATCACTGTATTATATAAATTGACAAGAAATAAAAAAAGTTAAGTTTGGCAACCGAAACTGTCTCCCCTTTTTCATTTTCTATAATATAAATTTTTGAGATAATTTTTTTATTAATACAGCGGGAAAATTATTTCTTTGATCAAAATTTTACCGACAAAGAGATAGCCAAATATTGTTTGACTCGTGCGGAGTAAAATGCTCAAGTCAACACATAATTTTTACAAATACGTCTCAAACTATGACCAAAAAGACTAAACGTATATCAAGAAGTCAAGAATGATTTAAAATTTAAACTGTAGGAGCCTAACTATTTTTAGATTCCAATTGTTACGAAAAAAACGAAATGATTTTGATATCAAATAAATAAAAATGATAGTACGCGAAAGAGAAAATAGTTCATCAATAATAATTTTAAATAAAAAATATTCAATTTTGTGTTTTGAATGCGTTGATATAAGCTATACTATACAATGAGATAGTATGAAGAAAAAAAAATCAAAAAACAAAAAAGCCCAAAAAAACTTTTGTACGATGTATTCGTACACTTTGTAAAAGTTTGTAGTAGAAGAAAAAAAATGTTAACATCGACGCAAAAGTCAGCTATCATTATCGAAAATGACCTGTACTTACAATTTAGGTATTGTAATTTCAGGCTGTTGAAAAGATACTGAAAAATATTAAAGAGATGTACAAAAAACAAAAAAATACAACTCTTTAAATTCTACGAAATAAAAAAAGTTTATAAATATATAAAATAGTGATGAAATTACCACGTATGAATTGTTTTTACTATTATTTTTATTACCTGGTTCGTGATGTCCTCTTGGTTCATTTTCTGCTTCTTGTACCATTTTCAGGACCTCACTTTTGGCAGCGTTGTATGTTTTTTCATTTTTCTTAAAGTTTACTCTGTAAAATTAAAATTGGGATAAGTCCATATACAGGGTGATTCAGCACTGTCGTGCCAAATTTGAACAGTAGATTGAGAAAAATATTTTAAGCAAAAAACTTCCAATAAACATGTGTCCGGAAATTTATCCTTAGGGAACTACAGGCTTCCAAAGATCTTACTAAAAATGAGTTTTAATTTAATATCTAGAGAACCCGTTGTGATAGAATTATGAAATTTAGTATTTAGTTTAGTAATAATATGTGTTATCGATTTCTTATATTAACCAATTATATTTTAGACCAGGGCTGTATGGGGCCAGTGGGCCCATCGATTTTGATCTTGTAATTGTTTGTTCCTTAATTTTTTTCCTGAGTTGATAATTTTATAAGATTATATGACACACAATACACAAAAACATACTTTGCTTGTTTATCATAGGATAAACCGATTTCGAGAAATATCGATGGAAAAGAAAGCATGCAGAATTTAACTTAATACGGATGCTTGAAATTACAAAAAATAAATTTATATTCTTTTTCTATGATTAAAGGTAAGAATAAAGTTCATTTAAATAAACCTCCTAATATGAATCCTGTAAGATCTATAGCCAGTTTTTTTACTGTTAAATGAACATTATTAACATGACTAAAAAAACAAACTAAAAATGGCTATTTGTTGATATGGATGCATTTTCGGAGGTATATTTATATTAACTTTTTGTCTTATTTGTTATTATGAAATAAGAATATAAATTAATTCTTATAATTTCAAACATCCGTATTAAGGTTAATTCTGCATGCTTTCCTTTCCATCGATATTTCTAGAAAACGGTTTATCCTACGATAAACAAGCAAAGTATGTTTTTGTGTATTGTGTGTCATATAATCTTATAAAATTATCAACTCAGGAAAAAAATTAAGGAACAAACAATTACAAGATCAAAATCGATGGGCCCACTGGCCCCATACAGCCCTGGCCTAAAATATAATTGGTTAATATTAGAAATCGATAACATATATTATTACTAAATCAAATACTAAATTTCATAATTCTATCACAACGGGTTCTCTAGATATTAAATTAAAACTCATTTTTAGTAAAATCTTTGGAAGCCTGTAGTTCCCTAAGGATAAATTTCCGGACACATGTTTATTAGAAGTTTTTTGCTTAAAATATTTTTCTCAATCTACCGTTCAAGTTTGGCACGACAGTGCTGAATCAACCTGTATTACAGTTTTGAGATATTTGATCACAATTAACTTTTATAGTGAAATTAAAATCGAATAATTCGTAAGGAAAGGACTCCTCCTCATAAAATCCATGGAATTTCCCTGTTGTTTTAATTTTTTCTTCAAATATTAACTCATTACTTCCCGAATTTTTTGATCAAGTTCTCAATTCTTGTTGAAAATATGACCAAAAAGATAAAATCAATACAAGATATAATAATTATCAATCGCAAACTAGATTATTATCATGAGAATCCAATGTCATATTTATAGGATAGCACTTTTTTCAACGACGGTAGTCTGTAGTCTGTACTTGGATTTATTTTTGAAATTATTGATATTTTTATGCTATATTTACATTCATAAGTAATATTATGTATATAGTTTCGTCAAATTAAAACGCCTTACTAAGTGAAAAAAATGTAACTTTAACCCTTAGCTGCTCCACTTATCCAGAATAACATGCCTGCCACACTGGCATTAACTCGTACCCGAGACACTAAAATGCTAACTACTCGTAAGCTATTGAGTATTTTAATTCAATAAAATAGAACGATAAGGAATGCACTCCAATCGGTTATTTAAAAGAATATAAAATATTTAATATATTTAAAAATTGAAAACCTTGTAAAATTTAAATAGCTTACATTGAAGTTGAAAAACTGGATTAATTACACGGTTACTTTAGAGTTCGTTTTAAAAATTATTGTAAGTTATAGAGAGACTTAAAAAACATACTAGTATTGTAAATCAAATTAACAACGTTATTATGTTAGAGAAAAAAATAGAAAATATGATGTCCTATAAATAGGAGACTGCGGGAAGTAATGGGTTAAATACAAATATTTACACGTAGAGAATATTCTTTTAAAAATTAACAGAAAATGCTGTGAACCTGAGGACAGAATCAACTTCTGAAAAAAATTAACAGAAAAGTCGGTAGAATTTAAAATAAAATAAATGAAAAATTACAATGACATACCTACTGGTAAATTTTAACGTAGTACCTATTAAAATTTATTCACTCTGAAAAAATAATATACGCTATTCTTTAATTTAATTTCTTGCATATGAAAATTTCATGTACATTCTCTATAATTTTACAATGTTTCTATATTACTTTTCATATCTGGCCTATCGCCGTCATAGAAACTGCTATACAGTATATTGAATTGTAGTAGACATTTTTTTAAATTTTACCATGTCGGGTATTAAAAATTCCTAAGATCAATTTCGTCCTTCTGTTAATATGTTTTTATGTTAAAAATTAACATTAAATTTTTTCAGCGTACTTACCCAAGAGCTCCAGTTGACAAAACTTCAGTTTGTGCAGAAAGTGTTTCTGCAATACTTTCCTCAGAGTACAGGGCCATTGGTGAGTTGTATTGTTTATTCACTAGCTTCGATCCGTCCGAAGTTCCATTCAACTGTAAATTCGTTGATTTATATATTTTAAAAAACACACGCAACAATTTTATTGGCTCGTATGTTAATTTGCTGCATGCACGAACTTGAAATATGCACAGTTTGCACTCAAAGTCAATTAGTAAGTAATATTACTGACTGACTGAGTACATGTGTAGTATATGTATATTATATATACATAACATACATTATTTCCTAACACGTCATTTAAAGAAAGTAATAATAATTACAATAAAATGTATGGGTGAGTCACATATGGTAATACATAAGTAATTGAAACAGAATGTAATGATAATTTTTTTTAAATGTTATTTTATTGTAGTAATTGAAAATATTGAATTTATTTTTATTTCATTAATATAATATGCCCCTAGTTTTAAGTGATTAGATTTTTTTTTGAAAACGACTTAACTTTGAAATTTAAAGCAAATCTTTATGGTTATTTACTCTGCCTTTGTGGAAATAGTTAAAAATAATTTTTGTGACCCATTTAAATGATCGGCAGAAGGATCGATTTTATTTTTTTTTAATTTCACATTATCACTTTTTTACAGAACTATAAACTAGACAAAAAATATTTATTTTTGTACTAAGGTCCAATATTGGCCGCACAAGTTGAATTTGCCAATATTTTTTATTTTATTTATTTTTAACGAAATATACGACGTCAGCAGGGAGCTCTAATGCAAGTCGAAAAAGTTTAAGAAATTGTAGGTATCATTATAATTTTTCGAACTATAAAAATGGCGCCTGCAAAGGGTTCCAAATAGTGACAAATTTTATCATCAAGAAAACAATTGATTCAAAAAAACAAAAAAAAAATGGTAACGGGGTTTTAGTGATACTACAAACGACAAATATTAAAAACAAATTTTGAAGAAATAGATAATCCGTGTTTGACCCTATTTTTATTAACTTTACTAACTCAAAATTGACGTCGTAAAGGGGCTTCAAACAATCCACGTAGTTAGCACCTTCCGAATCCTAATGGCATATACTCGTGTATGTTTTTCAATGAATATTTGAACCTCTTAATTAATTTGATGAAGAGTGAATTATAATTTACGTTAAACTACTAAAATTTTAAATATTCATAGGTGGGCATTAACTCGTTAATCCGTTAACCGTTAATTAACGAAGTTAACAAAATGGTTAACGGATCAACTTTTAAGTTAACTCAAAAAAATGTTAACGCTTTTTGTTAACTTCCGTTAACTTTGGGCCGTTACATTGGTTGTTTGATGAAAAGAACATAAGAAAGTTATCGAAATAGCAAGAAAAAAAGATGGTTAACTTTTTTAACGATTAACTTTAACGTTCGTTAAATTTTCGAATTTTCGGTTAACTTTAACTTCCGTTACATTTTTGGATTTTTAACGGTTTAACGGTTAACGAAGTTAACTTTTTTATTAGCGGATTAACGATTAACGAAGTTAACTTTTCGATTAACTGTGCCCACCTATGGAAATATTTTATACACAGATATACATAGGTACCGTACTTATGAATGGCATAGATACTAATGGCATATACTCGTGTATGTTTTGACCAATTTTTCAATGAATATTTTGACCTCTTAATTAATTTGATGATTGAATTATAATTTACAATAAGCTACTAAAATATGAAATATTTCATACACAGATATATACATAGGTATTACTGTACTTACGAATGGTTTTGCGGCTACATTATGCGCGGCACCGATTGGCGCTGCGGGTTGCTTGTTTGCCGCGAAAGATGTCTTTGTTACGGGGGTGACGTTGTTCAGGGTCGATGTGGGATGGGGCATTGGTCCAACCGGGGTCACTGTTGGTTTCCATGTGGTTCCTCCTCTGTACAAACAATATTATACACAACATGCTCTCATCAATAGTAACTATATCTTAATACAATATTAAATGTATAAATCTGTGGATTCTTTTCAATAATTTTATTTTTCAACTATATTTAAATTATTTTAGATTTTTTTAATTACTTTTTTATAGACAATAAAAACTATATTGATAGTTTTAATTGTTGTCTTTTTGTTTGTTTTATTTTGCCACGAAAACTACTGAAGCGATTTTGATGGAATTTTTACTGTTCGAAAGCTGAAGACTGTATATAATTAGACTAATTGTAAGCAATATAAAAAAAAATGTTTAATGTGAGTCGAGACACGCGTATTAGTGTCATGTACCGTATTTCAATATAATCGATTATGTTAATTTCATTTAATTTTAGTAAAATTAAGAACAACTTTAACAGTTGTATTTAATATTTGAAGGGTACACGGGAAAAAGGGGCTAAGTCAAAAAATCTAGTTTTGAGTTATCACTGTTTTAAGGTTGGTATCTTGGATACTTTTATTCTAAAAATGATATCTTTCAAATTTTATTTTACGGAATTTAGCATGTTTTTCCTCTTAATACATATGTGGCTCGAAAAGTACCTAAATTTGCCACTAAATGGCACTGTTATCCTAATTCGACTAAAATTAGAAAACAAATGGCTCTAAATGTATATGACTCATATTTAAATAATTTTGAATTAGATATTTTACAAAAAAAAAAAAAAACCTAAGTAGTGTAAGTGCTGGTAATTTTTCTTTTTATCTCGACATAGTTATACATATTATCAATTTATCAGATTTTTGTAAGGACAGAAATAAAAATACTTTTACATTTTTCTGAAAATTTGTAAAGCGAAAATTTTAATAATAACACGTTTACATGATATTAAAAAAGTAGGGTTAATTCTGACTTGTAATAACTAAACCAACACTGTATATTGAAGAATTAATTAGATCAGGCACGTACTAAGAAAAATTATAATTGGTATATTCTAATGATATATATACTATATAAATAAAAATATTTTGATTTGGAAATAAAAGCAAGTGGATTTCTTGTGATAAATAATAATATAAAATGTTTACCGTTGTATGGTGATTTCGAAGGATTGTCCTGCTTTGACAATAGTATCTTGTGCGTGTTTGTGGGTAAGGTTAAACACATCGGTGCTGTTCACTCTGACTACGGCATCTCCGGCTTGGAGTCCGGCCCGTTCTGCGATGGAGCCTCCATTTACCTATAAAGAAAAAATAACGTAAACTTAAGAAAAGTATATTAAAATTAAAATGTATTATTAATTTTGTATAACTCCTTTTAAGGGGAGGGGCGGGGTGACCTTACATTAAGATATGCATATGCTATCATATGTAGCATAGACAGTAATTAATTAAATTTTATAAGGTAAATAAAAAATAATAATACAACTTTTATAAAAATAAAATATTTATTCATAATAAAAAATACATAAATTCAATTCAAAAGAACACGAAGCTGTAATCTTTGAGCTCTTTTCTCATTAAGTTTCTCTTTCAATTGTTGAATATCTGCCGATTTATCAAATTTACACACACCATAATTTTGTTTATTATTATTAACTTTCAAAGAAGGTATTTCATAATTTCTTTCTTCTTTATCAATATCAATAAGTCTTTGTGCATCGAAAAGAAGTTGTTCTCGTTTTTCTTTATGCATTTGTACTTTCCTTTTTCTACGATTTAATTCCTCTTTCATTTCGCATTTCAAGAGAGCTAATCTTTCTCTTAATTCTGCTAAAGACATATCTCCTAAATATCCGATTCCTTTACAATCAGTTGGATCAAAAACAGTAACATTTTCCACTTGGATTGCCTAAAAAAAATCACAATCAACTAAAATAACCACCATTAATTTATCTATACAAAAATCAACCTGTAAAGCCTTTATTTCTTTGATAACATTTATTTTTCTTTCCAATTCCTTTCGATTCTCTTCAATAATTTTCATCATCACATACTGCGATTCTTCTTTAACAGCTTTTGCAATTTCGGTTTTCTTTTCAATCATATTCTTTACCGCCTCTTTCGATTGTTTTTCAATATTCTGCACATGTTCAATTTTAGCTGCTATTCTAGCCATTTCTTCTATCTTCCATTTTTCTATCTCAGCATTAATCCTTTCTTGTTCTTTTCTAAACTCCACCATTTTTTGTTTATTTGCTTCGATGTTTTTCTGTTTCGCTAAAATCGCTTCTTCGTAAGTGATCAAGCCTTCTAAATGTTTTCTCTCTATGCTTCTTATCTCTTCTTCTTGCCTTTCTCGACGCAGTTCTTCTTCTAACGAAGGAATATAATTTGGATCGAACGATCCTTCAGTCATTTCTGTTAGTTTATCCACAAATTGCTGTTTATCTTGTATTACTTTTTCTGCTTTTCGCAAAGTCGTTGCTGCATTTGATTTGATTGTCACTTTTCTATAATTTTCAATATTATCGTTTACTTGTTACACAATTTGAATAATTTTAATAATAAATACCTCTCAGTTATTACCGTTTATATATTTTGGTTGGAAATTCTCGAGCTACTATCATTGGTTTGGGTTCTTCTATTATTTGTATCGTTATTGGTTTTGATTCAGCGCATTTAAATGCTTTTTGTTGAGCTTCTTGTAACAAATTAAAAGCTCTGTCTTTGTTTAACTGAAATGCTTTTCCCAGTTTTCTTTCAATCTTTAAAATAATGCAACTGTTACTATTATTATTATTAATTATAGGATTTATATATTTCAAGAAAAATAACGGGCAATACTTAATAAGCCATTTATTAAAAAAAAAATGTCTATTTTTTAGTAATGTTTACAAATTTACTTTTATTAATTTTTCGCCATTTGGGATTATAAATAATTTTTTTTAATTATTGGAACTTTGAACCTTTTTTTATTTCTTTATGTACCATTTTCTTTATCATAATTACAGAGTTTAGAATATGAGTTTTGTAAAGGGACATAAACAGAGTAAAATTTTCAAAAAATCGAATTTTTTATTTGTTTATAAATTATTAGTTTACACCTCAAAGAATATGTATTTCAAGTTTCAAGTGAAAATTCGAACGTTAAGTATTCGAAAAGAGCGCCAAATGTTGTCATGCTATATATTCGATTTATCTCTTCCATAACTTTAAACGCCGCTTACTCAAAATCACTTTTTTTGACCTGGTTTACAGCATAACTAAGACAGTTTTCCTCCGATCGATTTGATTCAAAATGGATTTTTTTTGAACGAATTGCTGTCAACGCCACTGAGGTTAGATTTAAGAGGTCCCATTTTCAAAGGACCATTATGCAAAAATATACAATTTAAAAAAATCAGTACTTATTAACATACTAAAATTGTGTACAAAGTTTGATATGAATCAATCAAACCGATTTCTTTTTATAAAATAAACATAAAACACCTAAAATGCTGACGTTTACACTGTTCATAGTTCATACCCCTTAACAATATATTAATCCCTCAACTAATTGGTAAGATACCAATTTAAAGTCAAGTATTTTTCCATCTTTTCAATCAATAATTACATGTCAACATCATCGCGAAGGAATTAAAAAGCTTTCATATTTCCTTACTTTCAACTCCGGTGTATAGTTAGTGATAGGTAACGGCTGTGGCATGTTTACTTCAGGCGCTGATGGGCTCGGTGGCGGTATTGGAGGAATGCGAATGTTCGCATATCTTTTACGGAAACACTTGGGCGCTTTTGCTACAGTTAGAGTCTTCACTTTGATCCGTCTGCTTTTCATTATTTTCGCCGATATCGCTTTGTAAATTTCAGTCAGTAACTGACGGTTTTCGTACACAGGTTTTAGTATCGTTTCCGTCGAGTATGTTTTGTCGTAGTGCGTATATGATATAAGGGCTGGAGAAATATACATTGATTTTTATTATCAAATTAATTAAATTAAAAAAATCGAATAATGCCCGGATTATCAAGTATAACTAAATGCTCCTGTAACTAACTGTCGCATTATCAAAAGAACCAAGCATAATACATTTAATTAAATGGTTTTTAATTTTCTGCACTATGTTTTTTTTCATTGAGAACTTAAATATTGCTTTAAATCACATTTTTAATACAGCTTTACTTTAAAGGAGCATTTAGCGCTAAATGAGCTTTAAAATGATTGATAATACTGGACATAAGTCTTATCATTTTGGTTTCTCTGTATGTCAGTCCATCTGTCTGTCTGTATGTCACAATCTCCCCCCCCCCCCGTTATTTTTATGTATATGTATGTATGTATACTATTGTATACCTATTAAGATGAAATTTGGAATACGGACGTATATTGAAATTGAAGACCCAACAATATTACGTATACTTCTACAAAGATTACATATTTCGTAAACATGAAATAGCTTTTGATACTTATTATGAAGTAGAATGTTAGTGAGAATGACTACAGAACCCTATCATGTGCGTTCCTAACATACACACTTGGTCGTTTTAATTTTAATTTGTTTTGTATACAATAACCATAACTCTACGTTTCTTCCCCCCGTTTATGTCACAAATTCTTATTGTTTTACCTATTTAAAAAAAAAAACTACCTACCTATGTCTTCTATGTGTTCATTACGAACCAACACTTTCAAAATTTTATAAATCATGTATAGTTCATCCAAAGACATTGTAAAATCAAAAATTTCTTCAAATCGCGTTGAATGCATTTCGAATATATACAAATGAAAGAGAAACACCGAGACATACTTCCTGTCTTGTTTTAATTGGAATTTATCTGCCAAGGTTGTTAGGAACTCTATTCTATGTATTATGTTCAAGAACATACGGATCACCTCTGTATTCAGAGATGTTGGGTAGTTCTGTATGAATTCTTCAGAAGATTCTGTCGTTTTTAATGTGATGTATTTCTCCACAATATGGAACGTTATGTTTAAACATGTTAGATAATTTGTGGATGACATTTTCAAAGTGTTCTTTCCTTTTGACGTTTAAAAATAAGTAAATTATAGAATTATGAAATTAAATACATAGCATACTAGATACATTTACGGTGTTAATTTCAGTTAAAATATAACGAAAAGAATATGTTTACTTGCAGTCAGAATTAAATAGTGAAAAAACGATTTCTCGTTACCTTGAAAGACACTGTGCGTCAATACTTTCATCTTGAGTAAACCTGACCTTTCAGGCATATAATTCAAAAAAAATTTTTAACATGCAAAATTGTAAATGCTGTATTTTAGATATGCTAGGATTATTACAAAAGCTGTAATTAGTTTTATATTTACAATACGCAAAAAAATGAGTGTCCAAAGACTTTTGCACTGCAGTGTAGTTTTTAATCATAATTATTTCCATAAAAAATCGTTCTATTTTTGCTATTAAAAACTAGAAGATTAAAACGACTGATGCAATAAAAAAACACATTAGCGTGAAAAACAAACAAGTTCCGTTGCGAAAAGGAAATGCAAGGAATGTTTACCGCTATACGATAATTTACCTTCTGATTCCATACGCAAGTCATTTTGGATGCTGTAGTGCAACCTTGCTCCCGTTTTCAAACGGTTATTTTTAACAGGAATCAGTGTGCTTGTTTCATAACAGCCGTTACGTTCCCGACACCAAATCATCACGTGCTGTGTGTTTTGTAATACGCGACCGCTTTTACAAAATAAATAAATGCAATTATACTAAATATTTATTAACATTATTGTAATTTATTGATAATTTTAAAATCCGTAATTTTCATCAATCTACACTGGTAGAAAGGATTTCTCAATTCAAGTAAACCTTGTTTTGTATATAACAAAAACAATATTTTCTTAAGATAAGCAATAATCTCTTAAATCAACTATAGTATTCTTGAACGAAGGAATAACGTGGTTGGATTAAGAGTATGTTTCTTATATTAAGAAAATATTGTTTTCGTTATATACAAAACAAGGTTTTCTTGGTCAAATACAGTTTTTTTTCTGTGTAATTGTAAGTTAGGTTTTTATTTTATTTTTGATATTTTACTGAAAAAACTATATAGCTCGCCTTTTACATAGATTAGGAAAGTGTATAGATGCATGACAAGCAATCTAGTCCTTTATACGAAACTATTATCAAAACTTTATGGTGGCCATTTTTTTCAAATTTCATTTAAATGTATATGTTACCGGCAAAGTATGTAATTCAGGCATTCTATATAATTCCTAGGAATTCTATACAATGCCTGACGATTTCAGGCAAAGTATGAAATAATTTATTTTTATAATAAATAAAATAAAATATTAGTTCAGTTCAGACGAATATTAAGTGTATATGATTTAAAATTGTTAAAATAAAAAACATAAAAATATTAGATATTATTTAGTAATTTAATAACATATTAGGCCAGTATTAAGTAAGATAAATAATCAGTATTTTAGTATTTTATTACATAAATTAAGCCAATATCAGTGCCTGAACCAAAATTGGTTGTTTCACCCTATTTATGTTTATATTTCTAGTCTATACAATGCATAGGGAATTATATAATTAAATTCATTTCATACATTGCCTGGTGATTTTTAGGCATTCTATAGAATACCTAAGAATTTTATACAATGCCGGATTTCATACATTGCCGGTAACATATACTCGTAGGTATATCCCATAAGTTGAAAAGTTACAATATGCTTTAATCACAATTTGAATATAAAATATTTAGTATTATGTAATTTATTTTATAATTCCAAACAACTTTAAGATCAGAATGATACGCCATTGACTTTACGGAGCGCACAGGTAACAGAGTTCTTATATATATAATTTATTTATTTAAATTAACATAATTTTAATTTTTAAATATGCATAAAATTATAATCTTTCAGTTGGGAATTTCGATTTAATTCATAGCTTCTATAGGTGTAAGTTGTATTACTGTATTAGTCAACTATTCCAACGTTTTGCCACAAATTGCAGTGGTTGTTATTTTTATATATGCATTTTGAATTGAACTATCCGCGAAGAAATTTAATATTAAAAAAAAATAAAAATTCGTGTGTACGCCACTGTTGTGGGACGTTGTGACGTCACTCATGCGGTCCAACGTTTTGTCACAAATTGCAGTGGATGTTATTTTTATATATGCATTTTGAATTGAACTATCCTCAAAGAAATTTAATATTAAAAAAAATAAAAATTCGCATGTACGCCACTGTTGTGGAACGTTGTGACGTCACTCATGCGGTCCAACGTTTTGTCACAAATTGCAGTTTTGTTATTTTTATATATGCATTTTGAATTAAACTATCCTCGAAGAAATATAATATTAAAAAAAATAAAAATTCGCATGTACGCCACTGTTGTGGGACGTTGTGACGTCACTCATGCGGTCCAACGTTTTGTCACAAATTGCAGTGGTTGTTATTTTTAAATCTGCATATTGAATGAATGAAGATATTTAATATTAAAAAAATAAAAATTCGCATGTACGCCACTGTTGTGGGACGTTGTGACGTCACTCATGCGGTCCTTTTATGGGTCCGCCGCCGACGTCGGATATAATATTGCAGAGTGGACTTCGCAGATTCATGCACGCACAGTGGAATATACATGTTTTATATTTCACAAAACTGTATTATTTTCATTAAAAATCGTACAATTTTATTTGTAGTGATGCCGATCTATTATTAGTAATGCGCTTGTACTGTGTCTTTCATTTCTGAACAAATTTTATTTTCTGTTTCTATGTTTTAATAGATTTTGGCTACATCTCAACTATATTTTTACCACAACGACTGTGAGTTATTGGTTTTGGATACAGGAAATAAACGCTTGCTTAGATTATATATGTATATAATAATGTATTTCTGTATAATATGACCTATACAGTGCCTTCCAAAAGTTCGGGGCCACCTAAATAACTTTTGAATGGTTTGAAATATAATATTGAAATTTATAGAGATACAATGGGATCACCTAATCTATTATTTAACCACAAAAATACCCACCTGAATATCTCCGTAAGGCAAGGGGAGGGGGGAGCAAAGAAATTTTAAATGAGACGTGGGGTTGAGTGAGAGCTCGTTCGAAAGGGCTTACCGAGGCAAAAACAACGCAAGATCGCTGAGGTCTCTACAATTTTTTCTCGAAGAGTTATGATCATTTGAACATTTCTATTGAGATTACGTTAAATGCATTTTCAAAAATATACTAAAATGAAAAAAAAGTAAAACCAGAAGGGTGGAATTTTTTGACACAAAAATGACACGACTTACTGATAAACGTCAGTTTTTCAACTGAAACTGTTTTTTAGATTTTCCTCTAGAATGAATTCTTTCTAATATTATACCTGACAATATAGTACCTATATTATTATATCAGCAGTAAAAAAAATGTTACAATTAGGAGAATTGTTCAGATCACATTTAGTTAATATCATGATTGAATTTATAACTACCAGTAGGTATAAATGAATCGGTGAGTGAAAGAACGATATATCTCCAAAATGACCATTTTGAGAAAAACGAAAAAAACTGTTTTAAAGGAGAACTATGGGTTATTTGGTCTAATTATGTATTGTGACATTATAGAACTTATGTTAACATAAATAAATTTAAAAAAAATTGCAAAAAAAGATATTTGAAAAGAAATGACCGGCAGTTATACTGTTCTTTCACTCAATTAAAAAAAAATTGCTAATTTTTTTTTATTGCTTTATTTTCGGCTTTATTATTTTATTTTTTATTATTTTACAAAAAAAATATTTGTAATTTTTACTCAGAATCTTCATTTTTGACTTTCCAAGAAATAATATGGTAGTAAAATTCGAGGATTACGTCAGAAAAGTAAGGTAAAAGTAATTGTAAAAAAAATTGAACTACCCCCCGTCGCACGTACGATGTTGGTCGATGTATTATTATTTTGCTATGTGATAGAGCTATGAATTTTAAACATTTTGCCTATCTCAGTTAAAATTGCCATTTTTGGCACTTGTATTGTTCTTTCACTCACCGATTCAAATATATTTTAGAACAGTGAATGGACATTTTACAACACTTTTCTGTACTTATGTAGTAAATAAAAATAATTTTTTATGAAATTTTATTGTATCGTAACAATTTTAATGTCTTTAGCTCACTTCCTCTAGGCTTCCAGTCATTAAAGGATGCTAAAACAAGTATTTATATTTAATTGCAATGCGTATAGGTGTGTGTTTTGTCTTTAAAATGGTAACGAGAGAAATAAAACCATGAACTAAATCATATGTAGCTACTTAAATATTTTTTACCCGTGATTCCTTTTGGAAAAATTTTAGATCATACTTTGAACTAATTATCGTAGAGCAATAAATAAAACGTATGTATATATTAGATGTCTCATATCTGTAAATAACACTTCATCCCTTAATCCAGGGGTCTCCAACCTTTTTCTTATATATGTATACCCCTTTTAAAAGAATGATTTTATTTATAGACCCCCTTATATTTTTAGATAATTTATGATTTTCCTTTTTATTTTCTTATCTTAAAGTTGATATTTCTATGACAAATTGAAATTTGGTGCATGGAAATTACTATAAAATTTTGAATTTTAGATTTCGTTTAAATTATGTTTATTTTATAGAAAATGACGTGAAAAGTTGAAATTTCCAAACCGCAGGTCTGTATCTCATAACGTTCTCGAGATAAGGCCTTTCAAAGTTTTCGATTTTTGAAAATTTTGGAGAAAAATGGTCGTAACTTTTGAACGTATGATCAGATTTAATTTTTGTCGACGGATTTGAAATCAGCGTGTCGAAATCTATACAATGACATGTATAACACTACAAAGTTCGACAAAAAAAAATGTCGATATTTGACCAAATTTTTTTTTTCGAATTTTAAAGTATTATACATGTTATTAGGTAGATTTTGACACGCTGATTTCAAATTCGTCAACAAAAATCAAATCCAACCACACGTTCAAATGTTACGACCATTTTTCTCCAAAATTTTTAAAAATCGAAACATTGAAAGGTCATATCTCGAGAACGTTATGGGATACAGAACTGCGGTTTGAAAATTTCTACTTTTCACGTCATTTTCTATAAAATAAACATAATTTAAACGAAATCTAAAATTCAAAATTTTATAGTAATTTTCATGCACCAAATTTCAATTTGTCATAGAAATATCGACTATAAGAGAAGAAAATAAAAAGGAAAATCATAAATAACTATATAAATATACCCTTCTTAAACATCCATAGACCCCCAGGGGTCCATCTGAACCCCGTTGTGAATCCCTGCTTTAACCCTTAAAATCAGTAACATGAAAAAGTATAAGTGGAAATATTTTCGGAATAATGGTTCTATATTACAAATTAATATATTGTTTAATATAATAAATAAACACAAGAGTACCAACTTGATTACTGAATGATTACATTTAAGTATGATAGTTACTACAAAAACTATTTATAAAAACACTGTCTCCTCGACTAGAGCATCTATTTTCGAATGTTGAATATATTAAAATTA
Organism: Sialis lutaria; assembly: GCA_949319165.1. Classification (NCBI taxonomy): domain Eukaryota; kingdom Metazoa; phylum Arthropoda; class Insecta; order Megaloptera; family Sialidae; genus Sialis; species Sialis lutaria. The sequence continues at coordinate 21,744,298 of OX439243.1, forward strand.
ACTACCACCTGTCGAGTTCTAGCTACCGTCTTTTCTCCGAACAAAGCCACGCCTGATTCTAACCTTAATCATGTTGTTTCACCCTAATACAATTGACGCACCTGTTGGTAGGTATATAATTGAATTGAATGAATGCAGAAATTAATCCTATCATGGCATCGAGCAAATGTCGTAAGATGCAGACATTTATGAAAATATATGCTTTCTCAATTGACTAGTTTTTATTTTAGAGCAATGACTGAGCTATTTAAAACTTATTATAAATGTTTTTACCTTTCTTATAACGACAAATGTACAAGTACATATGAATGAAATATACAGGTTGGCCCAAGTAAAACGAAATGGGCGCGCTTTTGGTCATTTAAAATAAGATTTTGAAAAAAACTCGAACACGTCGATTTTGCTTTCAAGGGGGACATCTTTTGCTATAAAATTTTTGGAAGAATCTTTTCAACCTTCAGCGCTATGAGCACAACCCTTAAAATTTTAAATAGCATGATAGGGCAAGCGATACCTTATTTGAAAGGGTTTTTCATTCTGAATACGGTGCTTTTTTTTTCAAATCTGTTTAGTTTTAGTCAAGTTATTTACATTTTGAATTCCATAAATGCAATGATTTTCTGATCAAAAAACAAATATTTACAGCTAAAATTCAAAACAAAGTTGGCTTTATTTTCTTATCAAATAATTCAAAAACACCCAATTTGGCCATTTATTGAATTAATTAAAGTTTTGGATGTTGGTAATTTTTTTTTTAATTAAATTTTTTAATTATTTCAATAAATGTCCAAATTTGATGTTTTTGAATAATTTTATAAGAAAATAAGCCTACTTTGTTTTGAATTTTTGCTGTAAATATTTGTTTTTTGATCATAAAATCATTGCATTTATGGAATTCAAAATGTAAATAACTTGACTTAAACTAAACAGATTTGAAAAAATCAAAAAGCACCGTATTTAGAATGAAAAAACCTTTCAAATGAAATATCACTTGCCCTATCATGCTATTATAAATTTTAAGGGTTGTGCTCATAGCGCTGAGGGTTGAAAAGATTCTTGCAAAAATTTTATAGCAAAAGATGTCCCCCTTGAAAGCAAAATCGACGAGTTCGAGCTTTTTTTCAAAATCTTATTTTAAATGACCAAAAACGCGCCCGTTTCGTTTTACTTGGGCCACCCTGTATACATCTTAATTAGTAAGAATTGTTAAAGTTGTATTTTTCGAACTCAAAATTTTACTACCGAAAGTGAATGTTAGTACACCCAATTCTGTTTTACACGGTTTAGATTAAACACGGTCTAGAAAAAAAATTGATTCCGCTTTTACGCGATTTCATTCGATTTAGCACGATTAAAAAAGCTATTTGATTTAAATTTTAAAGAAAAATATTTTTATTAACCGTAATCTAGGATTTTTTTATCTGTTATTTATAAAATATGTATAGTTAGGGAATTCTCCTTTCTAATTTAGTTTCATAGCAGCTTAAGTATATATTTTAGTCTTGTATGAGTTTTTAGTTTCTAAACTTGGGATAATTTTATATTTATGTTACTTTAAAAATTGAATTGCCTTTTATTTTTATGAAATAAACTACTGTGCACATAAAAATTTAATTTATAGTTTTTTTTTGTATGAATCATTTCATTTTAGCTATTTTTACAGGGTTGAAGGATATGGAACTAATCCCCTTTTTTCTATGTACTTCATGTCTTTTTTTACACGCTTTTTTCTGGAACGTATCTATCGTGTAAAAACAGAATTAGGTGTATTGTTAACTTTTGAATTTTTCGAATTTTTTTTTATTTTGAGAAAAATGTTTTAGATCAAATTTTATTTTTTAATTTAAATGGTTCATTACACAAAAATAATGTTTATAATAAAATTTGTAGAGAATGTTATATTCTATAATTTATATCCAAATAATTATTTCTATATCTTACTAACTAAGCAAAAAAACTCATATTTTTGATTAAAAAAGTTATATTTAAAAAGATTCAATTGCAGAGTACGTTATTTTGTACAATTTATGTTTATTTAAAAAAAATGTTTCATCAGTTAGCTAGAAAGGTTTGATTTGTATAATTAGACACTCATACACTTTACACTCAGTACAGCGTATAAGAAAGTCCTGTGTCACCCACGTCTGCCATTTTAATTTATTGACAAATATCTAAATAAAATAATAAACATTTTTTAATGAATATCGGTATCATAATTAGAAAATTGACGAAACTTCAAGTTAGTCAGTTTGGCTTTAAACGATCACATCTGAAAATAGACTGACGGTCAGACGTTACAATTTTCTTAAGAGACCGTCTGCATATGTTGGTGCAATAATTAAATCATGTTTTTAATTAAAAGTAGGCCGCACGGTTTCACATGCGTCAGACATTAGTGCGTCTATGCAGTTTTATTTTATTTTAGATGCCTATTTACAGAAGTTAGTATGTATTTTTAATTAACATCAACATCGAATAATATATAGTATTGGGTTTTATGCAAAAAATCACTATAGATATGAAGAATTGTGTTAAGACTTTTTTAAGTGAAATTTCGTTATCTTTTATTTGTTTTCAGAATTTAAAATTGTTTATCATTAGGCTAATTTTTTAGGCCCTGTTATGAATATTAACTTTTATTTTATTTTTAACTAGCGCATTTTTGTTCGAATTTAATTGAAACTTATCAAACATAAGCTACAATATAAATAATGAAACAATTATTTCAACATTTCCCAAAATTTAACCCCTAAGGTGTTAGGGGGGTGGAAAAATGTGCAAAATATATTTTTTTTGTATTCACCGAATGAAACATGGCACAAATAGGTAGGTACTCTACAATACAAATATCAGTTACGAAAATTCAACCCCTATGGAAATGGAGGGAGGAGGGAAATTTTGATATATTTATCTTCATAATTGTTCATGATATTAAAGTAAATTCGGACAAATTAATATTCAATTAAAAATGAAAGTTCGATATTCAAGCCCTAATAACATGGGACGGAGACGAGGATGGATTTAGATATGTTTATCTGCATACCTGCTTTACTGATAAAGGTAAATTCGAGCAAAATAGTCATCTATTAAAATAAAAATTTTGACATTCAACCCCTAATGGCGGGGGTATACAGGGTCTGTGTTTTTATATGTTTATCTAGCTGCTTACGTTATAATGGTGGAGTCGGGCAAAATAATTTGCAATTAAAAAATTCGATATTCAACCCCTAATGGCGAGGGTAGACAGGGGGTCAGTTTTTATAATTTATAACTAAGATTCGAGATATTTACGTTTTTTTATAGATAATGAATAAAAATCAATATAAAAAAATGTAATATGTCATCCCCTATCACGTATGAAGGGTTCTAATTAGTTTCGAAGTTTACGCGAGCGAAGCCGCGGGAATCAGCTAGTATACTATATAATAATATGTTTTACACTACGTATATACATACATATAGATTATAGATGCATCTTATACATAAACCTTAACATACATAATATAAGAAATTCGTTTGGTTTGGATTTTTTCGTTAAAACCTTTGATAACTGAACTATAAGTAATTTAGCATCCATATCTTCTTATTTAGATAAAAACTGGGTATTCGTTACAATAGTATCTGAATTTTCATATTGCCCTAATATAATATAATTAAAAGTCATTGACCATTAAACGATACATACATAAATGATATTTCTAAAAATGTGTTTTTACTTTTAAATACCAATTAAGTTATCTAGTTACATGTAAGATAAGTAAATGTTCATTTCCAAAACGATAACAATATTTTAAGAAATACAGAAAGAGGTATCATGCTAGAAATTCCATTAGCTAGTTTTACATTTAAACAATTATTACTGCCAAGACTCTGTTGTAAATAAAGATTCATTATTAGACCGGAATATCGAATTAATACAAACTCACAAGCAGTGGTGCAGTAATAAAAAATATAAGGGGAGGGTCGAGAAAATCTAAAGTCAGATTTTTTATTATTTAATTCGTAAATAACGAATCGTAATCGTGTGATAAATATTTTTACTGATTTGTTATAATTTCTTTTTCTAATATTATTTGTTGGCAAAATAGATAATTTGCTATAAGTAGGTAGGTATTTTAGCAATAACGAATACAGTTGTAAACTTAATCCGATGTTTACACCGAAAAAACAAAAGAGAAACATCGTGTCTTTAAAATACTTCGTTTTTAAAAATGTATAGAGTTATTGTTTTTTTGGCAAAAAAACACTGTGTTTCTGATTTGTTTTTTTTTTTCGGTGTAAACACCGCATTAGAAGTTAAAAAAAGTGAAAACCCGTTGAACGAGAAATAATCCAAAAGACAACACTTATATCTAGAAACCAGGAATCAAGCTTGATTTATGTCCGGTATCCTACGAGTGCAATAAATCACTTTCAAATGAGGTACCAAATTTATATGACAGTTCTCTTGGAGTTTCATGAAGATTTTGACAAGTATCACTGCTCTAAATTCCATAGCAAATCTATAGATAATATCACAAAATTAATACCTAATTTGAAAGTGCTTGCTAGCTTCTTTATCATACCGAAAATTAAACTTTAAAAAAATAAAAGTTTATTTGTAGATTATTCTCCTCTACCCCCACACATGATACGCTATTGAATGATCTATGATTGTAAAGCATAACATTTTATTAGACTAATTAAATTTGATTAAATCAGTGACCTATTAATTTGTTTGGTACAATTTTAAGACATAAGCATGACCGTTTTAAACTATAAGTGGTTTAATAGTGTTTTTGTAATGGTTTTAAATTTTAATTTATAATTACAGATGTTATTATTTTATGCTCTAATTAGTATATTTATTTTTATTATGTATACCTGTACTGTATATATACATAAACAAAAACTTATATATGTGTAGATATATGTATTGTCTAAAGTTTTTGTAATAATTTTATCAACAATGATAAATGTACATATACCTAGTAAATAAATATGTGTATACACTATACATATACATTAAAGACAATTGCGTTATTAAAAATGTAGTACAAAAAATATATTGTTTATCAGAAAATTAAAATAGATTGGTGTGTATATAGCATACGCAAGAGGGGGAGGGGGAATAGAGCACTTCCCCTTTCACCCCCTTCCAATTTAATATAATGTAATCTAACCTAACTGTTTAGTATTTATTTTACCCGGTTTACATATTTTTGAAAACAATAAATTCAAAAACTGATGTAACTTAGTTTTTTGCTTATTTGTAAATAGATGTGAAACCTTTTTATTCTTACATTTCCACACTTTGCTCCCCCCAGAAAAAATATTTAATAAATTTGTTAGTATCTTTCGAAGAATGCAATATAGTTACTTGTACTTACACAAAAAATATTTATCATATTTAGCATTATCAAATATACTATCATAGTATATAACATTTCGAGGAGCGCTGAAACAGTGCCGCCGATACGTCGGCCGGATCAGCGACCTGGCGCATCCTTCCTTCTCAGAAAGACACATTTAAATATCGCAAATAAGTGTCTCGTCTTGTATCAATGATTCATCTATTCATGAATATTTTATATTAATAATAACCAGCGATGATGATACCAGCTAACTCGATTATAATTTTAAAATATAGGTACTGTGTCACGTATTTAATAAAGTTTTATTTATTTATATAAATATAGTATAACCTCGATATTATGGACTCCTATGTAGCAGATTTATAAATAGAACAAATATATTTGATAACTTTTCGATTTTTTTTTAATTTGAGAGCGTTCGAGTATTACTTAAGGGGGATAGTCACTGTGACGGGTCAAAAAAATAACTATTTATTTTTGAATCGGGTAGAGGACGTTTTATTAAGTATATATTCGACTTATTTAATATCAATTTTTATTGAAAAATATTTAATATTTACAAAGTTATGAACCTCGATGTGACGACAAAAAAAATATTTTTCTCTATGGTTCATTCGAAATTTCGAGAAGAGTTATATCAAAAAAATAAACAATTTTATCAATATCTATATGAATGTAGCTATTTTATTTTTTCACAAAATAGCGATCGTTTGATTTTTTTTTCATTTTTAAGACCTGTTTTTTTATTAGAGCGGTTTTAAAAATAGTAATTATCAAAATTTCAAAAATCGGCTACGTGCAACGATAGCTACTACAATTACGAAAATTATAAAAAAAATATATGAAATCAGTTCATTAGTCTTTGAGGAATCGTGTCAACCAGATCGAAAAATGTCATTTCGATATAAACGTGTTTAATGTTTTTGTTATGTCATGCTACCTCGTCTCACTAAATTGACTGTAACGCCGTCAAGTTTCGGAATTTAAACTCAATTTTTTGTATACATATTTATGAATAGGTATATTTTAAAAAAATGTAAGAAAAAAATTTTTTTTCCGTCACAGTGGCTTTCCTTCCTTTGTCAGCAAAAGTAAGAAAAATTGTATTCCACCCCCACCTTTTAAGTCTGCATATACTTGAACACCCCCTATATTTTCTTTACAAGAAAATATCTCAATAAAATTCCATATTGCACACTATAAAAAACATTGAATGCATTTAAATAAACAAAAAAAAATCATACCTATTATTTCAATAGTCATACGTTGACATAAAGTACTTGTTCAAGTACCATCTCGAGTTCTCGGTACTGCGCACGAAGCCATTTAAATATTAAACTGAAATATGCAAGTCTCAAGTAATGTAGGTGCGAACATATCGGTTCCCATCTCTTCATGAATATTTTATATTATTCATTACAATATCTGTTCAAGCAGGCATGTATTCATATACACATGCACTGGGATATTTATAGCTGAATAATGGCTGTTGATATGTCTGAGATTAGTTTTTAATTAGTTGCAAGCTTATTTTGCTGAGACGTCTTTTCATATTATTATCTTGAATAAGCTTTGCAAACAAAATATGTAAATACACTGTTCAGTTTTAAACAGGTGTTATGTTTCGTAAGAGTTGATCACAGAAAGATGCCAAATTTTTTTTTAACATTTAAATAAGTATTTATTTTGTGGAACATGTGAATTTTGTTTCCTATATTCAAATAAATTCTGCATTATCGAAGATACCTACGAGAAGCTTTGCAATCATTTTTGAAAGAGAAAAATAAAGTTGTTTTCCAATTCCAAAATTTTTACTTATCTTTATTTTCTTATTTCTTATTTGCTTGGTTATATATGAAATAAAAGATACCATTGTTAAGTTTTATACACTGGTAGAAAGGTTTACTTGAGCCAAGTAAACCTTGTTTTGTATATAACGAAAACAATATTTTCTTAAGATAAGCAATATATTCTTAAACCAACTATAGTATTCTTGGACGAAGAAATAATGTAGTTGGATTAAGAGTACTTATCTTATATTAAGAAAATATTGTTTTCGTTATATACAAAACAAGATTTTCTTGATCCAATACAGTTTTTTAGGTATTTCGTTTAGAAGTAGAGAAACTTAAAAAAATTATGTTTCATGGTATGCATTATGCATTCTACCTGAAAATCGTTGTATATAGGTAAGTGTGCAATAAAGAATAATTAATTTTTCTTATTTCTATACCTGATTACTTGATAGTATAATTTCCAATATTTTTGTTTAGAAAGTAAAAAAACTTAACTCTCATTAATAAGAAAAAATAATTTGTCTATGTGTTAAAAAATGTGATCAATGTAAAAAATCCGTGATCGATTTGGCTCCGATAGAGGTTGTTTGTTAATATGATAATTTTTTACCAATATGGAAATATCCACGTTTATATTATTGATATATGTATATTATTACTAACAATGTTCTTATCACGGTGAAAATTTTGTTTCGTGTTGAAAAATATATTTTAAATACAAAAAAATAATTTATAAATGACATCACTGAATTTACTACACCGAAAATTGCACTTTCACTAGTTGGGTGGTGTAAAAAATATTCACACTGATAAGTATTTATTGATACAACCATTATGTTTAATCTATTTGAGAGTTTCGTTAGTTGGTGGCTATTCAAAGATTTAATTCCCAATGTGTGTCTCGCTAAAAAAATCAAAATCCAAAATAATTTTTTAATAAATTTAATTTAAAAAATATTCCTTTTTTTCTCTTCCACTTTTCAAAATCTGGGCTACCAGAAATTACGTACCCTAGGCAGTGGCCTATTCTGTTTAGGTCAAAGTCCGCCCCTAGATTATGCATCTCACTTCATGTACATACATATATACATAAAATTAATTAGAATTAAAAAAATTAAAATACGATACAAGGAAACAGTCTATTTATCATAACAAAAAAAAACTAACTACAATTTTTTCAAATGTTGGCAGTAATACATCATCAAACAGTCATAAAAATGTGAACATGAAACAGACACCGTGTTTGTCTTCTTTATTAAAAAAAAGAAGAACAAAACAAAAACACAACGATACAGCTATCCTTGTTTAGTGCATAATGAATGGATTGCGATTCATTTAGTAACATTTCAATTACTGTCATTATAGTCTAGCTAGGCCAGGCCCACTGCAATGTATTATCATTATAGGATATTCAGTTTCAAATTGCAAACAGGCGGTGTATGTTTATTTATCAGATGGGTTTGCTTAGTTGCTTTAATTTCTCTATGTTTATCATTGTTCGAATTCAAATTACTTGTGAATGGAGTTTCAATTAGATCAGTTTTCTACCTGAGTTTGCATATTTTTAAATAAGTGGGCTTTTAATGAGTATACTTGGTTATGTTAAATACTTATTCTTTTCTATCGGTTATTATTATTAGTTATTATCGGTTTGCAAATTTTTTGGGGGGTTTGTATTTAAGAAAAAGGTTTTTGTAAACTGCTATAATTTTATACTATATTAATAGCAACGCTGATTGGGGCAAATTAATCCTTGTTTTATTTATAACGAAAGCAATATTTTCGTAATATAAGAATATACTCTTAATCCAACTATATTATTGTTTTCGTTCGACAATTGCTTAGAAAAGAAATAATAATATAGTGAGACTAAGAGTATTTATTTATATTCCCAGTAATTGAAAAACGAATCAAACATAATTGTATTTCATTCAAAAAGAATGAAATACCATTCTGTTTTATTCCGAAATCTGAACGTAAAAGATATTTTTTTAATCTGAATGACATTTACCGGATTCAGACGGAATCAATATGAAAATTGACAACTAAAAAAACTAAAGCAATGTGGATTGGCAGCACTGCGAACATCTTCAGACTGCTTGAACGTAATAAACAATAATTGAACGTAATGGAATTATTGGCGGTGTATACGGAATTTTACAGAAACCGGAATGAAACGTCAAAATTTGATTTCTTTTGATTACTTTTTCAATTACTGGGTTATTAAGAAAATATTGTTTTCCTTATATATGAAACAAAATTATCTTAGCCTAAGTCAATTTTTTATGAATTATTTTAAACTAATTTTATTATAATCTTTTATATTTATTATTTGGTATATATATATATATCTTTACGGGGACCATCTATCACAAGCTTTTGAGAAACACTGATGTGCTATTAGAACAGCCTGGATACACAATATTTAATATAACAAAGAAACTACTACAATCAAATTATTAATTTCTTATTTATATTAGCTTTTTTTGCAATACAATTTTGGAAAGTTTTTGTGTAGTAGTCAGGGCCGTATTAACAAATTTTGAGACCCAAGATGCAAAAAAGATTTATTGTTTAAAATATAGAAAAATATTACTATAATTATGTGAGAAATTTTCTGTTAGGAATTTAACAATCTTCTACTAAAGTTTACTATAAATCACTATTTATTGTAAATGTAAGAAATTGCATTTTTTTGATGGAATATTTAATAATTATAATATTCAACACTGTAAATTGAATGAATGATCAAAAATGTTCAGTGATATTTTCTATGCGCGTGAGGGGAAACAAATTCGAAGTGGGGAAAAATATTATGATACGTTTAATTAATTGCCTCAACCGCCGGATAAAAATGATGGTTTACTGTCGTGACATAAGAAATCTTTAAATCATCATATTTCCACCAAACTGACAGATCATATTCACGCCAAATACAGTTAGTATTATGTAAAAATATAAGTCATTCAATTATTAAATTTAAAACAAACAAGTAAAATACAATAACGCACGTGCATACGAATTAATATTCTAAAATGCTTTCTACACAAAACGAGATGAGGTAATTTCTAAATATTAATGCAGTGTTTTTAAGATAAAATATGTTATGCACAATTACTCAGTCGTAACAAATTTACGCGCATTATACCTATGTGCGATAAAGAACAAAGAAATGTGCCATGTGCCCGTTAATAGTGATAATAAATGTGTCGCAAACATAGCGTATTCACGTTTTAAAACCATTTGTACGGTTTATCGGTTTAACTGATTTTTTTGAAAATGTTGTGTGGATTTTTTTAAACGCCGTTATGTCTTTGTCTTGTTGCTGACAATGAAATCTAAAAGTACGGGCCGTATCTAAGTAAAATTGTATTGAGGCTAGATTTTTATATACCGCTTTATTATGAATGTAATATTTGTTATAAATTAGCGAAACTTAAGTTGAATAAGGAGAAATTTTAAAATCAATTTTAAATGAAACTAAAATCTATACATTGGCCCATAACTGGGGATATTTAAATAAAATGTAATTTAGGCCATTTTTTCAAAAAGGTTAAAAAATGGTTTCGGTCAATGTAAAGATTTTGAGTTCGTTTAACTATGATGCCTTATTTTAGTTACGTTAATAAAAAAACACATTACTTCCAGTTACAAATTCAATAAAATTTTTAGCTAATAGTATTTCATTAAGGGGGAAAGCTACTGTGACGGAAAAAATATTTTTTTCTTACATTTTTTTAAAGTACACATATTCATAAATATGTATACAAAAAATTGAGTTTAAATTTCAAAAATTGACGGAGTTACAGTCAATTTAGTGAGACGAGGTAGCGCGGCCGGTTATGAAATAACAAAAACATTAAACACGTTTATCTCGAAATGACATTTTTCGACCTGGTTGACACGATTCCCCAAAAACTAATGAAACGATTTCATATTTTTTAAAATAATTTTCGTAATTGTAGTAGCTATCATTGCACGTAGTCGATTTTTGAAATTTTGTTAAACTGGTCTAATAAAAAATAGGTCTTAAAAATGAAAAAAAAAATCAAACGATCGCCATTTTGTGAAAAAATAAAATAAAAATAAAACGGCTACGTTTAACGATAGCTACATCATATAGATATTGATAAAAATTTTATTAATTTTTTCATATAACTCTTCTCGAAATTTCGAGTGAATCAAAATATTTTTTTGGTCGTCACATCGAGGCTCATAACTTTGTAAATATTTAATATTTTTCAATAAAAATTGATATTAAATGAGTTGAATAAATACTTAATAATCTGTGAAAAGAATTCCCAAACATTGACAATTTTTTGACCCGTCACAGTGGCTATCCCCTTTAAAATATGTAAAACATACAAATATAATTTTGACATTTTTTCTGTCAAACTTTATATTTCCCTACTTTTCATTGGGGCTTCTAATAATATCATAGCTGTATCTTTTTAGTAATTAATCGTTGTACTATACAGTAAATTCCATTCTTCTCTATTTCAATAGGCTAGATTGATAAGTTCAACTTCTGAAGATAAACGTTGAGAGCTCTGCTGATTAATTGAATACCTAAATAATAATCAATTATGTTTACTAATACAATTATCTTAAATCATCTCATATTGTCCAACAAGGTCCAGATATTCAATTGTCGAAAATGAATTAATAATGTTACATTATGTACACATGTACAATACTGATAATATCTAAATTATGCTTTCAAAACAATAGAGTAACGTGATCTCTTAACAATTGTTTTAATGTTAATCTTATAATAGAATCTTTGGATACGTTAAATAGAGACATTTGTAAAGATACATACGTCATAATACAAAGTATTTTCTATTATTTTATTGATGCAGTAATTGACAGTGATGTATAATGAATGATTTTTTAATAGCTATCTTTGAAGTAATGGGAAAAATGTTTTATGATCGGTATTATGAAGAATTTGCTTACAAGCAAAAGAAAAATGGGGTATTTTTAATGCGATTGATAGCTATGATGTTCTCTATACACGGAGAGAATATTCTTTTAAAAATTAACAAAAAATGCTGTGAACCTGAAGACAGAATCAACTTCTGAAAAAAATTAACAGAAAAGTCGGTAGAATTTAAAAAAGTATACATGAAAAATTACAATGACATACTGGTAAATTTTAACATAGTACCTATTAAAATTTATTTACTCTGAAAAAGTAATATACGCTATTCTTTAATTTAATTTCTTGCATATGAAAACTTCACGTACATTCTCTATAATTTTACTATGTTTCTATACCTATTACTTTTCATATCTGGCCTATCGCCGTCATCGAAACTGCTATACAGTATAGTGAATTGTAGTAGACGTTCTTTTAAATTTTACCATGTCGGGTGTTAAAAATTTTTAGGATAAAATTTTTTTCCCCATTCCAACGCATCGTAAATAAATAAAATTGTTAATTAAATTTTTTTATCTGACTATTAACAACTTGTTAAAACATTATTTAAGTTTTTTTAATTATTTTAACATACGGTATAGTAATTTTTGATACTCTTGGTATGAAATATTACTACGTTACCGATTAATTTTTCACAGAATGAAATTTCGTCTTCCCGTTAACATATTTTTTATGTTAAAAATTAAAATTAATTTTTTTCAGTGTAGATTTTAACACAAAAGTAATGGATTTTGTATTTTGGTTAAAAATAATAGTTCAATATTTGTATAGTAATGTGCACAATCTGTAAAAACCCATGATTTTCACTTCAGGGGCGCGGAAATATTTTATGTTTATTTTTATTTCCTAAAAGATCAGTTAAATAGAGTGAAGAAATTTTAGTCCGACACTTTTTTTTATAAAATTAAAAAATATGTTATATAAATTGATTTAAAGTTGATTTTTTAAGGAAATAAAAATAAAATGTTTCTGGAGCGGAAATCATAATATTTTTTGTATATTTTAAATTTGAAAATTCCAACCAAACGGTTGTTTATAACAAAAAAATTCCAAGATAAGTAATGTTTAAGTATTATCAGGAGGATTCAAAAACATATTTGAAATTATAATCGAAGCAATATTACTGTAGATACCTATAAATGTTCATTAAGAGATTTAACGCCTTTATTCTCGGGTATAGGGTTGAGACAATTTTTTCCATGATGTACATACAAATACAATACATGCTTTTTTTTAATAAATCTGCCTAATGCTCAGGCGGGGTAAAAAAATGTCATCAGCTCTTGGACCGAAATGTACACCTCATCCTTATATACTTTGGATCTGACGAGAAAGCAAAAGTATAAATATACATGTATGCGAAAGTATAATATGAAAAACCCAACTTTCATTCGCAATCCTTAAAATACCAACAATAATTTGACGTTTTCTCTATAGCACGTTCAACGAACATAATGTGTGTGGTAGAGCACAAATAAGAACCACATTATTTTATTAATGTAATCGGTTTTACCACGTTCCAATGAATATTAACGAGTTATAATTTTACGAACAATACAAGCAAATGCACCGGTGTTAGCGAAACAGGTTTTGTGCGACGTATCTCACAATTGGCAGAGAAGTGAAGTTTTTTTTTTTGAAATTGATGTTTGTGTATTTGCCTTGAAATTTCAAGATATCTTCTGTAATTGTAAACAGGTATCTGAACAAAAGTATTCCAGATGTTCGGAAATTGTTTTTATTTTCGTTTGAAATTAGGGTATATTTTGGCCATAGTGTAAATTTCAGATAACAAAATTGACCAAATTTAATTTATACAGTAATAAATTGAAGGAAATGATTTTTTTTAATGTCTCTGATATGAAATAGGTAAATTTACTTTTTATGGAGTACTAACGCATTGAACCCTGTGTTACCTATGATTATATATCTTTAATCTATATCTATAAAAAAGTTTGTCCTTAACCACTCACTCACTCACTCACTCATATATCAACGTACAAACCCCTGAATCTAGAAACGTGAAATTTCGTAGGTGCCTTCCTTTTATGATGTAAGCACCTACTAAGAAAGGATTTTTCAAAATTCAACCCCTACGGGGTTAAAACAGGGTGTCAAAGTATATATATATTTTTTTTGTTCGCATTTAATTGAAACTTATCGAATATACTCTGCAATATAAATAATAAAACAATTATTTCAGCATTTCCCAAAATTTAACCTCTAAGGTGTTAGGGAGGTGGAAAAATTTGTAAAATTTTTTTTTGTATTCACCGAATGAAACATGACACAAGTAGGTAATCTACAAAACAAATATCAGTTACGAAAATTCAACCCCTATGGAAATAGGAAGGGGGGTAAAATTTTAATGAAAGTTCGATATTCAAGCCCTAATAGCATGGGACGGGGACGAGGATGGATTTATGTTTATCTGCATACTTACTTATGATGGAGGCGGGCAAATAAAAAAAACGGGGGAGGGGTTAATTTTTTAAATTTTTAATAAAGATCCGAGATATTTACGTTTTTTTATAGGTAATGAATTAAAATCAATATAAAAAAATTGTATATGAAATATGTCATCCCCTATCACGTATGGAGGGTTCTAATTACTTCTAATTAGTTTCGAAGTTTACACGAGCGAAGCCGCGGGATTCCGCTAGTCTATAATAAACCAGAGATTGTTTTTTTTTCGAACTCATGTTTATACAAAATATTCTATCAATTAGTGAAAACCAGAGTAAAAAGGTGCCTTTCAAAAGATAAAACCTACCTAGTTTCCATATAACAATTAGAGCAAGTTGATTTAGATGCAATAACCAAACCTCATATTCTTTTAGAAATCAAGACAACTAACCAATTTAACTGTTGCATTTACAAATTAGAAAACATTTTATATACGCTATTACATTTCTTTTATTATAAAATTAAAATTGATGCATCCCACTTATTCAAATACATCTGTAAATACAATTGTGTAAAATATGCGATGCCAATTTTCACTTTTATTCTTTTCACTTTTAATTACTTTTACTGACCTCAGTGGTTTTGCATTCAAAACTTTTTTTCTTTAATTGATGATAATAATTACAACCATTCTACTTTCTATCTTAATATTATTATTTTATGTGTTATTATAATATTATCTATACGTGAAGGTATGGACAATCGTTTGTATAAAATAAAGGTCTTTATACACCACCCTATCTGCAGGATCGATTTGTAGGGAGATTGAGTGGGGGTAAATTGGGTACTATTATAGTAAGTAGTGTTTTTTTATATACAGGTTAGCCCAACTAAAACGAAAAGGCCGCGCTTTTGGTAATTTAAAATAATTAAAATTTTGAAAAAACGCTCGAACACATCGATTTTGCTTTCAAGGGGGCATATTTTGCTATAAAATTTTGGCAAGAATCTTTTCAACCCTCAGCATTAAGAGTATAACTCTAAGAAATTTGAATAGCATGATAGGGTAAGTGATACCTCATTTGAAGTTTTTTTCATTCTAAAGAAGGTGTTTTTTGTTTGTTTTTTCAAATCTGTTTAGTTTTAGTCAAGTTATTTACATTTTTAGTACCATGAATGCATTAATTTTCTGATCAACAAAACAAACATTTACAACTAAAATTCAAAACAAAGTAGGCTTATTTTCTTATCAAATATTTCAAAAAAATTTACTAACATCCATTTGAACATTTAAGGCTTTGGATGTTAATATTTTTTTTAATTATTTGATAAGAAAATAAGCCTACTTTGTTTTGAATTTTAGTTGTAAATGTTTGTTTTGTTGATCAGAAAATTAATGCATTCATGGTACTAAAAATGTAAATAACTTGACTAAAACAAAACATTTAAAAAAAAAGAAAGAAAAAACACTTTCAAATGAGGTATAACTTGCCCTATTATGCTATTTAAAATTTTAAGGATTGTGTCTATAGCGCTGAGGGTTGAAAAAATTCTTGTAAAAATTTTATAGCAAAATATGTTCCCCTTGAAAACAAAATCGTATTTTCAAAATCTTATTTTAAATGACCAAAAGCGCGGTCGTTTCGTTTTAGTTGGGCCAACCTATATAATCTCCTCGCCTTGCCTATATACAGTTCCGGCTTTAGGGGGGGGGGGGCAAACCAGAGCAACCGCCCGGGACACAAAGCTAGCAGGGGCGGCGCGCGGAAGGCCAATAATGAAAGAAAGAGGTAACAACGAAAAAAAAGGTCATCAGATTTTTTCTTTCTTGTTGGAAATAATTCGTCCGGGGCGCTGGGATTGCAAAGGCCGGCTCTGCATATATACGACCAAATCTGGAATGACCCTTCAGATTGTCCTGCAGATTGAATGTCAAATTGGGTAGTGTATACATGCCTTTATATAACATTTGTTTTTCTGTGACTGAATGACTGCGTACTATTTTGGTCGGTCACTTTTATGTACTTCCTAACAACGCGTGCTGAATATTTTTTCCAGATAGATCAATGACATTGCGAATTTTATTCTCAACAATACCTGTCATTGAATGTATACAGATATTTATCAGATTATTTGGTTTCAAATTGGATAGTTTTAAGAAAGTAAATTGGCATGTACCTTGTTTTTGTAATACAGAAGCTTATCTACTTAAGTTTAACTACCTTTAAATACGATGTGTAGATTTAAATGAGGAGCGAATGTAAAACTTTTTTAGGATATGTTCACTTTTTTGCACGTTGTATGCTGGCATACGTATAGCATGTGGTTTACCTATGTCAATCAAATGATTTATCATAGAAATGTGCTCATTGTTATGGTATGCAGCCATGTGGTATGATTTCTAAATTAAATGGTTTATACCACACGCCAAATCTTTAGAATCATTCAATTTTTTCATCTGGGATTTTAAGAATTCGTTTTTGTTTCATTTTTTCTTTTTGATAAAATATACACTGCCGTCCAAAAGTCTTTGGACACCTGTGATTTTGAATGTAAATATACAGATTTCAGTAAATAAAAATCCCCAAAATAGCGAAAAGAATATGTTTACTCGCAGTCAAAATAGTAAAAAACAATTTCTCGTTAGCTTGAAAGACAATGTGCGTCAATACTTTCAACTTGAGTAAACCTGACCTTTCAGGCATATAATTCAAAAAATTTCCTTAACATGGAAAATTGTAAATGCTGTATTTTAGATATGCTAGGATTATTACAAAAGTTGTAATTAAGTACTCTTATCAACATTTAAGATTTTTTATTAACCATTTTTGCAGTTTTTTATTTATAATACGGCAGTGTAACTGTGAATTTTTTTATGACGATATCAAGTTTTAACTATGATTTCATAAGAAGACTATAGGGGTAGGTTTTGCCTCGAATTATTAAATCAATTGTCTCGATTCCAGGACAAGAAAGTATTCCGTTGTTTTTTTTCATCTTGAGGTATGGAACCCAAAAATGGCACCTAAATGTTGAATTTCTCAGTACTTTTGTCAGGGTTCAAAATAATCCCATAAAGATCCCTGCTTTTTTGTATAAATAAATAAAAATATCAATTTTCTCGTTTGGTGGCTTTGTTCACATAATTCTTTTTTAAATATTTTCTTTGCATAATTATCCACACCTACATACTTATCTGCCGCAATGTAAATATTTTGCAGTCAGACACAGATCTCACCTTCTGACGGTTCCTTTGGACTCTTAACTTGATAAACATTGATCTTTCAGGCACGTTTTTTTCTCAGAATCAGTAGCTGCATGTACACAAACAATTTCATGGCTCAATAAATCAGTTACAATAATAATTTAAAGTGCAAATACATTGTGCAAGTCGTCCATTTTGACAGCGTCATTAAACGCGCTGTTGTTGTTAAATGAGTCAATGTTGGTAGCCATGTCATTCGACATTAACACCGCTAAGAAGATTTAAGAGCTATACTATATATGGGAATGAGTGCAACAGCACACTTTGCATAAATGACGATGATTCCTGTGTGTTAAATTGACTAAAGTGCACTTTGTAGTAGTTATTTTAATGTGTGTTATGTGCAATTACGTTTTATGTAGGTATAATGTTGGGTAGTGTTAGTCAACCTATGACCCATGGGTCACTTTGACGTTTAGTCTGAAATATGGAAGGAACAAATTCGTTTAAAATTCAGGTAATAATTTTGTGGAAAAACGCTCGGACCCGTCGATTAGTATTTTTAGTTGCGGATTTTTTGACATATGTACATTGTATACAGGGTATCTCAAGAAGAACATACGCAGTCATCATTGATTTTTTTAAATGGAATATCCTTTATATTATTTCATTTTTGAATTGTACGATAAATTCTGAATACTTTTTGTACAATATACCTTATCTCTAAAATCAGCGGTTTATGGAATAATGACGTTTGAAATGTGTCTCAAGATGAATATAATATGCAATCATCATTGATTTTTTTTAATGGAACATTCTGTACTTATATTATGCCATTTTTGAATTGTACAGTAAATTCTGAAAACTTTTTGTACAAGATACCATAGCTCTAAAATCAGTGGTTTTTGGAATAAGTTTTTTTTAAACGTCATAATTCCAAAAACTGCTGATTTTAGAGCTATGGTATGTTGTACAAAAAGTGTTCAGAATTTACCGTACAATTCAAAAATTTAATGTTTTGTATATATCGAAAGCGGAAAAATGTATGCTTAACACTTTGTCTGTCTATCTGTCGGTAACAGTTTTTTTAAAACTAAATTATGTCACCTAAAATTACACTGCCGTGCAAAAGTCTTTGGACACTAATTTTTTTGCGTATTGTAAATATAAAACTGCAAAAATGATTGATAAAAATCTTAAAAGTTAAATTACAACTTTTGTAATAATCCTAGCATATCTAAAATACAGCATTTTCAATTTTCCATGTTCTTTAACATATAATTATAATTATATAATAAATAATTATAATTAAAATAATTTCTTTAAATTTTTTTAATTATATGCCTGGAAGGTCAGGTTTACTTAAGTTGAAAGTATTGACGCACAGTGTCTTTCAAGCTAACGAGAAATTGTTTTTTTTTACTATTTTGACTGCGAGTAAACATATTTTTTTCGCTATTTTGGGAATTTTTATTGACTGAAATCTGTAGGTATATTTATATTCAAAATCACAGGTGTCTTTTTTAGGGCAGTGTACATTTTTTATTTTGAGTGGGGCATTGAATAAAAAAAATATCGCATTTTTAACAGAAATTCTAAACGTCCCTGAAATTAAATACAGGAAAATGATCCATTTTGGTTTCTGGCATTTTCAAATGAGAATGAATTAGGAAATGGAATGTTGCATACATTTGCATCTTTTAAAAAGTTATACTGCATAAATAAATATTAATTTTTAGTAATCTTTTAAAAACAATATTAAAATAGTTTTGATGTAGGAACTATCAAAGAAATCATTTCATAAAACTAGCCTATTGAATCGCATTTTTCTTGCTTGTTATATAAATGATATAAAAAGGAAATGAAATAGTCTCAAAATAAACTTATAGCGGTATCAAAAAGGGTAAAAAATTAAAATTGATTAATTTTCATAAAAATGAAGTAACATTTTATTTAGATGTATAATATTATAAAAATAAATAAAATACTTTATTATAAAGAACAAAAAAGTGTTCCAAAAATAAATAACGAAGCATATTTTAAAGACAGGTAAAAATTTCATTTTGACATTTAAGTGTTAGTCACAGTAATTATAAACTTTTGTCAGTGATGTTAAGTTATCCAATGGAATTTGCAAATTACGAAACAAAAAAAAAACAGCATCACTTAGTGACCATAGCCACCTGAAATCAGTACAATTCAGGTACAAAATTCAGTCAAAATACCAAGACGCTGAATCAGCAACGGACAGATTTAGAGGCTGTGGATATGAGATAATAACAGTTCATTGTTTTTTATTTTATTCATTTTTTAAATTATTGCTCATTGTTTATACATTCTTGAAATTATTATAATTTAAATGTAATGAAAACGCATGTTTTTACTTCTAAAATACATTGTGTTTTTTAGTGTGTAGTATATCATTGTTTTACGTTTGATTTTTATAGAATTTATGACAGGTGAACAAATGTTTTGAAGATTTATGTTGATAATTATTTCTTTATAAGTTTGTAGACATTGAAACATGTAAAATATGAATTTATCGATAAGGTTTTTTCCTGCTGTACACATAATACACTAATTTGGATACGATGGCCATGGTCAAAAATTTTTAGTTCATTTGAACGACTCCTAGAGGCGCCAAAAAAACTTCTTTTATGAAATATTTTAATTAAAAATAAGCAAATTAACAATAAATAGACCTAATTTGTATGTGAACACATTAGTTAATTCTATTTATAAAAACTTAATAAATTTATTTTAAAATATAGGATAAACTTATGTTAGTGTGTAAACGTTTTATTGAATAGGTGTTGTGGCTGTCTCTTGCCTTGATTGCTCCAGGGCATGTCCTAGTCCTCCCAATCATCAATGTTTGATGTGGTTTTGTAACGTATTTAAATAAAAATATTAAAGTCAAAAGGAAAAAATAGGTATACGAAACATTAAATAAAATAAATTTCGACTATAAAATAAAAATAAACCAAACTAACCAATTTCAAATAAAGACGTATGTGAGCGTCTATTTATTACGTAAGGATGATTTTAAAAAATTTCTACCTCCCTCCCGCCCCTTTAATAAGAATTCGTCAGTATTATATATTTCAGCAAAGTTCATTGATTAAAAATTTTAATTTTAAATTGAAACAACCAAAAATGGTTTTAATTTATGTATTTGAATATAAACAATTAGAAAAAAGACTTCCGTAATTAATACTTTACCCCCTCCGCATAAGGATTGATGCCCCCCCCCCTCCAAAGATTTACATAATTTAATGGATGCTCCTTATCGATTTTTATATAGGTAACAATATTTTTCTTTTGTTGATTGGATATTAAATTTTTGTTACATCCCCTCAATTTTTGAGTCTCTTGTGTACCGATAAATCATTAGCGATGGTGTATAAAGGGCGTACTCTCTCTGTGTCTACTGTTATTGAATCAATTAAGTAATACTGATTAGTTTGGCGATAATCATAGTGATCGCTGAAAATTGATTGAGAATTTTCGATAATACTTGTCATTAACTTTACGTGATGTTTTATTAATTTACAACACGGGAGAAGTAAGTATTCGTAAAATTAATTTTAGCAGAGATTAAATTTTATCTCTTGTGCATAAAGTATGTGAAAAAAATTAACGTTTAAAAATTGCATGTTTATAAATACTCTTGCTTGACGTGTTTTGAATTTAATTTAATAATTATATACGGTGGCGTAGATAGTGGGGGATTTAGGGGATCAATCCCCCCTCCCATGAGTCTACAAAAATTATAAAATGATTATAATATACGAGTATTTTTTCAATAATGAATACATCTGAGTGAAAAATAAAACCATTTTTTGTACTTTGTACGACATAAAAGATGATTTTCATAATGAAAAATATAACTTTATGAAATGTATGTAATATTGTCAGGGCTTTTGAGAGGTGAGATGTGGCCCAGGAGAATCAAAATGTAGGAATGGAGGGGGGGGGGGGGGCTATAAATGATAAATATACAGACTGTACTCGTACTTTCTAATTAAATATGCATAGATACTTAAGTAATGGATCCTTTTTTACGAGAATTTTTTGGGGGATAGTTTAAATTTAATTTAATTTTTAATGGAGTAATGAATGTTATTATTAATGCACATAAATATAATAGCTGTACGAAATTTAATCTTTTTTCTTTCTACACAGAAAAAATAATTTGTCTGAGTTAAAAAATGTGATCAATGTAAAAAATCCGTTTTCGATTTGGCTCCGATAGAGGTTGTTTGTTAATATGATAATTTTTTACCAATATGGAAATATCCACGTTTATCTTATTGATAAATGTATCATATATTATAACTAACAATGTTCTTATCACGGTACAAATTTTGTTTCGTATTGAAAACATATATTTTAAATACAAAAAAATACTAAATAAATGACATCACTGAATTTACCATATCGAAAACTGCACTTTCACTAGTTGGGTGGCGTAAAAAATATTCACGCAGATAAATATTTATTAATACAACCATTATGTTTAATCTATTTGAGAGTTTCGTTAGTTGGTGTCATAAATTATTTATTAATTTGATAAATAGAATGATTTTTAGATAAACATGATTAATATTTTTCAAATTAATAAAATATCCTCAATAAGATTTTTTTAAATTATTATATTGAGGATATATTGTTATATTAACAAGATAAATTTATTAAGCATTTTTCCATCACAAATTTTCAATAAGATCGAATTTTTTTTTTCTGTGTACCTACCTAACTAAATTATTAAAATGGGGAGGAGGGGTGTTCCGTAAATTAAGCATCAGGGGCCCTAATAGGTTTAAGTAATGTTATTAAGGCAAAAGCCAGTTTTATATCATTGAATATTGTCTTATTATATTAAATCATTTATCTCAGAAACAAAAGTGTCATAATGTGCATTTTTAAAAGTTCATTTAAAAAATGCACATTAACATAACAAAATATCACTACAACATTCTCTTTTACAACTATAAGTATTTATAAATATTAAATACCACTTTATAATTTTGTTTCGTGATAACAGTACAGATAAAAACAGCCCATAATGCGGAAACGGTAGTAACGTTGGCGACATTCCTTCAAACCCATCCGACAACTTTGTTCTATTGTGCGGGGGACCGGCTCTACCCCCCCTCCTTTCTACTGCGTAGTTACAGCACTATGCGCGACAACAATAAAGTGTTATCTGTAATGATCGCTTCGGTGTTTTAGATAACAAAGTAATACGCATTAGTGGGACGGATATGAGGTGGTATTTGAACTTTTGCAAGAATTTTAATAGTTTTTTATTTGCACTTAAGAAATAAATGCTTACATTGTAAATACTTTGGGATTTTTGAGTTTATTCTACCTTGATCCTTGATTGTTTGAGTAAGAGTTTAGAAAATATTTAACATAGGTAAATGAAAATAAATTTTCAATTTTCTTTTTATTCAATAGATTGAACATTCGCGAATTTTATTGTAAAAAATGTTGATTACATGAAAAATTACATGACAAATAATAAAACTTATTGTTTATATAGTTATTTATAATTTTCTTTCTTGTTTTATTATCTTTAAGTTGACATTTCTATGACAAAAAAAAAAAAGTTTGGCACATAAAATATAACTTACAATTTTTGAATTTTAGATTTCATTGAAAGTATGTTTATTTTATAGAAAATGACGTGAAAAGTTTAAATTTTCAAACCGCAGGTCTGTATCTCAAATCGTTCTCGAGATATGGCCTCTCAAAGTTTTCATTTTTTCAAAATTTTGGAGAAAAATGGCTGTAAATTTTGAATGTGTGGTTGGATTTGATTTTTGTTGGCAGATTTGAAATCTGCGTGTCAAAATCTATATAATGACATGTATAATACTTCAAAACTCTATAAAAAAAATTTTGTCAAAAATCCACATTTTTTTAAGGTATACCCCTTGGAAAATTTTCGATTTTCAGCAAATTTTTTTTTTTAATTATAAAGCGTTATACATGTCTTTATATAGATTTTGACACGCTGATTTCAAATCCGTCGACAAAAATCAAATCCGATCATACGTTAAAAAGTTACAGCCATTTTTCTCTAAAATTTTGAAAAAACTAAAACTTTGAGAGGCCATATCTCGAGAACGTTATGAGATACAGACCTGCGGTTTAAAAATTTCAACTTTTCACATCATTTTCTATATAATAAACATACTTTTAACGAAATCTAAAATTCAAAATTTTTGAGTAATATTTTATGTGTCAAACTTCAATATGTCTTAGAAATATCTACTTAAAAATAAGAAAACTAGAAAGAATATAATTAATAACTATATAAACAATACATTTTATTATTTGTCATGTAATTTTTCATTTAATCAACATTTGTTACAACCATTTTTCTCCAAAATTTTGAAAAAAACTAAAACGTATCTCGAGAACGTTATGAGATACAGTCCTTTATTTTTAATTTTAACTTTTCACTCATTTTTACTCAAAAGAAATTTTTTTATGAATGGTTTAGCAAGAGGGGGGACATCCTTGGGCACCAAGGAGAAGGGGCACCGAAATTATTTTTCATTATTTTATTTATAATATTTTCCAATGTATTCTTTGAATTTGGTAATATTAAATTATTGGAAACAAGGTAGTTGTATACTAATTATATTGTAAGTTTTTCATTTAATATAATTTTTACCGCACTCTTGTTATTGTAATACTTAATAATAATGATAATAAATAAATTATTACAGTAAATAGATTTAAAACGTTTTGCCTCCATATGCTACTAGCTGTGACTTATGAATTGCTGTAGATTCTAAAAGGGAATCTTAAAAACAACTTTATAGAATTTCTGAAATAAATAAAGAATGTAAAAAATTCAAAAAACCTTGAATAAATCAAAAATTGTACACCGTATCAAAAAATATAAAAAATATTTTTATTTAAAATAATATATCACAGTAAAATAAATCAATCTTGCTTTCTACAAATAATAATTAAAAATAAATAAATTATATATAACTCACTCATAAAAATAATTATACATTTTGAAAATCACTGTGGCAGAGTCGATGTCACGCTAATTTTACTAAAAAACAATAAAGAAGGTAATTTTATCGTTCCGTCTTTTTTTTTTTTGGTTGAAATGCAAATTCGACGAATTCGAGTTCAACGTTTGTCACCACATGTAGGAAGTTTTTTATTGTATTGAGAGGTATTCGTGTAAAACGTGCATTGTTTTCTCGCTGCCTATAAATAATACGGCTGTGTTGCGTAACTCTAAATGATTTACAATGACAAATTAATTTCTGTACACGTGTATAAAGTATTTATAGTAAATTGCATCTTTTAAGTACAATATGAATTATATGATAGTATATTTATTATTTAAAACAAATAAATGTTTATATTATTGATTAAAAAGCGTTTAACCCTTTTGAACTCAGTGGTTTCACCAAGAAACGATATTTTCATTGGTTTATTTTATGATAGACCTATTGGTATTTAATACACAGAAAGAAAAACTATATTGGAATAAGAAAACTTTGTTTTGAATATAACGAAAACAATATTTTCTTAATATAAGAAACATACCCTTAATCCAACTATACGTTATTCCTTCGTTCAAGAATACTATAATAGTTAGTTTAAAAATTTATTGTTTTCGTTATATACAAAACAAGGTTTACTTGGTTCAAGTAAACCTTCCTACTTTGTAGGTAAAGTTATTTAAAAATATTATCTAGATAGAAAAGTAAACTTTTTAATAAATTTATTTTATTCTTAATAAATATATTGATTACTTAGTATAACTTTTACATTGACAGATTTATGATTTAATAATTTAGATGCTTAAACTAGAAATATACATTGTTCTAAGAAAGTTTTGATTCTACTTTTTATTTTTTTTGTACTTGTTTGAGTTGTTGATACTTCTATGGTTATTCGAAATTAGATTCATGAAATTTTACTAAATTTTTAATTTTTTTGACACGTTGATTTCACAAATTTTATGAATATTAAAATCTGAACACAACTACACTTGTTTAAAAATTCTGGTCATTTTTTTTAATAAAAAACAATAGTTCGAGAGACTATATCTCAATAAAGGTTTGAGATACAGACCTACACTGTGAAATTTAAATGTTTACACTATTTTGTATGTAATAAACATATTTTTATCTCATCGTGCAAAATTTAAATTCGTCATATATAGAAATATCAACAAAAATATAAGAAAATAAAGAATAATATAAATTAAAATCACATTTATTTAGACAAAACGTTTCAATAATAATATTTAAATTATATTAACTCATTAGGCTAGGCACAATAATAAAAAATATAATAAATATTTGATTTCGAAATAAACACGGGTGAAGCCGCGGATAACACTCAAAAACATTACGAAACATATAATAATTGTCGAAATCTAGCGATCTAGCCGACATCACCATCAAAATAAGTAGATTGAGTATAAAAAATGAGCACCCCCTTTGAAAAAATCTTGTATACGCTCATGGTACAGTTGGTCCACTTACAGCTTTACCCAAATTTACAAGCCCACCTCTGATTTTACATGTGCATAAATAAATAACATTTTTTTCAATACGCGCAGGTACATGCAAAGAGAAAATATAAACCGACCTATAAATGTTTCACCAATTATTTATGGCAATTGAGATGCTAAAATTTAAATTATTTTATTGAGATATAATTTATTACTCATACGGTTATAACAATTCGATACCAAATTGAAACAGGCTTGCAGAAAAACAAAAATGTTGATTAATGATTTTGAAGGCAAATCTTGTTGGTGTTTATTTTTATTATTTTTTTTAAAGTGAACACATATTCATTTATTTAATTTAAAAATAAGTACGTTTTTATCAAAAAATAAATTGGGATTTTTAATGAAATAAATTAACTTGAATCACCATTATATTAGCTTACGTAGAATTTTGTTACTTTTTAATAATTTAATAGGTTTTTGATGAATGATGAATGAAATTTATTTTTTGTTTATTTATACAGTAGAAACCGGTTATAACGACATCGAAGGGACCGGTCATATTGGTCGTAAAAAGCGGATAGTCGTAATAACCGGTAAAAATGCAATTATATGGGATTCAGTTGGACTTTTATTTTGAGTCGTTAAAACCGATATGTCGTATTAACCGATGTCGTTATAACCAGTTTCTACTGTATATTCAATTAAATAAATATATTTATATTAAACTATTGTCCCTACTCAAGTTAATACCACTAAGGTTAAGGCAATACACATACATATATGTTCTGAGTATCTTGCTTCTAGCTGTGTAGATACTTATGGAATAAAAAAAATAAAATATGACTGGTTCCATAAGTTTACTCATTGTCAGCTAGAAGCGGGGTGAGCAGAACATGCAAATCTATGGTCTCAGGTGATTTTACAAAATAGTCGTTTAGTGACAAATAAGTATTTATTGAGTTATTGGAATCACAAAGGTTACAAAATATTTTTTTTCGTTCTTAAAATTTTTCAGCAATCAAGTGGGTAATTCGGTATCAAAATTAGTAGGTACATAATATAAATTCATAGACTTTTATTTGTTTTATTTCAAAAATGATTTTCTGAAATGAACCCCTAAGGGCATCGGGTGAAGTATATTTAATTTTTATTATTTAAATAACTTCTTATATAATAAAGGTTTTCAGGCAAAATAATCTTACGTATTGTAATTTTTCAGTTCAACTTTATAACAGATAAAAAAATGTTCCAAAGAAATAGTACAAATATTTTTTAATAAAAATATTTCGCGTCAAATAAATGAAATATCGATCAAAGATGAAATTAGAATTTGGACCAAATACCTAACTTATTACCATTATCTGACATACAAGAAGAAAATAATTTATAGGTACTCAAACAATGCAACAATATTACATTTGATTTACAATTTGAAATTCATCTGACCTGATTTCTCGACAATAAAATATTCAGATAATACCACACAACAAAAAAGCGATTGAACTGCATCGGATTAGAATTATCTTGTTAGCGAAGAGATTTATCTAATGTTGCAAAACTCTCAGTTTCTATAGAAGGCATGCCCGAGTAAAAATTTTTATATATAATTGTATATAATTATATACAATTATATCGGAGATTTGGCCCGATATAATTGTATATAATTATATATAATTGTATATAATTATATACAATTATATATAATTGTATATATATAATAAATATATATATTGTATATAATTATATATAATTATATACAATTGTATATAATTATATATATATCTATATAATTATATAAAATTGTATATAAATATTTTTTAATCTATTATACATCCTGGAGTCCCCCCCCCCTAAACGGTCAATTATTGTAAATTTTTATTTCAACAATATGGGCCTCAAATATTACTTAATACGCATCTAGATTATTTTTTTTAAAATGATTCAATAATATCCGAGTACTTTATATATGTAATAGTTATATATACTATCTGCTAAAAAGAGCTGTGATTTACTGTGTAATTAATACATTCCCGTTTAGGGGGGGGGGGGACTCCAGGATGTATAATCGATTAAAAAATATTTATATACAATTTTATATAATTATATATAATTGTATATAATTATATAGATATATATATATATATAATTATATATAATTATATACAATTATATACATTTCTATATAATTATATACAATTATATATAATTGTATATAATTATATACAATTATATATAAAATTTTTTACTCGGGTGTGTAGGAAGATCGGCGCTAGAATATTTACAAATTGTTTACCGGTTTGTAGACATCTGGCATTATGCTTTTTAATTGGACATAAACAGAACCGGACCTAGGCCTACTACAAATTAAGGTGGCCCATCTTAGAGGGACTACTGTTTAACTGTTTAATTAAATAAAGAGTAAAGTTGGTATACATGGACCAGGCGGGTAATATGAACACCTCCTTTTGTTGCTCCATTTTACATTTTATAAAGACAACATTAATATGTATTTAAGCTTACACCTCTAAATAACTGCGTCAGTTGACATGACAGTGTTTGGAGTACCGGTATGTCACTGAGGACAACTTAAAGAAATTTGTCATTTTTGATTATTTATTAAGGTAAGTTAGTTTAAATTTGTATTGTATTAAATTGTTTAAATTAATTATATTGCTGTTTAAAAATGTAGATATAAGGGTTGGCTGTATGTACATACAGTGCTTTTAATCCACGTAATAATTATTGCCTCGGCGATAGCATTTTTTTTAATACATGTGGTTGCGAGTATTATGGACTATGGGATATTATATGGCTACAAAGTATAATTATTAACCAGAATCGTGGCGAGGCAAATAGTATGAAAAGTATATTAATCATCGAGTACTTCACAACTATTCACTTCTGCAAAAATCATTTTTTTAGTAGGTACTAATTTTTATTTAAAATATTGGACGTAAGTTTTTTGAGTAATTGGATATTAAAAATAGAATTTTTAACACATGTTAAATGAGAGAACTTGCCGAAAGTGCTCTATTTATTGAAATTCTACACAATTGGCTATATAGAGACGTTTTAAAAACTAATTATTCAAAACTTTAACCCTTTTAAAAACTATAAAAATTATAAAACAAATATATTCACGTGTAATTTATTCAAAATAATGAAAAACTAGCTCTGTTATTACAGCAAATTAGTACATGTTAGTATTATATACCGTTCTGTCTATATCAATTTTCAAATTAAATTAAACTTTTTTACTTTAATAACTAACAAAGTAAAATATTCCATTAAATGTAGGTACATGTCATCTGAATATAAATTAAAAACAAAATTTTTCGAAACCAAATCTTTTTTTACAGTATCTTAGTTCTTAAAATAAAACGATTGGTCGTTTTTTACACATTACTAATTATTTATTTTTATATACCCAAAAATTTATTTTAATTTGAACGTCCTATAATCTCAGAGCCCTGATGTTAAACCGGCACTGGACGCGAACCTTTCTCCTGACAAAACATAACAATAAATCAATGGGTCCAGGAAAAACAAGACTCGAGCAATCATCAGGTAACTTATATCATAACGGTACAACATAACAACGACATTTTAAATTTAATCACGCTTTAATAATTAATAACTTGTGGTTAATAAACTGACGTGATAGCTGGACATAAAAAAATATTTATTAACATTGAGTTCATGTCCCGTAATTGCAAATTGTTGGTATTATTAACTCAGTAGGTAATTGCAAATGAATAAATTTTGATTTTTGAAAACTAATTTGATCGTTTATAAACCAAAAATAATAAATATACGAAAAAAATAGTAGAGAAAATCTATATAAGATATTAAAATAAAAAAAATAATAGTTCCGATGAAGGAATAAATTTTCATGACCTCTTTCCGATACATAAAACTTATTAGCGATTATCTTAAAAAGTACAAGTTCAATAAAATGTTATTGGACTTTTTTTTAAGCTTAGATATTCAATGAATAAAAGAAGTAATGATAAGCAAATTCATAGTCGAACTGAGACATGTTTTAAAATATTAATATTTTAGGGTTTAAATCGTTTAAATATTTTAAAAATATGTTTTATACAAGTGAATCGGTGAGTGAAAGAACAATACAAGTGCCAAAAATGGCAATTTTAACTGACAATGAGATAGGCAAAATGTTTAAAATTCATAGCTCTATCACATAGCAAAATAATAATACATCGACCAACATCGTACGTGCGACGGGGGGTAGTTCAATTTTTTTTACAATTACTTTTACCTTACTTTTCTGACGTAATCCTCGAATTTTACTATCATATTATTTCTTGGAAAGTCAAAAATGAAGATTCTGAGTAAAAATTACAAATATTTTTTTTTGTAAAATAATAAAAAATAAAATAATAAAGCCGAAAATAAAGCAAAAAAAAAAAGTGCAATTTTTTTTTAATTGAGTGAAAGAACAGTATAACTGCCGGTCATTTCTTTTCAAATATCTTTTTTGCAATTTTTTTTAAATTTATTTATGTACGTATTATTATCGGTTAACATAAGTTCTATAATGTCACAATACATAATTAGACCAAATAACCCATAGTTCTCCTTTAAAACAGTTTTTTTCGTTTTTCTCAAAATGGTCATTTTGGAGATATATCGTTCTTTCACTCACCGATTCAAGTATTATAGCCAGTTTCAGGAAGGATAGGTATCTGAGACACATATATCTTCATTTATAAATATAATAACTAATATATGTCTGTTTTTTTTTAAGGTTTCTGATTGGTCAAATCTAAAATGAAGCAAACTATACATATTTTAGTAAAAAATAGAAAATCTGCTTTCATTTAGAAGAGATGAATCTTGTACGTTTTTTATTATGAAATTGAAACCAACTTAAGAAATGAATTGAAATTACTTATATGAATCAGTGATTTAAAAAAAAGTAAGCTATGAACCACCATGACACCTTATGAGGTCGAATATCATTTAAAAATCATGAAACATAAAAATACGCAGAACTACATTGCATCACTAATTAAAATAAATTTAATAAGTATAAAAATCTGTAAACTATACTATAACCTGTAATGATAGCAATTATGCATATATTTATCTTGTGAGTCATTTAGAAAATACAGGCTCATGACAATGAGTAGGCTTTATAAAGAATAATTTCCTTTACTGGTGTATTTGATTTGATAAATTATCAAGATTTTCAATTTTTAGACTTATTTCAAAAACATTTGCTTAAAACTACACGTTTTGTAGAGCACTTAATACGTATATTATAATATATAACATTCGCAAAAATATGACTAAATTTAAATCCAGAAATGTTTATATGTGTATCTCATAAAATTCTATTAGAAAATAAATGGTTTTGAACCATTTTAAATTCCTCAAGTTTCACTTTTCATTCAATAAAACGTAAATAAAAACATTAAAACATCAAACAGTCCGGAAAATTTTAACACGTTCACTGTCCCAATGTTAATTAACATGCCATCACGTCTTCCCTATAAACTGTAATAACATCTATTGAACATGCAAGAAAGCAAGTGTAATGAATCGCATGAACAGTGAACGTGTCAATAATTTAATAATGAATAGTATAAAAACCTGTTGATAGAACAACAAATAAAATAATAGTATTTCCACAACAGTGAAATCACGCATAAGTCTTAACCCTTTGTAGCCTCATGTGCCATTTCTGTAACAAACTAAAATAATTCCGCTAATGTATGTACTAAATATATTTAGTTCATTCAAATATGTGTAACACTACTGTAACATACCACTGAATAATTTAGTATCAAGTAAAATTCACAGTTGGCATAACCTATTGTCTTACGTATTATTATACATAACTATTGGCAGTAAGGCTGGACCAGATCGGCTACTAGCCGATTTGGGTAGAAAAAATAATACTTTGTAAGTTTCCCCAGTGTACTGGCGTTTCACAAACAATTTGCGAAAAATGCGGAGTAGCATTATACTACAACAAACAAAATAATTGTTTCAAATCCTGCCATACCACATAATGTTTTTTTACGATTAGACGGCATATTACACTATCAAATAAATATGTCAAAGATTTGATCATATATTAAATTATAAGTAATTTCGTAGCCGAAACCATCCACGAACACTTTTCAGTCGCCATTTTGATTTATCCGTCAGAAAACATTGATTAAATATAAGAAACTGTCATTATCGATGATATAAGAAATATATTGAAGGTAAATATTACGTAAATATTATAAAAGTTGACATATTACACTGTCATATTTCTTTGATCAAAGAAATTTTATCACATTTCTTTGACAGTGTAATAGCCGCCTAACTCACAGTAATGTCACTCCCAAAAAAGTCAAATAAATAATGAATAATAAATATTTTTAAATTTCTGAAAAAAACGTGCTCTTTTATATACCTTAACTTGTCTCATTATCAACATAATTTAAATTTTTAAGATCTTGGGCTACAAAGGGTTAAAAAGAGAATTCCGTATTAACGTACAAATTATTTAACATCCGCGTCAAAGAAAAATAAAATTACGTCATTTGGGAATTTTTTTACATACGACTTGGATGACTGAGCACCAAACCCAACCTTAATTTTCATCTCTAAATTATATTAGAAAATAACAAGTAAATTCAAATTGATTCGGTATGCCCATAATTTAGATAATAGTTGTATGTACCACGTGGTGTAAAATTATAGATGTGTTTTAAATTCATCTTCTTAAATGCAAGTTTCACTTTTGGTATGAATATGTAGGTGATTCTAACGTGTGGCTAGTTCACCTTGACATTGGTAAAGAGCTATTAGCTTATCAACTGAGGGTTGGACAATTGTCGTCATGAGTCTACCTTTTTAAAAACGTTTTGTTATTGTTATTGTATTGTGTAGTTAATTATGTATTCTACTGTCTTATCAGAAAAGTTGTTTTTAATAATAAAAAATATACCTCTATTTATTTTATTTTTAATTTAATTGTTAAAAATAATTAACATATATTATTTGTCCACATATGGGTTTTCACATTCTAAGTGATGTCATATATAGGTGATTAAATAGTTCTTCAAATGTATATATGTATTCTAAGAAAATACTCTATGAAAAACATAATATGCAAATTGTAAATAATACGTGACTCATTTGTTGTAGGTTGTAAAGGAATTCTAGTGCAAATATAAATAAACGAATGATATATTTTGATACAATATGTACACAATTTTTTATATTAAGTAAATATTTTTAGAATATATGTATTTATCGGTAGTACTCGTACCAAATAAATACCTATGCTTATGTCGGATATTATTTAGTGTTTGTTCTAGCGTAAAAGCTAAGCTAACGTTATCTGCGAGGTGTCAAAACGTTATAAATTTGCTTGAGATTTTAGAGAAGTGGTAATAAATGTATAATAATGTATATACAATTATACATATGCTATAACTGATTTCTACTTAACGTGCATACGCCAAGGCCATTCATATAAAATATTTCATTCATTATAACTGTCAGTGGGCTATTTAACCCTTAGCTGCTCCACTTCTACAGAATAATATACCTGCCAAACTGGGATCACCTCGTACCCCAGAAACTAATGCTAATTACTCGTATAAGCTATTGAATATTTTAATTCAATAAAATTCCTCTATCATCTTCAAACGATACCGAATGCACTCAAATCAGTTATTTAAAAGAATATTTAATAAATTTAAAAATTGAAAACCTTGTAAAATTTAAACAGCTTACACTGAAGTTGAAAAGATTTGAGGCGCCTGGTACTCCACAATGGTAGCTAAGGATTAATACCTCGTAGAAAGCGTTAACTTAACTTTTACTCGAGAGCAAATTCTTTATAATAGATACTAAATAAATCATCTAATCTTAAACATTATAAATAGTTTACCTGCTATTATGACATGAGTCTTCATTTTGAAAGAAAATTTAACACATACCTGTAAAGAAAAGAAAATTAAATTAATAAATGTATATTACTCATAAACATAACACATAATAATGGGGGTAACATATTTGTGAAGCCTATTTGTTATACTTATCTTTTTATTAATTTTAATTATTTAATTTTTGTTCAATTTTGCTTGATAAAACCGTTTTACATTGTCAATTTTACCAATACATAAATATTATAATAGAATAATAAAATTTTAAATAAACAATAGAAGATTTCACTGAAAAATATAACATGTTTTATTTTTACTAATAAATAAATTGAACTTAAAATTGATAAGTTGTGTAGATACGATTTTCAGTCATCAATTTTAAGAAGGTATTTTTTAAATCAATCTGAATAAAGTTTTTATTAATTATATAAATTATTATATATAAACTATAGATAAAATGAACGTTTTAAGTTAAGTTTATTATTCTTCCTAGAAACAATTTAAAATAGTGAAACTATAAATGAGTTAAGCAATTACGATTATTTTTAGTAATGTATGCGACATTTCGAAAATCTCGCAATTTGAATCAGGGACATGTAATCCACACTACAAGTTATTTTACTAAAATAGTTTTCAGTTTGTAGATTAGTTCAGTGCATGCTGTTGCCAACTTATGAAATAGTAAAACATATACAGTCAAACTTCGTCAATTTGAACAAATTATTAATTTACGCATTTTTTAAATCAAGTTACCTTTGTTTAAAGTATGTTGTTTGTATAGAAAATGATGTGAATCGTAGGTATGTATATATTTCAAATCATTCATTAGATATGGCTTCCCAAATTATAAAAACTATGAAATCACATATAATAACATATTTTTAAATCTTTTTGTCGAATTTCGTAATTTTTTTAACAAAAATTAAATATATATTACGTTATAAAGTAACTTTCAAAATATATTTAGTTAGTATTTTTATGACAAGTTGAATTTTTTTCATGAAATTTCTATGAAAAGTGAAATTAGAATTATGAAATTTGACTAAAAATTTTGAGTTTTAGATTTCGTTAAAAGTAAGTTTATTATATTAATAATGATGTGAAAAGTTGAATTTTTCAAACCGCAGGACTGTATCTCAAACCGTTCTTGAGATATGGCCTCTGAAACTTTTAGTTTTTTTTGTTATTTTAGAGAAAAATGGCCATAACTTTTGATCGTGTGGTCGGATTTGATTTTCGTTGACGAATTTGAAATCAGCGTGTGAAAATCTATATAATGACATGTATAATACTTCAAAACTCGACAAAAAATTTTTCACGAAAAATCGAAAAAATTCAAAGGGGTATACATTAAAAAAATGTCGATTTTTAGCAAAAAATTTTTTGTCGGATTTTAAAGTATTATACATGTTATTATATAGATTTTCACACGCTGATTTCAAATCTGTCAACGAAAATCAATTCCGACCACACGTTAAAAAGTTATGACCATTTATTTCAAAAAATTTAAAAAAAATGAAACTTTCAGAGGCCATATCTCAAGAACGGTTTGAGAAACAGACCTGCGGTTTGAAAAATTCAACTTTTCACATCATTTTCAATATAATAAACATACTTTTAAAGAAATCTAAAACTCGAAAAAATTTTGTCTAATTTCATGATTGAACTATAAGAAATATTAACTTAAATGTAAGAAAATAAGAACGAAAGTCATTATATTTTGTTAACAATAGTAGTATTTCTTTTTTATTTAACTTTTTATTCAAATCACATTTTTTTAATATAAAATTCAAACTAAAAAGTGCAAAAATTCACGTGAAATCACGTCTAAGAGTAGAGCGATCATTTCTCTCCCCTCTCCCCTAAATGGGCGCCTATGTAAATGCATAACAGTGGTATCAATATAAATAATTATTCATTACACACTGACTCATAAAGACATAATGATCGAATCTTCACAATGAGTAATGACCTTAGCAAGTGAATTCTAAACGCGAGGAGAAAATATTTGGCAGTATTCCTCATGACCTGATGCTCTAAATAGATTTTCAACAGTTGGCCATCGAATAACAACCACGGAGAAGTTATAGGAGGTCTGATAACAATGTCGTGTTGCATAAAGTATATACTACAATACAGTGGCGTAGATAAAAGGCTTACATGCAAAATAGTGATGTAACGAAACGAATGTACGATTTTTAAATATTTTAAATATTGACTTTTTGTAAAAAAGTTAAGAAAAAGAAAAAAAAGGTCTTCTGAATAAACTAGACTAAAAAACGATATTTTTATATATTAATACATGATAATATATTCGCAACTTTACCTGCGAATGCGAATACGAATGTTTAAAAATGTGCGAATATTCGCGAAAACGAATACGAATATTCGTTACATCACTAATGCAAACACTATCAAGCAGGGTGGCCAGTATTTCTCTGGAACAAATTTCCCTGACTTTTCCCGATTTTCTAGATGAATTTTTAAGTTTCCTTTTTTTTAGATAATTTGTAAATATTTGCGGGAATTTGTGTGGTTTTTGTATTATTACAAAAAAATCCCTAACTTTTCCCAGTTTTCCAGAAACTGACCACCCTGTCAAGAATCCTTATCCCGAGTAATGAAGAATTTTAAATAAGGCTTTCTTCGAGAAAAAAAAAAACAAAATTTTAATATGTTAATTATGGATAACACTAATTTTTATCTAAAATATTGGACGTATGATTTTTGAGTAATTGGATATTAAAGTTTTTAACACACGGTAAATGAGAGAACTTGCTGAAAGTGCTCTATCTATTGAAATTCTACACAATTGGCTATATAGAGACGTTTTAAAAACTAATTATTCGTAACTTCAACCCTTTTAAATACTATAAAAATTATAAAACAAATATATTCACTTGTAATTTATTCAAAATAATGAAAACTAGTTCTACCATTACAGCAAATTAGTACATGTTACTATTATATACCGTTCTGTCTATTTCAATTATCAAATTAAATTAAACTTTTTTTACTTTTAATAATTAACAAAGTAAAATATTCCATTAAATGAAGGTACATGTGTTTTGAATATAAATTAAAAACAACATTTTTCGAAACCAAATCTTTTTTTACAGTGTGCTAGACGTATAACTTTAAGAGCCTTCTAATCTTATGAGCCTGTATTTTTTTATATACTCTTGCAAAATAGTAGCCACGCCACTGATAACAATTGCATGAAAAAATCTTGCGTTGTTGAATATTTTATCTATTATGCAAATACAGTGTATCCAAAAATAGCTTCTGAATTTATGTTTTGCGAAATTACTAAACAGGTTTTTAATTCAATGTGCGTGGATTCAATCGTAGGTCCTGCTGATGTTTTCTGTCCAAATTATTCACGTGGAGAAAAGAGAAATGAGGTATTTGAAGGTTTGGAAAGAGTCATTAATTTTACTAAAAAAATACCACATAGTCGAATTTTTTCCATATTTTATTATAAAATATCGTTATTATCTATTTGTTTTGATTTATAGTCCTCGTGTAGGTATAACTATATAATCTATGTTATTAATAAAAGAATAAAAAATCTATATAATAAAATAAATACTTGAAAATGTCAATTATTAATCTACATATTTGAATATTAGTTTTTAGTTTTGTAAATAACATTTTTTTAGTTAGATACATCTTATATTTTAGATCAGTGTTTCTCAACCGTTGGGAATTAAATGAATTTTACCAGTGCTCTTTTTTTTAAATAATTAAAAAAATATATGTGCAAATTATAAGTGCAATTTGAGTTTCGCGTATTAGTGTCCTGTACCTTTGGAAAAGTATAAAAAAATTTAGGGTATTTTAAATATTATCGAAAAGGCGGCAGTACAATGTATTTTAATTTTAACTTAAATTACAATTTTAAATTATATTCGAAAAAATATTTATTTGCGGTGAGTGCTAATAATTTTCCTACTCCTAATTTTTCTTATTATTACATTCGGAGATATGAACAGAAAGAAAATTCATTTTACTATTTTTTCGAAAATTTGTTAAAATAAGATTTTAATAATAACAAAATGTTTACATATATAAATTCTTTCAATTCCCAGTATTTTGTTATCATAGTGACCGAGATTAAATAAAAAAATATTTTCAGTTAACCATTTGCCATCTTTAAGAGCACCAACTACTTAAAATATTAATTTTTTATGCTACTCAAAGTTATTAGTCTGCCATTTACTATAATTTTGCCAAATCTAAGTTTTTTAGGTTGAACGGTGTAGTAGCTAGTAGGCTGCGACAGATAGACGGACGAACAGTCACAGTGTTGATTCCATAAATACATTTTGATAAAACATTTATATTATACCCTAGTATTTCGAGCATGAATTTTATTTACTTTTTGACAGTTAAAAACTGATTCTAAGGTTAAAACCTTTGTAATCCTCATTGACTCTATATATGCTACCCTAAAATTAATAATTATTTACAAAATATAATTCTCCAAATTGATTTAAAGAACTGATTGCCTTTTTTCAAGCGTCAAATTTGGAGTTGTTGGCATATTGATATACCTACTAGAGATTATATATTATAGGTATATAATAATATTTAAATCCGTATTAAATATCGCATATTTGCGATTGCTATTTGATATTAAGTTTCTTTATGTACGTCTTTACGAGATTACTGACATTTTTATGTACATGATTTTAGTTTTTAATTTTAAATATACACATAAAGTGAAATATAATATGTATTAATCAATATTAAACATTACAAGTTAGTGATCAGTTGCTTGCACCTGCTGTCTAGTCAGTGTCTACATCCCGATGAACTTACTTGAAATTAATTTAATTAATATATTTTTAATTATTCATAAGAGTTTACGTAGGTGCATATTGATGTTTTCGTACTAAAATATAATGACTACCATATTAAATCTGTTTTATAGAAATTATTTAATAATTAGATATGTATTTTAATTTTTTAATAGATGATAAAAATATACTTTTTGACATAACTAATATTTTGTTATACAGTGGTACCTCGACATACGAGTGCCCCAACATACGAGTTTTTCGAGATACGAGCCGGCGAGCGAGTGATTTTTTGCTTTGAGTTACGAGCGAAATTCGAGATACGAGTTCGGTAGTTCATTTATTTTTATAACCATGGATCGGAAGAAAGTTTGCGAAAAGTCAAGTGCTAAGAAAAAGATGATGAGTTTTGAATTAAAACGTGAAATTATAGAAAAACATGAGCAATTGTTTTGTATGGGGAAATTTGCTTCGAGATACGAGTAATTCAAGATACGAGCAAGGTTGCGGAACGAATTAAACTCGTATGTCGAGGTACCACTGTATGAGTACATTGAATAGTACACCTAGTGAATATATTCATGAATGCCCGGTTTCACTCACAATAGTAATCTATAGTTTAACCTTGAACTATTATGTAAATAGGTAAAATATTAAAAGGCTACGGGGTCCAAAATTGATAAATTAGGGATTAGGGACCATACCTCTCTTTGTTTATAAGTTCTAATTGACTTAGAACGTATATTGACAGTATTATAATATTTTCTAAAAAAAAATACATAAAATGTATAGTTCATATACAATATTATAAATTATATACATATATTATTTATAGAATGTATAGTAGGAAGGACATCTAGGAAAAAATTAATTCGATCAACGTAGATCAATT
The DNA here is from genome assembly GCA_949319165.1 of Sialis lutaria. Taxonomy (NCBI): domain Eukaryota; kingdom Metazoa; phylum Arthropoda; class Insecta; order Megaloptera; family Sialidae; genus Sialis; species Sialis lutaria. Next base: position 21,784,114 of record OX439243.1, read on the forward strand.
TAGATCTACGTCGATTACCATAGATCTACGGATTTTGATTTAGACCTCCATAATTCGAAGTTAAAAAAATCTAATTTTACAAACGTTGACTTAAGTTGACATAGTCAAACTTATTCAAATTAAATCTTATTTGATTTTTTTTCTTAAAAATTTTAATTTGCGTAGATCTAAATTTTGTTATTAGATCTAATTTAATCTAAAATATTTTTTATCGAATATATACTTGTATAAAACGTCTTTTTTAACATACTTTTACGATCTGCCACAAAAAGTTATATATAAGACATGACTTTTACTCAGTAGTCAAGAACAGTAAACACCTTGAACTGTATTCCAATAATCCAGGAAAAAACAACACAATATTAATAACAAACATACAAAAGAATGCAATATAAGTAAGCTTCCGGTTTGTCAGGAAATAAAATTTTTATTTATCTACCACATAAATCTAGTGGAAACTTTGTATTTATATAAAAGTAATTAAAAATATAGTAATTTTATAATGACCAGTATGTAAAGATAATTAATAAATAAATAAGTCTCATCTGTTTTTTAGCAAATTTTTTTAACTTGGTATAAAATAATTAACTCCGTTAAACAATAGCTAATTAATATAATATTGCTTCCTCGTGAACGATTGTTTTTAATAAAAATATTGTAATTATACCTACCTAACTGTGTTTTTGTATGCTACTTATATATAATTATATAAATAAAATTTCTTAAGGTTATTCGATCATTAGAGCAATGTTCAGATAAAAGTCTAAAATTTTAATATGTTATTTATGGATAACTGATATATTTTACTAATTTTTATTTAAAATATTGGACGTATGGTTTTTGAGTAATTGGATATTAAAAATATAGTTTTTAACACACGATAAATGAGAGAACTTGAAATTCTACACAATTGGCTATTTCAATTTTCAAATTAAATTAAACTTTTTTTACTTTTAACAAAGTAAAATATTTCATTAAATGTAGGTACATGTGTTCTGAATATAAATTAAAAACAAAATTTTTCGAAAGCAAATCTTTTTTTACAGTGTGCTAAACGTATAACCTTAAATATTTTATTGTTATCAAAAACGTGATTTTTTTATAATAACAGAACATAAATATAAGAAAAATATTATGACACTGTTTTTGTTAACGTGACTAGCTTCATGTTAATAAATTTATAATTAGTATGTACCAAAATATTTTAGAAAATATTGATTAATGTTTGTTAAAACATTAATAACAATTATGTATTGTTATGGAGGTTAGTTAAAACGACTTCTTACAAGATATATGCGCAATTCTATTTTTTTTCTAATAAGAACCTTTTCAAGAATAATTCGAAAAAAATGATAAGAGAAGGTACTTGTAAACATCCATTTCCGGTTGTAAAATCGATTTAAAAAATAAGATTTCTTTCTTAAAGAAAATTGATCCTAAATATAAATTTTAACTCTTCTTAAAAATATAAAAAAAGAACAACATACAAGACAATCAAGATAAGATAATTTTTGGCTGTATTATGAAAAAAGAACGCCAACAGAAGAAGAAGAATAACTCTTCTTAAGTTACAGTGTCTACAGACAGACAGATAGACACACACAGACACACATATCATGACGAAAATAGTAATAATGGATTCAGGAAAGATTAAGATGAATATTTCCATCAGTTTAATAATAATTTCTTATACCTACTGGTAAAAATAAGAGCTATTGTTCAAAACAAAGTAGTCGTTTGCAAAAAGGCATGATTTTTTCCGAATTTTTTTGACGATTTTTACATTTTCTCAACGAAGGAAGCAAATTTGGAAAAAATAAATAGCACCACTCGAAACCTGATGAAAAAACACATCGATATAGTGTATGTGTTTAATTTTGTAGCGTAAATTGAACACATGAACAACGAAGAAACATAGTGGATAGCGCAGCGGCCGACCACGGCGCTCGAAAACGGCCAACCGCGCGCTCTTCCTCTCTTCACCGCTGGCCAATATCAAAAAAGTCCCCTTTTTATTGTTGATTCTTAAGTAAAAACGCGAGATCTTTCGATCTAGACCCTTAAGAAACCTCTAAACCTGGAGGCAAAAAAGATACAGTGTGTTTTAACTTCAAGTCCATTTTTTGAGGTTATGGAGGTCGATTTTTGCATTTTTGACCTCACCATTAGAAAGCTGAGGAAAAAACACATCGAAATCACTTACCAGTATTTTTTTCTAGATAGAATATTAAGTCCGTACAGCGAGTCGAAAACTGAGTGATTTAGCTGTTTTGTGCGCTCGCGCACACCGCTGGGGCATCTATCGCGATTCTCCCCATATAAGAAAGTAAAAATCATTCAGTTCATTGCATAGACTATAATTACATTATAAAAATGACGGAATGCAATATACCTATAACAAAAACGTACTATCGATGCATTCCCATCGAAGAGTATATAAAAAGCAAGGGTTGCAACTCTGAGGAATTTGCATGGGCTGTGATTTATTAACGGAAAAAGAGAGAAGTCCAACCAGACAAAAGAGAGATGCAAAATGTAGCGTGAAATATAATGGAACTTCTTCAAGCGAGACTCGGACAGGTGTTTGTAGAATCATAAATATTGTCGATATATTTTTTTTCGTCTTGTTGATTTGGATTATTTTTAACAAAGATGTATAAATGGGCGAACGTTCAACTAAAGTATAATATACATTTTGTTTATTTTTCTTTTAACGTAACAAATGATTATTTCCTATTATTTTAAAAACAGGGTCTGATTGTTATAGTGAGAATTATTTTTAATTTAATTTATTTTTACATCTCATTGTTTATTGTTTAATTTGTTTTGTAAAGTTATATTTAACTTCAATTGGTCTTAAATTATTTGTATTATGATATTTATAATTTTCTTGCACAAAAATAATTGCATTTATTTATTATTAATATATTATTTGACAGTTTTTAGTATCAAATATATTTTAATTCTGGTGTTTAAAATACATATATGTAATTAAATTCCAAATATGTCATTCAGTAAATGCCTATACATAAAAGGGTTAGCAAATTAGCTAGGTTGCAAGCATTCTCAAATGAGGTATCAAATTTATATGACAATTCTCTTGGAACTTCATGAAGACTTTGACAAGTTTCGCGCAAGTATTGTATGTGTACACCAATGGTGTATTAAAACAGTGGTGATTTTGCTAACTCCTTTATGATGCTGGACATAAGACAATTTCTATAAACTGCAATCTTCTGTGGTAAAACTGGGGTTTATTTTATTAGTTTAAAACGTGGACTCAATCTTCACCACAATGAACTGTTATCACATAAATAAATTGTCCTATTCACTTCACTTCGTGAATAAAAAAAATATATATTGATGAAAACTAAATCTATTTTTTTTAAATTTTTCACCAATTTTTATTCCTTGTGGATGCTCATCTTTTGTAATATATAATAGTAGGTTTTTTTTCAGTTCCAGTTATTTTTACTGAATACTACGTACATCAGAAACTGTTCCTCGTCATTTTTGACGGATTAAACCGCTAAGACTTACCATACACGAGATATAATCTGAGTAATGATCTTTCACTTATTCTTAACCACTCATTTGTCAGTTATAAAGAAAACCAAACACAACTTTGATCATAGATTTGCAAGTAGTAAACATGAATGTTTTTAAAACATTTCGGTCACACAAACACCGCTATTAAACACTATGGTGTGTACATACGTATGTATGTATGTACATACATCACGTACACAGAGGTGTCATACCTCATTAAAAACTATTTAAAGTTACCACGTGTGTTGTACACGTGTCAAACATGTTCTTGACAAGTGTAACTTAATTGACCCCATTAAAAATCCCTTTCAATGTTTTTTTTTACGTTTAATTTATGTTTAATATACTTAATTATTAGATTTATTTACTGTAAATATATTAAGCAATAAGTTAACGTTTTATAAAGATGATTAATTAGAGTCGAGTTTTATTGTGGACGGTGAATACGGATTAATTAATTTTCAATTGTTGTACTGGCGCCAATCTTGAACAATATCCCTGTGTTGAATAATTTTAAATTAAATGTAGATATATTATATATCTATAAATAGTTTGACCTTAACCACTCACTCACTCACTCACTCACTCATATATCAACGTACAGCCCAAACCCCTGAACCTAGAAACGTGAAATTTCGTAGGTGCATTCATTTTATGATATAAGCACCCACTAAGAAAGGATTTTTCGAAATTCAACTCCTACGGGGTTAAAACAGGGTGTCAAAGTTTATATAAAAAATATTTTTTTTTGTTCGCATTTAATTGAAACATATCGAACATACTCTAAAATATAAATAGTGAAACTATTAGTTCAGCATTTCCCAAAATTTAACCCCTAAGGTGGTAGGGGGGTGGAAAAATTTGTAAAATATTTTTTTTTGTATTCACCGAATGAAACATAACATAAGTAGGTACTCTAGAAGAGAAATATCAGTTACGAAAATTCAACCCCTATGGGAATAATAATAATAACTGTTCATGATATTAAAATAAATTCGGACAAATTAATATTCAATTAAAAATGAAAGTTCGACGGGGACTAGGATGGATTTAATCTGCAATAAAAGAATTTGATATTCAACCCCTAATGGCGAGAGTAGACGGGGGTTAGTTTTAAAAAAAAAAATTAACTAAGATTCGGGAGATTTACGTTTTTTTTTTATAAGTAATGAATAAAAATCAATATAAAAAAAATGTAATATGTCATCCCCTATTACTTATAAAGGGTTCTAATTAGTTTCGAAGTTTATGCGAGCGAAGCCGCGGGATTCCGCTAGTATATCTATAAATAGTTTGTCCTTATCCACTCATTCACTCACTCACTCATATGTATATCAATGTACAGCCCAAACCCCTAGACCTAGAGACGTGAAATTTCGTAGGTGCCTTCCTTTTATGATTTAAGCATCCATTAAGAAAGGATTTTTCGAAATTCAACCCCTACGGGGTTAAAACAGGTTGTCAATGTTTATATAAAAAAATACTAATGTTCGGAAAACTACGCGTCAAAATTTAAGCGCAATCACCATGATTAACGTATTAGAAACTGTAAATCGTGGCATGCAGTATAAAACAGCCAGTAAAAATTATGTGTGCTGATTATGGCTTTAAAAAAAAGAGGGATCATTTTAGACAACCGGGTGTATAAAATGATCCCTTTACTACACCTTGATAAAAATGTATATATAAAAAACTCTTATTAATATAATATTATTCTACGCTTACTAAATTATAGGCCATTAGACTAATATAAAGCTACCAGAAAAATTATCAATTTCACAAAATTTGTTGTCTAATTGTAAGTATATTTTTAATATCTGTTTTCCTTAAGGGGATCATTTTGTACCACTCTCCCCTAATATATTTTTGCGGGTTTTGGTAATTAAATTAATTTAATACAAAGTTAGTTATTTTATTAGTAATATGAATTCATGAGAATTATAAAAAAGTAGCCCATCAATCCTAAAAAACAGTACAAATGTTCTTAAAGCATTCAAGATTATGGTACCAGTATCTTATCTGACTTTCCTCTGCAGAAAACTTTCCAAGGAAGCATTGCTTATAGATAGATAATTACATCAATAAAAGTATTGTTCATTCCTTTCAGTTCTTTATTTACAAAAAAAATCGCTAATATGAATTAATTTCTTTTAACTACTTCGCTAATTTAGTGGAGATATTAAAATTAAAAAAATCAAAAAAGTGTAGTTATTCGCTTTCAGATTCAACGGTTGATATACAAGATAAAACAATACAAGGCTAGTTGTTTAGAACATGAATTAAATATAAACAGAAGTAACTATTATTATACGATAAGAATCCGCATTCATTGGACCAAAATAATAAGCAGATGTTTAAAATAAAGTAGGCGTAGATTAGATGCAAACGTATAAACAGATGCAGAACATAAATTGGACTTTAAGCTCTCGAGTTGCAATTAACTGTCCTACAAGTTAAATCCCTTCATTAAATTAAATACAGACATACTCTTATTTATTTATTTCTTAAGTAGTTTATCTGCTTCTAATAAAACACTGAAACTGTAAGATAGTTAGTATCTCGTTCAATGTAATTTTAATTTTATTTGACGTTTATATAAGCATTTTTATTATGCATATATAGAAAATCAAATAGAGAATACAAAAATACTATTTTATGTATACCGGTTGTTAAAAAAAGAGTGTAAAATATTTAAAGAGGGAATAGTATGGACCAAAATAAGCAAAAAACTTCTAATAAACATGTGTCCGGAAATTTTTCGTGAAGGAACTACAGCCCTCCAAAGATTTGGCTCAAAACGAGTTTTTATTTAATATCTAGAGAACCCTTTCTGATAAAATTATGAAATTTGGCATTCGGTTTAGTAATAATAAGTGTTATCGATTTCTTGTATTAATCAATCATAATTTAGACCAGGGATGTATGGGGTCAGTGGGCCCATCGATTTTTATCTAGTATTTTTTTATTATTTAGTTTTTTCTTGAATAAGGGACTTATTACATGACACAATATACACAAAAATATATTTTGCTTATTTGTCATAGGATTAACCGTTTTCGAGAAATATCGATGGTAAAGAAAGCATGCAGAATTTAACATAATACGGACGCTTCAAATTACAAATAATAAATTTTTATTCTTCTTCTATGATAAAAATTAAGAAAAAAAGTTAACATAAATATACCACAAAAAATGCATTCTTATCAACAAATATAGCCATTTTTAGTTTCGTTTTTTAGTCATGTTAGTAAAGTACATGTAGCATGAGTAATAGAACTGGCTATAGATCTTAGAGGATTCATATTAGGGGGTTTCTTTTTTTCTTACTTTTAATTATAGAACAAGAATATAAATATATTATTTGTAATTTGAAGCATCCGTATTAAGTTAAATTCAGCAAGCTTTCTTTTCCATCGATATTTCTCGAAAACGGTTTATCCTATGACAAATAAGCAAAGTATGTTTTTGTGTATTTTGTGTCATATAACCTTAAATAAGAACCCAACTTTATAAAAAAAAATTAAAAATTAATTAAAAAATACTACATAAAAATCGATGGGCCCACTGGCCCCAGACATCCCTGGTCTAAATTATAATTGTTTAATACGAGAAATCGATAATACTTATTATTACTTAACAGAAAACCAAATTTCAACATTTTATCACAAAAGGTTCTCTAGATATTAAATAAAAACTCATTTTGAGCAAAATCTTTGGAGGGCTGTAGATCCCTAACGAAACATTTCCGGACACATGTTTATTGGAAATTTTTTGCTTAAAATATTGTTCTGAATCTACTTTTTAAGTTTGGCACGACAGTGCTGAATCAGCCTGTATACTAAGTTTGTGATAAACGAATTTCAATAAAAACTGAACGACCACGACCATGGCGTTTACTGTACACAAAAATATATATTTACTAGCGGAATCCCGCGGCTTCGCTCGCGTAAGCTTCGAAACTAATTAGAACCCTCCATACGTGATAGGGATTGAATATCGATTTTTTTATTGCAGATTATTTTGCCCGACTACACCATTATAACGTAAGCAGCTATGCAGATAAACATATCAAAAACACAGACCCTGTCTACCCCCGCCATAATGGGTTGAATGTCGAAATTTTTATTTTAATAGATGATTATTTTGCTCGAATTTACCTTTATAAGAAAAGCAGATATGCAGATAAACATATCCAAATCCATTCTCGTCCCTGTCCCATGTTATTAGGGCTTGAATATCGAACTTTCATTTTTAATTGAATATTAATTTGTCCGAATTTATTTTAATATCATGAACAATTATGAAGGTAAATATATCAAAATTTACCCCCCCCCCCCGCATTCCCATAGGGGTTGAATTTTCGTAACTGATATTTGTCTTGTAGAGTATCTACTTGTACCATGTTTCATTCGGTGAATACAAAAAAAAATATTTTACAAATTTTTCCACTCTCTAACACCTTAGGGGTTTTTTGGGAAATGCTGAAATAATTGTTTCATTTATTTATATAATTATTAATTCGATAAGTTTCAATTAAATGCGAACGAAAAAAAATTTTTTTTATATAAACTTTGACACCCTGTTTTAACTCCGTAGGGGTTGAATTTCGAAAAATCCTTTCTTAGTGGGTGCTTACATTATAAAAGGAAGGCACCTACGAAATTTCACGTTTCTAGGTTCACAGGTTTGGGCTGTACGTTGATATATGAGTGAGTGAGTGAGTGGTTAAGGACAAACTCTTTTATATATATAGATTGTTTGCTTAATGCTTTCTACTTGAACGTGAATAATAGATAACTCATGATAAATATAATATTTAAATGCACATGTACGTACATTCCAATATGATAAAAAAATAATCTCCGTCTAAAATACGCATATTGCTGTACACTCGTATTAACACAGAGGCGTGTAAGTATTTTTACCACGGGAACGTCACAGCAAATTCTCGTTCAGCCGGCATATGTGACTGATTCACGTACCGCCTCCAACGCGAGTTTTTATTTGTTTTTTTGTTAACAACGCAGCCGCGCTGCAAGTTTTATGTTATTGAATTAAATCATCTCAATCGTTTTATTTCCAAGTTGGGAAACGCTAATGTGGCTTTTAATGTATTTGAATTTGATATTTAGTTGATTCATTGATTTGAGTTTGGATTTAGATTACGTTAAGGCCCAAATGGATGATCAATGTTTATTGTTAATATTTTTTTAATGTGCATTGTTAAAATAGTCAATATTTATCATCTAGCTTTCTATATATTGACGTATTATATGCATTATTTTATATTAAATATACTCTACCTAGCTAATAATAATCTGTCAAATAAGTTCTATTTTTAGAACGAATTAAATAATTTATTAAGAAATATATTTACTAAATTTGGAAGCTACAAATGAGGTTATTAATTTTGTGATATTATCTATGGATTTGGTATGGAATTTAGAGCAGTGATACTTCAACGTATTGTAACACAGTTGGCGACTCTGATCATACAAAATAATTTTCATAATATCACCAATGTTTTAATACAGTTGATGTTTACATACAACGCGCGCGCGAAAGTTTTCAAAGTCATCAGAAAACTCCAAGAGAACTGTCATAAGTTTAGTATCTCGTTTGAGAGTGCTTGCTAGCTTGAAAATTTTCCAGGTCCTTTATGATGAATAAGAAAAGATGTAGAGTAAAGTATAAAAAAATAGTGTCCATAGATAAATAAATTAATTAATTAATATATTACTGCTAAATTAATCTGATCAACATTTTCATTTTTGTACAATTTTATTACAGAATTTGTATTAATTCTGAATTATTTTAATATATACATGCCTGATAATTATTTTCTAAATCTAAGGACGTCGAAAAACAATATACATATTTAAATGTCAAAATGCACGTGAATCCAAAATAATTAACAATAGCTAAAATTTTAGGAAGTAAATTTTCATAAAAGGAGATATCTTCAGAAGGGAATATTTTAGTATAAAAAAGTCGTAAAATGATCTTTTTTATAGAAAATTTAATTCTCAAATAAAAAATAAAGAACAATTTTAGGATATCACTACACCCCATTCATATGATTTTGATAATTTTTATATGGGACCATCTACTATATAGCAAACCAAAATTCAGAGGACAGACTCACAGACACGGAAATAAAAGAAAGATCAAGTGACAATTTTGAAATCGGAGAACAAAACTATGATTCCTGAAAATTAATTTTTTACTTAATATGAAAATTTTTTTTCCTCGTTAATTTATTTTATTTTTAATTGAATTTTTCGTCGCTTTATAATAATGTAATATCTAAATTGAGAAAATATGTCCATTCTTTATTAAGATAAAATAATCTGCATGATATTATAATGGGTACTTCATATTTAATGTAATACTGATGCATTTAGATTTTGTTTTTATTTTAATTTTTATTTTTTACTATATCAATGAACAATATAAATTTTTATTAATAATGACGCAAAACAAAAGAATTAAAATAAATAAACAAAAATAAACAAACACCTACTCTATTAGGTTTAATACCACGCACATATACAGCCCGGTCCTAAAGTCACTTCACAAAAAATAACTATCAGACAAATAAAATAAATTAAAGATATTTTTATTCGATAATGGTACATAAGTGCTAATAAAATAATATAAAAGAGTTTATTTAATTACACAAAACAAAAAATACGGTCATGAATGAATAAAATAAGATAAGTGACTTTAGATTCATCTATATTTTATCGCACAGCTGGCGAACTTGTATTTTAAAAATCGGACAAGTATTATTTATGATTATTTTATCGGAATTAATTAACTTTGGTTGTAATTAGTGCAATGCAGTTGAACAGCTTTTATCTGACCCCCCAACCCCCTCGTGTGGGCACCACTGATGTCATCCACACAGACTACAATCATAAGGAGGGGTTATATAATCCTATATTTTTTACATATAAAATATTTTGTTAAATTTAAAAATGTGTTTAAAAAATATATGGCGGTTGTTTTAAAATCCAAAGGGATGGGGTGAATGCCCTATTTGTCCCATCTTGGCGACGCTCATGCACAGAGACTGCAGTCATGCAGCGGGCGGCCTTGTCCTTGCCAAAGACCTCTTCGCAGGAACGAGTCTATACAATCGCACAAACAGGCAGGATTTTAAGTGAACATTGTTCAAATGTTATATAAATATTAATATTTTTTTATATTAATACAAAGTATAATAACACAACCCATCTGAAGTATGTATTTACTGTAGATATTTAAATGTAGTATAAATATTATTAATGAGTTACTATTTTTAAAATAAAGTTTAACAATGAAAAACATTTGTCCAAAAAATTATAAATATATAGTATATCTCCTTCGGCTTGGTTTTAACCGAAGATGGCCGAAGCCGAATGTTAAGTCGGACACAAATAATCATTTACTTTAATAGGTTTACTTTTTAATAATATTTTAGCGACATCTGCTCATTTCGGTAGTACAATAAATTAAAATTGTACAAACAAAAAAATTATTTACCTTAAAATTTTATTACATGATAACTAAAAATATCCAAAAACGTAAACATCTGGTCAGTATAGAAATGAATATTTATTTTTACATTTAGCACAAATGGTATAACAAATAATAAAACGCCTTTCTCGTTCACTGGAAACTAAACAAATGTAAATAAGTCGAACTTAAAAATCGTCAGGCATACAAATTTAGTGAATAGTTGTACCAATATTGATGTATGATTTTAAATAATCATCTATAATAGAATACGCCTTTATTTCTGTCATCTTGGAGTAACAACTGTTTACTTGGACTTCTATAGCAATAGTTATACACATATGCACATATGTACATTGTATGTACATATGTGCATATAAACATACGAGAAAAATAAGACAAAATGATACCGTTAAGCATATACACATGTGTATATTTATTTATTATAATATGTATGTAGAAATATGTGTATGAATTTGAAATAATAGAAATCATAATTATAATGAATGAATATACAATATACATACATACACATATAGGGGCATGTCAAGGTGTACAAATATACATATACCTACTCCAAATAAAAATTTAAGGGGTTACCTTTAACAGCTACACAGAAAAAAAAACTCGATCTTATTCAAAATTTGAGATGGAAAAATGCTTAATAAATTTATCTTGTTAATTAATCTTCTATATCTATAAAAGAGTTTGTCCTTAACCACTCACTCACTCACTCACTCACTCATATATCAACGTACAGCCCAAACCCCTGGACCTAGAAACGTGAAATTTCGTAAGTGCCTTCCTTTTATGATGTAAGCACCCACTAAGAAAGGATTTTTCGAAATTCAACCCCTACGGGGTTAAAACAGGGTGTCAAAGTTTATATAAAAAAAAATATTTTTGTTCGCATTTAATTGAAACTTATCGAACATACTCTACAATATAAATAATGAAACAATTATTTCAGCATTTCCCAAAATTTAACCCCTAAAGTGTTTAACAAATTAATATTCAATTAAAAATGAATGTTCGATATTCAAGCCCTAATAGAATGGGACGGGGACGAGGATAGATTTAGATATGTTTAAATGCATACCTGCTTTACTATAAAGGTAAATTCGGGCAAAATAGTCATCTATTAAAATAAAAATTTCGACATTCAACCCTTAATGGCGGGGGTAGACAGAGTCTGTGTTTTTGATATGTTTATCTGCATAGCTGCTTAAGTTATAATGGTGGAGTCGGGCAAAATTTTACGATAAAAGAATTCTATATTCAGCCCCTAATGGCGAGAGTAGACAGACATATTTACGTTTTTTTAAAGGTAATGAATAAAAATCAATCTAAAAAAATGTAATATTCATTATCACGTATGGAGGGTTTTAATTAGTTTCGAAGTTTACGCGAGCGAAGCCGCGGGATTCCGCTAGTATAACAATATTTCCTCAATATAATAATAAATAAAAAATCTTATTGAGGATATTTTATTTATTTGAAAAAATATATCTTCATGTTGATCTAAAAATCTTTTCATTTGTCAAATTAATAAATAATTTATTACACCAACTAACGAAACTAACAAATTTTGTGTGAATATTTTTTACACCACCCAAATAGTGAAAGTGATATTTTCGATATAGTAAATTCAGTGATGTCATTTATAAAGTATTTTTTTGTATTTAAAATATATATGTTTTCCATACGAAACAAAATTATCACCGTGATAATATACATTTATCAATAAGATAAACGTGGATATGTCCATATTGGTAAAAAATCATATCATATTAACAAAACAACTTCTGTCGGAGCAAAATCGATCACGGATTATAATGAGCTAACAAAATTTGCTAGCTAGCAAGCACTCTCAAATGAGGTATTAATTTTGTGATAGTATCTATGGATTTGCTATGGAATTTAAAGCAATGATACTTAACGTATTGTAGTAGAGTTGGCGACTCTGACCGTACAAAATAATTTTTATAATATCACCAATGTTTTAATACTGCTGGTGTTTATATACAATGCGTGCACGAAACTTGTCAAAGTCTTCATGAAACTCCAAGAGAACTGTCATATAAGTTTGATACCTCATTTGAGAATGCTTGCTTATTTTTTTTTTAATATTACTTTGAAACGTTATATACATGGTATTTATGTGTAAGAATTTAAAAATAACCATTTTCAATGGAATTTCAATACCTTAAAATCTGAATTTTGGAATTTTTTGCATGCAGCAAAAACTCGCCAAGCAATCGCAATTTTAGTGAAAATCGAATAAAAAAATTCAAATGAACATAGCTGGAGTAGTTTTAGTGGTAAAGAAAATAAAACAAAATGCATAATGAAGCATAAGCTAACATCTTTCAAATTTTGTATTATTATGAAATAAATCCCAAATAATCTTGAAGGTGTCCACTGTAATCTTTAACAAAATGTCGGTTGAATACACAGGTAGAAAGGTTTACTTGAACCAAGTAAACCTTGTTTTGTATATAACGAAAACAATATTTTCTTAAGATAAGAAATATATTCTTAAACCAACTATAGTATTATTGGACGAAGAAATAATGTAGTTGGATTAAGAGTACTTTTCTTATATTAAGAAAATATTGTTTTCGTTATATACAAAACAAGACTTTCTTGATCCAATACAGTTTTTTTGTGTGTATGCTACAATGCATAGATAAAACTATAATGTTATAATTATTTTATTGAAAATAAATCATCTTCTATGATGAGATTGGTATAATATTTTTTTAGTCAACTTATAATAACATATTTTTGATTAATGGGTTTTAAACTTTATTTCTTCTTATTCTTCTTCTAATAAATAATTAAAATTCGATACTTCAATAAGCTATACGAACGAATACATAACTTCATTACGATATGTTAATTTAAGTATATACGAGTACCTATGTATATAAAGTGAAGTTAGTCGCATTAGCTTCTTAACACCTCATTATTAATGACCATACACGAGTCGTAACATAAGATGACATCATCAGCCAGCATCCACTCACACACACATAGTTACAGGTAACAGTAGCGCGGTGAGCTCATTGTCAATAACACTTTCATTGGAGATGATCTTCTACGATTACCGAGCATTAGGAATGCATCATAACATACACTTTCTCCTATAGTCGTGTCACATTGCCGTTGTGACGTCACACGTGCATATGTTCATATGTAATGTGAACGCTTTTGTCTGTGTGTGTGTGTGTGTGTATTTGGCCTACTTTGGGTGATCTCATTTGAAAAGCCGGAGGTATTTTTTTGTATTTTATTTTTTGGGTTGATTTATTGTTAATTAAGGTTGATTCAGTGTTTGGTATTTTTGAGATTTTTATTATTTATTGATATTTTCAATAGATATTTTATAATAAGTGATAGTATGTATGCATCAGATCCAAGAGAAGTGTTATTTTTTAACACGAAGATAAAATTAGTCAAATAAACAATTTATAAGAACATAAAATTTTTTTAATGAGAATAATTTTGCACATATCGTGATCCAATATACATTTTCGAATCGCTTTTTGTTAGTATATAAGTTCTGAGGCTTTTATTGTCTGAAAATTGATTAAAAAAAAAATCTTCACGTAATTTTTATTCTTTATCTACTATCTTGCAGGCCGCTCTTCCTTAGCTCAGAGCCACTGGCAATTGCCTAAAGCAGCGGCTCTCAACCTTTTTTAGCTTGCGTACCCCTTGGCAGTTCATTATCCTAAATTGGACCCCTTATATTCGAAAAATGTTTATAATTTAAATACTCGTACTTGTTATTATTTTAAACTTGTTCTAACACTAAAGAAATAACAATAACGTATCAAGGAGTGTGCTCAAAATGTTTATTAATGAAAACTAAAAGATTTTTATAGATACATAATTTTTTAATAAAAAAACACAATAAATATAAACTATTATAAATATAAAGTTAAATATTCGCAATTTTGCATTAATTTTAACTTAACTTATTATATTCAGTGAGATCCTTGTGCTTGCTTTGAGGCACATAGTTTTTTGAAATCAGGTTCGATTGATGCAAGGTACAATCTTAAATCTGGAGCTGCATTCAGCTTATTACGGTATTTGTTTTTAATAAAGAGATACGAAGAAAATGCTCTTTCCACCAGCACTGTACTTATAAATGGTAACAAAACGTTAAGCGCTTTAGCAGAAAGTTGTTCATATTCGGTGCTGATATGTGACCAAAAGTTAATAAAACATTTTCCTTTAAATTCGACTTTCAAAGTAGAGTCATTTGAAAGATCAATTAAGTTCTCTTTTTCTTTGAAAGATAATTTAGCTACTCAAAAGTATTTTACATTGAAAGGATTTGAAATCCAATTGTTAAGTGTCGCTTCTGTATATTTATTATTCTGTAATTTAATATGAAAAGTTACGTAACAGCAAGAAACTGAATCGAGACGAGAGGAAAATAGTTATATTTTTAACATCGGCCATTACTCATTTTTTTTCGCGTACCACGGGTTGAAAATCGCTGGCCTAAAGTGTCGACTGTATAACGCTCCTCATGATACGTCTATGTCGCGATATTATTGCACAGCATACATAGATACACGTGCACTTTCAGAATTAAATAGTTAATCTTTTATTATTCTGTTGTGGTCAAAGTATACTCGCTTTACGCTACATACAAATGTACATATTTAATCAAACATGAGAAACTGCTAAGTGATTTTTAACCACATGTGAATACATAAGATCTACTCCGACCACAATATTTGAAGTGTTTTTTTTCTGTCTGGCGCCTGCAATTAATGAGATGTTTTCGAATACTTTCAATTTTAATGCAAATCACAAAAAAAACATTGCAGTAGGATTAAATATGTCGTATTCATGAACTGTTATATAAGATTTAAATTTATGTTTATCATTAATACTTTGGTATGTTAATATAACAGGAATTTACAATAACATTGTCAAGTAGAAAGTGAATATTTATAATAATTACATAAGTTTAAATTTAAATATTGACGTTTTTGTTATTTTTATTAATTTATTTGGATTTTCTTCTTCTGCATGCATTATTGTCGGCTGGCGTAGCCTTTCCAGATAGTTCCTTTATTGCAAGTGTGTATATGTATGAGGGAGCACAGGTACACAAGATGAAATGGGAAGTTGCTAATGAGCTAATCATAGCATGTGGAAACAAACAGGGTGGCCGGGATTATAGGAAAGTAAGGGTTATCTTTACTTTCTTACTGTGTTGAATTATTTAAGGGGTTAGGTGTAGTCAGAGACATGAAAAAATGACAATTTTAAATAATTTTTTTTTGCCAGTAAATTATTTTATTTTATAAAAGTAAAAACATAGCATCATTAAATAAGGTTTCGACTTGACTTGACGGAAATTTTAGAAAAAAAAATTAATAATTTTAAAAGTAATGGCTGTTTGTGTTGATCCAGTTCCAACCGAAGCTCCTTGCGGTGACCATCACATATCCTTGGAGATTCATCCAAATTCAATCGGACAAAAAAAAATAGTTTTATTAATAAATAATCTAGTGCCTCATCGAAGCTTTTTTTTCTTTCTTAAATTAACAAAATGGCAGCCTCAGGAAATTTTTTTCAAGATTTTCGGGAAAAAAACCAACAGTTAATTGTTTATAACAAATCGAAATTTAAAAACAAAAAAAATCCTTCGATCAGGCACTAGTTTTTTATGTTTTCAAAAAGCTGTATAAAATTCATTGAAATCTACCGAGCGGTTTTCGAGCTACTGTGGTCACCAGTTCAAAAAACATAGTTTTGAGAAAAACGCATTTAAAGTTTTACACTCAATTTACGTAAAGTAATATACGTATTATTTAATTACTTACACCAAGTCAACTATTCCTGGGCCATAAAATAGTTCTTCAGCCGTTGTAGCAGCTTCCAAAAATGCAAAAAACCAAAATCGATTTCTTGAAAATTCTGACTACACCTAACCCCTTAAGAAGGCCAGTTTTGCAAAAATCGGTTAAAATATTTCGATTTTCCTATATAAAAGTAATTTTTTTTCTCGAACCCTCATTTCTTACCCGTTTAAAATAATGACAAATGTTTCAGAATTTAAGTTGTAAAGGTTAAGAATTTTTTATATCAAAAATTCTGATTAAGAATGTTAAATATTTCTTTATAGAATGAATCACAACTCAAGCAGTTTTTTAATCTGTTTGACCTGTTTAAACAGATATACAAGCCTAAAAAATAAGTGATAACTGACAATGTTTTATATTAACACGATAAATTATTTTTAGTCATACAGTCATACGCATGACTCATATATTAATAATAATCCTTTTAGTTTTATTATATCTTAGGTTATGTAGGTGGTAATCTATATGAGTATACAAGAATTATCTTTTGGTCTTTATATAACGAATAAATATTAACCATATTAATTAATTATACAAGGCGTATTTTCATTATCAATATATACGAGTAAATACTTTAAAACGATAGCAGAAAAGTATACTCGTATTTTATGTATCTAATATAAGATAAAATTTGTTTTTTTATATTGCTTTTATTCGTATTATCATCAGTAAAAGCCTCTATATACATTACCCAATTTTACATCCAATCTGTAGGGTCCCTGTACCTAATTTACCCCCATTCTACTCAAAGCCCTGCCGATTGGATGGTCTACAGAGACCCTTGCACTGTCTTATTACTTTTTAATGTTTTTCTTTGCTATTTTTCTGGTTTATTTATTATAAGCGCGCTTATTTCGAATATGACATTAGTTTTTCCCAAAAGCTCAAGTTTTTTTTATATATATTAGTAACGTTATTTAGGTGGTAGGCGCAGTTTTTTTAAGTTTTACGTAACTAACTACAACTCGTTAAATTTGTGGTAAATATATCTTAAAGAATATCGTAAACCTATCTCAGACTTCGTTAAAACTGTATTTTTAACTACTTTGGAATAGAATTAAGACAAGCCATGGTTAAATGTCTCTGCGGCAATAGTGTTTTTGAATGAAGACATTATGCCTAAAAAATTTTAGTAAAATTTGTCATTCCATATACAGGGTTTTATTTTTTAAATTGAAAACTGAAAATTATAATTTTTTATTATAAATTTTCTTAACATAAGTTGTTTATTTACATATCTTCTTTAAGATAAATTACTAATATACTGATATACCATTGTATTTAAAAAAAAAATTGAATTATCCCTAATTGAACTTTTGATATATCGCATAAGACACTTCAAACTATCAAAACCTCAAATAATATACATTTTTACAAAGTTCATTATTTCTACTTTCTAAATTAAAAAAAATAATAAATTTCCATTAATATTTAACGAAATTAGAGCACTTTTAGTAAAACCCTAAAATTTTAGAACAAGTCGCCATATTTTTTAAACAATTGAAAGTATGACAACTTTTGTTTTACGAAAGTTTCTTATTTTTTTATGATCTTTACAAATATATATTTTTTTGATATACCATTCTATTTGATTTTGCTGAGAAACAGGCATGTACCCCTCAAACTACCCTCCAAGGGGCGGTTATAGGGGGTTGAAAATATTTTCCTGAAATTCTTTAGGAAAGTATTTAGGAACTATTTTTGAATGAATTTTAAAAAAGACATTATGCCTTAAAAAATTTAGTAAAATTTGTCATTTCATATATAAATAAAAAGTATATAGCTGATATATTGAAACGAGTATTATTATCATGATATTCTTAGATATACATATATCAAAGAATACTTATAAGATTTATGGAAAAAATCCAGTGTTGACCAGTACAGTGTTATCATATGATATGTTTGGGATCAGATTGGCTATGAATTCTAGTGATTTGGCAGCGAGAGCTGGTGTTTGTGCGGACGTTATTTTTACGCGGCGAGTGGACCCAGACCAGTACGCGAATGATGGTGAGTTTTTATAGACGTCAGTTTGGCAAACACACTCTCCTGTGGGAGGCGGCAGACTCTATTCTCGTTCCGTGTAGTATAAACAACGTTGCGCGATCATCGGATTATGAAAAATAGTATTCACTACCTACGGAATGTAGTTCACTTAAACATATTCATTTTTTAGATGTTCAACTGTCAAAACGATTATGTCCAGTAATTGTAAACCTTCTTCGCTTGTTTTTAAAACTACTGAACCGATTTTAATGCGGTTTTTAACGCATAGGTTTTAGTAAGCTTTATATCAATATTTTTTTTCTTTCTTTCTTGGCCTTAAGATTTCTATACAGCCAGTTAACGAGTACACCCTGCACCTGACGTGGATTACTGGATCAATATGTTATCCCACAAAGTGAAGAAGTAATTTGGAAGAAAATGAGTACGAGTAGCATATAAGTTATGCTGGCTAGATTCTGGTATGGAGAATAGGGGTCAGACCTCTCCCCTTCCCAAATTTTAATTTAATTTAACAATCAAAATAAATGAAAAGTTGAATAATATAAAAATTATAAAAGAAAATTCACTACATACATTTTAGTATTTTTTATTTGTTGATTTTTAGTTTTTTACTAGTGCGGATATTATTAAATTTATTACAAAAACCTTAGGAAATATACAAACAAATAAATTAAATAGTCCTTCTTTAATTTTCATATCTACAATTATTGAAGATGTAGGTTATAAAACGTGGGTGAAACTGCGGGCTAAATTTGTAATACTTTGTTTAAATAGACTTATTAATTTTTTTTGATGATATTGAAGATATTGTAAGGTTTTTATAATGCTTTATTTAATACATACCTTCTGAACTTTTGATTTTTGACCTTAGTCACTCAAAACGAATAATATATCTAAATATACTGATCAAATGAAAGAGCTTCAAATCAGTGTGAATTACACAGGTAGAAAAGTTTACTTGAGCCAAGTAAACCTTGTTTTGTATATAACGAAAACAATATTTTCTTAAGATTAGAAATATATTCTTAAACCAACTATAGTATTCTGGGACGAAGAAATAATGCAGTTGGATTAAGAATTTTTTTCTTATATTAAGAAATTATTGTTTTCGTTATATACCAAACAAGATTTTTTTGATAAAATACATTTTTTTGTGTGTACTTCAAAGTTTATTTCTTAATTTACTTAAGGTACTTTCTTTGATAGTTTTGCCAACTTTTGTACCAGAGTACATAACCATTTAATATTTAACTCACTTATGTTATGGCTCCATCTTTGCAATAAATTAATTGCATATTACATATACCATTAAACATTTTGACAGGCACTGCAAGAGCTGTTGCTTAAGTCCAGTCGAGCTGCGATGCTATTTATAACTCGCGCGAATTGGCCGAGGCGTGCGCAGTCGCCGCCGCCGCCCACCTCCTGTAACCCGACACCGGGACCTCGTCCACCCTTCAATGTCAATGACAGCGCCGGATATCTCATTACCCGATCAATTAACTTCTACACAATGCGGAAGTAGAGCTCATAGGTTACGATAGATATATTTTATTAAGGGGTTATATACAGTTAGAATTTTCAAAAAATTGATTTTTTAAATTTCATTTTCGTTATGTACATATATTTAAGTACACACAAAGAAAATTTCAAGTCAATCCGGCGATTACTTTCAAAGTTACACGCATATTTGTAAAGACGTCTCAGAGCGTTTGAATGTGAGGCCGGAGCGGCAGCGCGTTTTTCTCTAATCTGTGTTTTTAAAGTCGGTGACCGATCAATCTAAAATTTTATCACAAGTTTCATAAGAATATTTTTTAGTAATTAATCGAAGGTTTTATCTCACCGATAAATATTTATTTTTTTATAAACAATTTAAGGTCAAATTTTTGTCGAAAATCGATATATTTTTTTGAGAAGCCGCCATTTTGTCAAAAAAATTTATTTTGCTTATTCCTTCGATTAAGTACAAGATTATACATTAGGTACTTTAAAGAAATCCGTTTGGGTTTTTTATTTTAAAAGATGCAGTCCAGAGATATCGTGGTCACCGCTAGGCGCCTTTTTTGAGAGGACCTCCTGGAGAACAGCTATAGCAGCTTTCGAAATTATTATTTTTACAAATAAAAAATGTTAAAATACAACTAAAAGTTACCATAATATTTGTACAAGTTTTCACATCAATAAATTTAAAAGTATTCTCTTAAAAAAATTCTTGAAAAAACCCTTTGTTTTGGCCTTCAGACTGTATATAACCCCTTAAATTCAATACAACCTATACTAAAAATTATACATTCGGGATCTGGCATCCCCTCTAAAAGTAGATATATTTCCCCTTTAACCCCATTTATAAGTATTTATTTGATAGAAAAAACTCATTCTACGTCAAACTCTTTAAAATTTAACTATTTTTATTATATAGGTATACTCACAATCAGGTATAGATAGTTCAAACTTTAAAGTAAAAGCAAAAAATTAAATAAGGGTATAGTGGGAACTGTACCGCAACTTATAACGTAGAAATAAATACTTTTTATGCTGCTATATTTAAGGTTTGAAGGATGGGAGGCTTAATTGTAAATGGTACTCTTTAAGTTATCTATTGGCGTTTTATTTATTGATTTACGATTATTAGGACAGGAGATATAAGCATTTAAAGTGTGGTAAATTTTCGTAACTTTTCTGCTCCCTATAGTTTACTCCATAATACTAATTAAGAAAGTGACGAAGGGACAAATATACTAAGTTGGCTATAAGATGAGGCTTGGCTACTACAAATAGCATAGAAATCGATTAGGGCTGTCAGAGTTCTTACTATAAGTGGGCTCTCACACCGGAGCAATATAGCAATATAGTAACAACCAATTAGAAACTAGCAATATAGCGATATCATATTGCTTTGGTGTGAGACAATATGTCCAATTCAATGTATATTGACCGATAGCAATAATATCGCTAGTTATAAGTTGCTAGTTTCTATATTGATATATTGCTATAATATTGCCCCGGTGTGAGAACCCACTAAGTATCTCTGGAATCAGGTTTCGACCTTTGTGGTAGCTACTTTATCTTCAATTAATATTAACTGTGTTATGTTAAATGTTATGTCTCTACAATATTTTTTTTAGTTGTATTTTCAAAATTTATAAGCAAATGTCAAGCAAGAAACAAAGAACTAATTTTTCGATCCAGACAATTTTTTTGTTTGCTTTTTTGGTAATTTTTGATGATCAATGATTTTTATGACAATGTTAGTTAACAAATTAACAAAATCGATTTATTTATATTTAGTTAAAAAATTATAACAGGTAATTGCATAAAATGAAAAAAAATATTTTAGTTTCGCAGAAAAAAAGTCGACTAGTCTATTAGGTAACTGATTCTCCTAAATATCTTCTGTTTCTTTCTACAATCTATTTTTCTATGTATATATTTATATTTATAAATCATTAGCGACTAATGTACCATGCATAAATATTTAAAAATATAATGTAACATATTTTCGTCCATAAGTCCAATGACATTAGCAGACAGATGGGCACTCAATATGCTACAGAACTTCGCAGAACTGAACATTTACACAAAATGCATACCAAATGACTAATTTTGCAGTTTACAGTTAAAAACAATTTATTCTATTTTTACTCGGTTTTATTGAAAAATATTTATTTTCTTTAGGAATCTTAAGCCTCATGTCTAAACAAACTATACATATATTTTAAAAATAGTTTGGTTATGTAAGATACCAATAATGTAAACATTTTATGGGTTTTAAGCGAAATGCACTAGTTTTATCAAAATAGAATTGAAAATTATACAAACTTAACACTTTCAATGCAAATCGATTTTGCTTTGGACCTTCCGCGAATGCATAATATTATTTTCTATCATTTATATCCCAATATTTTTTTCTATCCATTATCAATTAGTCGGAAAGATATAGATCAGTACAGCGTATAAGAAAGACCATTAGTACCCTTTTTATTTTTATGTTAATACTAGTTATACGTCTAGCACACTGTAAAAAAAGATTTGGTTTCGAAAAATTTTGTTTTTAATTTATATTCAAAGCACATGTAGGTAGGTACCTACATTTAATAGAATATTTTACTTTGCTAATTATTAAAAATAAAAAAAGTTTAATTAATTTGAAAAGTGATTTAGACAGAACGGTATATAATAGTAACATGTACTAATTTGCTGTAATGGCAGAGCTAGTTTTTCATTATTTTGAATAAATTACACGTGAATATATTTGTTTTATAATTTTTATAGTATTTAAAAGGATTGAAGTTTCGAATAATTAATTTTTAAAACGTCTATATATAGCTAATTGTGTAGAATTTCAATAAATAGAGCACTTTCGTCAAGTTCTCTCATTTATCGTGCGTTAAAAACTCTATTTTTAATATTAAATGACTTGAAAACCTTACGTCCAATATTTTAAATAAAAATTAGTAAAATATATGAGTTATCCATACATAACAAATTAAAATTTTAGACTTTTATCTATACATTGCTCTAATGATCAAATAACCGTAATTTATAATAAACGAACATTTTTGTAACCACAGTTGTTTTATGGAAGTTGTTATTTTGGCTACTGAATAGATATGTATGTATGTATGTACTAACAAAATTATATGTTTGGTGTCAATCGTGTTAATCTTCAAAGTGATCAGTTATCTATTTTTAACTGTAAGTCATTTAAAATATAATTATTAATAAATGATTTTTTACTTCCATGTTCGAAGAAATGGAAGTATTGTAATACCGTCAAAAAATCATGTCCGAAAAAAAAGCAGATTCTGATTGTACTAACTTCAAAACGTAAAGAAAAGTTAATTTCCGCATGGCGGCTGTGCGTGTGTCTGTGTGTCCGTGTGTCTGTGTGTCTGTCTGGATGTAGAATTTTCTTCCGTGTACGATAACTACTGTAGATATGCACCGATTTGAATTATTTTTGGGGAAAATCTTTGCCTCAGTGAGTACTCCAGACCTATTGATTTTGGTGCTAATCGGATTAGGGGTTTCCGAAATATTCGAAATTTTGTACCTATTATCGTCTGAAAAGTGAGTATTATCTCACCAATTTTGATAAAACTTGGTACACTTGTAGTTCAATCCAATCTAAGGGGCACTTATTTCATAAACGTGCTTAGATAGCCACTGAAGGGGTGAAAACCACCCTCAAAATTTTAATTTTAAATACTTATAAATTCATGTTGCCATGGAAACAAGCGCAGTTAAATTCAAATGTCAGATAATTATTATTTTACAAAAATGTGTATTCTACAACTGACATTAGAATATTAGAAAACTAATATTTATAATAGAAAGGTGAGTTTTATATTAAAAATTATTGTAAAAGATATTATAGAACATGGAAGTCATGTATGGTTCTCCATACCGATATTTTATTTCTTTATTGTTATTATTATTAAAAGTAGCACACATTTAAAAATACATAAAAATATATATTTATGTCCATAAGAATGCAAATGCCCTAATTTTATTGCACTATAAGTAATTAAATGCAATCATCTTAAAATAAATATTAATTTAAATTGACTTACGTCAAGATTTTTTTTAATTAGTAACAATTAAAATGGTACGTTTTATAATAGCACTTGATTAATAACCTTGCACTAAGTGAAGTGTTGTTAACATGAGTACCTTTTTAAGTAAATATTAAATTGTGATTACATATAAAAATATCTTATTAAAAATATAATTGAATTTTATTACATATTATTATAGAATAATTATAATTTTGTTATTATAATAAACAAATATTATTTATTATTACATAAAGTATAGAATACCGGCTTTAAGAGGGCGGGGAGGGGAATTAGGAGATTTAGCTGTATAATCAAATATTAAGATTTTTATTATAAATTAAAGTTATTCGATCATTAGAGCTATGTATAGATAAAAGTCTAAAATTTTAATATGTTATTTATGGATAACTCATATATTTTACTGATTTTTATTTAAAATATTGAACGTATGGTTTTTGAGTAATTGGAAATAAAAAATAGAGTTTTTTACACATGGTAAATGAGAAAACTTACCGAAAGTGCTCTATTTATTGAAATTCTACACAATTGGTTTTTTTAAAAAACTAATTATTCGAAACTTTAACCCTTTTAAATACTATAAAAATTATAAAACAAATTTAATATATTCACGTGTAATTTATTCAAAATAATAAAAAAAACTAGCTCTGTCATTACAGCAAATTAGTACATGTTACTATTATTATACAATACCGATCTGTCTATTTCAATTTTCAAATTATTAAACTTTTTTTTTACTTTTAATAATTAACAAAGTAAAATATTCCATCTTTTTTTACAAAGATGCAAGACGTATAACCTGAATGGTTAATAATAATGAAAAATGTTCCAGATTAAACAATTTTTATTGATTCTTATTGGTTAAGTTAAAAAATTGTGTCGTTTAAAAAAATGTATTGGGTAGGTACCTAGATATTTTTTTGAATTTTTGGAATTTGAATTATTGGAGTACCTTATTAAAAATAAAATTAACGATTGACTTAAATTACCTTTTGATCATCTTTCCTAAAAAAACCTTTTCTCTTTAATTTATGTTAATATTTTTCATTAATTTAAAATGAATTAAAGAGAATCACCCCTCTGAAAATACATTTTGTTGACGCTTATGTATTAACTCATTAAAAACATTCATTCATAAAATTTCTAAAAACTAAAAATTATGAATAAAACATTCGCAATGTATTTTTAAATGCAGTTAGCAAAATGTTCTCGTTTTTTTCCTTTATTTAGAACACCGTATATATCTGTTACAAGAAAGTTAATTAGTAACCATGTTAAGTACAAGTAAATCTTCAGAAAATTGTGGCATTTCCGGTTATTTGTCTTCGCTTGTTTGTTAGAAAGAATGTGTAATTGTAACACTTAAACCATTTTCAAGAACAGAATGATACTTGATTGTGGTATTTTTCATAGAGTAGGTATTTCTGCCCATTGTTCAATTTAATAATGGTACTTTATAAGAGAAATACGGTTGTTAAATATATTGTTAAATTGCAGAATCATTGTTTGATTACGAGCGAATTCCCTATTTCATTTATTTATATCTATAAAAGAGTTTGTCCTTAACCACTCACTCATATATCAACGTATAGTCCAAACCCCTGGACCTAGAAACATGAAATTTCGTAGATATCTTCCTTTTACAATGTAAGCACCCACTAAGAAGGGATTTTCCAAAATTCATCCCCTAAGGGGATAAACGGGGGTGTAAAAGTTTGTATGGAAAAATATATTTTCGGTTGTATTCACGTATGGAGGGTTTTAATTAGTTTTCATTTGATCCAGCATAAAAAATACCAAATGGGTGGGGGTTTTAGAGTGAAAACCAACCCTTATCTCGCATAGGAGTTGAGATATTTACGATTTTGTATAATAAATAAAAAGCAGACAAATTTAATATTTCACCCCCTGTCACGTATGGAGGGTTATAATTATTTTCGAAATCCACGTGAGCGAAGCCGCTGGAATCAGCTAGTTTATTTATAAAAATTGACTTCTGCAATTGTTTAATACTCCATTAAATATTTTAATTTGTCTTGTTATGCAGCATCGGCTTTAGGGGAAGGAGGGGGCTAGAACAGAGCAGGAAGGGCGGCAGAAAGCCACACAAAGAAAAACTTAAATTTAAAAAAAAATACAATTGGTTTAAAAATTGTGTCATTTAAATATAATATTTCTATTTTTTAATTTTATTTGAATGAATTATAATAGTAATGAAATGTATTTTTAATCATTGCTTTGATGTAATAATAGTTTCTGAGATGAGGGGGCGCAAAAAAATTCCGCTCAGAGCAAGTACTGTTTGTTGTATTGTTAGTACCGCAAAATGGGCCTATGGCCTCAGTGCTTGTGGGTGCTAACCGCAACCACCTCCGACAATATAAAATAATAATAGTACCGCAAAATTATAACATTATTTTTTTTGTAATTTTTAATTTAGTTTAAAAATATTAATTATATATTTTTCATAAAACAGGTCTGTCTTGATTCAACTATCATATATTTTAAAATAATTTTAAACAAATAGACAGACAGACAAAAAATTAAAAAAACTATAAAAATATAAAAATTACACATTTTATTATAGCGTGTAAATTTTTACAACCGATTATTTTTTTATTTAAAAAATTGCAAAAATTCTTATCCTAAAACTACAATTTGCATATAAATTAATTAATAATGGGTTAAAATAATTCATTTGCATTTACATACATAATTAAAACAACAAAAAGTAAAATAATCTAATACATTCAAGATTTTATATGATGCGTAACATAATCATATAAGATGTATAATTATTGTAATTTTTTCTTTTCACGCTTATTTGAACAGTAGTTATTATTTTTCTATTTGTATATCAAATGATGATTGTCGGGAAACCTTGAAATAACAAATTTATTGCTCGCGGACATCAAAATATTTACAACAGCGGAGTTCGTATGATTGGTCTCGGAATAAAGAATATTAACTATAGGTATATTATTTACTATTGTGCAAAGAAGAAAAATTATAATTAAAGAGCCTTCTCGGTTGTCTTCAATGCTCTCTTACAGAATTTTTTTACTTCATATTTTTTTAAATAAATTATTTTAAGTTATACAGGGTCCTCCAATAGTGCGTCCGGCATTGTTTTACGCCCAAACTATTGAAGATAGAGTATTAGAGTAAAAAAATTACTATATATATCGACCCTAATGAATTTCAGGAAAATATTTTCAGTCCCCTAAAACCGCTCCTTGGGGGATAGTTTGAGGGGTACATGCCCGTTTCTCAGCAAAATCAAATGGAATGGTATATCAAAAAGTACATATTTGTAATGATCATAAAAAAATAAGAAACTTTTATAAAACAAAATTTCTTATACTTTCAATTGTTTAAAAAATATGGCGACTTGTTCTCAAATTTTAGGGTTTTACTAAAAGTGCTCTAATTTTGCTAAATATTAATGGAATTTTATTATTTTTTAAAATCAGAAAGAAGAAATAATGAACTTTGTCTAGATGTATGATTATTTGAGATTTTAATAGTTTAAAGTATCATAATCGACATACCAAAAATTGATAAGTTCAATTAGTGATAATCCAAAATTTTTAAATACAATAGTATATCAATTAGTACTTTTTCTTAAAGAAGATATATAAATAAACAACTTTTGATAAAAAAATTTAAAATTAAAAATTATAATGTTCAGTTTTCAATTTTAAAATTATAATTTTAAATTTTCTTAACAAAAGTTGTTTATTTACATATCCTTTTTAAGAAAAAGTACTTATTGATATACCGTTGTATTTGAAAATTTTGAATTATCCCTAGTTGAACTTTTGAATTTTTGATATATCGCGTATGACACTTTAAACTATCAAAATCACAAATAGTCATACATCTTTACAAAGTTCATTATTTCTACATTCTAAATTTGAAAAAATAATAAAATTCACTAATTAAATTCACGCGACACTAGATAAGTCGAGGCTTTTAAGTAATTTTCGTTTCGTAATTATAATTGACAGTGGCCTTGTCTCTTGAAAATTTAAAGTGATTTCGTGTGAATTCAATTTTTTTTTCATAAAAAACTCAATTTTTGTAATTCTTTTAAATTAAACATACGATAAGATTATTTAAATTGTATTTTACAGACATCAACGAACCTATAATTAAGTAGAAATACTAATTATTGATACAGACCGAGAAAAGTCTCATTTTAGCAAAATATACAATTTTTATCTTATTATCAAATTAATCTATTTCTATATTATATTCAGAATAATAAAAAAGAATATCAAAAATATTTTTTTGACACTTGCAAGTTTTCAAGGTATTTAGAAAAATAAAAATTTAACACAATTTTTAGCGCAACCCACAAAATTTTTCATAAATGGCTTTATGTACCACGTAGGCCTCGGGAGTGATTCACGAATCGATTGGCAAGAGTATTTTTTGAGTTGTGTCAAGTGAGTTGCGCGGCAACACTCACGTATGGGTTTTGATAAATTTTTATTTATACAATAATGCCCCCTATTGGGCCCGCATAAGATGTTTAAACATAGCACCTTACTTATCAATTTTGATAGGTTTCATTTTAATAGTTTGTACATCCCATATAAATTCTAATAAGGGTATTTATAATTATAAAGATTTTCTCTGGAGCTATAACTATTTGTTCGTTAAAATATCTATTATCTGAAAAAATAAACTCTATCGAAATTATGCATTAATATTTTCTACATCGTAAAATGTATTTTTCATCACAAAATAAGAATAATAGTAAATACTTTATCTAAAATCATTATGCATTTATTTTAACCTTCTTTACATACATAATTACATAAGTAGTATATATAGGCATGGGCGTAGCCAGGGTGGGGCAGGGGGGGGCGCTTGCCCCCCCCCCCTAGCTTGTGGACAAAAAGTAATAAGTAAATCAGTACATTGTCTAAACAGGGATATTTCTAGATTTCTTTTTAATCACAATCTTTTGTTTTTACATGTAAACTAAAATTTCAGGGAAAATTAAAAATAAAATAAAAACATCTAATAAAGACCATACCGGGTGTTTTTTTTAAAGACTTTCCAGCGGATTATTTCCAAAATTACGAATTTTCAGAGAAAATTTGTCAGACAAAAGTTTCATGGATTTGAGGGGGCTAAATATTGACAACATGTGTTGACCTTGAAAAGGTCACTATTATGGGTTTTTTAGGTTCAACTTTTCTTTTTCAAATGTAAACCCATATTTTTGTTACAGATTCGTAACTAACTAGAAAAAATAAGTAACTTTTTTCTGAAAATGTCAATTTTGTATGATATGGAGCAAAACAAACAGTAATTTCTGGATTTTAAATAATTTTTTACTCGAAAACTATTGTTTTTTTTTAAATAATCGCAAGAAGCAAAAAGTGCTTAATTTTCAACAAGAATTATCGGAGAATTTTTACTTATTTTTAATTCGTTTTTTTTTTCGAAAAATTTCTTTAAAAATATTTTTTTTTAATTAATAATTACTTTAAAAAAAATTCTGAAAATCCTTGCCGAAATCTAAACATTTCTTTTCTCTTGTAATATTTTTTTATAAATTGGTAGTTTTCGAGTAAAAAATTATTTAAAATCCAGAAATTACTGTTTGTTTTGGTCCATATCCTACAAAATTGACATTTTCAGAAAAAATATTTCAGACAAAAGTTACTTATTTTCCCTAGTTAATTACGAATCTGTAACAAAAAATATGGGTTTACATTTGAAAAAGAACCTAAAAAAACCCATAATGGTGACCTTTTCAAGGTCAACACATGTTGTCAATATTTAGCCCCCTCAAATCCATGAAACTTTTGTCTGACAAATTTTCTCTGAAAATTCGTTATTTTGGAAATAATCCGCTGGAAAGTCTTTAAAAAATTGTTTTGTTAAAGTGCTGTGAATATAAAAAGATCTACGGAAATTAATTTTGACCTGATTTTTTTAAACTAAAATATGTTACATAAAAAAAAATTTGCCCCCCCTAAATACAATTCTGGCTACGCCCATGTATATAGGTGCTATTCAAAAAAAGATTTTGTACCAATAAACGTGTATGTATGAAAGTACAGATCCATGCATATTTTAAAAAATCATATCGTTGGCAGTTATCAGTCCAGCAACGGCTATTACCTGAGAGACTCATTAAAATATTTCTGCGTAAACATGTATTTTTAATTTACAGGTGTTTACTTTGGCGACCGAGACACTGAAGCAGTGGTAATGGATATTGACATTCGCTTTACATTTTTATTTTATATAATTTGTTATATTTATTCAACCGTTTACTGCGCTAATTTATTAACATTTCAATATACTATATTATACCTACTAAAACTTATGTGGATCACATTTGTATTAATTAGTATCGTCAAATATTTTATTTAGTTTTTTTTTAACATTTATAAAGTTATAGTTGTATTAAAATTATTGGTGAAGAGAGTTTTAGAATTAAATATAGAAGGAACTTTCTTCTCTCCCCTATATAAACATTCCTAGTACTATAGTAGTAATCATTTCGACTTTTAAATGATTTGAAGTAATGGATTTTACATTTTGGTTCAATTTTTTGTAACTTGGAAGGGTAATTTATAGTTTAAAGTTTGCTGATCAAAAGTTGTTATGAACGTAATCTACGAAAACCCGTAATTTCCGCTTCAGGGGCACCGAAATATTTTATGTTTATGTATATTTTTATCAGCTAAAGCAGGGGTTCCCAACCTTTTTCCTACATAAACTCATTTTAAAAGAATGATTTTCTTTATAGACCCCCATATATTTTTAGATTCTAGAAAACATAAATACTACAATCTTGTTGAAAAAATACAAGTAGAAAAAATATGGCTCCGAAAACTGGAGCCCTCAAAATCACTGAAACTTTACAAAAGCATTCAACTACACCTGAACAAAAATTACGTAAAGGGATTTTTAGCGACTCGAACCGTAAAGGAGTGAAAATTTATTTTTTCGTGATAGCTTAAAAATCGTGATGATAACATATTTTTAAAAACAAATTTGGTATTTATTCAGATCAACTACGTCTAATTTATTTACCTTCGATAATAGATCTCCCTACCTGGAATACTATAGACCATTTTTAAACATCCCTAGACCCCCAAGGGGTCCATCCCATTGGGAATCCTTGATCTATACAATCATACAAAAAAATGAAATATATTTTTTTTAACTTTTAACAAAATTTTTAATTAAATTTTTACTATACTTATTAAATTTAAGTCATTCTGGCTTGTGAACACTTGATAAGTTTGAACTAATTTTAAAATATTATAATCCTTTTAATTTATTCTTTTATAGGTACCCGGAAAAAATTTTGCAAAAAATAACGCGTGATTTTAAAAAGAAGCAAAATAATCTGGGAAAATTAACGTATATCCTTGTAATTTAGAAAGGCTCTAGCCCATTAAGATGGTAAAAATCCCCCCTCAACGGATTTGGCTGAAATTAAGTACACTTATTTGTCATTATAAAAAAATAATTTCTCCCGAGTTACAAGACCTGAAACGCCCTCTGTCGTCCATAACCTCAAAAAATGTGTTTTTTCTTTAATATTTTTTTTCTCTGCGAGTTTTTAACCGAATTACTTGAAATTTGGACTGGTAATAGATTTTATAAAGGTGAATGACCACATATTTTTAAAATTATTTTTGGCGCGAAATTTGAATTTTTATAGCAATAATAAAATTTAAAATGACCATATCTCGGCTCTCAGGGCCCATGTAGGCTAGATACTGCAATTACATGTGTATCTTATCAAAAACTAACATCCTGATTTTTTTCATAATTTTTGATTTGGTGCGCCGTCCTCAAAAATTCAAAAAACCGTATTTTTCTGATTTTTTTAGTTTTTAATTAATGTGATGAAATTATAAATAAACTCTGTATAATAATATTTTCTCAAGAATGGCTTGCTCATAAAATGACCAAAAAAAATTATTGCCTCAAAAAAATTTCAAAAATCTCAAAAAAAGGTTTTCATCAATTAAATAAGCATTTAAATAAATATGAGTTAATCGTCCAGCAAAAGTTCTGTTTTTATTTGTATGTATAAGGTTGGGCTAATTTTCTGACTGACCTCGACTACCCCCCCCCCTATAGTACTCTCAATTCTAAGAAAAAAACCCCATGGAACTATACCTCTACATTTAACTTTAGTTCGCCGCATTTTTGATTGAAAATTTTATGTTTGATTCCCTTGAATTCAATATGTATACATGTTAATATACCTACATGAAAAGTTACAATTTTGCATTGATTTTTTTTAGCAAAACAGCAACCCAATGGTTCTTGGGTACGAGGATTCCGAATTTGACATCCATTTTTTTATTTTATTCTTGAGCGTCACCTGGTAGCCCAAGCAATAGACTGAAAAAAGAGGTCAAACTAAGAAAAAAAATACACCAAACTGAATTTTGGTGGAGACTTTTATTTTGATATTCTAAGCATAAACTAAAAAATAGCCCTAATTTTGGCCATGGGTTTTCGTTTTTAAGGGGTAAATGGGGCAAATTATATTTTATTTGCAAATATCTCAAAAATTACCAATTTTTCAAGGAACATAGTTATGAAGAAAATTGTAGCTTATAAAATTCTACACAAATAAGATATTTATAACTAAGAGCGCAGTGAAAAATCCGAATTTATAGGGGCAAGCAATTTTATGGTTGATTATCATAGATTTTTGGGCGTATAATTTGAAAAGAATAACTCGGTCTGGTGAAAAGTGGTGCGACTCCCTTAAAATAAATGTTGAAGGATGAAAACCACGTTTCCAAACATTTTTTCAATTTTTCACAAAATCGATGACGGGGTGTTTTTATGATTGATATTTGTTGGAGACACTATCACGATAGACGAATCGATTGGTACCACAAATACAGAATTTGTATATGGAATACTCTTTCTCGAGGGTTTAAAAGACGTAAAGATGCTATTTCAGAGAAATTATTTTAAAAATTAATAATTTTTGTTAAAATCCTGATTGGCCTCAAATTGTTCTTGAAGTTCTAAAAAATAATGATCAACCATAATTTTTTTAAATATTACTTTTTTAACCAATGAAAGTCGGTAATATTTAGGAGTAAGAAACGATTTTCATTGGTTAAAATATTAATATTTTTAAAATATAATTTGCCCCATTTACCCCTTAAAAACGAAAACCTATTGCCAAAATTAGGGCTATTTTTTAGTTTATGCTTAGAATATCAAAATAAAAGTCTCCACCAAAATTCAGTTTGGTGTATTTTTTTTCTTAGTTTGACCTATTTTTTCAGTCTATTGCTTGGGCTACCAGGTGACGCTCAAGAATAAAATAAAAAAATGGATGTCAAATTCGGAATCCTCGTACCCAAGAACCATTGGGTTGCTGTTTTGCTAAAAAAAATCAATGCGAAATTGTAACTTTTCATGTATATTAACATGTATACATATTGAATTCAAGGGAATCAAACATAAAATTTTCAATCAAAAATGCGGCGAACTAAAGTTAAATGTAGAGGTATAGTTCCATGGGGTTTTTTTCTTAGAATTGAGAGTACTATAGGGGGGGGGGGTAGTCGAGGTCAGTCAGAAAATTAGCCCAACCTTATACATACAAATAAAAACAGAACTTTTGCTGGACGATTAACTCATATTTATTTAAATGCTTATTTAATTGATGAAAACCTTTTTTGAGATTTTTGAAATTTTTTTGAGGCAATAATTTTTTTTGGTCATTTTATGAGCAAGCCATTCTTGAGAAAATATTATTATACAGAGTTTATTTATAATTTCATCACATTAATTAAAAACTACAAAAACAGAAAAATACGGTTTTTTGAATTTTTTTCAAAAATTATGAAAAAAATCAGGATGTTAGTTTTTGATAAGACACACATGTAATTGCAGTATCTAGCCTACATGGGCCCTGAGAGCCGAGATATGGCCATTTTAAATTTTATTATTGCTATAAAAATTCAAATTTCGCGCCAAAAATAATTTTAAAAATATGTGGTCATTCATCTTTATAAAATCTATTACCAGTCCAAATTTCAATTAATTCGGTTAAAAACTCGCAGAGAAAAAAAATATTAAAGAAAAAACACATTTTTTGAGGTTATGGACGACAGAGGGCGTTTCAGGTCTTGTAACTCGGGAGAAATTATTTTTTTATAATGACAAATAAGTGTACCTAATTTCAGCCAAATCCGTTGAGGGGGGATTTTTACCATCTTAATGGGCTAGAGCCTTTCATAACATAACAAATACTCAATATAAATTAATGGATTGCCTGCAAACATTACAGCTTATTACAGTTTCAAAGGGTAAAATATTATAAGTTTTCGTTTACTTTCGGGATAGACAGGAAAAACTATAATTCCTACAGTATATTTTTTTCGTGTATACTTTTTATAGGTTCATATTGTATTATCGTATGATTCGTATGTACGTAATTTTTGTTATTATTATTAAAATATCAATCAAGATAAACATGTTAACAATATTGGCGTGCTTTATCTATATGTAACATATTATTATCAGTGTAAGAGTATAAAGATAATGACAGTAAATCATGCAGATTAATTTAAATATGCGCATAGGTAGATGATATAAAGTATCTATATTGGTTTCACTATCATTTTGAATTTAATTCAACTAATAATTTTTTTTAATGTGAAAAAAAACACATAGATTTCATTTAAAAATGTTGATAATTAATCCATTCAAATGCCAAGACGATTAACTTTAATATTAATATTTAAAGTTATAGTTACTTTGGCTTCCGAAAGATTTAAATATATAAAAATTAAATATAATATTGTTATTGTTTTCATATTTATTAATGCATTTAAATAAATTCAATTAAGTAATGTTTTTAAATGTATTAGGTAATACAAAAATTATTTTTAATTTAATATGTTTCGACATATCTTTTACAACTTATGTATGTTAGCACTTATTGGCAATAATTTATTTATAAACAAAAATTTTGAAGATTTATTTTGATATGAATTTCACAGTTCACAATCGAAACATAAAGATGTTTTTTAAAGTTTCTTAAAATGTTAACTACTTATATCTATATTAAGAAAAAATATTTTTAATTTTAAATAACCTTTCAGATGCGAATTTTTGGATAGATATAAATTATACACAAATGTCAACACGTTTTTACTAAAAAAATAATAATTAAATTTTTGATTTACATAAAAATATTTAATTTTAGCAAATTTTTTGTTTATGTCGTAATTTGAGATACGTTAAGAAATAATAAAATATGTATTAAAAAATGGATTTTACGATAGCTTAAAAGGTTTAGGTACTACTTTTTTTTAATTAAAATAATTTTTTTTTATACAGTCATGGTAAAATATCTCATAAATTAAAACAAATGTAAATTTTAGTTCTTATTTTTGAGTTTTTAAAGAAATGATTTAAATTTTAAATCACTTGAATTTAGTATGATTTAAGTCAATGCATCTTTGATAAAATCTGAATAAAAATTTACCTTTTGGATAACTAAGGGCTGTCCAAAATCTTTTCCGCCCTGTAAGCGGAAGCCCCAGGGCGACATATCCTGCCTCTGCATCCGGACATTGATCAGCTGAGCCATCGTGCACGCACACAACACTTCACAAACGCGCGAACTTCAAAATACACTACTGCAGTCTATTGTTACGTCGATCGTTCGGGTTCGTATGGGTTAAAGCACTTGGATATGCCGAATATATTTTTGTAACACGCTAAAAGTAATATAATAATAATGTAATTTCTTGTGAGATGTTTACAACAGTCCCACTGTTGTGCGATTGAGTTGCTGGCTTAATCGGTACAATGAAAACTCGTGTTCGGGATGGTTCGGCGCGCGTCCGAGAACCTCCGAAATATTTGTATTTTATTTTCAACCGGCTCAGCGTATATGACATTATTATATAAATGCCCTGCGCTCTCAGTTTTTTGTATGTATTTTTTTATTTTGTTTCACGGATGATATGAACATAATGTGACAAGTGTTATATGGACTTATGTTAAGAAATATTAATTGTCAAAGTTCCTTTGAACTTGTTTTATATTTAGGTTTTATCTCCTATTATTGTGATTTTCAGGAACTGAAATGGTTGTAAATATAGATCTTGAGACAGGGTATTAATATTTGCTGAAACATATGTACATAAATAATTTGTTTGAACTATTAATATTTATACATACCAGCGGTATAAAATAAAACGTTTAGAATTATTATTATTATTTTGAAAAGTAAGCTATTTTCAGAAAAACTTTTAGAACAAAAGTTACTCAGTTTGGAGGAAAGGAGGCAAAATCGTGATTTTTTTATATGCGGGTTTTCTTAATGATTAGGTTAAAGTTTGATTTTACGTTAAAAAATAATTATTTTATTTTTAATCTATTTATTCATGTTGAAAAAATGTTTTTTACATTTATGATTAAAAATAACATTCTTCCCATTATACTTACGTCAAAATTAATTTATTTTAATTGATAATTCGTGTTTGATGCATTTATTTGCTTGAAAAAATAAAAATAAATCGCTACAGATTACAAAATATTTCGAACAAAAGTTTTTTTTATATTTTCACCAACAAATAAAAAATATCATGATATTACCACTTCCAAACTGATTGTGAGTAACTTTTGTATTTCTGTAAGCAGCTTAATTAATTTTAAAACAGAAATATAACTCTTTATCTATTATGTTATATTATAAAATATACTGAAAAAAATTTTACTATATTTTTTTTCAGATGATTAAATTGTTTTATTTATATAATAATATATTATTTTAGTCAATGTCCTAAACCAGGGTCTTAGCAAGGTTTTTAAAAACACAGGTGATCTTTTGACCAATCAGCTTTGGCACCCCAAATGACGTCATCCGAGGCTACACGTGTTATGATTGGACACATCATTCCCTCTCTCCTCATTTTGGCACCCCAGATGATGTATTTCCCTCTCTCGAGTTGAGCTATGAGGCTACCTTATACTTTACATACCTTGGGTCTTAGTTTGTTTAGATTCAATTCACATAAATAAGAAAGGAAAAATAAATAAGAGACAAAAACTATAATATATTTATTTTTTAAACTTTTACAAAAATTATAATTCAAAATAAATACTTAGCACTAATATTGAAATTGTATATGGGTTAATTTTAAATGATTATACACAGTTACATTATCTTATCAGTAGGTCTAATCTATGATGACATTAAATAAATTTTTGTATTTACATACTTACACTTTATATATATTTTAACAGTATATTTACAAACAAGAATACATTATATTAATTAATATAAATTTAATAAAATGAATATATATTACATAAAGAAGTGACAATTCTACAAAATATGTAGGAGGGAAAACTAAATTACTAATTTTTTATTAATCATTTTCCTGTGCAATAAATTTTCCCTTGCAGTTAATTTTATTGTGGATATTACAATGTAATATTCATGAATTTTAAAACTTTGTCACCGATTGTCTTGTAAGTCACTCCTAAAACCTGGAAATGATTATACATATTTCAATATAGAAATAATTTAACTAAAAAATATTAAATCCTGATTATATGTTAAATATAGTTTAATTTAATATCCCCAGATAACACCGGGTCCAATGGCTAGTATTCTTATAAAACATACTTTTAAGTTTATTTCTGATTTTATTGCTCATTAAAAACATCGATATTATTTATAATATACTAGCAATAAGTAGTATTAGCTTCAAATGGTTAATTTTAAAATGTATAAAATTTTAATTCGATCATCCAATATTCAAATTAACAGTACCTATGTGAGAAATAGTAAATAAAATTTTAATGGTTAAGATAAGTATAATTTTTATAAAATCAGAACAAAAAAAAAAAATTAATGTTATTATCAAATAAGTCAGTAGGCTTAAAAATACGAGATAAATACCGGATAAGCAAAAATAATGAAAAAAATAATTAATAAAGATTTGTAGTTGTCACAACCTTGATTTAATTTTATTACAATGGCGTATCAGCTGATATAAATTAGACCCCATTGTTCTGAAAAAAATAATAACAATTATAATTATTACATATACGTTTTTGATTAATGACATTGATAATGAAATATTTCAAATTCATTTAAGTTTATTTTTATAAATACTCATAAATTATCTATAATTTTAACCAAACTAATTTAAGGAATATCAACATTGTTTTATAAATTAAGGGGGATGGCCTATGTGACGGAAAAAAATATAAATTTTTTTCTTAGATTTTTTTCAAGTTTACATAATCATAAATATGTATACAAAAAATTAAGTTAAAATTTTGAAAATTGATGGAGTTACAGTCAATTTAGTGAGACGATGTAGCACGGCCGGTTATGACATAACAAAAACATTAAACACGTTTATCTCGGAATGACATTTTTGGACCTGGTCGACACGATTCCTCAAAGACTAATGAACCGATTTCAATTATTTTTTTTTATAATTTTCGTAATTGTAGAAGCTATCGTTGCACGTAGCCGATTTTTGAAGTTTTGATAATTAGGGGGCGTCCATAAATTACGTGAGGTGTTTTTTTAAATTTTCTGTCCCTCCCTCCCCCCCTGGTGAGATGTCGTGAGATTTTATTCAACCCCCTCCCCCATCCCCCAATCTCACGTGAGATTTTTCAAAATGTGGGTTTCTTATGTAAACGCGTTGGATTGTTATTGTAAAAAGAAAAAAAAATTTACTTCGTACTTTTATTTACGACTAGTAATCAATATTGCTGAGAGTTATAAGTGTAATAAAAATTTAACAATAGAATACTTAAATCGTGACTACTGTGATTAAAAAAAAGAATATCTACTCTAATTCAGTCCATGGAGAATCATGCGCGGTCTCAAGAGAGACTATTGGAACCAACATGTCTATCTGATTTTCAGTAAAATCATCTGCTCCTTCAGGTGGTTTGACAGTCAGTAGATGTATAACGTCAAAGTATGAATGAAATTATTTTCTTTCCAACGAATTAGTGAATGATCTTAATCGTATTGCGATATACGCTTAAGATTAATTCTTAAGCATGTATAATCTGGATTAAATGGACCAAAATAGTATAATTTTTTTTTGTTTCAATCAGAAAAAAAATTGCGTGATATTTGCCGAGACCCCCCCCCCCTCTCTCCAACGTAAGATTAGATGAGATTTGACTCGACCCCCTCCCCCCCTTAAACATCTCACGTAATTTATGGACGCCCCCTTACTATTTTTAAAACTGCTCTAATAACAAAAAATAGGTCTTAAAAATGAAAAAAAAATCCAAACGATCGCCATTTTGTGAAAAAATAAAATAAAAAAAACGGCTACGTGCAACGATAGCTACATGCATATAGATATTGATA
Organism: Sialis lutaria; assembly: GCA_949319165.1. Classification (NCBI taxonomy): domain Eukaryota; kingdom Metazoa; phylum Arthropoda; class Insecta; order Megaloptera; family Sialidae; genus Sialis; species Sialis lutaria. The sequence goes on from OX439243.1 coordinate 21,824,037, forward strand.
AAATTTGTATTTCTTTTTTTCATATAACCCTTCTCGAAATTTCGAGTCGACCATAGAGAAAAATATTTTTTTTGGTCGTCACATCGAGGCTCATAACTTTGTAAATATTTTTCAATAAAAATTGATATTAAATAAGTTGAATATATACTTAATAAAATGTCCTTTACCTGATTCAAAAATAATTAGTTATATCTGTGAAAAAAAATCCCAAACATTGACAACTTTTTGACCCGTCACAGTGGCCATCCTTAAATTATTCTTTAAAAAATGGTTCTCAAAGCTTCCCGACATGAATAGCCCATTACTCCTATGAAAATTAACTAACCAACAAAATTTCGATTAAAAGGTTTGAATTCTAAACGAATTTAACTTATTTTTTATTGGTAGGTACCTACTAATAAAGACTATATTTCCGTGTCAAATAAAAATAATTTATTTGAAATATTTCGGAAATAGAAAACACATGACCCCAATTTTGTATGTAACATTTTTAAGGTATACAGACCAAGAATATAAAGTACAATTGTTTATAGACAAAAAAAAATATAAAACTCTGAATGTAGGTCGGAGTATTCTATATCAGTTACAATTTTATTACTTTGGGTAAACTAAAAAATAGTGTTAATGGTAAAATAAAAACGACGGGTTTGTATAAAATTATATATGGATGGTTTAATTGTATTTAGGGTCGTAAAAAAAGGTATGCCACTTTTTATTGCTATTTAAAAGCGTTAGTTGTTATTATGATTGTTTTTGTAAGTACAGTACCTACTAATTTAAGTTTTTTATGTTTTTTTGAATATTTTACCCGACAATATAATAAAATTTACAATAACCATATTCTCTTAGATAAAATAAGGGGCAGGTACCTTGGGGGGAAGAGGGGACTTAATCAAATGTATTGTATAAAACTCAACAAAATAAATAAATAAATAATTCCAAAATTGTGAGATAAAGCACCCATTCATTATCTTACCGATTTTTAATGGAATAAAATCAGTGCTGGATTTACCAATAAGCAAAAGAAGCAACTGCTTAGGGCACCTGCATTTTGGGGGCACCATAAAAGTGATTTGTGGGGACATGAGCGTAAAATTAATTGTGAGAAATTGGTCATGACTAAAAAAAAATGTCATCAGAATTTTGGCGACGACTGAAAAAAAGAAAAACGAAAAAGAAGGTCGTCAAAATTACAAAAAGGGGGCCTTTATATGATTTGTGATTAGGACAACACATAGGGTAAATCCGGCACTGAATAAAATACAATATAAATAAATTTTTCATGTATTCGTATTAGGAAAGCTATTTTACATATTTTTCTTGGTTCCACTTTAGTAGCAATGTGTACACTGCACATTATTGCAATGCATTTTACACCTTTTACTATTATTTAATAGTATGCCAAAAATTTGTAAAATTTGTTTGTGCCTATAAAAGTTGTTAAAAATTATTTTTTATATTGTCTTTCGTTTCTGAGTTATTACCATAAAACTCGTTTTACATTTTTTAACCTCTGAGAATCAGGGGCTACTATCCCACCCCCACTGGGGTACCAGACTGTCCCATCTACAGTGGTTTTAAAAGGGTCTTTCGACTTATTTTTATGACTGCTGAAATACTTTATTTATAAGCAAAGTAAATATGCGCCAGCTTTCTGTCATACGGTATGAGATAAGAAAGTATACCTACCTATACTTTTATTAATAAATAATAAATTTGGCAAGAGTCTGGATAATATTATGTTACCACTATTTGTTAAAATGTCCTATGCATTCTTTGATGAATATCATATACTATAGTTTGTTTCATTAAAGTTTGCAGTTAGTACAGTACAAATATAGATTTTTTGAACACAAAAATTCCTCCATCAACGAAAATTGGTACATACGTAGTTTTATACCTAAACTTTAAGAAACCGTTGAGCGTAGTCGACTAAGGGATGCAGGGGTAGTTTGGTGGGAGGTGAACAGGTGTTTTTTTCATAAATAACATCAAGAAGACTTATTCTATTGAAAAATATTTCAGATGTTTTTTGTAGCTCTGTCTTAGATCTTTAATTTGTTTTCTATTTTATTCCAATACAATAAAAATTGACCGGGATACGGCCGTTACAATCTGACCTGTTTATGCGCAAAGCGTGATAACTCAATTTTTGTCTCGGTTCCCGTTTTTTAATTCGCGTTGTTATAGCACTGATCCATCAATTTTAAAGGATGTTTATAATTTTTTGCCTCTAAATTAAAGTCTCTTTATGTTAGTATCAGTAAAAGTATAATAACTTGAAAATTAAATGGTTGTCGGGGAGTTTTAACGGTAGTATTCACGATTTGCACCGCCAAATTCCCGGCAACCACTGCAAACTTAAATGAAACAAACTATAGCTGGGATACTCAGTGTTGCCTAAATGGATGTCACATAACTTTACAATACATATTTATTAGGAAATTTAATTCTTTACAAAATGAAATACACCTAATTCTGTTTTTATACGGTAGATACGTTCCAGAAAAAACCATGTAAAAAAAGACATGAAGTACATAGAAAAAAGGGGATTAGTTCCATATCCTTCAACCCTGTAAAATAAAGTAAAATGAAAAGATTCATACAAAAAGAAACTATAAATTAAATTTTTATGTGCATTCATGCACAGTTTATTTCATAAAAATAAAAGGCAATTCAATTCTTAAAGTAAAAGTAACATAAATATAAAATTATCGCAAGTTTAAGAACTGAAAACACGTACAAGACTAAAATATATACTTAAACTGCTATGAAAATAAATTATAAAAGGGGAATTCCCTAACTATATATTTTATAAATAACAGATAGAAAAAAAATCCTAGAAGATTACGGTTAATAAAAATATTTTTCTTTAAAATTTAAATCAAATAGCTTTTTTAAAACGGAATCATTTTTTTCTAGACCATGTTAAATCAAAACCGTGTAAAAACAGAATTAGGTGTACATGTATGCATTACGTTTGCAGCCGGCCCTGCATGTTTCACAAGTGTACCAGTTTTAAAATAGCGCTGTAATGATTATTATTTGACACATATCCAACACTAACAGTCCCACTTAAGCGTGATAATTACCTGTATGACGCTGACTATGTCATCTTCAGCGACAACCAAACTGGGTCTACTGGCGACCCCTTTTGTCTGAGGCGTGTCCAAAGAGTGGATCATCTTGTATACTTCACTGTTCTTCAAGTGGTCAAGAGTTTTCGGTGGAGGTTGGTATTTTAAGAAATTGATTCTGAAATATTTAATTATTGTTATAATGTTTTAATCAGGGGCGTAGTGAGGACATATTGATATTATATTAATTGAGCGAAAAAAATCTCCACCCCTTGGTAGATTAAGATTTTTTGTAGGTGTTTTTGATGTCCTTCGAAAGGATTTAAAAAAATGATAAGTCGTAGCAGACTACATAAAAAATATTTTAAGAAAAAAAATTTTGTGTGAATATTATTCCAGATTATTGTCGCTAAACAAGATAATTTTCTAATCCACTCGATATTTATAAGGACTTAAAAAAATAAAACAGACTTCAAAAAAAACAAAAAAATAAAAATAAAAACACTGAAAAATATATAATAATTAAATTTAAGTCGGTTTTCTTTCTTTTTCATTCTTATTGGCTTGGCACCGACTTGTTTTTAATTATTTTTTTCACTGTTTTTAGTATTTTTTAATCGTTTTTTTTTTCCTTTTTAGTTGCGTATCTTGAAGCCCATGGTCAGATTCTGATAAAATTTATATGGGACCAGCTCGGGAATATACTCTTTTAAATCAAAAATAAATTATATAAAAAACATACATATAGGGTGTTCCAGACCACCCGTCCACTATGTTTTACGCTCAAACTATTGAAGTTTAATGATAAAAAATTTATTATTAATATCAACTCTAAAGAATTTCAGGAAAATATTTTTCTACGCCCTAAAAACCGCCTCGTGGGGGGTAGTTTGAGGGATATATGCCCATTTCTCAGCAAAATCAAATGGAACGGTATATCCAAAATTACATATTTGTAAAGATCATAAAATAATAAGAAACTTTCGTAAAACAAAATTTTCAGTTTTCAATTTTAAAATTATAACTATAATTTTTAACTTTTCTTAACAAAAGTTGTTTATTTACATATCTTCTTCAATATAAAGTACTAATTGATATACAATTGTATTTAAAAAATTTGTATTATCCCTAATTGAACTTTTCAATTTTTGGTATGTCGCGTATGACACTTAAAACAATTAAAATTCCATTAATATTTAACGCAATTAGAGCACTTTTAGTAAAACCCTGAAATTTAAGAACAAATTGCCATATTTTTTAAACAATTAAAAGTATGAAAAATTTTGTTTTACGAAAGTTTCTTATCTTTACAAATATGAACTTTTGGATATACCATTTCCTTTGATTTTGCTGAGAAACGGGCATGTATCCCTCAAGGGGTGGTTTTAGGGGGTTGAAAATATTTTCCTAAAATTCTTTAAGTTTGGGCGTAAAACATAGGCGTAACACAACCTGTATATTGTCGAATTAATAACCTCCTTCTTTTCGAAGTCAAGAAAATCGATCAAAAAGTGACATTAGTTACTTTGGCTTCTGAACGATACAAGTATATTTACAAAACACAAATTTAGGTAAAATCAATCTTAAAAAAAAGACTCCACCGTCCCAAGTAAAAAAAAACATTATCAATATTCAGATAATTATAAGTCGCGACAAAAGAATTTTACATAGTAATTATTATTTTCATATTACGAATGTGGTGACATCATTTTTGGGCATTTAAAATATTTAATGATATTTTGATTGTTTGATGGCCATTATTTTGTGGTGTTTTACTGTAATTAATGCTCAATTTATGAACCGTACCCAACTTCATAATTACATTTAGTTCCGTAAACTCAATAATTAAAAACATACACAACTTTTTATTATACCTATAGCGTTTTTATATGTATTCAATAATTTTTTGTATTGGTATTTATAAAGACATATTTTATATCTATATACTTTATGAGACATTCGTTAATTTTCACTCAAACAGAAAAAAATATATATATTTCTAACGGTGTATACTGTCTAATAAGTAATAAGCATGGCGTATTGAATTTTTAATTTATGTGAATTATTAATTAAATATGTTAGAGATGTCATAAATAATAATGTATAATTTTTTTTAGAAAAACCATAGATTTTTTAATTAACTATTTTATCAAGTAAAAGAATATAGTGAGCCCAAAAATATATATCGATTAATTATGTGGTGTTTACACCGAGAAACATGGTTTTTTATGACAAAAAAGCAATAAACCCTATACATTTTTAAATACGAAGTATTTTAAAGACACGATGTTTCTGTTTTGTTTTTTCGGTGTAAACACCGCATTGTACGTGTATCTAAGGGTTGGAAGATTTTTTAAAAATATGTTGTACATTTTTTTCCAAAGATAGCCACTTTAATCTATGCTCACTCTATTAAGGCTGTTTTTCAAAATAAAGTTGTACTAAAATAATAATCATGGTGTTTAAACAATCATAAATCTTAAAGAAACGACATTTATTATTATTAATTATAATATACAGCCACAACATGATATATTATACTTATAATAAATAATAAATAACATTTATCTAGATATTTTACGTATAGAAATATTTTTTATAATAATGTAAGTATCTATCATAGGTATATATTTGTTTAATAATCAGAGCTGTCAAATAAAATACTTTTTTTGTAACTTGAAATGTTTTACTTTAAGTATATTTTAAAAATAGAAAAATGTTCTTCACACTTCAAGTATTTTTTGAACGTAATATTTGAATTTAACAACTAAAGGCTTGAAATACTTAATAAGTATTTCAGATTTAATAACAGCTTTGTAATATATACTTAATACTTCGTCGTACTTGAATTCAATATTTGATTTTAACAAGTAAAGTACTTGAAGAACTTGGTTATATGTCTAGTACACTGTAAAAAAACATTTGGTTTCGATTTTTTTAATTTATATTCAGAACACATATACCTACATTTGATAGAATATTTTACTTTGTTAATTATTAAAAGTAAAAAAAAGTTTAATTTAATTTGAAAATTGAAATAGACAGAACGGTATATAAAAGTAACATGTACTAATTTGTACAATGTAATGGCAGAGCTAGTTTTTCATTATTTTGAATAAATTACACGTGAATATATTTGTTTTATAATTTTTATAGTATTTAAAAGGGTTGAAGTTTCGAATAATTAGTTATTAAAACGTCTCTATATAACTAATTGTGTACAATTTCAATAAATAGAACACTTTCGTCAAGTTCTCTCATTTATCGTGTGTTAAAAACTCTATTTTTAATATCCAATTACTCAAAAACCATACGTCCAATATTTTAAATAAAAATTAGTAAAATATATGAGTTATCCATACATAACAAATTAAAATTTTAGATTTTTATCTATACATTGCTCTAATAATCGAATAACCTTAAAAATAGCAAAAATGACTCGATACTTCAAGTACCTACTTAAACTGAGTATTTGTACTTATGCCAGTTCTAACAGTAATGTGTAAAATGCAAAAAGTATGAACTTACCGTTTTTGTTCGATGACTTTGCTCGGTACCATCGGACAATTAGAGACCCTGAAAACGACAGACACTCAGTGCAATGCTTTAATATTATTATTTATAAACATTTAATGCAACATTTATATCAAATAGGGTAAATTCGCCTAATTAATATCTAAATAATATAACTTGCCTACCTATTTGAAAAATATTATCAATTATTTACAAAGAGATTTATGAAAACTGTAAATAAAATCAGTGACACATTATGGGTGTTGGGGGTCGTACACAGGATAAAAATTTGGAACCCCACTATTTTTTTTTGTTAAAAAAAATTCAAAAAAGTATTTAGTTAGGTTATCATAGGCTTGTCAACTGGCCTTTTTGGAAATATGTACCAGTTCTTAGGATCATCTGTCCTTTGACCTTTTTCAAATTAAAAAAGGATACATTTTGTACTTTTTCAGATATTTCATATTTATTTTTATCTTCTGTATTTTTTTAAATTAATAATAATACATATTTTCCATTATTTATTTTCGTTTGTTAATTAGTTATTTGTAAAAGTATTTATCAGGCGATAGTTTAATGTTTAAAGAATATATTTAAAAACTATACGTTACGGGACACTAATTTGTGAGGCTCTACTTGCAGTTGACAATTTTTTTAAAATATTTTTTTTAAGTTGTCATGATTTTATCACCGAAAATCAAAACTCGAATGACAGAAAATAAGAATGTTCATTTAATAATTCTCTCCCCAGAAATGGGACATCCTGTAGATATATTATATATTTTATGTAAGCGCATTTACCCTATTATTGCACAATAATATTTTCTAACAGATAATAATATAGAACGGATATACATACTCCTATAAAAACAATACATGTAATTAGTTAAAAGTGTTAGACACTTTTTTTTATTCCAAACCTGTTTGCAGTAATGAGCGTTTAGTTAAGGTTTTATATCATTAACTTTATTGAAGTTTTTGTACTCAGATTTCGGTTATAAATATAGTTTATTTTACATACATAGCCAATGATTATACCTGACATAATTAATTAATATTTCATAAACTGTGTATCTTAATAAATATAAAACTTTAAAAACTTATTTACATAATTTAATAATAAATAATATTTTATGAATCAGACCAGATAGATATTATTTAGTAATAATTTATTTAAAATACATTATTTTCAATTAGAAATAGATGATATATTAGCAAGAATAAAAGAAAATATTGACCCCAAATGACCCTCTAGTAAATACAAAGAAAAATATTTTAATATAATACTGACATTAGGGATGCATAAGAGATGAAAGTCGAATAAGTCTCGTAACGGTTTTTTGTAAATTTGTATTTTACAACTAATAGTTTCGTCTTGGTCTATTTTTTTATTAATTTGCTTTTGAAACTGAAAAATTTCAAATTAAAGGTATGGGTTTCCATATCAATCTCATTTCGAAACTGTGATCGATACGAGACTAAATTATATACAGGCTGTTCCCCGGAAACCAAGTGATCATTGCTAACTTTTTAACTTTGAAGGTGCTTTTTCATGTGACGCTGGACGCTGCTGCAAATCTAGTCACGTGATCGATTTAAAATTTTTGAATTTTAGCTGTCACTACTGTTTGACGTTTATGTGTGAAAAAACAACCAATAATTTACGTTCAGTTATTAAAAATTGATTTATATTTCATTATACTATTCGTAAAGACGTATAAACTCACAAAACAAACAAGAATACACATAATATCAAAACTACTGACATTAGGTGTCACATGATTTCTAGCGTCAAGCAGTATGAGCTCAACCATGTTGAGCTTTTTCACTTGACGCTGACCAATAGCAAGCATTCAAAATTCAAAATCGTAGCGTCCAGCGTCACATGAAAAAGCACCTTGAAGCTAGAAGATCGGTTGAATGGGTAAAGTATCAGGATGAATAATGGCGGTGTCAGAAAAACAATTGAATGTCGAATTTAATAGATACATTGAAATACAACTTTTTTTTAAATGGAATATATTATTATTATATTATTATTGAACTTTATAGCTGAGAATGTTCTCTTTATAAAAGTGTAATACAAGCATGATGGTAAAATTGATAGAAAACAAGTTATAACAATTATAAAATTAATATAAAATATCGAAAAATAGTGTGCTATGAAAATTAAATAAAATACAAACAAATAATAAAAAAATTTAAAACAATAATTTCAGGTATGTGTGCCTTATTTCGCAGATTTTTAACGTTTTTGAGTATTATTCTTAAAAATATATTCAATATAATAAATGATTTTTTTCGTTATCAATTAAATTCAAAAAAATTAAAAATTTGCGAACAAATGACATAAAACCTGAAACTATTGTTTTAAATGTTTTAATCATTTGTTTGTATTTTATTAAATCTCCATAGCACACTATTTTTCGATATTTTCTATTCATTTTATACTTGTTATAACTTGTTTTCTATCAATTTTTTCATCATACTTGTATACACTTTTATAAAGAGAACATTCTCAGCTATAAAATAATATACAGGATATTCCATCTAAAAAAAGTTGTATTTCAATGTAGGTATCTATTCAATTGTTTTTTTGACATCGCCATTATTCATCCCGAAAAAAATACTGATACTTTGCCCATTTAACCGATCTTCTAGCTCCAATAATAACAAAGTTATTTTACTTTTACGGTTCCCGATAGTTTTATGACTACAAAAAAATGATTGTAAATTTCATAATCGATGAAATTTTTTCAAACGAACATTTATTATTTATAATAGTAAAAAAATACTTACCATCAATTTATTAATGCAAAATCTTCAATAACAGAAATACGTTAACAGATACCTAAAAATACTAATCAATTATTGTTAATAACAATATGTTATATACATAAAAAACTTCATTTCTAAATATACCTATAAATCTTTTTATGTTTATCAGACCATGGCCAAACGTTGTTCCAATGACGGACCTGTAAAAACACATGGCATTTTTTATTAAATATCCCTAAATAACAATTACCCTAGAGTTGTCCCCACAAGGACTTCAGACTGTGAGCTTATGGTTTCTGCGATTAGTTCGTCGGTAAATTCGGCTCCTCTAATTATAGGTGGACAAACGTCATCTGGTCTTCGCCATCTTTTACCACCGGGAAGGATGATAGGCCTTTGTAAAGGTGTTAATGGAAAACAAGGTCTTTGTTGTTTTAAACATCTTTGTATGGGGTTTTCGATGTGATTTTCAGTTGATATGTGTTCTTGATCTGAATCCTATATTTTGATAATATAGTTTATGAAAAAGAGTTATTAAAAGAGTTCCATTTTAATCTATCACCCCCTTAATTTTTTTTATACATCAATTAAATCAAAAGTTGTTTGGTTTTAAGGAGGGCCCGAAATGGCGTTATTAATTTTTGATTTTTTGGATCTCTTTAAGGTCAAATCTGGCCAACATTTTCAAATGGGAACCTATATTTTTTCTTACGGCATCTTATTGTAAGAAGAAAAAAAAAACAAAGAGCTTTTGTTTTAAATATTTTTTTTGTAAGACTTCATTTTTCTTTAATATTTAACAAAATAATTTAAGATTTTAGATTTTCACTACTTTTTTACACGAAAACCTTTAACTTAAGAGGGAAAGTGCAAAAAGCAAAAAAAAATTATTTTGACCTGGTAGAACTAGAAAAATGATTTCAGATTTAAATTTTTTTTTTTTTTTTTGCTTTAATTATTTTGAAAAGCAAAAGTTAAAAAAAATCCTGGTATAATTTTCCTAATTATATCAGATTAAATTAATATTTTTTTTTGTTTTTTACACTTTTCCTCTTAAGTTAATGGTTTTCGAGTAAAAAATTAGTGAAAATCTTAAATTATTTTGTTAAATATTAGAGAAAAATTAAGTCATCAAAAAAAATATTTAAAACAAAAGCTGTTTTTTTTCTTACAATAAGATTCCAGGTTTCCATTAAAAAAAAAAACGTTGGCTCTATTTGACCTTAAAGACGTCCGAAAAATAAAAAAATAATAACGCCATTTTGGGTCCCTCTCAAAACCAAACAACTTTTATTAAAAACAATTTTTGATTTATTTAATAGATAAAAAAAATTAGGGAGGTGATCGATTAAAATGGGACACTCTAAAGGTTGATATTTTATACAAGATTGTTTTTCTTGGATTATAAAGAATTTGATCGAAACCAAAATCAAAAATAATGACTTAAAAATGTTCCCTAATGATAAAAAATTCAGTTAAAATCAAAACAAAAAAATGTGTTTTTTTAAATGCTGTAAAAAACAAATTTCATTAGATATAAATGAATTTTGATTATAATAGTCATTTGCGTATATTTTTACAACCTTTTGTTCTTTATCATATTTCTCCTGTTCTTCCGAAGTCCTTTCCGGTTCCGGTGTTGGTTCAGGTTCGGGTGTAGGTTCTGGAGTTGGTTCCGGTTCAACACCTTCCTCAATTACTGACATATCTTCAACGTCTGTTGTGAGTTCAGCTTCTTCTGTTGTCATGTTCATTTCATCTTTAAAATATAAATAATTCGTTAACATTTACATTACATGCATATCTACATATCATCTATAGTCTGTTTCATTTATGTTTGCAGTGATTGTCAAGTGATTTGACCGTAGAATCAAGATTTGTACGGTCAAATCAACCGGCAACCACTGAAAACTTAAATGAAACAGAATATACAGGGTGAGTTTTTTTTATCTTGAGACTGCTTAATATCTGGAAAACTATGAATTTTTACGGAAAATATTTGGTACAAAAATTTCAGGATTATAAGGGGCAAAACCAATGGAGGGAACAATTTTGGATTCAGCTAATTTTTTTTAAATGGAAACCTATTTCTTTTTTTGCAGATTCGTACTTTGCAAAAGAGAGGAACAACTTTTGTATAAAAAGTTTTTAAAAAATTAAAAAATTTTAAGGTCTATGTATGATAATGAAATAAAATTAAAAATGTAAAAAAATTTGAAATTCAAAATTTTAACTACAGTGATGCCTCGCATAACGAACATAATTCGTTCCAGGAGCAAGTTCGTTATGCGAAAAGTTCGTAATGTGAAACGCGTTTTCCCATAACAATACATGTTAAAATTTGTAATTCGTTCTGTATCATAAAATATGGTACTGTAACATAAAAAAATTGTACACACGTTTTTTATTTTTTAATCAGACTCAGATTTAGGATAGTCTACCGAGGCTTGCAGAGTCAAATACTCATACACAAAATTACATTTATTAAATCAAACACGTGTGTGAGTTAAGCGCAGAAAAGAACGAATGACGCACGTTGATGCATGTTCGTGCAAGTTTGAGCATCGACTGCGTGCGATTTTGGATGTTCGGGTGACTTCGGGCGGCAAAATGAAATACGATGCAGTTCGTTGTGTGAAGCGAGGTTCGTTGTGTGAGTCGCAAAACAAACAGAAAGTTCGTTGTGCGAGGCATCACTGTATATTGATTTATTTACCTTCAGTCATTTCACCTTCAGCATCCGTTGTTATCTCTTCTGTCTATAAAAGTAAATATATTATTTATCAATAAAAATTTTATATGATCGGTAATGTATACAACTGTATATTTATATATAAAAAAATTATAAATAAATTAGCATTATTTAAATTATAAATTTTATGGCTATAAAAGTATTTAAATGTTTTAATATATTAATAATTCAAATTTTATGTATTTTCATTATCGTAAATTACATTTATAAAACTATTTAATTGTTTAATAAAGATAAAATTAAAAAAAAGAACTTACTTTAACTTCTTCTTCTTCTTGATGTACAAATTTCGATAATTGACTTGTGACAGCGTCTAAAGTAGCTTGGATTGTTGCTGGTAATTGAGATAATGCAAGAAGTTGTTTTTGAACCATTGCGAGCTGTTGTTCCATACTTGGTTCCGCTATAAAAAATACATTAAAATATATAGATTTTTGCCTGAAAACTAAAGTAAATCTGTGTATACAGCGATAGAAAAATAATTATTCACAAGTTTAATGATTTAAATATAATAATTATTGAATTAGAATTTTTATACTTTAAAAACTAGACCAGCGTTTCTCAACATTTTTTCCTACCGGAACCCTTGAAATCGCATTGGTGTTGAATAAATCTCTACAAAAATTTATTTCTTTCTTTTTTTATTAATTATTTAAAAATTTAACGAAAACTTATATTACTCAATTTTCTGAAGGGGGCAGATCCAGTTAGAATTTTGATAAAATCTATTTTTTTGCATTTTCTTAAAGGAGAATATTACAAAAGTATTCTCAAAAAATTTCAGACAAATCGGACCGTTATTTATGGAGATATATAACTTTGAACGGAGCCGTTTCTGATGCATTCAAGTAGGCAGGTAATGTTAGCTGTGCGCTTTTTCTTGAAACCATGTTTTCGAAATCGGTGATCACTGTAACTTGAGAACGGCTTTGCCGATTGGTTTGAAATTTTTCTCACTTATTATATACATAATTGTCCTCCAGATGGACGAAGGATTTTTTTACAATTTTTTTTTATTATAGAAAATGTGAGTGAAATTTTAGTCAAATTATGAACTTTGACTTGCAACATCCGCCATTTTGTGAAAATTCAATTTTTTTTCAAATATCTTCGTCCATCCGAAGCATTATGACATAAACTAATGATCCCTTTTGTTTTTTTGATTTCTGATGATCCAGTGACGAGCAGCAGTGATCACGGCAAAACACTTTTTTTGGACCTCTCCCAAATTTGCTGTATCCTACATATTTTTTAATATTTTGCCATAAAAAAATTATAATATTTTCTGTAAATACATATATTTCATGTGGAAAAACATTTGTTATTAATTATTTAAATGCGTGGCAAAAAAAATCTTAAAAAATATATTTTTTTGAAATCCCAACTGAATCTGTCCCCTTAATTACAATTTCTAGGGTTCCGGGACCCCCCTCCCCAATTAATATAAGAAGTAAGATACATACCTGGTGGTGGTGGAGGAGTTTCCTGTTTATAAGACTCAACTGGTTCGGATTCTGCAGGAGTAGAATAATCTGGTTGGTTCTCAGAGTAGCTGTAACCCTCCGTGTCTCCGTCCATTCCGGACATTTCTGTAGGGGGCCTGTCTGTGTCTTCGGCCTCGCTGGTGGGAGGCTCACTCTGAGGACGCTCTTCAGGAATTGGCGTGGATGGCTGTTATTTTAATATTTATTTATATTATTCAATTACGTATAAATGCGACTAACAAAATAAATTAACCCATTAATTCCCAAGGGTACAAAATAAAATTAATTTGAAGTTTTAACTGCATTTTATTACTAAATATATAGTCAAATAACTGTTTTTGAAGTAAAAAAAATCATGTCTTTTTTATTTTTTCAACAAAATGTTGTGTTTACGAAACGTTGGGAAAACAGAAGATACTACTTAGTGTTGAATAGTTTAAAACAGTTTGTGTAACGATGTTAGCAGTAAAAATAGTCATTTCATCAATGAGATATTTAAAAAAATATATATATTTTTTTTTTTTTTAAAGTTTCGTTTACGCAACGTTGGGGATTAATGGGTTAAGAATACTTACTGCACCATCTTCCATGACTTTTTTTATTTTCTTTATGATGACTCTGTATGGCGGTGCCTGTATATATGATAAAACATATATTAATAGAATTTCAATAATTTAACTTTTTATGAAAATAAATGTTACATTAAAAAATAATTTCACTATCTAAAGTTCTAATTTTGTAAGCCCATGCTTCATAAAAAAATAAACGAATGCCTTATCTAAATGAATGTGATGAATTTAATCATTAATTAGCACCCCCTTAAATACATAACAAATAATCAAGGCAAATTTAATAAACTATCTACATATTCAACTACAATAATTTGCTCTTTCATAAAAATTTTTAAATGTTGATAAGAGTATTTAATTACAACTTTTGTAATAATCCTATAGCATATCTAAAATACAGCATTTACAATTTTCCATGTTAAGGAAAATTTTTGAAATATTATATGCCTGAAAGGTCAGGTTTACTCAAGTTGGAAGTATTGACGCACAGTGTCTTTCAACCTAACGAGAAATTGTTTTTTTACTATTTTGACTACGAGTAAACATATTCTTTTCGCTATTTTGGGAATTTTTATTGACTGAAATTTGTATATTTGCATTCAAAATCACAGGTATCCAAAGACTTTTGCACGGCAGTGTACCTACTGTAATAATTTTAATAAATAACAAAGCGAAGAAAATCATAAATAAATATAGATTGCCAGTTGAGGAATACCCTAAGATTTATGTAAATGGATGATATATTTAAACAAGATAATATGTAATAGTTAATAATAATGACTATTCAACAACTATAAATAACTAAATACTACAATATGCAATAAATCCTGTCAAACCATATCCACGACGTGCTCTCGACAAGTGCGCTACCCACCCGCTCGCGTTCGTATGTACATGTGAATTCTACATCTGCATTAAAATTAACCTTAGGTCCTTCCTCGGGTTTTGGCTTAAGTTTCGGTCTCTCCGGTTTCTGTAAGAACGTCGACCATTTCTTCGTCTTCTCTATTTTCTGTTCTTTGGTTTCAATTGCTTCTTCATTGAGGGTCTGTTTTATAAAATATATTAAATCATGGATATGTATGTTTATTTTGTAGCAATATACATAGTAGTGGTGTAAAATAACATCAAAAATGTATTTAAATAAACTTTTTCAAATGAATACATGCAGATATATAAACTAGTCTCTAATAAATACAATTTCGACACGTGTTTCGGTTTCACAAGAAGACTTCATCAAGACCCTAATAGTTCTAGACTAGTATGTATAATCTGGAACTATTTGGCTCCTGATGAGGACTTCTGGTGAAGTCGAAATATGTGTCGAGTGACATTATTTTAGTGTATTTAAAGTGTTTATATTTAGTTTAAGTGACTAAGAAACCATAGTTTCTCCGTTTCTGGTATAGGAATAAAAATATCGAGTAAATATTTATTTCAACAGTACAAAGATACTGCTTAAACCAGCGATTCTGAACCTGTGGGGCGCACCCCACTAGGGGGGCATGATTAACATTTTTTATTTAATTTACTAAAAGAAAAGCAATAAAATACATTCTGACATAATAAAAAAATAAAAAATAAAATACACGTTTACATTTACACTGATATAATACACTTATAAATAGGATTGTAGCAGTACTGCACAATATATTTAATAATTAACAAATATTAAATTAAAAACAAGATTAATAATTATAAGTGACTCCCTTGGGCCTGTCTTGCAAAGCAAAGTTTTTCGAAACAAGGTTTAATATTAAATTTTTTTAAATATTTAGCTGATATCTATTTTTCAGTGAACATTATGAGGGCGGGGGGAGGGGGGCGATGAGAATTGTGATTGAAAATTGGGTCGCAAATATATACTAAAAGGTTGAGAAACGCTGGCTTAAACCACAAAACTAAAAATTTACGTTAAAAATGTTTTAATATATTTTTTTATATGTATAGGTATGAACTATAATAGAATAGTCCAGTCAAATTAGTTATTGTCTGAATAAAAATTCATTTTTTTTGTATAAAGCTTATTTTCGACATTCTACTTAAACAAAATATCAAAAGGTCTTCAAAAACAGTTTATTATAAGACCACAGAAACTGTTAGGTTACGAATAAAAATATTTCTTATAAAAATGGAAAAACGCAGCTTCAATCAGTACATTAAAGTATGAAAATGTTTTTTTTTTCAGTAATAAATATTGCTTATGTGTAAAGATATTTATGCTAATTTGCTAAAACTGTAAGCTACCTTATTTATAGATACTAATAATTTTCACTACATTATTAATTTCTATGACAAAATAAAGATCAAAAATGCAAATAAAAAACTAATGCATATCATATCAAGTTAGTTTATTGTATAAAATGTATATACAACTTGCAATTAATGAATGTGTAGTTAATTAATTTTCTAAAAATGATGAAACTTTTATGCAAAATGATTTTTTAAAACCATTCCAGATGAAATTATATTATTATACTTACTTTAAATACAACCGATTCTTTAATAAAATCGACTTTAGGTATGAGTTTTTGAAAGTTTACCCTGCAACGATTTCAAACATATTTGATTTATCATACATATAAGAAAATCACATTTGATATTATATAAAAGTAAACAATAAGTTTTTTGGTGCATATAGAGAATATAATTATGTATTTTTTTAACATTTAAATAACTTTTTGGTCATGAAACATCTACACGGAGAAAATTTTATTGGAAAAATTACGATTAAAATGTAGTTAACTGAAGGAAATTTTATAATTTAATTATAAACTATACTGTTCATTACAACTGCCAGTGGGTTGTCATTTATATTTAATACCTTGTAGATAGTATCACTATTTATACTTGATTTGTATCACTATACACTTAATTCTGTATTTACACGGTTTTGATTAAAAAAGCTATTTGATTTGAGTTTTAAAGAAAAATATTTTTATTAACCGTAATCTTATAGGATTTTTTTTCTATCTGTTATTTATAAAATATGGGAATTCCCTTTTATAATTTATTTTCATAGCAGTTTAAGTATATATATTTTATTCTTGTACGAGTTTTCAGTTCTTAAACTTGCGATAATTTTATATTTATGTTACTTTTACTTTAAGAATTGAATTGCCTTTTATTTTTATGAAATGAAGTGTGCATGAATGCACATAAAAAATTTATTTATAGTTTTTTTTCTGTATGAAACATTTCACTTTACCTATTTTCTTTACAGGGTTGTAGGATATAGAACTAATCCCACTTTTCTATGTACTTCCTGTCTTTTTTACACGGTTTTTTCTGGAACGTTTCTACCGTATAAAAAGAGAACTAGGTGTATATACTTTTATTATGCATTCTTGTAAAATATGTAAGCGCTCTAAAATCCTGTTGTGAAAAAAAAATGTTTATTGATATAATTATCTACAAATTTACTTTTTTTGCGGACGCCCATGTCATTTTTATACTGGCTACATAACAAATTTTACCATGTACCAATATTTTTTAATTTTTTAAGTGGATAAAAATAAAAAAAATATATATTATCTACTATCAGGGCCATACATTATACATTTTGAGGCCCGATACATATTATGTGAAGCCCCTATCCTCACGAGGTGTGCCTCATACGTATGTTTATAAGTACAGCCTACCACAAAATCTTATTACCTTCAGGCTATGATAAAATATGTAAAAAAATCCCATAAATAATTATTACCTACTGTCAGGACCATACATTATACATTTTGAGGCCCAAGACATATTATGTGAAGTCCCTATCCTCACGAGGTCCACAATTAGTGCCCCATACGTCTGTTTATAGTATAAGTACAGCCTACCAAAAAATATGAGGTTATGTAAAATATGTAAAAAAAATCCCATAAAATTTCCTCCGTATAAATATTAATAAATGTGATATTACCCAATGATTGGTTGTCCGTTTACCGGAATGACTTCCGCTTCTCCTGATATCATTTCCGCTATCAAGTCTTCGCTCATGCCTGGGTCAGGTTGTGAGATAAGCATGTTTTCTAAGCAACCAAATAATAATTAATGTTTATATTGTTCAATTTAATTTTTAATGTGAGTCACGACATAAATGTTTTGGCTGATTTTTTTTACAAAATGACCTTACGTTGTTATTTTTAATTGTTAACCTTTGGCACGATAATTTACATGATATCACTTCATATAACTTTAATGATATCATCTATTCTATGAATAATAATATGTATCATTTAATCGATTACGAAAATTGTTATTTATGTACTTAGATATTATTTATAACTGTCCAATTTTTGTAAACGTATTATTACTACACAGAAAAAATAATGTGTTGGAAAATGTGAGCAATGTAAAAAATCCGTGATCGATTTGGCTCCGATAGAGGTTTTTTGTTAATATAATAATTTTTTATCAATATGGAAATATTCACCTTTATTTTATTGATAAATGTATATTATTATTAACAATGTTCTTATCACGGTGAAAATTTTGTTTCGTGTTGAAAATATATATTTTAAAAACAAAAAAATACTTTATAAGTAATATCACTAAAACCATATCAAAAATTGCACTTTCACTAGTTGGGTGGTGTAAAAAATATTCACACTGATAAATATTTATTAATACAACCATTATGTTTAATCTATTTGAGAGTTTCGTTAGTTGGTGTAATAAATTATTTATTAATTTAACAAATGAAAAGATTTTTAGATAAACATGAAGATATATTTTTCAAATGAATAAAATATTCTCAAAAATATTTTTTTTATTATTATATTATATTCAGGAAATATTGTTATATTAACAAGATAAATTTATTAAGCATTTTTCCATCTCATTTTTCAATTTTCAATAAGATCGAAATTTTTTTCTGTGTAAGCTATTAGTTAGAACAACGATTCTCAACCTCAAGAAAAAATGATAAGAAATATTATTATTAAAAAGCAATATAATACATTTTGACATGTAAAAAATAAAATATACGTTTACATTTACATTGATATAATACACATAAATACTGCACAATGTATTTAATAATTTACTTATCAATATTAAATTAAAAACAAGATTTATAATTATTAGTGTTTCCCTTGGGCCTATCTTGCAGAGCAAAGTTTTTCGAAAGAAGGTTTAATATATTAGAAATTGACACTAAACATTTTTTTTATATTTCAGTGAAAATTATTGAATGGGGGGGGGGGGCGATGAGAATTGTGATTGAAAATTGGGTCGCAAATACTAAAAGGTTGAGAAACGCTGAGTTAGAGGGTTCTAAAGGCCGCATAATTATTTTAGAATGACTAATTCTAATAATATAAGACTAAATACGTGCTTTAATAGTAAATATAGCATATAAGAAATAAAATCGCATTCAATTTGAAATATAATTGCATGCGTGCTATTATAATTTTTATCTGTTCAAACCTAATAATTACATTGCATTATCATCACGTTTATGAACCAGCAGTAATACTATCGGTTGGTTATACTGTCAGCAATAAACACTATACGTATATTATGATAATACATACACTATTATCATTCGATTCCTAGCGATTAAATTAAAGATATAAAAATTTTAACAAGAATTTAATAGTTTTACTATTAACCTACTTGTATTTGATTAAAAACTTCTTTTTCATGGTTTTTATTATAATTTACAATAATGCTAGTATAGGTAGTTAAATTTATGGTACTGTGGACAATTTTTTTTAATATTCAATGGGTTGTAAATAAACTAGGTTTTTTTTATATCAAATTGAAATTATTTTATAATTTTAATTTACTTTTTTATAATTTAAAAATACGTAATTACACTATACAACAAAAAAATCACAGAAATTTGAATAGGTGATTTAGAAGGTATTTGTTATGCCGAAATCGAATTCGTTGCCCAAATGATTCCATCACGTCAGGTTTTTTATATATCCGAACATAAAAGTCCCAAAAATGACGATTTTGGCAATGTTGGGGATTTTATTACTAAGTAGGTAATTTTTTTCTGAAGTTTTCTTTCATGATTTCGAATAGTAACTATCTTTTCTCTTTAAAATGATTTTTTACATTTTACTATGCGATTTTTCTTTACCGAAATATACTACTTTGAAGATATATGTAGTAAAGTTCATTGTATCTACTATACTACACTCTATTAACAAAAATATCATATCTTCAAACTAGTACATCTCGGCTAAAAAAAATCGCACATTAAAGAGGAAAGATAATACTATGTGCTACCGTGACCGAAAACTTTAGAAAAAATCACCTACTTGATAATAAATTCAAGTTCAATATTAACAATTTTATATTCGAGTAAAAATAAACAATCAAAATTATTGATTACTAGTATAAAAAACATTATAATTAACATAAACATATTTATATGTACCTGTTTGAAGCTGCGTTTCTAAATCGCACGAAGTATTTTCAGGACGAGGGTCGTTACAAATTACCTTATTTTCAACAACTTCACACTGCTGTTCTTCAGCAGTGACTTCCACAGGAGTGGTTTCTTGTTGTTCTGTGTCTTGCGAAACAGTTGTCGGTTCTGGAGTAGGTGGTGGAGGTGCCATCATTAACACTGGAGGTTCAAGTTCCGATGGAACTAAACCATTTTCTACTGGGACTTCAATAGTACCTCTGCAACAATTTGTTTATATGTAGACCTGTATTTTGTTTAATTTCTTAAAATAAAATCATTAATAAATTTTAGTACCGATTGAGATAGAATTTTAACCTTAGAGTTGGCGCG
This sequence comes from Sialis lutaria, assembly GCA_949319165.1. Lineage (NCBI taxonomy): Eukaryota > Metazoa > Arthropoda > Insecta > Megaloptera > Sialidae > Sialis > Sialis lutaria. Next base: position 21,844,955 of record OX439243.1, read on the forward strand.
CTTTTTCCGAAAGTAGCTTATACAAAGTCCAATAAAAAGAATATCTCCTTTTTATTTTTAAGGAGGTTAGAGCATTTTTGTCTAGTTAAATGAAAGCAGAAAATAATTGTAAGCTAGTAAAAAAATAATATTAAAAGTACCTACATAGTACAAATTAAAAATGGATCAAAATTTACAAAAAAGTGCAGATACCTTATAACTCCGAATGAAAAGTTATTCCCGGCTTGCAGGATAATTTCATGAGCCTGTGCATGAGTAAGAGCAGATGTGGCTGTGTCGTTGATGCGAACTATCGTATCACCGACTTGCATACCGGCTTCTTCCGCCAAACTCCCTTCGCTCACCTGCAAATTAACAACGGAATAAAAAATATATATGTTTTTAATGAATCTAGGTAATTTGTTCGAATGTAATTTGTTCGAAAGTAATTTGTTCGAAAGTAATTTGTTCGAAAGAAATTTGTTCGAAGGAACTTTGTTCGAAGGAATTTTGTTCGAATGGAAATTTGTTCGAATGGAAATTTGTTCGAATAACATTTGATCGAACGGAAATTTGTTCGATTTTTTTAAATTATTTTAAAAATATGTGACAAAATGTAGACTACGAAAATCTTATATATTTGTCACGTGTAAATTAAAAAATATACGTGTAATTAATATGTTATTAATTACAAATAATTAGCTCAGGGCCATATTTTTTTTTTACAAATTTTATTATAAAATACAAAAAAAAAAACTTAAAAACTTTAAAATGTGTACTTAGGAATATGTTTTTTTATAACTAAGAATTATATTGTTCTTATCGTAATTGGCCTCAAATTGTTAAGGGTGTTGCTTATAATAATACAGCCCTGAGCTAATTATCTGTAATTAATAACAAATCAATTACACGTATATTTTTTAATTTACACGTATAAGATTTTCGTAGTCTACATTTTGTCACATATTTTTAAAATAATTTTAAAAATTCAAACAAATTTCCGTTCGATCAAATTTTATTCGAACAAATTTCCATTCGAACAAATTTCCATTCGAACAAAATTCCTTCGAACAAAGTTCCTTCGAACAAATTTCTTTCGAACAAATTACTTTCGAACAAATTACTTTCGAACAAATTACATTCGAACAACTTTCCGGATACGGTTTTTAATACCTTCTAATATTTCATTATTTACTCAATATGTATTTAGTATTATATAAGGGTTGAAATCAGAAGTAGAGATGAGTAAAGTAGCCAGAAGTTGAAAATGTTAATATTTTAATGCCATCATAGGCGCCACCTAGACATTTTCCAGGATGATAGAATTTGTTCATCTAATATTAATACCTATTAAATAGGGTTACAAATGAGAAGAAAGTCGAGTAAATTTTGTTTCGTCTTGGTCTCAAATTTTACAAATAACAGTCACGTTTCTATCTCGTTTTATAAAAATTTCATTTTTTTTTTATAAAAAATACTTATTTCTTTTGTAAAAATAAATGTATGTAATTAACAAAGAATTTTTGAACAATATCAAATAGCAAATTTGTTTAGAAGGACAGTACCTAATCACCCCCTATAATTACATAAATAGAAAATGAAGCAAAAAAATTCACACGTCGAAAGAATGAATTGAATTTTAAGCACCAAGAACCTAATAGAAAATAAACTTGCCCTATTTACTTGTTGTCTGGCGCCAATATATGTAATCAGTACGTCACTGATAAATACATATTTATAGTGTACAGCTATCAAAATTGTTAAGCAAAAGAATTCACATTTAGATGTAAATAGAATAAAAAAATTATAATAAATAATTAAAAACAAATCTTACTTTAATGACGGTTAGAGGAGTGTCAAAATCCGCTCCTCCAACTAACCGGAACCCCCAGGGTGTGTTGTCGAATTTAGAAAACTTTAGCTCAACAGCCATGTTTTCTTTTCCTAAAAATGATAATATTGAATTAATTTTTTTTTAAATATACATATTGATAAAAAACAAGAAAGTACAAGTTTTAAAAAATCTGATCATATTTCGCGAAAATACACAGAATTGAAAAACACCAAAATTTCGATATTGTTTTTGATCACTTTAATTGCTGAGCAGTATAAATAAATATGGACATTGATAATATGTATTTCTTTATGAAACATACATACATATTATTTTGTTGCTTATACAAAATTATATACACTAATGTAAATATTATGAATATGTTATATTCAACACTAATATTTCCATATTATTTTAAATTTTGGTACTGTTTTTTAAAATGCCGGTTGATTGTTTTTGCAAAATTTCTGAAATTGTAGAAAAAACATGTAAATATAAAAAAAAATAAATTATTAACATGTGTCAAAAATCACCCAATTTTTCGATAAATCATTTGAAAAAAAGGTGATCACTGATCATGGTTACTTAAATTAATAAGATATTTTAAACGTTATATTGTAATAATATGTACAATTCTTTATTAAATGTTTACTATGATTCTTATAATAATGGCAGTTATAGGTTTTTTAGTTCTAATTCAAGATTTTTCATTTCAAATTCAATATTTGAAAATAAATTGATATTTATTTTTTTATTTTTTAAGCTGAAGAAACTAAGTATTTTTAAACAAAACAAATATATTGTTAAACGCTATATAGCCGGTTTAACAATATATTTGTTTTGTTTAAAAATACTTAGTTTCTTCAGTTTAAAAAATTAAAAAATAAATATCAATTTATTTTCAAATATTGAATTTAAAATGAAAAAAATTTAATTTGAAATGAAAAAACTTGAATTAGAACTAAAAAACCTATATATGTATATGCTGTGGTACATTTTAGAAACAAAAGATTTTAGCAAATTTTCCATTAATGTTAAACCTTCCCGGAAAAAACTGTAGATCTGCAGAAGTCTACTCAGATCTCGACATATCTGCATTTTGAGAAACATAATATTTTCACTGGTTTGTTGTGGAGACTTGCAAAGATCTACAATGACTTACAAAGATCTAAAATGATCTACAAAGATGTCTAAAGATCGTTGTAGATCGTGATAGTGATTAACTTTGAAAATTCATGAAAATCATTAATATTTAACGTTACAATCTCTTCAGAGATCTTTGTAGATCGTTGTAGATCTTTGTAGATCATTTTAAGATCTTTGTAAACTGTTGAAGATCTTTGCAAGTCTCCACAGATGAAAAACCAGTGAAAAATATAAAGTTGTCTCAAAATGCAGATCTGTCGAGATTTTCAAGTAGAATATTCGTATCGAATTTAAACTTTGTATTGGGTTAGAGGAGGTCAAGATAAGTAAGAAAACAATTATTTTAGCTGCGGTAAATGTTTAAGGGGGTAGAAACCTCCCTATGAAAATGTGCAAAATAATCATATTTTTTCAAATAACTCTGAAACTAATGAAAATTTTAGAAAATCTACAATACAAAATTTTCATGATTTTTTATGCTCTTTCGAATGGCGATAGTCAAAATTCGAAAAAAATAAACCTATGAAATGTAGGTGGGAGGTGGGGGTTAACGGTTTAATTTTTTCGAATGTTGACTATCGCCATTCAAAAGAGCATGGAAATTTTGTATTGTAGATTTTTTAAAATTTTCATTAGTTTCAGAGTTATTTGAAACAATTTGATTATTTTGTACATTTTAATAGGGGTGTTTCACCCCCTAAAACCGTTTTACCGCAGCTATGATAATTTTTTCTTACTTACTTTGACCTCCTCTAACTATATACAAAGTTTAAACTCGATACGAATTTTCGACTTGAAAAGGTTCCCTTCTGCAGATCTACAATTTTTCCCGGGTTATATTTTCATAGAAAAAATAATAGCCAAGTACCATGTTAAATTTCCTTTGGCTTAATAAACATAATCAATACAGTACATAAAAAAATATAAGAAAAAATAAATACTTACAAAAAGCACCAACCAATAAAACTTAAATACGAACCACTTATTCCAGTACGAAAATAACAAAACCAAACACAGCACACTTGAGAGATAAAATCTCACTGTAATAGTCCCTATTGCATCAATGCAATGTATGTCGCGATAGAGCAGCTAGGAATAAATCAGGAGTGAAGTCGCGTACGGCCGCGGAACCACCTGAATGTCAATCAGACGCCGCAATTAGACCAAATTGTCACTGGGACACCAGGGATGGGCAATTGTTGCTGGTAATTCGTGCACGGTTCTACGAATTTGTTTATTGTACTTTCTTTATGGTAATTTTGATTGTGAAGAATAGTTTTCATTTTTAATATCAGAAGTTAAAATGGCTTTAAATGTTTTTTTTTTATAAAATTAGCTAGATTCCAATGCGTTATCGCCATAAGTGGGCATTAACTCGTTAATCCGTTAATCGTTAATTAACGAAGTTAACAAAATGGTTAACGGATTAACTTTTAAGTTAACTCAAAAAAATGTTAACGCTTTTGTTAACTTCCGTTAACTTTAGTTCATTACATTGGTTGTTTGATGAAAAGTACATAACAAAGTTGTCGAAATAGCTAAAAAAAGGTCTTCAAACATTTTGGATGGTTAACTTTTTAACGGATTAACTTTAACTTTCGTTAAATTTTCAAATTTTCGGTTAACTTTAACTTTCGTTAAATTTTCAAATTTTCGGTTAACTTTAACTTTCGTTAAATTTTCAAATTTTCGGTTAACTTTAACTTCCGTTACATTTTCGGAATTTTAACGCTTGTCATATATCTGTACAATTTTAAGTTTAAGTGAAACTAAAGTATCACTTTGACTACCACCTAAATTTAGGTGATACTTAACGACTTAAGGATCACTTCAAACGTTGGTGCAACAATTTTAAATTTTTATGTGTTCCACAATCACTAAGTTTAAGCGGTGAGATCGGCCATTAATTTTAAGTAGTACAGTGATGCCTCGAAAAATGTACGTAATTCGTTCCAGGAGCAAGTTCGTTAAGTGAAACGTGAAGTTCGGGCGACTTCGTGATACGTGCAGGAGCGTTCGGGCGGCAAAATGAAATACGATGCAGTCCGTTGTGTGAAGCAAGGTTCGTTGTGTGAGTTGCATAATTAACAAACAGAAAATTGGTTGTGCGAGGTATCACTGCATTTTGTATGTTAAAATTCGAATGCTTTAAGGCGACTATTACACTATCAAAGAAATGTGATAAAATTTCTTATATTTGATCAAATATTTATCAAAAATCTTATTTTATATCAAAAAACATATTTATTTGATAGTGTAATAGCCGCCTAACAAATAAGAAAATCATTTTTATCCTAAAAAAACTTTTCCTTTTAAAGACAACTTTTTTTATATTTTGTATATCTTTTTAAAGTTTTAGTTTTTCAAGCTTTTATTTTTTAGAAGATATGTTTGATTTTATAAAAAAATAATTTCATTCATGAGTTCTTTTCAGATTTAATCATATCAAAATGACTGATTTTAATTAATAAAATAAGCCACAAGTATTCAATTATCTATGATTTTTATGCTAATTTGTCCCTACGTGTCTAGTTAGTTTCCCTGGCCATATTTAACAATCTGATCACATATTTGCTAATAGACTATTCGAAATGCGTATAGATGTTATTTTTAAACAATATGAAATAGAAATTGATGTGTTTATTTCAATTAAGAAAAGGAAAAAGAAAGAACTTAATGTGGGTTATTATTGAACCATGCCTTACATATTTATTTACTGGAAGTAAATAGTTTGGTAAATACACTTTCTTGATTCAAATTATGCTAAAATCGGTGATATATTAAACATTTAGCGCCCTACATTTTATACATGGCATTTTTTGGCAAGAACAAAACCAAATAATGCGGCCATGGATTATTTAACAGTGCAGCCAAAATACTATTAATAAAAAATCGAACGTATTTTAATTAATAAATTGATAGAAATTATCGTTTTTACTTTCGTATATGTATGAAATATATAAGTACATATATGTAAGTACATATCTTAAAATATAAGTACATATCGCACCCCGTAAAAAAGTGTCACAACCCAAAAAAAGTAGTTTGGCGGAAATAGGAATAAATTAAATTATAACAATTTAGGTAATTTAGTATAGGAAAAGGACTCATACACAATATTTAATTTTAATATTTCAGTATTCCTGTGATGTTTGAAAAATAGTAACTATTAAAATGCTGACAATGAGTGATTAAGTATTAAAAAAAATGTGACATTTTTTAGAATATGTTAGTTTTGACGGTAGGTACACGAAGTACATTAATGACATTTTTAGTAGAAATATATAGTAATTTGGAATGATTCTACATATTTATCTCAAATATGACATTTTTTGAGTTGTAACACTTTTTTGCGGGAGTGCGATATTGTAATATGTATTTTAACATTCTATTTTTGCTATGATTTCTGTATTTAGGCACTGTAACTCGAAAAAGATAATACGTAGAAGGATGAAATGTTATATTTAAGTTTAATAATAATATTATAATTATATTTAAATATGAACATTAAAATTACAGTCATGGTAATTCTTATTATTATTTAAGTGCATTTTTCAGCCAAAATGATGAAAACCGTATCCTTATCAATTATTTATTCTGTCTTATTATCTAAATATATACAGATATAGGCAACTATCTTTTCATTTGAGTGATATGATAAGTCTATAAGATAAACAACTATGAATTTAAAAAATACATAATACTGAATTTTAACCAGATAAATAATTTGTGCAATTTAAAATTGCTATGACATAATATACTAAATCAATGTTTTTTATTTATTAAAAAAAAATGCCACGAGACTCAATACTTCACGTCTAGATGGCGCTGATTTTGTTGTTTCTCATTTGTTTTGAGCCGGTTTTAATTCAGGTCAGAATGATAATTTGATATTCAAGCAAGTTTAATGAACGATATAAATAACAGTAAACCAACAATAATCATAAATAGATCTATAAAAAACATTACGGTTCTTTTATTATCCAAAACATAACTGAAAATTAAAATAGATATGTGTTATTGTAGGACACAAGAATTTTAAAATTTTATGTTTTATTTAAAAATAAATTAAAATATAAATACAAAAATAAATAATAATAAATACAGTACAAATCATACGTAATTAATAATTACTTTAATTAAATCAATATGGCATTAATTGTCTTCGAATTATTCTGGTTTTTCATCTGTTGGCTTGATTTCGTTATTTTCATTTTTCACAGGAACATCTTCAGAAGGTGCGGTCTCACTTGGGGTACTCGTTAGTTTAAATGGAATGTTATCTGTTGGTTTGTCTTCAGGTTGTTCTACATCTGCGGAAGGTTCTGGATCAGCTGGAGCTTCTGGAACTACTGGATCTGCTGGAGCTGCTGGAGCGGCTGGAGCTGCGGCAGCGGCTGGAGCATTATTAGTTGGTCTTTGGAATAAATTCGAAAAGAAACTACTGATTAACTGGCCAGGTGCGGGTGAAGAAGCGTTATTATTGTTTTGTTGGAATAATCCCTGGAAAAATCCACCGACTCCTCCGCCCTGGTTCAACTGCGGTGCATTTAAACTCGATTGACTGAAAATGTTGTTCACATTTGAAGCTAAGTTATTCCACCCACCGGCAATAGCTTGGAATGGATTTTGGGGTGATGGAGGCTGTTCATCACTTTGTGTCGAAGGTGGCTGTTGTGAAAAAGCGTTGCTTATACTTTGTCCAAATTGATTGATATTGCTTTGAATCGTAGACTGGAGCGCTTGTAAGATATTAGTAGAGTTTGCTGGGTCGTTTGCTGCTTGTGGTTGAGTTAACGCGTTAAACGCATTGTTGATGTTACTTGCAAAACCGTTCAATCCATTGTTAAGTGTATTTTGTATAGCGTCTAGAACAGGGCGCGCAGGGGGAGGGGAGTCGCTAGAAGTATTCTGGCGCAAACCATTAATAGCTCCATTCAGTGTTTCTCTGAAAGCGGTTATTTGGCTATTGATCCCGTTTTGCATAGAGACAAAAATATTCGATTGATCAGATTGAACTGCATCGTTTTCAACCTTTATCCCATTAGGCGCATTAGTGGTTGGTGTCAATCTATTCGCAAGATTTTGAACGATGTTTGATGGACGTATGGTGTTTATAGCGCTAACTACTGATTGTTGGATTGAAGCCAGAGGACCTGGTCGCGCTGTAGTTGTTGTCGTTGTCACTTCAACATTTGGTTTGCCAGTCGGCGTATCTTCTGCAGCATCTGATTGCGGTTCTTCATTTGTTTCGGGATTTGCTTGCTTCAAGTAAGGTACCTGTGCTGGGTGACTTTCTGATAACCGTAAAGTTTGCGCGATTTCTTCTTCAGTTGGTGTGATTTTTACTTCTTCTGGTTCTTCAATTTTTTCCACTTCTTCAGATTTCAATTCTTCTTTCTTCAGTACTTCAGCTACCTCTTCTTTTACCTTCATTTCGTCTTCTATTTCATTTGCTTCATTTACTTCAGATGCTTCTGGTGGAAGTAAATCGATAGCTACTGCTGGGATCTGTTCCTTTGTATCTTGGACGACTTCTACGACGGTTTCTGCAGGAACTACGACCTCCGCTTGATAAACTGCTTCAGGAGCATCTCCAGGCTTCTTCACTTCTTCTAGACTCTTGAGGTAAACATTCGGGTAGACTGTTTCAATTGGTATTGTTTCATACACAATTCTAACGGGTATTTCTTGCGGCCAGGGTCTCGCGCTGCGTAGAGAGCGTGCATCGACGGCGGAGAGCGCGAGTATTGAGAGCACAAACAGCACCGTACCCCTCATGATTGTGACTGCGGTTACTGAACTGCCAAATCGGGTCTTTTATAAGCCCGACGCCACCACACACGGTCAAGGCACGGAGATGCGCGAACACGCCAATCCGGTTTCATGTCCGATCAAGCGTCCCCGCCTAAGAGTTATCCGTAACAGTTTCTTGCGGAGTGCCCCGCTGCAGATCGACAGGCCTGTATTCGTTACAGTTATTAGCTATTCAGATGTAAAAATTATTTACTGATTTTCTATTTTTCATAACCAGAATATTTGTCGTTGTTATAACTGTTAAAAGTTTCATTACATGATGTAGTGAATATTTCTGAAAATTTCTATTGAAGAAGCTTTGAAACTTGCACTGGTATTTTTAAGATATGAAAAAATTAATATAAATTTTATAAACCCTATTAATTAATTAACACAATATACCTATATTTTGAAAACAATCATTTTTTTTATTTCATAAATGTTATATTTTATGAAATATGTTCAAAATTTCAACTTATAATCAAAATGAGTATATTTTTTATTTATAAAATAAAAAAATACACTGCCGTATAAAAGTCTTTGGACACCTGTGATTTTGAATGTAAATATACAGATTTCAGTCAAAAAAAATCCCCAAAATAGCGAAAAGAATAAGTTTACTCGCAGTCAAAATAGTAAAAAAACAATTTTTCGTTAGCTTGAAAGACACTGTCCGTCAATACTGTCAAATTGAGTAAACCTGATCTTTCAGGCAAGTCAGGCATATAATTCAAAACAGTGTATATACTTAGATAATTATATAAATAAAATTCAAAGCAGTTTTCGCCAAAAAATAAATTTATATATTATCAACGCATAAACAAAAGGGCAGCTGCACCTTCTGGACTCGACACTTCACTTCTGAAAATGATCACAAGTTGTTGGTCGAAACGTTAAGTGATGCAAAAGTGCGGCACGGGATAAAACCCAAAAATCAAAAGTTTAAACAATTGAACAACCGCGAAAAACATAAAACATATTAATTAAATATCATATTGTATCTAATAATTAAATACACATATACAATCTATGGTACTTAAGTAAAACTGGGTAACTCGAATAAATTAAGGTAATTTTGAGTTATCTATATTGATAGGAATATGACATATTTGATATGTATCGGAATAATTTTTTTCTTGGTTTCAGTTAGGTCAGAATCTAATAATTTTGAATACGGCTTCAGTTTTGGATATCAAAATCTAATTATTTCGGATAACTTCCCTAATCTTCATGTATATGTCCAGTTTTTTACGATATTTTAATACTATAGATACCTAATGCGGTGTTTACACCGTAAAAACAAAATGGAAAAATCGTGTCTTTAAAATACTTCGTATTTAAAAATGTATAGGGTTTATTACTTTTTTGTCAAAAAAACACCGTGTTTCTGTTTTGCTTTCTCGGTGTAAACACCGCATAAGTATACTACAATGTATGTTTAAAATAAATGTTTGTTTTTAAAAACTGAAAAATGGATTTATCGATTTTTCTACTGCTTCTATAAAATATAAATTGATTTTCCTGTTTTTTATCGCTTCCAAAAACTTTAAATTGATTTTTATACTTTTCTATTGCCTTCGAAAACTTAAAATAAATTCATTTCACGATTTTGTTACTGCATTTAAAAACATAAAACTTGTTTTCCAATAATTTCAATAATAAAATCAAAAATGTATAAGCCAGCCCTGTACTGCTATGCAAATACATGCATACAATACGTATTGTACAAGTATAGCTAAAATATTTCATGTTTCTATAAAATCTTGTACATCTACCTACTCTGTATAATAATTTATATTTATCATAAAATACAACTCGCTTTTATTTTTTAATATAATATCATTATACTTAACACTTAAACTGTCTTATTTATTGATTAATACTTATTTATAAGTAAGCAAATGGATGATCTAATATAATAAATTTAATTACATCATTTAATAAGTATACCTACAAAAAAAAACAATTAAAAATAGATTGAAGAATACCTTGAAATACAAGGAACTAAATTATTATATGTATGTTTCTCTAAAAACAATCGTGTAATAAAATATTATTAAACATTAATGTTTTCGATACATCATACGTCTTAATAATTATATTATTAATTTACTATCAAATGATTTATTATCTTATTTGAATATTAAGGTACTTATTTTAACTTATAGTACCAGAAAAAAAGTAATAGCAAGTATTTATATGGATATTAAACATATTTACATATGAATCGTTCAGAAAATAACACAACTACACTGAAAAAATTTAATGTAAATTTTTAACATAAAAAACATGTTAACGAGAGGACGAAATTGCATTCTGTGAAAAATTAATCGGTAACGTAGTAATATTTCATACCAACAGTATCAAAAATTACTTTACCGTATGTGGAATGATAGTAAATGCACTGCTATATTTTATTATTTATTTATTATTATAAAACTTTAATAATTATTTTAACATGTTATTAATAGTCAGAAAATTTAATTAACATTTTTATTTATTTACAGTGCATAGAAATGGAAACAAAATAAAAAATTGCATAAATTGATGAAAAAAATTTTGATCCTAGAAACTTTTAACGCACCCTTCATGGTAAAATTTAAAAAAACGTCTACTACAATTCAATATACTGTATAGCAGTTTCTATGACGGCGATAGGCCAGATTTGAAAAGTAATATAGAAACATTGTAAAATTATAGAGAATGTACTTACGTGAAATTTTCATATATATGCAATAAATTAAATTAAAGAATAGCGTATATTACTTTTTCAGAGGAAATAAATTTCAATAGGTACTATGTTAAAATTTACCAGTATTTCATTGTAATTTTTCATTTATTTTATTTTAAATTCTACCGACTTTTCTGTTAATTTTTTTCAGAAGTTGATTCTGTCCTCAGGTTCACAGTATTTTCTGTTAATTTTTAAAAGAATATTCTCTCCGTGTATAAAAAAAAATTATTAGAAAATTAGTAGGTCACATGTTTTTTTTGTATATCATATATAATTATAAAATATAGTATTATTCTAAATTCAAAGTATGTATTAAAGTAGTTTTGACCAAAGTATAAATGAAGTACGTGACATTTGTATAACTGAACTAATGCACACTTGTTTTTTTCTACTCAATTAACAGTAAATTTATCTTACATGTATTATAAATTAAATTCAAATTCATGAAATTGTATACATAGCTATAATATCACTTTTGAATACATCGTATATCTTCAAAGAACTTTTAAACATGTCAGTTGTAATATAATACGAAACGTTGACAAAAGATATGAATAAAGAGACATAGCTTTTTATTTCTTTAAATCGTAGATAACAACCGGGCAGTTTAAGTTATTAATTTGGCCTATGAAGATATTTTGATTGTAATTTTTTCATGGAAATAAATAACTTAAAATCAGCAAATTACTTTTTTTGCTTCAAATCTTATTGTTTCATGCCATTAGTTTACAGAAATATTTGAATATATAATTTGCATACCTCCAAAAACTAAATAATATTTTTATTAGATCGATTATTTGGTGCAGTCCATTTGGTCATGACAGAAAACAAAAATCGTTTATTTTAATTTTTTTCACCTTCCTAGGATTGCAAGTTCTACCGTTATTGACAAAAACTAAATTCGTTAGTCTATAGAAAATTATTTTTTACTACTTAAACTATGAAAATTACGTGATAAAAATAGATACATGCCTAACCCTAAAGTTTCACTTTTAGGTCCAGGGATTTGATGCAAGAGCCGCCAAAATTGATCTTTTTATAAATTATATGGATCAATAAATCAATAATAATAACTTAATTGTGTTTTCAGAAATGTTATGAAAATTTAATAAAAATGATATAATTCAATAGTATTCGCCTAGCTATTATTTCAGGCCTACAATTTATCGAGTTAAAATTAAATTATAAGGGGGTGATAAAAATATAATTTTACACACAAGCTATCACATGAAATACAGCGGCGGTAATTACCCCCCCCCCCCCCATCCATCTAGATAAACTTGGTATTAAATATCATAGTAAAATAAATATTAAGTTACGCCTTCCCTGCTCATTACTGGAGTATATAAGTTTAATTTTTAATTCGAAATGTAAATTTATTCCTGTGACATATGAGTGTCTGCATGAGGTGGCACCCCCTTACCTTAACTAAATATTGTTCTCCCCCCTTTGGAAAATTCTGTCCCTATACTGTGATAAAAAAATATACTTTATTGACGTATATTTGCGAATATGTTATTTTTTATTTTAAAATTAACGAATAAATTATTAGTAAGTGTGAACTTCTGTCATAAGAAGAAAACTTTTCCAGAAATAATGTTATTTGAATATTTTATCAACTTTTGTGTGTTTATAACACTTAATTAAATGTTTTAGTTAAAGGTTGTTGACTCACTTCGACAGTTGTAAGTGAAAATTATTTGAAAATGAATAAACAAATATATTATCTATACGTTTAACCTGATTTCTTGATATTAACATTAACAATCAAAGTATATTTATATATTAAATATTATTATTATTAATTTATTTATTACTACAGTTATAAACATCTCTATAAATTATTTTCACAAAACGGTCATAAATAATAGTCCGTAGAGCAATTAAGAAATCAAAATTAACTACAAATTTCCTTTATTTTTTAGTGCACTATAACGAAATCGGGAAAATAAAACAGTTATGGAATCAACACTGTGAATGTCTGTCTGTCTGTCTATCTGTCAAATTTGATATAATTATATTAGATTGAACCCAACAGTAGTCTTAATTTTATGTTTTTAGCGTTCATTGAGAGGGGGAAAGTTATTCTTAAATAAATATAATTGAATAAACTGAAAAATTATAAAATTATATGTTAGGTATAGGTAACATGAAAAAAAACAAATCCAGTTGAAAAACTGACGTTTATCAGCAAGTCGTGTCATCATTGTGTCAAAAAATTCCACACTTTTGTTTTTATTTTAGTTTGGTACATTTTTGAAAACGAAAAAAATAATGAAAAAAAAACAGAAGAGTTGATTTTTTTTACACAATGATGACACGACTTACTGATAAACGTCAGTTTTTCAACTAGTTTTTTTTTCACTTTATAACCGTTTTGAAAATGATTTTAATCTAATCTCAATATAATTGTTCAAATGATCATAACTCTTCGAAAAAAAATTGTAGAGACCTCGGCGATCCCGCGTTGTTTTTGTCTTGGTAAGCCCTTTCAAATGAGCCCTCACTCAATCCCATGTACCATTTAAGATTTCTTTGCTCCCCCCTCCTCCTGCTTCCCGGGGATATGCTGGTGGGTGTTTTTGTGGTTAAATAATAGATTTAGTGATCCCATTGTATCTCTACAAATTTCAATCTTATAAGTAAAACCATTCAAAAGTTATTTAGGTGGCCCCAAACTTTTGGAAAGCACTGTATTCTGTATATTAAGTGTAATAAAAAAATATTATATATTTTTCAATTTGACAGCTTCGTTTCTAATTCAAATTAAATTCAACACAAATAAAAATATTAAAAATCTTTTCACAAATACTACGAATCAATTAATATTTCTTAGAAAAAAAATGAACGCACTCTTTTTACTTATATCAAGGATACAATAAGAAAGTTCATAACATAGGTGCCTATATAAATTGATTTTCATTCCATAAATTAGCATAATTCATGAGTAGGTACATTTTCTGAGTATTGAAAATTATATTTGCACTAATAACAAGTTCTATACAACACTAATTTGAAATTCTTCTTAAAAACTTTTTAGCACCTGTTAAAAAAACACAACAAAACTGATTCATAAAATATAGTAAAAAAAAATACTACAAATATATAAACATTCGCATATAATAAAAAAACAATATAACGGTAAACAAGTTGAAATAAATACATTGCATATATTACTTTTATTTTGGCAATATAGATACTTATTTCGTCGTTCTTGTTTTCAAATTGGCATGTTAAATTTATTGGCATTAAAAAAATTTCCGTGAATATATTACTTTTATTTGATGAATAAATTTTTAGTGCGATCAATTACTTTTAAGTTGTAAAATTTGTAGTAGATATGTATGTGTTTTATTAGAAGATAATCTATAAAATTATAATTAACGTCCCATGTTTTTTTTGACACATGACAGCTGTCATATTTCATGTCGTATGTAAAAAATATTAGATTTTGATTAAATTGTTCGAAAATTCATATAAACTACCTTTTAAATGCGATTAGTGTGAACATAGTTGTCAACCAAAAGTAAATTTGATTGAACATTAATTAACTCATTCTAATAACCGTCCTTTTAAATCAGTGGTTCCCAACCTTTTGTTAACCAGGGACCACTTTGATATTATTATTAGCAGGGACTACAAGGTTAAAACATATATATTTTTTAATAGATTTGAAATGAAATAACTAAAAAAAATAAAGGTCTTCACATTTCATTTTTATGTTTTTTGTGCATTAAAGACCCTATACAAAGGTCGCCAATAATTGAAAGTTTATTCAAACTTTGAAATCTTTTATAGGGACCATTTTTTACCCCTCACGGACCACCGGTTGGGAACCCCTGTTTTAAATGCAAGTGCAGTGTGAATATAGTTATACAAATTATTCAAGTTTGGAAAAACAAATAAATTAATACATATAGCTTTTTAATAAAAATTGGGTAATAGATTGGATACTCGCGAATTTGAAAGTTTATATTATTCTTACGAGTATATCAAAAGGGCTCTATATAAATAAATGTTGATTAAATGAAAAATGACATGACAAATAATGAAATTCATTATTTATATAGTTATTTATGCTTTTCTTTCTTGTTTTCTTATCTTTAAGTTGATATTTCTATAACAAATTGAAGTTTGACGCATAAAATGTCACTAAAAATTTTTGAATTTTAGATTTTGTTAAAAGTATGTTTATTTTATAGAAAAAGGCGTGAAAAGTTGAAATTTTCAAACCGCAGGTCTGTATCTCATAAGGTTCTCGAGATATGGCCTCTCAAAGTTTTAATTTTTTCAAAATTTTGGAGAAAAATAGTCATAACTTTTGAACGTGTGGCTAGATTTGATTTTTGTTGACAGATTTGAAATCAGCGTGTCAAAATCTATATAATGACATGTATAATACTTCAAAACTCGTTAAAAAAAATTTCGCGAAAAATCGAAAAAATTCAAAGGGGTATACCTTAAAAAAATGTCGATTTTTAACAAAAAATTTTTTGTCGATTTTTGAAGTATTATGCATGTCATCATATAGATTTTGACACGCTGATTTCAAATTCGTCAACAAAAATCAAATCCGACCACACGTTAAAAAGTTACAGCCATTTTTCTCCAAAATTTGGAAAAAACTAAAACTTTGAGAGGCCATATCTCGAGAACGGTTAAAGATACAGACCTGTGATTTGAAAATTTCAACTTTTCACATCATTTTCTATATAATAAAATAAGCATACTTTTAACGAAATCTAAAATTCAAAATTTTTGAGCAATATTTTATGTGTCAAACTTCAATTTGTCTTAGAAATATCAACTTAAAGATAAGAAAACAAGAAAGAAAATCATAAATAACTATATAAATAATAAATTTCATTATTTTCCATGTAATTTTTCATTTTATCAACATTTATTTTAGAATATGAAATCATATTTTATGTGAAAACAATCCAACGAGATTTTCAGTGTTTTTTAAATTTGAATATAAACGATTTGGTACAACTTTTTCGCTCTCCTGTAAAATTAGTCATTTTGGACTTACAATTAGTACACTATCACTTTAAGACGACGATATACATAGATATATATATATATAGTTGAAAAGCAACAAAAATTAAAACTTTAAAATAGAAATAATTATCATAGACTCCTGGAATACTAAAGACCCTTTATAAACTTCCATAATAGTAATAATAATAATAACAACTTTATTTCGAGAATCGTTCCCATACACGATATGAAATACGCGAGATAAGAAAAGGTAAATATACAATATGACAAATAAAAGAAAAATATTAAATTAACATAATTGCAATGTGAAGAATATGTATTTATATTATATACAGCTGCAGAAGCAATTTAAAATCCTGTATTGTAATATTCATCCATACAGTACAGATTTTTAGTTAATAATTTGTTATAACAGTTTTTCTGAATTCATTGTAATAGACCGGGAGGCAGCAACCAAAATTTGGTCATCATAGCAGCCCGCAAAATTTGTTATGATAATTGTTAATTTAGTATAGCTGTATATTAAAAGTAAATTGTCAGTCATAAAATACGCTGCTTTTACCCCTGATAGGTTGTCAAAGTCGTCAAGTTTTTGACCTATATAGGGTGACATATAGCAATCTGACAGATAAATACATTTTGATATATATCATGTTCTCCAGATCAAGAAAATATAGTTTTCTGACGCCTACGCCACTGCTTAAATAAAGTAGAGTGAATTAAACAAAAAAAAATGACCCAAAAATATTGTTTTTAGCAGCCCGTCAGATATTTAAGATTTAGGGTGATTTGATTATTACAAAAACAGAAATATGTATATCTGACGTATTCACCGCTGCGTTTTTATTTTATAGCGGGACAATTTTTAACAGCACGTCAGATGTGCATACTATTTTGTAGAATAATGTCCCCTTATGCAAAAAATATATACATCTGACGCGTGAAGTGCTGCATTTGATTTGGAGAGCTCAGCCCGTCAGATAATTTCGTAGCTCAGGCAACATAAATTTTTTTTACTGTTGTAAAAACAATTTTTTTAGTGGTTAGGCTTGATTTGTTTGACCTTTTTTTGGAAATACATAATAATAATAATAATAATAATAATAAAAATAAATACACTCATTAATTGGTTATTTTTTTACATATTTAAATTGTTATATAAAAATAAAGCAACAACTGAGGTGTCAGATACAGTTATTTTCTTGCTCAGAGAACTTAAATCTATTGAATAAAACAGATTTTGAACGGGCGGCTATATATATGTCGGTCATTTTTTTTTACATGTTTCAATTGTTATAAAAAAATAAAGCAACTATTAAGGCGTCAGATGTTTATATGGCAGTTCATAAAAAATCAAAATTTACAAGTTTTATAAATATCTGACGGGTTGCTATGAATTTTTTGCCTATTTTTTTTACATCTCTGACGGGCAGTCCTATCTAAAGGCAGCGTCCTTTGATCTTAGGACCTATCTAGCTGAGTTCCCTATATCCCAGTTAACAAATTTCATAACAAAGGCGGGCTGCTATGATGACCACATTTGGTCGTTGCCTCCCCATCTATAAGGTAGATCTTTAACTTGGTTTGGAATGTGGTTATAGACCCTAACCATTTGGTTTAAAGGACTATTTTTAACAATATTGATAGTGGAGAATGTTAGTGAAAGATTATGTTTATTCCTAGTAGGATAAGCATGATCATTATTTAAAACAAGTTTTTATATTTATTTATAAAACCCAGATCGAAGTATATCAAGACATTGACAAAAAATTATGAAGCAGCATCGTCCATATTTCATTGTAATCCAAAAATAGAACCGCGTAAGATCTGGCAACAATTAACGCACTATAATACTAGAATAGCATAATAAATCTATGTATAGCTACATTATTTATCTGAATAGTATTTTTACTATTGATTTATCTTAGTGGTCATTGGGATACTTGAACAGACCGTTATGTGCACTAGATTGGTCAATGCAGTAATGCACCGGGCAAATGTCGATATCAGGAGTGTATTTAAACAATACCAGTCGTTCAGAAGACAAAACGACCAATTTCGCAACATAAAAACAACTTATTTAAATACAGGGTGATTCATTTAACCTGGAATTTTGTATATGTCGAGAACTAAGTAAAATAACGAAAAATGGTTCAGACAAAAGTTATAAGGTATCGAAAGGGTCAAATATTGGTGACCTTGGATTTCACCTTGATATTTATTTTCATGGTCAAATGAATGTCAACTTTAATTTTTTAAATAAAAACCTGTATTTTTTATTGCATATTCGTATTATACGGGAAAAAACATGTAACTTTTGTACAAAAAGTTTTTTTTAATGTATTTTTTTGTTTCTAACGAAATTTCTATGTACTTGCTATTTGCGTCGTTAATTTAAAATTACTAAATAATTTTACTTTTTATAAGGTCGATTAATTCCAGAATTACGTCAAAAGTAGTTTAATAATCGACTGGATAAAAAGAAAAATTATTTAGTAAATTGCAAGTGCATGGAAATTTCGTTAGAAACAAAAAAATTTACATTAAAAAAAAACTTGTACAAAAGTTACATGTTTTTTCCCGTATAATACGAATATGCAATAAAAAATATAGGTTCTTATTTAAAAAATCAAAGTTGACCTTCATTTGACCATGAAAATAAATATCAAGGTGAAATTCAAGGTCACTAATATTTGACCCTCTCGATACCTTATAACTTTTGTCTAAACCATTTTTCATTATTTTACTTAGTTCTCGACATATACAAAATTCCAGGTTAAATGAATCACCCTGTATATAGAGTAAAGTCGGTATATATGGAACACGATTCATGTTTTCGGTAAGAAAACTATGATAATATTATTTAAAATCAGCACTGATTATTTCATTAGACAGAGAATTGAATCTTTTAACGAGATTGAGGAGGCAAAAATCGAATTCTTAAATTAAAAAATAAAATAAAAATAAATAAAACAATCGAAAATTAACCTCAAAAAAATGTGCGTGTAATATAGACCACTCTGGTCCATATTACACGCACATATTCTCCTAGAAACTCGAAACACTCTTAGGAATTTTACCTGTCATTCGGATGGATAGTTACAAATTAATAGTTGTTAGAATTTATGTCTATCTGTCTGTTTGCAGAAGCGCTTGGGGGGGGGGGGCACCAATATTTGGTCAGAAAAAAGTGATATAGGGACTAATCGGCTTTTACGACCTAATATGACTGATCCCCTCATATTTTAACCGATTTCGACTGTATATCTATTAACATCTGAACGACTATGAATATTACCTAAATACGGCCCTGGTCACTATTGTCGTAAAGCTAGAATAATAAAACTCTTTGATATCGAACACGATAAATTCAAACCAATTTATTAAACGGCAGAATTAATTTCAGAAACATTCGTGTGTTTATCTTGTCAAATCAGTTTGTACTCGTATCTAACGGTATCTGTAGTTTTCTTTTATTTATCATTTATGATATGAGTTCGTTAATAATCAATACCACTTTATAAAACTAGATTTAAGTTAAGGGTTTTTAGCTTTTTAACATTAAAAGTATCATAAATATAGTGTATTAAGTTATCGTGTCAAAAAAGACAAAAAAGGTCGCCAAACCCCCAGCGAAAACTTAAAATAGAACCCCCTGGTGTAATTAAAGACCTTTAGTCACTATATATATATCACTTTTTTCTGATCCACTATTGGTGCAGATATGCATACATAAATTTTAACAACTATCAAAATGAATTAAAAATCTTAAAATATATAATTTATCTCGCCCCAACATAACTTTTATTTTCTTTGGAAAATAGCTAATTTTGATGTTTTTGTGATATTTTGTGATATTTAATTTATATTTTTAATAGCATCAATCAAGGTCATTTTTTGTGGATACTGAGTACTATAAGTGAATATAACTTGCAAATAATTACAGATTAATCATTTTAATCCAAAAGTTACAGAAAACATTGAAAAATAGATAATCTGACAATTAAATTAATGAAATTAAAAAGCTTAAGAGCTAGATTATTTAAAACTAAACCCTTAAGGCTTTTAAATAACACCAAGCCAGTTATAAATACTTTATTAGAAAAACGATTAAATCTTCACATTTTACGAAGGTAAAACGGTCACCACCCCACAACTTATGATTATTATTATTTTCTTTTTACAATTTCTGCTATCTAATACGTTTAATAAGAACTGACTAATCTTCCATCAAAATTAAAAATGGTGCAACCACTCCTGACGATTTTACCTACATATGAATAAATGACCCAGGTGTTAAATACTTATATAAACGATACAAATTGTCTTGTGTTTTCATAGATGAATAATTGTGTACATATAAATACCTATACAGGGTGTCCCATTTTAATCTATCACCCCCCTAATTTTTTTTATCTATCAATTAAATCAAAAAATGCTTCAAATAAAAGTTGTTTGATTTTGAGGGGGACCCAAAATGGCGTTATTAGTTTTTTATTTTTTGGACGTCTTCATGGTCAAATAGGCCCAACTTTTTTTTTTCAAATGGAAACCTATATTTTTTATTACAATATCTTATTGTTTGAAAGAAAACAAGTACCTTTTGTTTCAAGAAATTTTTTGTATGACATCATTTTTTTTTTAATATTCAACAAAATAATTTTAGATTTTAGATTTTTACTAAGTTTTTACTCGAAACCCATTAACTTTAGAGGAAAAGTATAAAAACAAAAAATGTTTATTTTAATCTGATATAACTAGGAAAATTATATCAGGATTTTTTGTTAACTTTAGCTCTTCAAAATATTAAAGCAAATAAACAATAAAATAAAAAAATCTGAAATAATTTTCCTAGTTATATCATATTAAAATAAACATTTTTTTGTTTTTACACTTTTCCTCTAAAGTTAATGGGTTTCGAGTAAAAAATTAGTAAAAATCTAAAATCTAAAATTATTTTGTTTAATATTAAAAAAAAATGAAGTCATACAAAAATTTTTTTGAAACAAAAGCTACTTGTTTTTTTCCAAACAATAAAATATTGTAATAAAAAATATAGGTTTCTATTTGAAAAAAAAAGTTGGGCCTATTTGACCATGAAGACGTCCAAAAAATAAAAAAATAATAACGCCATTTTGCGTCCCCCTCAAAACCAAACAACTTTTATTTGAAGCATTTTTTGATTTAATTGATAGATAAAAAAAATTAGGGGGGTGATAGATTAAAATGGGACACCCTGTATACTATGTACTGTACATATTTGTATTCATACATATAATAAATATATTCACACGTGTTCTAAAGTTCTGGTACAATAAAGACAAAGACAATTGAATAAAACTGGGAGGTAAATTATGTCAGTAAGTTAAAAGTATTTTATCTCAGAGTTTTTTATCTTTACCTGTATATGTCATATATATTTAATATAGTTAATACTGGTAGTTACGAAATCTATAAGATATGTATTATGAAATTTAGCACACCCTTGAAAATACTGACAATTGTTATAATATCTGCACCTACATTTGTACCTATAATTATTTCCAAATTTATATTTCATTTAAAAAAAACTATATCTATATTTATAGTCTATAGTATAGTCTGTGTCATTTATGTTTGCAGTGGTTGCCGAGGGATTTGACGGTACAATTCGCGGTTCGTACCGTCAAATCCCCGGTTATCACTACATATACTTAAATGAAACAGACTATAGTTGTTTTTTATGGACTTCACATGCCTAAGAGTTATTTTTCTGTTCAAGTAAGACTCATCTCTGTAAATTATTTTTTTTCGTATTTTTCAGTCATCAGCAAACATAAAATCAACTTGTTTCAGCCCTTGACATTTTTGTAAAAATTTGTTGGGTTGCATAAAGCAAATAAAAATAAAAGTTAAAAAACAACTATCACCTAAATGCTAAAATATATAATCTAAAAAGTTTTAGATAAATTATCTTTAAAAGGAAAAAATATATTTTCATTTCTTTCTTCCTCATCTTTATGTGACATACAACTATGTTCGTTCTGTGAAACTTCATTTTTTTAAAGACAACTTTCTAAGAGAGCAACAAAAAAATAAAAAGTAGCTTCAAGAAATTTTTTTGAAAAGCAAAAAAAGGTCCTCAAATTTTTTTCACCCAGCTCGAGAGCCCTCTTGAGCTCAGGGTATGTAGCAATTACCTAAAGTACCTAGAAACTGTAAAACGCGCTGCTGAAGATAAAACAAACCAATAAAAAATCTATCGATTTAACGATTTTTTTCCTAACTAAAAAATCATACATATCCGAAAATTAAAACTTTGATGATTTTTAATTAGATTTTATTTTATTGAAGAGATGACAAACCAAACAAAAATGTAAATATTGACCCATACTTATTAAAGTATTAATAATTAACCCACATTCAAATGTAGGTAGTATAAATACTTTTATTATTTAATATTAGTATTAATTATATTATTTACCGGTATGAGCATAAAATTATATATTACTATAAAAATTAATAAACAAAAACAACTTGATTGGCTAAACGTAAAAATTTAATAAACAAAAATATAAAGCGAGCTTCAGGCTATTAAAAGGAATAATGCGAGTACTAAGTAATAACTATATTATTTATATTTATTTTAACGTCACTACTAGTATATTAAAATTAATAAACTATATATTTATCTATTAAATCATAATTGAGAGAAATACAACACCTATAGTTTAATTGTTTAATATTTTGCTCAAGCTATACAAAGTCTAGTTCAGGGACGTTATATAGAGAATAGTTGTCTAGACATTTGCATATTGCGATTAGTAGCACTTACAGTGAATACTAATCTAAGAATTACAATTGAATTTAACTATCGGACTTTCATTTTAACTATTTCACATTAATAAATAAGTTATTATTAATAATTTATGACTCACTTTGATCCTAAAATATAGGAGATTTCAATGCTGGCTCAAGATAAAATCTATCCGTATACTTGGAACTTTGTAGCTTTAGATGCACTGAAAAAATTTACTGTTAATTTTTAACATAAAAAACATGTTAACGGGAGGACGAAATTTCATTCTGTAAAAATTAATCGGTAACGTAGTAATATTTCATACCAACAGTATCCATAATTACTATACCATATGTTAAAATAATAATTATTATAACAAGTTATTAATAGTCAGATGAAAATTTCATTAACATTTTTATTTATTTACGATGCGTAGGAATGGGAAAAAAATAAAAAATTGTATAGATTGATGAAAAAAATTTGATCCTAGAAATTTTTAACACTCGATATGGTAAAATTTAAAAGAATGTCTACTACAATTCAATATATAGGTATACTGTAAAGCAGTTTCTTTGACGGCGATAGGCCAGATATGAAAAGTAATATAGAAACATAGTAAAATTATAGAAAATGTACATGAAATTTTCATATGCAAGAAATTAAATTAAAGAATAGCGTATATTACTTTTCCAGAGTAAATAAATTTTAATAGGTACTATGTTAAAATTTACCAGTATGTCATTGTAATTTTTCATTTACTTTATTTTAAATTCTACCGATTTTTCTGTTAATTTTGTTCAGAAGTTGATTCTGTCCTCAGGTTCACAGCATTTTCTATTAATTTTTAAAAGAATATTCTCTCCGTGTGTAAGAAGTGAACTGTTTAGAAGTCAGGAGAAGTATAAATATCTCCAGAGACCCGTTTCGAGCGTCCAGGGCCCTTATTCTCGAGTTCGTTCGACTTTTTCTCATTCGAGATTACTAAACTAAAACTAAAGTCACTAAGTTATTTACAAGAATCTCGACTGTGCAAATTATACCGTATTCTCGAATCTCGATGCGATTTTTTTTCTATAGAAATGTCGAATGAAAAATCTCGACTGCTCCTAGGCATGCGAAATTTAAAATCTCGAACGAAAAATTCGAATCCACATATTCTCGAGAATAGGGGCCTAGAACGTACCGAAAAACACTTGAGGAAAAAAAGACTTGATATATTAAATAAATTTATAATTAAAAGGGTGCCTACTTTTAAAATTTTGGTCACATATTACAAAAGTATTCTATTTTAAATTAATTTTTAGTCATTTATTTAAATACATACATTATAAGTGAAGTTAAATATTTTGACAGATCGATCGTCATATGGAGCCATCAAATATTATTATGGCTATTTTATAAAGTTATAGGTATATACAAAAAGATGCTATTACTATCTTTACATTACCTAATAAATTCTAGAAGAAGTTTTTGTTGAAATATTATGATTCATAGTCATGCAGGTATATGTAATGGTGTTTTAAGAAAACAGGTATAAAATTGTTCTTGTAACCTTCGCGTTCCTGTTGATTATACGTTTTCAAAGAAAATAAACAATATAATTTCTGCAAAGAGAAACAAAAAAAGCGATTATAATATCAAAGCTAATAAACTCGAGATACCATTAAAAATGTATTTATCTATAACAGACGACATGCACTCACCGATCGTTTTTACTTATGTTAGGTAATACTGGTAATATTATTTATAGCAGGTATATATAGTTTTATAAATAAATAATACATACTATAGTACTATTATAACATTAAACAAATTTCTGTTTGTATATGCTTATTATTGTGTATACGCATTTTTTTAATACAAAAAATAAATAATGAGTTTATTATATTATAATAATAAATAAACACTTTAGATTAATTAATTAATTTCTTAATTCGAAGTTATATTTAATAATGTTCAAAATTTTGAAACATATCAAAAAAACAGTAGACAAATATAAAAAAAATAAATATGTAGATAAAATTGGCACACCTGTTTTGAAAGACAATAATAGTGGAATGTTATACAGTTAATGTAAATGAATTGTAGCTATATTTTATCAAGTTTAAATAATTTATTATTATGGGAGAATCTGCAAAACAAATAGATCTAATAATAAAATGGAGCGGAAAAGAGTTCTTTTTAAATACTGTAGACACTTCTAGAAATGTTGGTGCCTTAAAAAAAATAATACAAGATGCAACTGGAGTCCGACCTGAGAGACAGAAGCTTTTAAATTTAAAAATGAAAGGTGTATATAAATAAGCAGCAAGTGATTTTTAGTTTACTTATTTAATAACTTTTAAAACGTAGGAAAACCAGCTGTAGATGATTGCATCCTTGCATCGCTCAATTTAAAAAATGGCTACAAAATAATGATGATGGGCTCTCTTGAAGAGGCAATCGCTGAAGTTAATAAACCAATGGAAGAAAATAACGTTGTTAACGATTTAGATGCTACAGATAAAGAACTGACTATTGACAATTCTGTAAGTTAATTTTTATATATACTAAGGTGACCAATTATTTTTGGCATAAAAGGAGTAGTCATAAGATTATTAAAAAAAAATACTGTCCAATTGTAATGACCTTTTTTAATTGTAATGATCTATGGTAATTGAGGGGTTTGCAGTAACAACGAGTTAACTCCATTTTTAGGCCAAACAGAGTTAATAACCGTTTCTTGGGGTAAAAAATAATTCTTTCGTTTGGTTCAACAGAGTTACCTACCGTTGATAATTCTCAAGGTATCCGTTAGAATGAGTTAGCTGCTTCATTCGCTTGGGTAAAAATGGAGTTAACTTCAGGAGCTGACTCTTTATTTTTGGGCTTAGAATTTAGTTAGTACACTCGTTACTGTGTTCTTTCTTGAAATAACTAATTTTATTGAAAATTGTTCTTATTCAATGCTTCCTTACTTTAAAAAGAAAATAATTTTCAACTATTTGGATCAAAAAAGGAGTTAACTCCAGAATAAAATTGACTCTAGAATTGCGAATTTGACGAATTTCTCAATGGAATTTGGTCAAAACATGTGGTCGGTGACAAATAATAATTGGACGAAGACAAAGGCGATTTAAATACATTCTCCAATTTTTATAGTTTTTTCTATTTTCCCACAAATTATAAAAACTGGAGTTAACTCCTTGTTGCTGCATACCCCTCAATTGTCGATATATTTTTATATAATATGAAAATCAATAGTAATCGTTGTAATTTTTTGTATTTGGAAGTAGAAAGGAGTATAAAATCACAAAAAGGAGTAGTTTGAGAGTACAGTTTAAAAAACAATGAGTGTGTACTTATGTACACGCGTTAGAAGTTATACTTCTTTGGGATGATTGAAAAACAACTACGAATAATCTTAATAACAATAATCTGCCGTTTGCTTTAAATATAATTAAAAATTTAATTTTTTTATAATATTTAATTAATATAGGCAATACTCTTTACAGTTGTGTTATTTAAGTAAAAATCTTTATTGCTAATTTTGTCAATACGCTATAATTTTTTTGATATAGGCAATACTCTTTACAGTTGTGTTATTTATTCTGTATTTTCAGTCCCGGGCTATATATTTCACCGCATAAAATTTCATTTCCGTTACATTACTGATTTAATTTCCGTTACATTACTCAATTTTTACCCTCAACGTCCCTAAAGAAGTATAACTTCAAAAAGGAGTATTGTCCACAAAAAAGGAGTTCAAAACTCCCTAAAGGAGTACGTTTGGTCACCTTATATATATATTTATCTTTTCGTAGATTTATAAAAGCAAGATAGAACGTAGAATTGCAACATACAAAATAGAAATTTTAAACCCCCCAAGGGAGAACCACAAACTTCTTGTTTTGGATATCGACTATACTATTTTCGACCATCAATCAACCGCTGAATCTGCTGCCGAATTAATGCGACCTTATTTGCATGAATTTTTAACAGTTTTATATCCTTACTACGACATTATGTTTTGGTCTGCGACAAGCATGAAATGGATTATTGAAAAACTAAAGATTCTAGGAGTGTCCAATCATCCTGATTATAAAATCGTCTGTTATTTGGACTCGGCCGCTATGATATCTGTTGCTTCGCCAGATAATGAATTACTAGATGTAAGTAAAAACAATTATATTAACTTTTTAGTTCCTTAGATCAAATATAAGTAATTACAGGTGAAACCGCTTGACGTTATATGGGCACGTTTTGATGAATACAATCCTACAAATACGGTAATGTTAGATGACATTAGACGAAATTTCACGATGAATCCGCAAAGTGGGTTAAGAATCCGTCCTTTCCGACAAGCTCATTTCAATCGCTCAAAAGATAAAGAACTTGTTAATTTAGCAAAATATTTAAAATATATAGCTGTGAAAAATTTAGACTTTACTAAACTAAACCATAGAAATTGGGAGAGAATGATTTCTCATGCGAAAGATCTAAATGAAGTGATACATCGTGAAGAAGCCTCGTAATACTCGCATGTTATAATTTATATAATGATGTATTTATATTTTATAATATTATGATTTTAAGTTAGATATTTTTAAATAAATTAAGTACATGATATTTTTTGATTTATTATATTTACCTTTATTAACTCACCATAGAATTTATATACAACGGGAGGCTGAAAAGTTTTAATCCGAGGTACCTTATCATAAAAGTACTGATTGTGAGACTAAAATAAAATTATATAAAAAAATACCTTTAAAAAATAAGCTCTTATTAAAAATGGATTAAAAAGTAAAAAAAAAAACCCTTTCATTTGATACCCATATCAAGATGGTTATGAAGAAAAAGGTAATCTGGGAGTCTGCCATATTGGATTTAGAACGATATTTAATTAAAACTAGTCGAAATTTTGATTGCAATATTTGACCTTAACATACTAATTAACAAGTGAAGTTGAATAAAAGCTTGTAATTATCAGCACTCACCGCACTTATGTATTTTTTAAAAAGAATTCAAAATTATTTATAATCATCTGTGTTAGTTTTATTGGCTTTTAATTTTGTTAGTGCCTGAAAAGTATGCAATCTGTAAAGGTTATATTACAATAATCAAATAGAAAAACTAACGGTACGAGATATGTACAAGGCTTGATTCACACTTGACAATTTTTTTCTTTTAAAATTATTATAATCCAGATAATCAAGATTTTACTGTAGTTTATACCAAAATGAAAATCTAAATTTTTAGTAAAATTTCTTGCATGAAAACAATACTTAAATGTTTATTTTCCTGAAAAAAATTTTTTTTGTAACCAATTATAACCTCCAAATTTTATTAGAAAATACGCGGGGGTACTTTTTCAATGCTTACCCTGCTACGGCCTTTGCAAGTTAGCTAGCTAGCATTCTCAAATGAGATATCAAACTCATATGACAGTTCTCTTGGAGTTTTTTGATGATTTTGACGTCTTTCGCGCACGCGTTGTATGTAAACACCAACGGTATTAAAACAGTGGTGATATTATGAAAATTATTTTATATGGTCGGAGTTATCACTGCTCTAAATTCCATAGATACTATCATATTACAGCTTGTGGTGCTAGCTAGCTTGCAAATTTGCTAGCCCATTTATTATACTGGACATGAGAAATGTTGATGGTCAGATAAAATAAAACTAATTTTATTAATTCTGTATTATAAATATAAATGATGAGTATTTACATTCTAATTCTTTGGTATATACATTTACAAAAACTAATGAACATATTACAGCACTATTCATGTAAAATTCAGTTTATGTTGTAGTTTTGCGTATGAACAATTTTAAACGTTGCTTTAACATAGCACCAGTAAATATTTATAACTGTAGAAACTGTAATCAATCCTAAATGAATTAACAATATTTTTATATTAATACGATTCTTATATAATAAAAAAAGTATATGTACAATTTGATAAAATGATGTTTACGTTTTACATCACTAAATATGATGTGATTGTCTTCATATTAAGTAAAAAAAGTGCAATAACTATTCTTAATAAAAAATAATTTAATAGTTGTCTAAGTAGTATTGTTTTAGATACCACTTCTTTGGAAACAATGTCATATTATACAATGTTGTAAATTTACAGTAAAATTAAATATTTTCTCAATATCACAAAAGCTATAAAACACTTTATAGGCTAGGAGCCAAGTCAGAATAATTTACCAAATTCAAAAATAATTCTGACTTGATGTTTTTTTCTTCATATTTAATTGTTCTTTAGTCACAATTGATTTTTCAGCTTTCTTACATATAAAATCAAAACTCTTTAAATAAATAATGACTGTCTGAATTTACCACATCGCTGCTGAAGGCACAGGTAAATGATTCAGATGGTCATTATTCGGTGAAGTAAGAATCTAACTAAAAAATGTATAGAATCTTTTTTGTAGGAAATTTAATTAGCTTTAATTTTATATATAACTATTTTGCTGTGAAGTAAAAGAAAGCCGAGAAATCGGCTCAACGCTGACTGTGGGAAACTTTAGAATTTTTTAGTGGCACTAAAAAAATATCCAGTCTTGATTTCTTCTGCTACAAAATACTTGGCACCTAGCCTATTTACGTAATAGTTACATTTGTAAAAAACATTTCAAATCGTTTATTATTAAAACCAATTATTTATTTAGAGGTATTGATTTTATTCTAACGTTATTTATATTATTTGTTTTTTTATTAACTGCCGGTTTGTTTTGTTCAAATTTCTGTTGAAGAGATGCAACGTTTTTTCCACCTAGCGATTTAAAATTGCCCGTTGTTTTATCAACGTTTGGTTTACTCGATATATTTGGAGGCTTCTTAATGTCTCCGTTTAACACAGGTTTTGAAACAATGTTTGGTTTAGCTGGGTTTTTATTTGATTGATCAAATGTAACGTTATTACTGACAACATCTGGCGACTTCTTTACATTTGTATTTGAGGCACAACTTGATACTATATCCGGACTGTTATCTGAATTAGATAACTGCCCTTGTTTTGAATTACTTCTTGGAATAGGTGGAACTGTCCTAGTCGGTTGTAATTTAGGTGGCGTTGATTGTTTTTTCAAATGGGGCGGTGTTGGTTGCCTCGTAAGGTTTTTAGTTTCAGTTTTAGGGCGTGCACTTAAACTAGGAGGTGTTATTTGTCTTGTAATACTTTTTATTGATGTTGGTGTATCTGATTTTGTTTTTGGAAGATGGTTATTTGTGCTTTTAACAACAGACGGTGTTTCAGCTTTCACAGAAAGCCTAGGAGGTGTATTTATTTGTTTAATGTTAGCTGAATTTTCTTCTTTTTCAGCAACTTTATTCAACGAAGTGTTATTTTTAAAAGTAGCTGCAAAAGGACCAGCTTTTCTTTGTAACGTAGATTGAAACGGTTTATATTCAGTTGAATTTACTTCTATATTCTTTTTAGTATCGTTATTTTCCTTAAAAGTACTCATTGTTAACGGTTTTACAACGTTATTTTTAATTTCAATTTCTGGGTTATTTTTAACAGGCACGTTCACTGCTGATGGGTTTAAATAACCACTGGATGTTGTAGAACTGGCACTTGATTTTTGTTGTGCCATGTTACAATACACGCTATCAGGGTGTTTGTATATTGTACTGTCATACACACTTTCAGTACCGTCGTTTTTATTTTCTGAACTGTCAGTTTCAATATCAGAGAACCCTTCCTTCTCTGCTTTCTCTCTCTCTCTTTCTTTCTTTTTCCTTGCCAAAGTAGATGTGGAATAGATAGAATCAAAGTTACGGTTTTGTATTTCTGATACGATTTCTCCTAACAACCCCATGCTCTCTGTACTTCCAGACTTACTTGTACTTTCTAAAGGTTTGGGCGATTGATAGTTGCTAACAGGTGATATTATATCTGGTTTTTTCACAGGACTATCTTCGATAACTGCATAGATATTATCTGTTGGAGAAGTTTCTTTGATATCAGCTAACGGGGCTGACTTTTTAGCTACACAGTCATCGTATGAATAATCTTTCTTATCGTTTTGTGGAACTTGGTATCCAGGTAAACCTGGGATTTTATTTATAACTACATTTTCCTCGGAATCTATTGATGTAGGAGGTCTGGGTGGTGGAGGACTAGTTGGTCTGTTTCCTACAGGAATACTAGTAGGCCTTTTTATGCTCTTTTGACGCATAGACCCAAAGTTAGGTATGTTTGGTCTCTGAACATCTACAGGTGCCCTCATACTCTGAGCTCGCATTACTATATTGTTCTTATTATCTTTTATATCGACTGTGTTACTTGGAATATTGATTTCGTTCTGTAAAATTGGAGACGAGATTTCAATATTTTTCAAACTGTTTTTATCAATGACAGATTTGACAGGTTTTACTACATGGTGTGCATTTCTAGGCAATGAATTAGTTCCTGATATAACTTTAGATTTATCGTCTTTCTGCGATTTCAGGAAGGAAGCGATTCGATTTAATGCACTGCCAGGTTTGTTTTTTGAAGTTTCATCTTCTATAGTAGATAAAGGGCGAGTCTTTTGGATATTCTTTAACTGTATATCTGCAGGAGCTTCTGGCGCTGGACGAACAGGCATTTTTGGTGCATTTTTTAACGGTGATATCAATTCCTTAGCTGTACACGTAGAGTTTTCTAATATCGGACTTGATATAAGTGGTCTTGGGTGCGAACCAGGGTTTAGAGGAGGTAAAGCAGGGGCACACTCAACATGATTAGAAAACGAATTTGATTTAGTTGGTTCCGATTTAGATATGATAGGTTTTACACTAAGAACAGGTTTTCCAGCATACGATGTGTGAGATCTTAATATTGGTTTAGGCGATTTTATAATGGTATTCGGTACCACTGGTACTGGAGGTGCACTTCTCTGTGGTACCAGTTTTGTATCTGAAGTTTTGTTGAAGACTTTACTTGCGTCGGTTGCAAGCGAAGGTGGTGTTTGTACTTCTTCTGGTTTCGAAAGAGGTGTTAGACTGAATCCTTTGAAGTGGCCGAAAAAGTCATTGTTCACACTAGAATCAGACAAAGTGCAACTCTCAGACTGGGGTAGTAATGTTGAGTTATCGTCGGTACGTGAGTTTATTTCGATTATCTGAGGGGCGCTTTGAAAAGCTAAATTTCCACGATGATTTTTCGGTGCTGTTTTTGATCTGTAATTAAGCAAGATGCCATTAATTCTCGATATCAGAAAAGCGTACTAGCATGCACTATGTATTAATGAAATTAAGTTGTTAATAAAGAGAACATGTTAGTTGAAAAAAATAAACATTAATTATGTAATTTTTTATTTATTAAGCTAAAAATATCTTATTAAATATACAATAACAGTGACATGCCCATTAACTTATTATATATAAAAACAGCCTTTGGTAAATAAGACAAAACACAGACAAATTACAATAAAATGTTATTTATGAGCAAATAAAGACATAATCTTTTAGTTGATTATTTGATTTGATATGTTTTAATTATTTTGGTCGTACAGTTATGTAATACTACTATTTATTACATTTTATGATAAGTTATATTATGTTTATGATATGTATATTTTACTTTGTTCTAAGTACGGAGATTTTACAAAACAATACATTAAATAAAACGCATCACAATTACAAATACCATGCACACATTCAACATATCGTTGTAAAAGGAACATTCACTTGGCAACGAAGAATCACAATACTTGTTTGGCAGAAGCAGATATGCTATTTTAACTTATTAGGTTTTAGTAGAGACATGTTAATATTAAATATAATATCACAAATGTTATTTAAATACCATTTCTTTATAATTTGGATAATTTTATCAAAAAACGTCTTGCTAATAGTAAATTTCACTTTCTTACTCTACATATAAAAAAATTGTAGTTACTGTTAATCTAGATATACTTTTATGATGTCTTCCCAGGAAAAAATGAACAGATCTAATTGGATCTGAGTAGATCCAATTTTATATCCAATTAGATCTAATCAGGTCCAATCATATCTGAAAAAACAAATTACGGATCTGATTGGATCAAAAAAACTGCAAGTTACCTCTCGCTAGAGAAGCATGTTTCCAGTTTGTATAAAGGTAGGTAGGTAATGTTATGAAATGTTTTTTCTTATTACTATTAAATGATGAGTTGTTCAGTAGAAACAACAAATTATTCTCTAATTCAGATCTGGTTAGATGCAATTGGATCTGATCGTATCCAATCAGATATGATAATAACTGCTTTATATCAGATCCAACTGGATCTAATTGGATCCAATTGGATAACCATTTTATGGATCTGAAAAAAATTTGGATCCAATTAGATCTGATCATTTTTTTCCTGGGGTATGTATTTAAATAAGTTAGTATGAAGGTGAGTAATAAGCCATGATATTTCAAGATCTTTTAGTTAACTATATTTAAAATTGACTAATGCACTCATTATGAAAATATGGAATAAATGATCTATCAAGATTAAAATCTTGAAAATGACAAAAAGTAACACGCTGTTTCTGCCAAATAGGATTTTAATGTTAATAACTATACTTAATTATTACTTAAAAAATTAAATTATTGCAATTCATATCACAACTATTCGTAATATCGAATCGAAATTTGTTCGAAAGATAATTTATATTTCAGATTATAACTAGCACCAAATATTCCTTTTATAATATATAACAAATACAATAGACGAGCATTATCGGTCAAGTTTACTGTCAAATTGTTTGTACCACCTACTTTTAATTAATTATCATGTTCTTTGGTCTCTTCATTTAGAAGATTTCTTTGAGGCGCTCGCTATGTATAACTAATTTATAGCTGTGAGAAATTGACACGAGCACTTATAAATTTGTTGTGTACAGCATGTGCCTCAAAGAATTCTTCTAAATGAATATTTTCGAGTTGTAGAGAAAAATAAAACTTGCTTCAAGTATTTGACAGTAATGATTGTCTATTATATTACACTATTTTTTAAATACAAAGCAAATACTTAAAATGAGCACACAAAACTTACTGTATACTTTCAGAAAATAATTATATTATCTTTGTGTGTTCATAAAAATACTTTTGTTCTAGTATATTTGACTTAAAATTAATTCATTTGGCAAAACTATATATTAAGTTCTTTACTCTAACAAAAAAAAATATACTTCATATTCTCTGGAATTGATTATGCTGGAATTTATTTGATAAATCTTTAACAGACATTTTAACTTCAGGAACCTCGGGAACCTTACGAGTAACATTTGAATATTCAGGTTCTGGAGGTAAAATAGATTCGCTAGTTCCTGGAGATTTTTCTCTAGCGTTTCGATTTATATTTGTACTCAATCTTAAATTTTTAATATTCTTAAAAGAAAGCCTACGTTTCGGAGGATCAATTTGAGCAGTCGTAGGTCCAGATGCAGATGTACAATCTTTCGAATTGTTCATAACGTCTTTGTTAGTTGTGAATATTAACCCTGTTTGTTTGATCTCTAAGTTTCTAACAGAGCTACTAGAGTTATCTACTTGTAGGGAAACTGTAGGAACAGATCTCTTTGGACTACTTTTGTTTACACCGACACCCTTTTTGTAACAGTTAGCATGCGAAGACATACAAGAATTTATTATAGATGATACGTACGTCTTTGACGATCCTTTCGGCCAACTTGGCAGCGTGTGTTTGCGGTAGTAACATAACAGTGCAGATATCGCTATCAGCGGTATGATGCCCAGGAATACAATGTACATGAACATCATGAATACCCGCAAAGCTGTAAGAGAAATATATTACGTTAAAGATGTTCTAGAGGTAATCAAAAACATACACAGGATATTAAAAATTTGACAAAAATAAGACGAATTACGCAATTCAGATGCGATTTGTTACACTGTTTAAAAGTTATAGCAGTTTAAAGTTTGCACATTTTAACACGTCTTATGGAGAATTGAAAAAATTCTAATTCAAACCTTATTTAAACACTGACAAAACGTAGCTAAAAATATAATTTTTTTTTCTATTTATAGTAAAAACTATCTGTTTTACTTCTGTACAAAACTTATTAATTTTTACTAACTCATTTCTGAGAAAAAAAATTATTGTGTAAGAAAACATTATGTATAAATTCATTCACAAAATTTTTTTTTCATATTATTAACAAATATATTAATTAATAATAAGTACTAATATTGTTTATGTAGTTTAAAAACGAATTTGACTTTCCTACAAGCATTTAAAGTGAATAATTCATAATTTGATTTTGATCTTTCATTTAATTTAGATTTATATTATTTTTGCCTCAGACTGTACGTCCCATACATCCTCAATAATCATATTTACAAATAATTAAGAGAATTACATACCATTTGGATCACTTGCTGGGCCGCTATCTTCAGACCCTCCGACTCCAGGATACTCGCAATCTGGAGGTGCAAAACCATTGTTACAATGACAGTGACCCTTGCTGTTACATACACCATTCCCGCCGCAGTTTTTAGAACAAGCTGTTTCTTGGGCTATAGACAGTCGAAGGTTTTCTACTGTCATACATTTTTGATTCACGCACATCTGAAAATTGATTGTTTTTAATTACGATAGTTATAATATTTTAAATGATTTTTTTTTTACCTTTCCATCCCCACATTTTGCACCGTCAGGTGTAAGACCAGGATCAATTTGATTAAGACCTAAATCAACAATGGCAGTACGGCAAGGTATGATGGACCCTTTAGAATTGATAAAACTATGTGATAAAATTGCGACAGATTCCATTCCGAATTCTAGTTTTTCATTCAAATGTCGGCAATGTAACATTCCACAAAATACATTTCTGAAAAAGAATATTTTCATTTATTTACTTGTTAAAATAAATAACATAACCTTAAAAAATTACTTACTCATCGGTACATTTGATATAAGTCTGATTCAATCTATTATATCCGCAATTTCCATGCCTAGAACCTTTAGTATTCATATTGTAACACTGGTCATCACTAGATCTACCTGACGGGCCCCACAGAAGTTTACACTGATCGGAGCGTGTTCTACACGATCCCTGGTAACAGAAAGCTCTGCCACTGTCGCAGGTTTCTGTGTCCATCTTGTAAACATCCGAAGGGCAGTATTCCGACTGGCCTGTGCAGTATTCTGGCAAGTCACATTCATGGTCAGCAGATCGACACACTGTACCAGCTGATTTTGGTTTGCACGTCTGAAAATAACAATCGTGATTTAATATGATGTATGTTAGTTTTAGCTAAATTACGTACCATTAAGTCACAGCATTCTCCTGTAGCGCAACTAGCGTTAGAATGTAACATGCAAGTGGTCGCATTACAGCAAGGGTTTGCGCATCTGTCTTCTAATCCACAATCGCACTGTTCTCCAGGTTCTACAAAACCGTTACCACACACGGGGCTTCCAAACAGTTGCTCTGGCTTGTTACGGAGACAGTAGTCCATTCCACGTTCAAAAGCTAATGCTAAATAAGCCAAACTGCAAGATGACCAGTGCTTAGGTGATTGTGATGAACTCGAAGGAGACATTATGCATTTTTCATCTGGACATTTGCAATCTGCTGAATCGTGTTCCATTCCTGTGAATAAAAATAGTTATAAATACTAAATACGAGTTTAAATTTTTGATTGTCTTACCAAAATTGTGACCCATTTCATGGGCAATTGTGGTTGCAACTAATCCGACTGTACTCGAATGATCCATAGAAACACCGCCGGAAAATTCAAATGTACATATTGGACCCTTAAGAGCTTTACCCACGACTCCTCCTTCAAATTTAACTTGCCTAAAAGTAAAATAAGGATCAATATACAAAAGTTAAATCTTATGTATTTGTAACTTACGTTAAAAGTTGTGCATTATCATTGGGATGTTCCTTGACAAGTCTTTCTCTACGATAGTGTAGAAAGTTGGTAAGAGTGTTATCACCATTTTCAGATAATTTTATTTCATCTGTTTCAGTCCAAACAACCACTCCTACCAGTGCGATAAATATATTCAAAGGCGCATATAGCTAAAAGTAAATCATATCATTAATAAATGTATCTAACAATATAATTAAACAAGAACTTACTGCATTAATTATATTAGCGATATCTTTGCATCTGCTATATACTTTATTAAGGTTTTCTTCTTGACTCTTATACTCCAGTTGGTCCACAACAAGCACCAGTTCAACGTAACGGGACTGCTTGTTAGCATTGTAAGGTCCTCGTAATGTACTTCCATCATCAATCGATCTCTTATACTGAAAATATAATATACAAAAATAATGATTTACTTCAAAATATATAATAACATTAAATAATCATACCCTTAAAATCCTATTATATTCGTTATTCTCTAATATATGATGGTCATCTGGTGTACTTGAAGCATAACCACACTTTTTGTTTGTGTCGATGAGATCAGAGTGCTTGTATACGTGGTGTACATCATTAAACCCTGTATGTACATTACTGGCGTTGGCTTTTTCTATGTAATGTAAGTCATTACCATCATATATGACCCCTGATAGCCCTTTATGACAGGTAGATACTGCTGCCCATGATCCAATGATTCCTCGTAGAGAACCTTGATACTGGCATAAGTTTGTATCCTAAAATTTGTTTATTAATATATCAGTTGCTCAAGAGTCTATTTTAATAAAGATAAAATCTATATTTTACCTTTCCCTCTGGCTTGTTGATAACATGCTTTCCATTCTGTTGATACTTTTCAAAGTAACCTTTAGGTAACAGACCTCTATTTAATGTCAAATCAAGCAAATAATCTTTTCCGTTAATGTTGTATGTTATTGTTAAATCATGAATGTGTGTTCCTCCCTAAAATATTTATTTCATTTTAATGTTAAATCGTTCATAATATATCACTAATAATAAATAATGATCTCAGATGGATATAGTAATTTTTAAGATGGTATAAAAAGATTTAAAAGGACCAGTAGCGTAGTAAGAAAAATTTCGGGAAGGGGGGGGGGGGGATATATATACATATGTGTTAAATTTTGGAAGGTATTGTGTACTGATGTTTTCTCAAAACATGATTTTTTTAGAACATTAAACGTTTCAGGGAGGGGGTTTTGTCCCCCCCCCTCCCCCCGGTAACTACGCCACTGGAAAGGAAAGAATTAAAACAAATGTTTTTTTTTTGTAAACATTAAAAAGATCTTAAATTGAGGACTTTGTCCTGAAATTACCTCTTCAGTTGATGACAAAATCTGTCTTTTCTCTCTTCCGTGATAAATTTTTGGCTTAACTGATACATGTTGTGTGAATTCATTTACTGGCTCTATTTGGGATTCTGTAACTGTCAAAAAAAATTAACTATGAATAACTTTTAAAAGGCATGATGTCTTTTTCTCAAAATAATTAAATTATTGTCTAACTCATAGGTGTCCAACCTTTTGACCCTCGGGGGCCGCAGAGCGCAAAAAAATAGCGAACATTTTTTTAAGGGCCGCAAAAAAATTTGAAGACCTTTTTTTTACGTGATTAATTTATTTATATCTTTGTAGTATGTACACTATCTACTTTGATATCGTTAATTATTTTCATATTTTACTTTTTTTTAATCTTTATATTTTATATTAAATCTTATGCGGACCGCACGAAATGTGCTCGAGGGCCGCATGCGGCCCGCGGGCCGCGGGTTGGACAAGCCTGGTCTAACTCAATGTTTGATTATTGTTGACAAGGAATGTGACGTCACAATTTTAAAATGTGCGAGCGTTTTGGCGCCAAATTCAAAATTAGTTTTAAAAGAGTTAATTTTTGGGATTAAACCTTTATTTTACTGTAGAAATAAGTATTTTTTTTGGAAATAGGAGACACATTAGATCATCATAGAATAGTATTTTTTTTAAATTAGTAAAAAAAAAAGTTAAATACACAATTAAATAAATGTACAGCGAAAATAATTGTTAAGAGTTGGCAATAATAAAGAAAATTACTAACCATTTAGAACACTTGGTGGGCCGCTATCTTCAGACCCTCCAACTCCAGGATACTCACAATCTGGAGGTGCAAATCCATCGTTACAATGACAGTGACCTTTGCTGTTACAAACACCATTCCCGCTGCAGTTTTTAGCACAAGCTGGTGCTTGGACTATAGACTGTCGGATGTTTTCTACAGGCATACATTTTTGATTCACGCACATCTGAAAATATAATATTTTAAATAACGATTGTTGAAATTATATTTTTAATATTTTTTTTTTACCTTTCCATCTCCACATTTTGCTCCATTTGGTGTGAGACCTGGATCGATTTGATTAAGACCTAAATCAATAATGGCAGTACGACAAGGTATGATGGACCCTTTAGAATTGATAAAAGTATGCGATAGAAGTGAGACAGATTCCATTCCAAATTCTAATCTTATATTCAAGTGTTGGCAGTGTAATATTCCACAAGTTACGTCTCTGGAAAATAATTATTAAACATTAACGATAGAACTTGGAGTTGAAACTTTTTAAAAATAAAATCTATCTTCTAACTCAGAGGTTCTTTAACTAGTCCATGAAACATGTTTGGCATAAATTAAAGTGCTTTTACATTTCTATTTACCAGTGATTAATTAGTAGGTATCAAACGATAGAATCTTAACTCGTGATAATTTATAAAATCATTTTAATAGATTTTTTTAAAGCAATCTACTATACAGTAGAAATATATATTATTATGGTGGATTAGTTTTGATTCTCCTTTTGTTTTCTCTTGTATTTGAGTTAAATTTCTATGAAAAGTTGAAATTTTAACCATGAAATTTGACAAAAAAATTAGTGTTTTCGATTTGGTTAAAAGTATGTTTATTGTATAGAAAATGACATGAGAAGTCGAAATTTTCAAACCGCAGGTCTGTATCTCAAACCGTTCTCGAGATATAGCCTCTAAAAGTTTTATTTTTTTCAAAATTTTGGAGAAAAATGGCTGTAACTTTTGAACGTGTTGTCGGATTTGATTTTTGTCGACGAATTTGAAATCAGCGTGTCAAAATCTATATAATGACATGTATAATACTTTAAAATTCGACAAAAAATTTTTTACCAAAAATCGACATTTTTCCAAGGGGTATACCTTAAAAAAAATGTCGATTTTTCACAAAAATTTTTTTGTCGAATTTTGTAGTGTTATACATGTCAATATATAGATTTTGTCACGCTGATTTTAAATCTGCCAACAAAAATCAAATCTGACCGCACGTTCAAAAGTTACGGCCATTTTTCTCAAAAATTTTGAAAAATCTTAAACTTTGAGAGGCCATATCTCGAGTTAAAGATACAGAACTGCGGTTTGAAAATTTCGACTTTTCACAACATTTTCTATATATTAAACGTACTTTTAACCAAATCGAAAACACAACATTTTTTAGTAATATTCCACGCATCAAACATCAATTTGTCATAAAAATAACAACTTTATTTAAAAAAAAATCGAATAAGAATCTTAACTAACCATAGAAATAATAATTTTCACTTTAATTTTTTAATTTTTTTATATTTCGCAAAAAAAATTTTCATTCAAATTATATTTATTTAGATATAAAATGCAATAATATGCTGAAATAACCATAGAGAACATAAAAACAAAACGATTAACCGTAAGAAATAAAATTTTTTTTTAAGAAAAGATAAACAATCATCTATCAGAATTTTAGTCTGCAACTTTAATAAATTAAGGGAAACCAGCTTCACTGATGTAGCACTGCTAGACATTCGATTTGGGCATAAATATCATTTAAATAAGTTTAAGCCCTTAGTAAATGATTTAACGAGAAAAACCACTAGCTCTTGGATTATATTGAAAATATTCTAAAAATTACTTACTCTTCGTTACACTTGATATAAGTCTGATTCAACCTATTATAACCACAATTTCCATGTCTAGAACCTTTAGTATTTAATTTGTAACATTGGTCCTCACTAGGTTTTCCCGATGGACCCCACAGAAGTTTACACTGATCAGAGTGTGTTCTACACGAGCCCTGGTAACAGAAAGCTCTGCCATTGTCACAGGTTTCTGTGTCCATCTTGTAAACATCCGAAGGGCAGTATTCTGACTGGCCTGTGCAGTATTCTGGCAAGTCACATTCATAGTCAGCAGATCGACACATTATACCAGCTGATTTTGGCTTACACGTCTGAAAATATTAATTGTGAATTAATATAATCGATGCTACCTGGAGTTAAATTACTTACTGTCAAGTCGCAGCATTCTCCTGTAGCGCAACTAGCGTTAGAATGTAACATGCAAGTGGTTGCATTACAGCAAGGGTTTGCGCATCTGTCTTCTAATCCACAATCGCACTGTTCTCCGGGTTCTACAAAACCGTTACCGCACACGGGGCTTCCAAACAGTTGCTCTGGCTTGTTACGGAGACAATAGTCCATTCCTTGTGCAAAAGCTAATGCTAAAGATGTTAAACTGCAAGACGACCAGTGCGTAGGTGCTTGTGATGAAATTGTATGAGACATTATGCAGTTTTCAT
Organism: Sialis lutaria; assembly: GCA_949319165.1. NCBI lineage: Eukaryota > Metazoa > Arthropoda > Insecta > Megaloptera > Sialidae > Sialis > Sialis lutaria. The sequence goes on from OX439243.1 coordinate 21,886,705, forward strand.
CTGGACACTTGCAGTCTGGTGAATCGTGTTCCATACCTATAGCATTTTCATTTGTTGAAAATATGAATACAAATTAGTTGAATATTTGATTGTCTTACCAAAATTATGACCCATTGCATGAGTAATTGAGTTTGCTATTAATCCGACTGTGTTAAAGTGATCTGAATTAACTCCACCGGAATATTCAAATGTACAAATTGGACCCTTAAGAGCTTTACCCACGACTCCTCCTTTAAATTTAACTTTCCTAAAAGTAAAACATGTTTCAATATACAAAAGTTAAATCTTATGTATTTGTAACTTACGTTAAAAGTTGTGCATTATCATTGGGATGCTCCTTGACAAGTCTTTCTTTACGATAGTGCAGAAAGTTGGTAAGAGTGGTATCACCATTTTCAGATAATTTTATTTCATCTTTTTCAGTCCAAACAACCACTCCTACCAGTGCGATAAATATATTCAAAGGCGCATATAGCTAAAAGTTAATCATATCATTAATAAATATATCTAACAATATAATTAAACAAGAACTTACTGCATTAATTATATTAGCAATATCTTTGCATCTGCTATAAACTTTATTAAGGTTTTCTTCTTGACTCTTATACTCCAGTTGGTCCACAACAAGCACCAGTTCAATGTAACGGGATTGCTTGTTAGCATTGTAAGGTCCTCGCAATGTACTTCCATCGTCAATTGATCTCTTATACTAAAAAACATAATATTATACTTATTATCAACCATTACATTAACAATGATTTACTTCATAATAACGTAATCATTAATCATACCCTTAAAATCTTATTATATTCATTATTCTCTAATATATGATGGTCATCTGGTGTACTCGAAGCATAACCACACTTTTTGTTTGTATCAATGAGATCAGAGTGCTTGTATACGTGGTGTACATCATTAAACCCTGTATGTACATTACTGGCGTTGGCTTTTTCTATGTAATGTAAGTCATTACCATCATATATGACCCCTGATAACCCTTTATGACAGGTAGACACTGCTGCCCATGATCCAATGATTCCTCGTAGAGAACCCTGATACTGGCATAAGTTTGTATCCTAAAATTTGTTTATTAATATGTCAATTGTTCAGAAGACTAAATATAGATTTTATCTTTATTAAAAGATAAAATTTATATTTTACCTTTCCCTCTGGCTTGTTGATAACATGCTTTCCATTCTGTTGATACTTTTCAAAGTAGCCTTTAGGTAACAGACCTCTATTTAATGCCAAATCAAGCAGATAATCTGTTCCGTTAATGTTATATGTTATTGTTAAGTCATGAATGTGTGTTCCTCCCTAAAACAATTATTACATTTTTATGACAAAGTAACTAATTAATATCATTAATTTTGAAATATGGTAAGTATCATAGAATTTATTAGTGTCCCATATCGCAGTTAGCAAATTTAATAACTAATTAAGAAAAGTTTAAATATTATTGAAAAAGTGGCAGAAGAAGATAGTTTCCAGTTTTAAAAAATACATTTTCTAACTAAAAGAAATCTAATTCAAAGTATGGATAGAAAATTTGTCTTGCTATGGGGGGGGGGGCAGTTTTTTCCTAAAATTACCTCTTCAGTTGATGACGAAATCTGCCTTTTTTCTCTTCCGTGATAAATTTTCGGCTTAACTGATACATGTCGTCTAAATTCTGGTTCTGGCACTATTTGGGATTCTGTAACAAACAAAATAGAGTAATTAATATGTGGGTCAATTAATTAAACTATGAATAATTTTAATTATACTAGCACACGGATGAATAACATTTAGAATTAAATACACAATTAAATTAATTAATTAATTAGTATTTCCATATTTGCGGTTTTAGAACAAATATATCCAAATTTATTCTACGTATTATCGAATAATTAATTTGTTTATTGTTTATATACAGATAATTTGTATGTATTTATATTAATAATTAATAATAATATAATAAATTATATGCGACGCTAAACATTTAAATTATTTTATTTTATACACGGGAAAAAAAAGAAACCTATAGAATAGGCATGATGTCAGTAACAAAGTTTAATTGAAATTATGGTTTTAAATAATGAAATAGATTAAAAAGATTCTAAAAAATGTATTTATTTTTATATTAAAAGCGAGATTAATATCATTTTTGTTAAAATAAAAATGCAAAATATATCAATCCACCATGTTAAATGGAACATCAATCAGAGCGATGATTGACTTTTATTTTAGACAAATATCAATTTCTTTTACAAGATTATTAGGTACAAATTTAAAAACTTATATACTTTGGAATTCATTTTTAACAAACAAACTAATTAAATTATTGTCTAACTCTGAATGTTTGATTATTGTTGACAAGGAGTGTGACGTCACAACTCTGAAATGTCACCTGCGAGCATTTTGGCGTCAAATTCAAAATTAGTTTTCAAAGAGTGAATTTTTGCGATTAAACCTTTATTTTCTGCAAAAATAAGTCTTTTTTTGTAAATAGGAGATACGTAAGATCATCATAGAATAGTTTTTTTAGAATTAGTCATCATGCCTATTACAGTTTTTCCCTGTACATCCGGATAGTACCTAAGCGACAACTTATTATAAAATATTTTTTACTCTCTGAAACTGTAATACAGTAGAAACCGGTTATAACGACATTGAAGGGACCGAAATTTTAGGTTGTTATAACCGGTACGCCGTAATAACCGATAATTCGATTTGACTCACAAGAAATCTGACACCCAGCAAAGAGTATTGTCTATATAAAAATACTATATTTAAAAAAAAATTAAAAAAAAGTTGGTCCGTCGTACAAACCCATAAAATTCTCCGAAAATATTGTAAACAGAAAGTCGTTAAAAGCGGTATTTCGTTGTAAGCAATGTCGTTATAAACGATATATATTATAACAGATCAGTGGCGGGATTAAGGGGATCAATCCCCCCCCATGAGTCCAATTTTTATACTTTTCACCATATAAAAGATGATTTAATACTGTCATACCCCCCCCCCCCCTTCAGTCGAAATCCCCCCCCCCACCCATCGCAAAAAGCTATCTACGCCACTGTAACAGATAACAGGCAATTATATAGGATTCAGCCGGGACTTTTATTCTGAGTCGTTATTAACCGATGTCGTTATAACCGGTTTCTACTGTAATATAATTTTAGGCTGTTTGCAGTTTATCCATCAATTTATATTGAGTATCTGTAAATATTACAGTTTCAGTCGTTTACTATCCAGGATGTACGAGTACATGAAAAAACTGTTAAGGTTTTTTTCCGTGTACGAGAAAAATTGTATTTTTTTTTTAGAAATATATACAGTATACGAGCTTGCAAAAATTAAAAATGATACAAAGTTCTCTACTAATTATTATTTTTTTTTTTTGATGAAATGTAATGTAAACTAGTTTTTCATTTTTAACAATTCCACGAAAATGCAAAATACATGTTATTATATCCTCTGCCTCTAAAAAACAACAATTTGTTTGATTAATTCAACCCTCTGCACAAGCCGCGTGTGAAATAAAAAGAATGTAAAGAAAAACAAATAATTACAGTGAATAAGTCTTATTTAAATTTTCTTCCAGGAATATATAATTCAAATTTAATTCTTTCTGCGCTTTCAAATTCTTATTTCAGAAGATAACATTATAAATAATAAATTTGATTAAATACTGGCCGTTTCTTTATACATGAGAATAGATTTTTCTTTTAAACATGTAATTTTTACAAAAGCGTACGAAAAATTGAAAATTATCCTTGTTATGTTTTATAAGGCATTTTAATTAATTTTTTTCCATATATTTTTCATTCGCCGAAGTTACGTTTACTTGAAAGTTTAAATTAGTTTTCGACGAAGCAAAAATAATTTTTTTAAAAATCTTTTTAATTTTAATGGCGTTAGTCAATTTAACTTTATGAAAAATTAATCGCGAATAACTTACACTGTTATTTTATTTACTAACTTATTTTTAAATTGATGAAGTTTTATTTTCTTGATTCATAACTAACAATATCGAGTTACAAAATATACCTATTTTCAACAATTTCATTTTAATATATCAACTCTATTTTTTAAGTCAGACTTTTCTTAACCTCGGTTACATGTACGAAACGAGGTCGACTTCATTCTTGACGAGATAAGATGGCTTAAATTTTCACAAAACTATCAGTTACACAGAAAAAAAACTGTATTGGACCAAGAAAACCTTGTTTTGTATACCTACATATAACGAAAACAATATTTTCTTAATATAAGAAACATACTCTTAATCCAACTAGGTTATTCCTTCGTTCAAGAATACCTACTATAGTTGGTTTAAGAGATTATTGCTTATCTTAAAAAAATATTGTTTTCGTTATATATAAAACAAGGTTTACTTGGTTTGAGAAATCATTTCTACCAGTGTAGAGAGAACAGATTTGATTATGTAAACCCTGATTTTAGATTACGCCAACCCTGACAAACCCGGAGAAAAAAAAGTCGCCCACGTTAATATAAAAAATACCACTTTTTTAATATACCTAGCAAATTTTTTGTTTTGTGAGATGAAAATGAGTAATGAGTACCTTTTTTCGCAAATATTTTTTATTTTTACTGTTCCACCCTTTGATAATGTCGTTTTTTTTAGTTCTCATTATTTTTTACCAAACCCGGAGAAATTGTAACGAAACACGGAACCCGGAGAAATAGTATACAAATCCTGAGACTCCGGGTCAAAACCTGAGTTCTGGTCACCCTATTATCAGTTGTAAAATTCGAGATTGAGACGAAATGAGATTTACCTGAGTCTCGTGATTAATTCATAAGTGAACTAAGTCCTTGTAGAATCTAAACGACTCGGTTATTCAGCAAATAATCATTGTTAAAAACGATAAAAAGAAATGTGAATAGAATTTGTATTATGTGTATGTAATTTCGATTCTTTTGACTTATAGCGTTTTTTTTTGATAGAATCATAGTACAGTTGTTCGTTAGAATTGAAATTACAATAAAATACATTTGAAAAAAAAGTACAAAGCGTTTAATTAAATCAAACAACGATTGTGTTCGCCAAAGATATTGGTAAAATAAAAATGAAAGAAAATACTGAATGCCGTAACGAAATATAACAACAAAACATCCAATTCCGTTTCTTACAAATATACACACACACACAAACATAGGCGCAGACTTTTCATTTCACCTGGGGGGGGGGGGGGAGATTTTCATAAGTTTTTTTAGGGGGAGCGGTAAAAATTTCCTTAAAAAATGTGCAATATCTAACTTTCGTAATAACGAGAAAATGAACACAATTTAAAAAGGGGAAATAAAGTTTAAAATCTCCCTTAAGATTCTTTAAAAATTATTTTCTATTGCATTTTAAAAAGTTACTTAACTTAAATATTTTTTTTGCGCCAAAAAATTTCAGAAATACAACTAATAGTGCGTGTAGTGTAAAAAAATTCAATTTTTTTTATCAAATTATTGAAGTTTGCTGCTAAAATCATCGTAAAACTGATCATGCAACATCTACTTGGAAAACCTAATGCCGACGATACAACATTCATTATTTGTAGTGTAGTTTCGGTAAAAACCGATCAAACTTTAATTATTTGAAATAATTGAAAAGTGGACATTTGTATCTTTGCAATTTTTTTTTTCATTTGTACAATAGCTTTTTAATTTACAGAGGCTCACGAAGCGAAAACGATGATTTTAACTGAAAACTTGTTAGGTATACTTGGTACTGGAGAAAAATCGTAGAATTTTTCTAACTAAGCTTTGTAAAGGAAACAAAGAAGATGTTTCAAGTATTAATTTCCTTTTTTAATAAATTTTTAGTGATCATTTTTACTCAAGTGACAAGTATTTGAATATTGCACCTTTTTTAAAAATCTTATTGACAAATGTATCTTTAATTTAAAAGAAACTAGCGTGCAGTTTCACACGGGGGGTGAAGCCCCCCTGGTATATTATCTAGGAGGGTGATCGCCCCCCTCGCCCCCCCCCATAGTCGGCGCCAGTGCACACAAATGTATAAGATGTTCGTGTTATTTCAAAAATACCAGTTCAATTATTTCTTCGATTTTTTGTTTCGCTCAGATAATTTACTTGACCTCTGATGACTATAATATGTTATTAAATATATATACATTTTTGTTTTCTAATCGCGGACGAATTCAAGGCCAGAAAAATTTATTATGCCCGAATCAATTCATAATAATCGATACTAAAAAAGGAAGAAGATGATATAAAAAAACATAATTCACTCATGTAGAAAAATATCACATGTAAAATCAGAATTCTTTTATACAATTTTTTATTTGCGGTTATTGAATAATAACATTGATGATTGCTTAATATTTTTAATCAAGTTAGGTTTGAGGAAATTGTTGCAAAAACTTCATATGATGAAATTTGATTTTAACTTTTTTGCGCGAAATTTCGCTTCAAGCCAATTTTCAACCAATTTTAATATAATCACTCGCATTTGAAAAGTAACTAGTTATAGTTTTTGAAAATTACCCCAAGAATAGTCAAATCACCCTCTTAATTACTGTTTCATCCCCTTAATTAAATCTGAAAAATCGATTAATCCATAAATTAATAAATCGAGTAAGATAATATGCATTGCACAAATATAAAAAATAAATAATTTATTAGTACTATTATATATTATGTGTAAATATGTGTAAACATATCTACATATGTACAGGCTGAGTCATAAATTCGTATTTTTTCGATATCTCCTCTGAAAAATCAAATTTTGAATGATATTATAAGTAATAATACACATCTAAACTTATGTTACAATATATAATGTGGCCCCGAAAAGGTGTAAAATTACAGGGTAAGTTGATGGTTCGTATCTCTTCGATATCTCCCCTTTTTTGATTATCGATTTTTCAGATTTAAGGGGATGAAAGGGTAATTAAGAGGGTGAATTAACTATGCTTGGGATAATTTTCAGAAACTACAACTACTTACCTTTCAAATGCGAGTAAGAACATTAAAATTGTTTGAAAATTGATTTGAAGCGAACATTTATGATTTTAACCCACTTTTTATTTTAATAAAAGTATTTGGTTTTTTACTTATTTTGTTAAGAAATAAAATATTATTACTGTTACGTGTAACTAATTTTTTGAATCACTGATTTACGGTAGATAACTAATTTTAATTAAAGAACACATATAAATATATATTTTTTTAGTCGGATAAATTAAATCTTAAACGTCTTTTTTTTGTTTTCTTCTTAGAAAACAACAAAAAACTCTAAAGGTTTATTTATGTAGGTGCATCTTATCTTGCTTAAGTCTCGAAATTTACATTCGTTTCGTAAAAAATAAGTTTGATTTTTTTTATTAATTTGAATTTGATCGAGTCTCTTATCGTGTTTTTTTCAATCCCCTTTCGAAATTTACTCATAGACGAGACTGGTAACGAGACAAATCTTATCCCAATATGAAGCCCCTATATCAAATAATAATCCAATTCATTTGACAATTTATTGCTTGATATAATAAAAATCATCAAAAAAAGAAAAACAACTAATTTAAGAAAAATGTAGATGACCTTCTAGATAATCATCTATTTAAATTATAAATACCTACAATAAAATAATAAATAACGTCTAGTGAATCGTCTAAAGCAGGTCGACCTTAAAAAAATACAGCATAGAAAGTATCTCACAGAAACTGAAAGTGGTATATTATAATATCTATCATATATTAGATAAGTGATGTATTATTATATAATACTTAAGTGTTATACATTTATCATATTATCAAGTCACATTGATATATACAGTCACTTCCTTTATATAGCCTTAAGTTGTATTGGGTACATTTCACTTTACTGTATTATTGGTTGTGTAAATAAATTCTTTTAGAAATGCAATAGATAGATGTTGATTAGTTTTTAATAAATATTTAGCTTTCTCTGTCATTAGTCATTAAGAGTAATACTTACTGAAGGCAATTTTCAAAATAAAAACTGTTCAAAAATTGTATCGGTTTATTCAGGGGTGCATTCAGATATTATATAGGCATGCTGCCAGTAATAAAGTATCATTTCAAAAATGATTGTCTCATTTGACATTTGTTGCCAACTTAACATCGTTAATTAGCAATAACGAAAAAGTAGAAAATATTTTCTTGGCTCTTTAAAAAGCGTTTGAAAGTTCAATGTTAGCTGGAGGGGGCAATAATTATCAACTAGCACATATTGGAAAAGAAGCATTGCGAAGAAAGAATCAACTTCCAGAAATATTAACATGCAATTTGGAATCAATTGAAACTGCTCGTAATGTATTACGAGATATGTAAAATGATATAAGTAGTTTGTAATAAAATATTTATTTCATAAATAAAAAAATTGTCTAAAGCGAAATTGAAGTTAATATATTGTATATAAAACTAACGAGACAATCATTTCTGAAGAAAATTTTTCACCAAAACGGACAATCATTTTGGAACGGAGGTAGTAGGTTAAAAAAATTCTAAAAAAGTATTTATTTTTATATTAAAAGCGAGATTAATATCATTTTTGTTAAAATAAAAATACAAAATACAACAATCCGCCATGTTTAATGGAACACCAATCAGAGCGAATGGCGTCACACATCAGTAAACGTCAAAAGTGATTGTCTATTATTTTAGACAAATATCAATTCCTCTTACAAGATTATTAGATACATACCTTATTTAAGAACTAATAAACTTTGGAATTCATTTTTAACACACAAAATAATTAAATTATTGTCTAATTCTGAATGTTTGATTATTATTGACAAGGAGTGTGACGTCACAACTCTAAAATGTAACTTGCGAGCGTTTTGGCGTCAAATTGAAAATTAGTTTTAAAAGAGTCAATTTTGCGATTAAACCTTTATTTTCTGCAGAAATAAGTATTTTTATTTTGTTTTTTATTTTTCTAAATCAGTCAAAAAAGTAAAATATTAAAATATCGAAAGAGAAACCCAAATTTATAAAATTTTATCTAAACCACAAATGCAAATAATAAGGGATAATACCTCTACTTTAATTAAAAAATTTCATGGTAATGAAACATAATTATTTAAGATAATCAGGTCATTTATTTATAATTAGGTTGTTTTATACGCGTGTATTAAAATTGATGTTTTATAAAAATAACCTAGATTTCGCGATTAACATTGAAATATACAAAAGACAAAGTCAACAGAAAATTACTACCAGTATTATTATATTACCTTATATTCAAGTTACATGCATTCATTCGGTTTTATTATGTTTATACACGATAAAGTTAATTTAAAAACATGCTATATATAAAATGACACCTAAAATATTCTTGACATAAGGGTGCATTCAAGTATTATGTACATAAGTATAATTCCGTTGATTTCAAACTCTCACCCTTATTTGCAAGAAAAAAATAAGGAAATTGTAGACTCTCCAAAGTACACAGAAAAAAAGTGTATTGGACCAAGAAAACCTTGTTTTGTATATGTATAACGAAAACAATATTTTCTTAATATAAGAAACATACTCTTAATCCAACTACGTTATTCCTTCGTTTAAGAATACTATAGTTGGTTTAAGAGATTATTGCTTATCTTATGAAAATATTGTTTTCGTTATATACAAAATAAGGTTTACTTGGTTTGAGAAATCCTTTCTACCAATGTAAGAAACAAATTACCCCCCCCCCCCCTCTCCACCTGTCTGAATTCACGACCCGTATAAGACGGTTTACATTTAGAAATCATTAATTATTTTGGGATTACAGTAGAAGTATTAAAGCTGGCGTACACCTTATTGTAGATACTAAAGAACATTTACACATATTTATTGATATTTTATTTAATCCTAGATAAAGTATAAATTATACTTAAAGTCATATAATGTACTATCTAGTGTACCTTTAAAATAGATAGCTTAAGCCACTAATGTCTAGAATAATTTATTAATTGTAGGTATTATATTAGGGAATATTAAATAAATATTACTTTCATAAACTTTATGACTTCCGCATTGATTTTTTAGACGTATGTATATATTTTGTCATAGTCATATTAATGATCTTTGAAATGTCCCGGGAAAAATTGTAGATCTGCAGAGATCTACTTATATCTCGACAGAACTCCATTTTGAGACAATATTATATTTTCCACTGGTTTTTAGTCTGTGGACACTTGCAAAGATCATCAATGGTCTACAAAGATCTACTAAGATCTCTGAAGATCATTAAAACGTTGAAAATTAATGATTTTTCAAAGTTTTAATCTCTATCACGATCTACAACGATCTTTAGAGATCTGTGTACATCGTTTTAGATCTTTGCAAGTCTCCACAGATCAAAAACTGAGTGAAAAATATGATACTGTCCCAAAATGCAGATCTGTCGAGATCTGAGTAGATCTCTGCAGATCTATAATTTTTTCCTGGGGTATGAGGAAAAAAACATCTTAAAAATACATATTTTTGAAAAAAAAATATGTAAAGCACCCCGCTTATGGGAAAGGGGTTTCGGTCAAACTCTTTGAAACTTTGGATTCTGATAGTTCTTGATGAATAGATTAAAAGTGTTAATGGGCACTAAGTCCTAAAAACTCAAACTTTTAAGATATAGCCCTCTAAAGTTGGGGATCATGCTCGCCTTTAATTTACAATAAAAAAATTTGTAGAACCTTAATTTTCGCACAACTATTTGTATGTGTTCCCAAAGACTTATATAATCGATTGTCACCATAAAAAAGTAAACTTTTCAGTTCTTTAGCCAATAGCAGCACCTACTTAAATCTTATTATTACGTTTTTTTATTATAAACCAATTTTTATTATAAAACAATTGGATTTGTTTATAATTAAAAAAAAAAACGTAACAATAAGATTTAAGTGTTGTCATTTCTCAATGAATTGAAAAGTTGACTTTTTTATGGTGGCAATCGATTAATTATAGATGTCTTTGGGAACACATACAAAAAGTTGAGCGAAAATTAAGATTCTACAAAAAAAAAATTGTTAATTAAAGACAATCATGATCCCTAACTTCAAAGGGCTATATCTTCAAAGTTTGAGTTTTTAGAACTTAGTGCCCATTGACACTTTTGATCTACTCATCAAGGACTATCATAATCCAAAGTTTCAAAGAGTTTGACCGAAACCCCTTTCCCATAAGGATTCTGCGGGGTCCTTTACTGTATTGTTGAAATTTTCTGATTTCTATTTTCGGACTTTTTATAATAACTTCCTTATGCTGGAAAGTTAAAAATACTCAAAATACATACTGGCAAATAATAGAATTATTTCCCAACACCATATTTCTTTTACTGTGAGTAAATAAACAATAAAACACGTTTGTCTAAAAACCGCGTGGGTAGTACGATGTATATTTCCTCACGTTTCACATTAAAAATAATTCAATAAAAGCACATAAAAAAACCGCGATAATTGAATTTAAACACCGTTTTGTTTTTTTACAGTAGACAATACGATTTTATGAGTAACTTCATTTCGAGTTTCTTCGCGGTTGAATGGCCGTCCGGGAAAACATCGATAAATGGAAAAAGGATGTTTCAATCGTACATCACTTTATTTAAATTAATTTAATTTTCATTGACTTTTAGTTTAGTGTCTACTTTTTACTACCAAAGACAATTAAATATGATGGTTTATTGATCTCTGGATTTTGATTATTTTGAAAATAAATTCATTTTCTTTTTTTTATATTTGATTAAAAAATATTGACCCTTTGTAGCGCCATGTGACATTTCTGTAACAAACCTCAATAATCCCGCTAATATACGTACTGAATATATTTAGTTCATTCAAATATGTGTAACACTACTGTAACATACCACTGAATAACTTAGTATTAAGTAAAATTCACAGATGGCATAACCTATTGACTTACGTATTATTACGTAACTATTGGCAGTAAGGCAGGACCAGATCCGGCTATTGGCCGATTTGGGTAGAAAAAAGAGTACGTTGTAAGTTTCCCCAGTGTATTGGCGTTTCACAAATAATTTGCGAAAAATGCAGTGTAGCATATGCTACAACAAACTAAATAATTGTTTCAAATCCTGCCATACGACATAAGTATTTGTTTACGATTAACTCACAGTAATGTCACTCCCAAAAAGTCAAATAAATAACTAAAAATAAATATTTTTAAATTTCTGAAAAATACGTGTTTTTTTATATGCCTAAACTTGTCTCTTTATCAACATAATTTAAATTTTTAAGATCTTGAGTTACAAAGGGTTAATTATTAAATTTTCTTGAATACGGTGCTGTCATAATCTTTATTCTCAGTTAACACACAACCTACATTAATTCTAAGAACAGTAAACAGTGAAAGTTCCATATAAATCAGTTCAATAGTTTTCATGTCATTGTGAACAAACGTCGTAAAAAACTAATAGGTAGAATTTTATAAAACAATTAAAATAGGTACAAAATAAAATATTTTCATCAATAGACTAATAAAAAAAAGACAAAAAAAATTCTATTAAACAGGGTGGTCAGTATTTCTCTGGAACTTTCCCTGACTTTTCCTGATTTTTCAGGAAAATTTTTACCGGTCACATGTTTTCTACTGTTTTTGCATTTTTACAAAAAAAAATCTATGACTTCCAACCAAATTCCCTGACTTTTCCCTGGCATTTCCCTGTATAGCAAAATTCCCGGTTTTTTCCCGGTTTTCCAGAAACTGGCCACCCTGTTTAAAGGGCAAAATCACACAGAGAGCTGTCAAATATAAATCGACATCTCATTTATAATTAAAAAAAAAAAAAAAAAAAAAAACAGTAATTTTTTCGATGGGCCATTTTCCGTATTATTATCAGCCCGACCCTGATTATTTAGCTTATTATATTAGCATTATGTTGTTAAAAATAATAAAAATTGAAACTATGAATTACGCTCGATTAAAAAATTAAATTAACAATCTAGGTATTAAAAACGAATTTCTCTTAAATAAAGTCTAAAATAAAATTACTAAAATGCATAGACAATATAATCTCATAAACAGTATAATGTATGTACATAAATTTCAAACAAAATCTAATTATAACCGAAATTTTCTTAAAAAATAAATAAAAGGTTGGAGACCTTTAATTGAAGACTGTCTTTATTGTATACATTATACATCATGCACCCGTTAAATAAAACAGAACTGTTATAAAATTTACATTAGACTACTATAAAATGAAAATGTCCTCACATGATGCTATATTTGTAAGCGCCAGATAAACATGACTTGAATTTAATTACACAAATTATGGTCAGTCAACTCAATAGCAGTCATTGTTGCAATAAAGAACACTTACATAGAGCATCCTGTTTACTCACTTTGTACAGAGTTTCTAAAATTGTTCTTGTATACGTTCTTATGTATCTTTTTTACTTTCTTATACGGAATTGTTAAACCGATTTTTTTCGAATTATAGAATTTGGTGGAAATATCTAATTTGACCTTCTCATAATTCATTCTATTTTCATCATAATATCTGTCTCAGAAAAAAAATCGCTCTTATCGAAAATTTGAGATGGAAAAATGCTTAATAAATTTATCTAGTTAATATAACAATATTTCCTCAATATAATAATAAAAAAAATCTTATTGAGAATATTTTATTCATTTGAAAAATATATCTTCATGTTTATCTAAAAATCTTTTTTTTGGTCAAATTAATAAATAATTTATTACATCAACTAACGAAACTCTCAAATAGATTAACCATAATTGTTGTATTAATAAATATTTATCAGTGTGAATATCTTTTACACCACCCAACTAGTGAAAGTGCAATTTTCGATATGGTAAACTTACAATTAGTTATGTTAGTATTTTTTTGTATTTAAAATACATATGCTTTCAATATGAAACAAATTTTTCACCGTGATAAGAACATTGTTAGTAAAAATATACATTTAGCAATAAGAGAAACGTGAATATATCCATATTGGTAATAAATTATCATATTAACAAACAACCTCTATCGGAGCCAAATCGATCACAGATTTTTTACATTGATCACATTTTTTAACATAGACAAATTATTTTTCTTTGTGTTATGATAGTTACGTTAATAAATCGACCAGTCCTTATTTTTGACTTACCCTGTACATTAAATTATTTATTAGTCCACACGATGTTATTCAAAAAGAAAGGTAAACTTTTATATTTAGGGTAAATTTTTGTTTCGAAAGAAAAACTTATATTTTTGAAAACGATCGCTGAGCAGGAAATTAATGTTTAGTCTTGTAACATTTTTAAATTTTTTTTTTATTATTTTAGAAAGGCCCGAATTAGAAAAAATGTAGAGGACGTTTCTATCTTTCATCAGTTAACCAAAAAATATTTTTTTATACAATAAACATACATTTTCTAGTAAAATATATAAAAAATCAAGACAGTTGTTAATTTAAACATCATCACTACATGACTCATTCTGAAATATACGCGAGCGAAGACACGGAGAAATTCTAGTTTGTCAATAAAATTAAAAATATTTTTGCTAATTTAACTTATTTTTTTGTGGCCCTGAAAATATAAGTATATAATTTCTCCCGCATCTTTTAAATGATATTTTTGTGAAATCGGTTACTTATCATAAACATTTGTGATAAGTAATACCTAATTTATACGTAAAAAAAATGTAATTGTGGTTTAATTACAAATACGTCAACTACCTATTTTGTAATAATATCTTTCCGCTAATCCAATTTCTCTATTTCCAAGAAATACCACAAATTAATAAGACATTTACAAATGACTAATAATTTTATTATTTGCAACACTAATAAAGAGAATATACATTACATACTATAAATATATATGTTATATTAATTGTATGTAAAGACATATTCTACATATGTTAAAAAGCAAATATTTACTCACAATCCCAGTATTTGCGAAAAACATAAAAGAGTGTATTGCAGGATCAATATTACACTGATAATATTCTGCAGTAAATTTACATACCCTGCCAGTATTTCAATCAATATTCAATCACTGTTTGAATACAAGTGACATGTGTCAAATAACAACGAAAATGGAGTATTTCGCAGAAAAATATTCCGACAGAATTCTTTCAAAAATTATATTTATTCAATACCTTTGGAGATTTTATTTTTAGAAATACGTATTGTTAAAACATTTTTTATTGAGAAAAAAGTTATATAGTTATAAATTTTATTACCGTTAAACATATAATAAAATCGGAGAAAAACTTTGAAAACGATCACAAAGTTTCTCGTATCTTCGGTACGGCGACGAAGACAAATATGAGTATTGTAATAATTACAAATAAAAATATCATAAATATTCTTTGGAATCTGAATTTTTATATGATACTTCTGATTATCAAAAATTTTGAAATTAGTTTTTTTTTAATTGACAGAGGCTCACGAAACGAAAACGACGATTTTAGCTGAAACTTGTTAGAGAAAAATCGTAGAATTTTTTTTTAAAGCTGATGGTCTAGAAAGCTTTGTAATGGAAATAAGGAAGATATTCAGTATTAATTTCCTTTTTGAAGAAATTTTTAGTGATCATTTTTTCTCAAGTGACAAGTATTTGAATATTGCACCTTTTTTTTAAAGAAAAAATCTTATTGACAAACGTATCTTTAATTTAAAAACAAACTAGAGTGTAGCTTGACAGGGGGGGAAGCCCCCCTCGTATAACATCAAGGGGGGCGATCGCCCCCCCCCCCATAGTCGGCGCCAGTGGACACGTACAACTCTAAAAATTTTATTAAGTGTGAAAAAAACAGTTTAAGATTTAAAAGATACTTACTGTATTAAATAAAATCTAACCTAACTCTACTTGTCTGTCATACGTGATTCTTAATTGAATTTAATCAATTTCAACAATTTTCTAATTTAAAACTGATTACTGCCAAGTAATCGGGTATCCTGTGTATACAATAGAATGTATTTTATTTTCAAGATATCGTTGGCCTAATTTGAACAAGACTGGCCTTCGGTTTCGCGATTTTCACTTGACCATAGCTTTCGATTTTTACGACTGTTTTGAATTTATTACTTTATTTTAATAATATGTCAGGTACTTATAATAATACATTCGCTGTTGTATTTTTTGGTTAACCGCATTTTATTTGTTTAAAATGTACAATCGTTAAAAATCATATCAATCTGAAAGTTGATTAGTGAAGCTAACTTTTCCGAAATAAAATTCAAGGTGAATTTACTAATAAAAAATGAAATTTCCATATCAAATATTTACATCAAAACTCAAATAATAAGAAATGTGACATTTCTTTAAAAAATTCGAATAAAGTTTTTCCCTTAATTGTATGTGTACATAAAATTTTGATGAAAGCTTTACTGAGGCGTAAAATTTTCTTGTTATTATTTCTTTTCCAATCTAATTAAGTTTTCAAAATGCGTTTAAACTTTTAGTAATATGGAAAAATCTGTATTTAAATTTTGAGTTCACGTTTTTGTACGTATTTACATATACAATATTTCATCCCAAAATCAATTGTTTAACACACGAAAAGTTGATTTGTTCAACCTTTTCAAATTGACAGATCAAATTAAATCTAGATAACAAAATCGAAAAAAGTAACAGTGTTTTCAAAATTATTTTGTTGAACAATGCGTTATTTTTATTAACATTATATATAATTAGTAGTTTTTGAGTTTAATTGGAACAGACAAACATAGTATATAAATATTTACACATATTACAGGATGGCCAGTATTTCTCTGGAACAAATTTTCCTAACTTTTCCCGGTTTTTCAAGAGAATTTTTACCGTTTTTCCCAGTTTTTTTATTTAAAATTTAGATAAAAAACCTAAAAAAGGTCACATGTTTTCTTTTAAATTTTAATAGATAACTGTTTAAATATTTGCAAGAATTTGTGTGTTTTTTATAAAAAAATCCCTGACTTTCAACCAAATTCCCTGACATTTCCCTGTATAGCAAAGTTTCCTGACTTTTCTCGGATTTCTAGAAACTGGTCACATTGTATTAGTAAACAGAAAAAAATTGACTTGGGCTAATAAATGCTTTCATAAAATAAAACTAATATTGTGAAAAATATATATAGGTACCTATATCAAAGAAAATTCATTATATCAAATAACGAAATTTCCATTCGTCGTAACAATAAAATTTGCATGAACAATAAATAAAAATGAGTCACTTATGCATTGTTTAATTAGTCATACAATATACTTTAATATGTCCTACAATAATAGTTTCACGTGTTTTTGTTGCTTAATACCTACATACTCGTATGTGCATAATTCGTCTGAACAATCAATGGTACTTTAGATAAATAATAATTAAATCGAAGGTTAAAACGACAATTTAATGTAATAAATCATTCAAACTTTATTTTTAATTAATATTTTGGATATTTTAATGTAGGTATACATTTTCATTAATTTTATGTTTATTATGTATTATGTTATACATTTATAAATTACTGTTGTTTACTAGGATACCCTCTCCCCCCACCGTTGTATACGCGCCTGTTTTATTTATGGATTATAGTAATTTAGTTTTTAATTATTTTACATGTGTTGTTTATTTATTTTAATAATATTATATGTCCATACTGCACAACTATTTAGCATATGTTTTTGGCTTCATATATAGTCACGTTTTCGTATCGTTTTGCTTAATTAAGTCTTGGCATTTTAGGACGCCGCACCGGCCGCACCGTCCGCCAGACACGCAATACTGATGTGTGTATATTATTTTCAAGGTTAAAATTATTGCGTGTCTGGCGGTCGGAGCGGCCAGCGCGGTCGGCGCGGCGTCCTAAGATGCCAAGACTTTAAACTAGAAAACAATGTAAATAAGTTAATGTTTTAGATAAGTATTTATGTCACTGGGTCTTGCTCTTTATATTGATATTTTATTAACTGTTTTTTATTAATTGTAAAAAAAAAACATCATGACTAATAAATAATTTAATATACAGGGTAAGTCAAAAGTAAGGACTAATCTTTAAATTTATTTGCGTAACTATTACACAGAAAAAAAATTGTTTATGTTAAAAAATGTGATCAATGTAAAAAATCCGTGATCGATTTGGCTCCGATAGAGGTTGTTTGTTAGTATGATAATTTTTTACAAATATGGAAGTATCCACGTTTATCTTATTGATAAATGTATATATTATTACTAACAATGTTCTTATCACGGTGAAAATTTAGAAGATATATTTTTCAAATGAATAAAATATCCTCAATAAGAATTCTTTTTATTACAATATTGTAATATTAACAAGATAAATTTATTAAACATTTTTCAATAAGATCGAGTTTTTTTTCTGTGATACTCATTAAATAAATACTTTCTTATACGATATTTTTTCTATAACATTTCTCTAAAAATATTCTAGTACCTACCGTTTCAAATAATTTTAAAAATTCCAAAATTTACAAGAGTAAACATCTGTTTCTGGTTCTAAGATTTTTTTTTTTAAAACATAAGAAGAAAATTGATCTTAAATACTAAATTTTACCCAAATATGTGTATTGATAATTTTGAGTTACAGTCAAAATGGATAATTCGAAAAAATCGGCTTAAGAATACCTACCTATACTAGATTACATATCAACGTATAAGAAAGTATTTTTTTTATTACTATAATTTAGGTTTTATTTGGTATTATTGAAAAAAAATTAAATAAATCATATGATGCGAAAAAAAACTTTTATATTTAAAATGTAAATGTATAAATAAATATTCTAGTACGTAAAGGGTTAACCCACTTATATCAATTCAGATAAATAAATACGGTTAAATAAATCATGTGACGATTTATAATAAAACTTTATGGATTAATTGACGCAGAGGTTTCCTATGAAACCTAGTCGACCTTTGTATTGCGACTATAGGAGGGGTCCAAGACCCGTGACGGTGTGAGTGTGTATGTGCGCGTGTGCGTGACCTCTAGTTAGGTGGGTCTCGCTCCAAGACTTACAATGGATTAAAGACAATTAACTCCAAATGAGAGCGAAGATGTCAATGGAACAAAAGCGTCGACGGAAAAAAATACAGAGGCGGAATTAGTTTTTTTTTTTAAATATAAATGCACCTAATTCTGTTTTTACAAGGTAGATACGTTCCAGAGAAAACCGTGTAAAAAATACTTGAAGTATGTACATAGAAAAAAAGGGATTAGTTCCATATCCTTCAACCTTGTAAAAAATAGTATTCTTATCGATTTAAAATTTTTTGTTACTTATTGTTAGTCACTTACTCAACAGCTTATATAAAACACGTCCAATTTCATTGAAACTAAACAAAAGACTTAAGCTGCTATATATGAAAATAAATTAGAAATGGGAATTCCCTAACTACATATGTATTTTATAAATAAATAACAGATAGAAAAAAAATCCTAGAAGATTACGGTTAGTAAAAATAGTTTTCTTTAAAATTTAAATCAAATAGCTTTTTTAATAGTGCTAAATCGAATGAAATCCTGCAAAAACGGAATCATTTTTTTAGACCGTGTTAAATCAAAACCGTGTAAAAACAGAATTGGGTGTAGTCGGTTTGAAGCAAAAATAAATTAGTATCCCTGGAAAAAATTATTGTAGATCTGCAGAGATCTACTAAGATCTCGACATTTCCATTTTGAGACATCATAATATTTTTCATTGGTTTTTGATCTTTGGAGATTTGCAAAGATCTACAATAACCTACAAAGATCTAAAAGGATCTACAAAGATCTCTAAAGATCGTTGTTGATCGTGATAGAGATTGAAACGCTGAAAATTAATGATTTTTCAACGTTGAAAAATTATTAATTTTCAACGTTACAACGATCTTCAGAGATCTTTGTAGATCGTTGTAGGTCGTTTTAGATTTTTGTAGATCATTGTAGATCGTTTTAGATCTTTGTAGACCGTTGTAGGTCTTTGCAAGTCTCTACAGATTAAAAACCAGTGAAAAATATGATGTCTCAAAATGGAAATATGTCGAGATCTGAGTAGATCCCTGCAGTTCTACAATTTTTTCTCGAGACTATTGTTTAGTTACATAGTACTCTGGAACAATAAATGACGAAATTTTGAGTTTGTTATATTCATATTTATTTTTACTTATTAAAATTTCAATCAGATTAAAAATATCACTGTCTACCTAAAATGCATAGTTGCCCTTTTTTACACCGGATTGACTGACTATTGCAAAAAATGGGAAACTTTACATTAAACTTTACTTTAACTACCAATCGCTTTATCGAAATAATTCGAATTTTTAATACATAAAACAAGAATATAGAAAACATATTTTAAGATTAATTCGAATTAATTTTTACGATTTCTAGTTTCAAAGTATACTATGCCGCCAAACAAGATATGTTTTTTTATCCCACCGGAAATATGTAATGATGTATATGTAAATTTATAAAGTTAATAAGATATTCAATAGTATCAATATAATAAATACATATAATATTAAACAATACTATAATTATACTGTTAAACTTAATTAACTACATAATATCATGTGACACTTTTACGTCACAATAGTTTAATTAATTAATTCATTAGTTTTAAATTAGGATTAAACAACTATTATTACTAGGTTTTCAATTATTTGTGAGTAAAATTTCACAGAATGGTTCAACAGTCTTTTAACCCATTACTTCCCAGTGTCCTATTTATAGGACATCATATTTTCTAATTTTTTTCTCTGGCATAATAACGTTGTTATTTTTTTACATTACTAATATGTTTTTAAGTCTCTTTACTGGCAATAATTTTTAAAATTCAATGAAAATTATAACACTTTTAAAGTAACCGTTTGATTATTCCATCTAGCCGACATTTATAGTTACATTTTTTTCACTTAGAAAACCATTTTTAAATTGAAGAAACTATATATTATATTACTTATGAGAGTGTAAATAAAGTATAACAATATCAATTATTTCACAAATAAATCCAGGTACAGACTATCGTTGTTAAAAAAATGCTGTCCTAAAAATATGACATTGGGTTCTCATGATAATAATTTTTTTCACAGATATAGGTAACTAATTATTTTTGAATCAGGTAAAGGACATTTTATTAAGTATATATTCAACTTATTTAATATAAATTTTTATTGAAAAATATTAAATATTTACAAAGTTATGAGCCTCGATGTGAAAACCAAAAAAATTTTTTTTCTCTATGGTCGACTCGAAATTTCGAGAAAGGTTATATGAAAAAAATAAATAAAAATTTTATCAATGTCTATATGAATGTAGCTATCGTTGCACGTAGCCGTTTTTTTTATTTTATTTTTTCACAAAATGGCGATCGTTTGAAAATTTTTTTCATTTTTAAGACCTATTTTTTTAATTAGAGCGGTTTTAAAAATAGTAATTATCAAAATTTCAAAAATCGGCTACGTGCAATGATAGCTACTACAATTACGAAAATTATTTAAAAAAAAAATTGAAATCGGTTCGTTAGTCTTTGAGGAATCGTGTCGACCAGGTCGAAAAATGTAATTCCGAGATAAACGTGTTTAATGTTTTTGTTATGTCATAACCGGCCGTGCTACATCGTCTCACTAAATTGACTGTAACTCAATTTTCAAAATTTAAACTCAATTTTTTGTATACATATTTATGAATATGTATACTTTAAAAAAATCTAAAAAAAAAAGATATTTTTTTTCCGTCACAGTGGCTACCCCCCTTAAGTCTGCGACTGAAAATGATTATGTCTTGTATTAAATTTATCTTTCTGGTAATATTTTCAACAAGAATTGAGAACTTGATCAAAAAATTCGAAGAAATAAAATAAAATTCACATAATGCAAAAAATATACATGTTTTAAAAAGATTACTTAAAAAGTACCCAATATTATAAAATGTACAAAATTAGACTACAAACACATACATTTATTTATGTTAAAATATATAGGGGTCATTCATTCTTATTTAATTCATTAATTAACAATCTAAATGTTTACATATTTTTGAATGAACATTTATAAATACACATTTGTTCACTGTATAAAACGAAAATTTAAATTCAAATAAAGAATTTTATTATCCATTTGAACATTTTTATGATGAAAGATAAGGTCGTTTTTTATTCAAGTGACAAAGGAAGAGTATAGTTTATTATCAACCACCCGTTAATACAGAAGTCATTTTATTATGTAAAAAATTATAAACTAATTAGTTTGCTTATCTTAAATAAAAGTAAACAGAATACAAAATTTGTACATCGTACTTATTTATAAATTTTTATTTAGGCTCTAACTGGTACAATGTAAATATTTTGGGTAATTTCACAAACAGTTTTTTTTAATATTTCCTCGCCATATCAAAGATATGAAAGACTGCAGAAACGTTGATTTGGATAAAAAAAATCGCTATTTTATATAATATACGAAAATAATATTTTCTTAATATAAGAATATTTTATACTTTTAAACCAACAATATTATTGTTTCGTCTGATAATATTGCTTTAAAGAGAAACAATAATATATGAAATATATATGAATACATGAATATTCTCTTGGATGAAGCTAATATTCTTATTTTAAGGTAAATTTTGTGTCTACTTCATGGTGTCTACATATATACGTACCTTATTTGTAAAGTTTAATTAAATAAGTTTTTTTTTGTAAATTAATTAAAGAAATGTAAAAAAAGTCATTTTCAAACATACCAACATATTTTTTGCCCGCGAAAATTGTATTATTTTTATTTAATTTTGAGAAATTTTTTTAGAGGTGGGGGTCTGCGACCCGTAGGCTCTCTTGAATTGAATTTGGTGGCTCGGTTCATATATGAGTTTGACACCATTATTTAAAACATTTTACATTGGCATTCTATGCCCCAGAACGAAATTTTGTTATAATCCAATAACTTTTCTATGCGAATCATGATAACTGAGATTTAACCCTTAGCTACCACTGTGGGATATCAGGCGCCCCACATTTTCAATTTAAATGTAAGCTGTTTAAATTTTACAATGTTTTCAATTATTTAAATATATTAAACATTATACATTATTCTAAATAATCGATTGGAGTGTATTTCGTATCGTTCGAAGATGATAGAGGAATTTTATTGAATTAAAATACTCAATAGCTTACGAGTAGTTAGCATTTTAGTATTTGGGGTACGAGGTGACCCCAGTCTGGCAGGTATGTTATTGTGGAGAAGTGTAGCAGCTAAGGGTTAAAAACCTAAATAAACTAGCCGTTGGATCCAGTTTTACCCGGGGATATAAATTAAACTATATAACGTATAATACCGTGGGGTGCGATCCTTTAGGTCCACACAATCAACTTCCCAACTACTACTCACTTTTTAGACGATAATAGGTACAAAATTTGGAATATTTTCGAAACCACTTATCCGATTAACACCTAAATCAATAGGTCTGGAGTACTCACTGAGGCAAACATTTTCCCCAAAAATAATTCAAATCGGTGCATATATATAGTAGTTATCGTGAACGGAAGAAAATTCTACATCCAGACACACATACACACGCACAGCCGCCATGCGGAAATTAACTTTTCTTTACGTTTTGAAGTTAGTACAATCAGAATCTGCTCTTATCTCGGACACGATTTTTTGACGGTATTACAATACTTCTATGGAAACGTCCCGACAAGCACAGAGAATCTTCTCGACGTTTCCATATAAGCCGGGGAACGCTAGATTAGCAACAGAATGTTCCCGACACTCAGAAATTTCCAGAAACATAAGAGCGACGATATAAAAACCCCGCCTTATGCAGCGGAGAGTCAGAGTGTATCAGTAAGCACACACAGTACGATCGACGCAGAAAACACAAACACGTCCGACGCGCACCAGCCGGTTTAGAAGAGAAGGGAGCGAACAGTGCAGTTACACATCCACGCGCAGACGAGAGAAGACTGCGGCACAGTGTACATCTCCATTGTTACAATATTTACACTATTGTTGTTATCATTGTTATTTGTTCTGTCATATATTCTGCATAGTAAATATAGTCTTTGTTGTAACCGTATATTCTATATATACCTGCAACCCGGCTATCCTACATTGGTGACCACCGACGTGATCATGGCAGAACAACAACAACCCGGAGGCGCTCTATATCGTGTGGGGATCCGAGTACCACCATTCTGGCCTGACCGACCTGCCCTGTGGTTTGCACAGCTTGAGAGTCAATTCGAGCTCGCGCAAATCGTCCAGGATGCCACCCGGTACAACCACGTCGTCGGACAACTGGACTCCCAGTACGCGGCCGAAGTGGAGGATATCATCACCAACCCTCCGGCGACAGATAAATATACGACGATAAAAAAAGAGCTAATACGACGTCTATCAGCTTCCCGTGAAGAACGAGTGCGACAGCTCCTCGTCCACGAGGAAATAGGCGATCGTAAGCCGTCCCAATTCCTCCGGCACCTGCGAACCATCGCCGGCCCCGACGTCCCGGCAGAATTTTTAAGGACATTGTGGGCAAACCGCCTTCCACCCAATGTCCAGGCGATCATCGCGTGCCAGACCGACGCGACCCTCGACACCGTCGCCAACCTGGCCGATAAAATAGTTGAGGTCACACCTCCGCCCCAGGTGGCCAGCGTCAACCCACCGCCGTCGGACCTCGCAGAACTCACCGCCCGCCTCGAAGAATTGGCGCACCAGGTGGCTGCGTTGTCTACAAACCACCGGCCCAGCGACCCCCGCCCACGCCAACGCACCTTCAACCGCAACCGCAGCCGCAGCAGCTCACGCAACAGGACTTCGCAGCAAGGCCTCTGCTGGTACCACTGGCGCTTCCGAGAGAAGGCACAGAAATGCGAACCCCCGTGCACCTTCAAGACGGGAAACTTCCCAGGCAGTCGTTAGCGGCGGCAACCGACTGTGTCCAATCCTCCGGCCGCCTCTTCGTCACGGACAGCACCACGAAGATCCGTTTTCTGGTAGACACCGGTTCCGACGTATGCGTGTATCCACGCACCCGCCTGCGAACTCCACGACCGCGTACAGATTACGAACTCTGCGCGGCCAACGGAACGAGCATCCGCACGCACGGGTTGATCACGCTACGTCTCAGCCTCGGCCTACGGCGGGATTTTACGTGGAAGTTTGTCGTCGCCGACGTCAACACGGCGATCATCGGTGCCGACTTCCTATCCCACTTCCACCTGCTAGTCGACGTTCGTCATCACCGCCTGCTCGACGGAATCACAGGTCTCGCATGCCCTGGAACGCCGGTACCTGCGTCGACCAAACCCGTACCCACCATGCACCGCAACCGGACGTCATCTGGACCACCAGCAGCCAGCCACACACGACGTCCCACCCCGCACCGCCTACACATCGCCACCAAAGGTGATAACAAATGGCTCCATGGTGGAACGAATCGATCACTTGCACGCACCATCCCTGATCGATGCCTACAAAGCAACCCCGACGCACGCAACCTGTCCCGGATCGGAGCAATCTCCTCACCGGTCGACAACCAACTACCACCCGCGTCGCAGAACCAAGTCGAAGAGCTCCAGGACCCCACCCGTCGTGGATCAACGCACCGCTCCGAAAAGGTGCCCATCCCCGACAGCACCCACGGCACCCCGCCGCGTCCTAGCATCTTCGCAGCAACATTCTCCCAACACGCAACTTCCGACGTTCGGCACGGACCCCAGCACGTCCTCACCCGCAACGACACACGCTTCGTTAGAGGGACATCGACGACTGCGTCCGCCGACCCCGTCAAGCCCATCCACGTGTCAAAGGAGGATGCACCACCAGTACCCGCAACCACCCTACCCCAGGAACCAGAACCACCACCTGGACCAGCACTAGACCTCACCCGTCCGCCAGAACCTGCGAAGACGGCCCCCAGGTCTACAACAAAGTCTGGACGCCACGTACGCTTCCCCGACTATTACGAACCCTGACCTCCGGTCTCAGCAGGGGGGTTATATGGAAACGTCCCGACAAGCACAGAGAATCTTCTCGACGTTTCCATATAAGCCGGGGAACGCTAGATTAGCAACAGAATGTTCCCGACACTCAGAAATTTCCAGAAACATAAGAGCGACGATATAAAAACCCCGCCTTATGCAGCGGAGAGTCAGAGTGTATCAGTAAGCACACACAGTACGATCGACGCAGAAAACACAAACACGTCCGACGCGCACCAGCCGGTTTAGAAGAGAAGGGAGCGAACAGTGCAGTTACACATCCACGCGCAGACGAGAGAAGACTGCGGCACAGTGTACATCTCCATTGTTACAATATTTACACTATTGTTGTTATCATTGTTATTTTTTCTGTCATATATTCTGCATAGTAAATATAGTCTTTGTTGTAACCGTATATTCTATATATACCTGCAACCCGGCTATCCTACACTTCCATTTCTTCGAACATGGAAGTAAAATAAATAAAATTTAATGAAGAAAAATACAGTAAGATTATTTTCTTTTGTTCACAGATAGTTAATTATTAGTCATGATATAACTTGAGAATTGTAGTCAAGGGTCATTAATAAATCTGACCCCACAGGCACTGTCGCTAAAGTTTCGGCGAAGTAATTAGTATTCTGCCTTTGATCAATGTGTAACATAGTCCGTGTCAAAACAAAAAGGTAAAACTTACAGAGATACTAATGAAGTTCATGAACTTCTTTTGTTTGTTTGTTTTATTTGTTCGTTCATGCTGAAAACTGTAAGTGAAAAGTTCAAACGTGTGAAGGACACTTTATAGTTTTGCACAACTTCTGACGATAATACGATTATGCGGAACAAATACTAAAAAAAAAACACTATCCATTGTGGTTTTGTTATGTTACTCATATTATCTCTTTATTGTTATCTTTAGAGGTGCTATATTTTTTTTAACAAAGTGCAAAACATATGCTATTATTATTGTTATTTATATACAGGGTGGTCAGGTTTGGGATACATATATTTTAGAAACTGTTTACCTGGTTCATTGTGAGTAAAAAATAATATAGAGGAGAGTCTATCTTCAACAATCTCTGAGCTATAGAGGGTCGGTATTTCAGGGGGCATTTCACCCTCAGAAAACTGGTATAAAAGGTATCTTATATATCATTGATTGATCATAGGCAAAGTGTCGATCACGGGGTGAGCCAATATATTACCTTTCCGGCCCGGAAGGGAACAGCCTGTATTAATAATTTTAAATTCGAAAAAATATTATTTTAAATAGTACATAACTTTTTTTCATTATACACGGAGAGAATATTCTTTTAAAAATTAACAGAAAATGCTGTGAACCTGAGAACAAAACCAACTTCTGAAAAAAAATAACAGAAAAGTCGGTAGAGTTTAAAATAAAGTAAATGAAAAATTACAATGACATACTGGTAAATTTTAACATAGTATCTATTACAATTTATCTACTCTGAAAAAGTAATAAACGCTATTCTATAATTTAATTTCTTGCACATGAAAATTTCACGTACATTTTCTATAATTTTACTATGTTTCTATATTACTTTTTATATCTGGCCTATCGCCGTCATAGAAACTGCTATACAGTATATTGAATTGTAGTAGACGTTCTTTTAAATTTTACCATGTCGGGTGTTAAAAATTTCTAGGATCAATTTCGTCCTCCCGTTAACATGTTTTTCATGTTAAAAGTTAACATACAATACAATACATTTTCGATGTATTTTTCGACGCTGAATTCAAATCTGACGTCACAAATACAGTTAACCTAAAAACAACCCCTATAATAAAGTTAAAACTACACGATTTTTATTTATTTGTATTAAAAATAAGTTATTATTTTGGAAAAATGAATATTTTAATCTAAAAACAAAAATTGAAGATTTAAAAAAAATGTATAGATTTTGTAACCATTTTGTAAACATCATGTTGCTGTTTTGTCTTTTTGGTCTAAACACGCTATTAGAAATAATTTTACTGATTACATGGGAGTCTTCATAAGGTTACTGGTCTATATCAAAACTTTTATAATACACAAAACAATTTCCTCTGATTTCTGTTGTCATATTTTAAAAATATTGTTTTTTTATTTTCCACGAAACCACACAGATATTGTGCGGTAGATAAAATATATTTGTGTTTACAAATAAAAACCAAATAAATTATACACAAAACGTTAACTTTTCAATCGCTCATTCCCAATAACATTTTGGTCGAAAAGAAAAAGCTTTTTTTCAATACAGATGAAAGTTATACGACTACATAGTGTTACTAAAATGATGCTCTATCAATAGTTGTTGTATCGATAGGACCGGCTTCAGGCAAAATAGAACTATCAGTTTAATATTTAAAATAAAATAGGGATAGTCTACAACTGATAGTTGTAGACAGCAAAAATATGAAATGAATAATTTCAATATGCATTTTTTGAGTATTTCAAGAAATTCTATTGAAAATATTATTTTTTTCGTGAAAAAATAAATAACTTTATAATTTATATTTCCGCGAAAAAAAAACAATTTTCGTTGAGTTTACAATTTCAATTTTCCAGATATTTAACAAAATATTTAGAGATTTTCAACATTAAGAATATTTTTACTCGGAAACAAACATTTTTAAAGAAAATTACAAGAAATGTTTATTTTTGATCTATTAAAAATTTATTTAGTATCTTATTTTTTTATTTTCGAGTTTTATCAAATCAAAATAAACATTTTTTGTTCCTTGTACTTTTTCTCTACATAATTTTTTGAACAGCTTGGAAAATTTAAGTCGTATAACAATTTTTCCAATAAAAGTCGTTTATTTTTGCTGGAAGAATACGATTCTGCAATAAAAAATAGGGACTCTCATTTATAAAAATCAGAGATGATCTCCAGGCGACCCCCTGACATCCATAAAAAATAATTTTGTTAGCGCCACAGAGAAACATTTTGGGACGATTAAACGGGAAAACTTAGTACAGTGCGTTAAAATCTCTAAATATAAAAATCAATGTTCATTTTTATGAGGCTTATGGATTCAAGAATTACTGAACTGATTTAAATGCAGTTTTCACCAATAGTTAGATAGTTTAATTTTATTTTAGATAATTTATATTTTATGAAAACCTAATGCGGTGTTTACACCGAGAAAACAAAACACAAACACGGTGCTTTTATGACAAAAAAGCAATAAACCCTATACATTTTTAAATACGAAGTATTTGAAAGCCACGATGTTTCTGTTTTGTTTTCTCGGTGTAAACACCGCATAAGATTTAACATCAAAAGACTAAAAACATCTTTATCAAGTCGTGTTTTGTTTCTATGATGTCACAGCATGCTACAACTGTCATTTATATAAAAATGTACTATTAATAAATACATAATAATTCATATCAACATAAGTCAAATCTTTCTGTATTAAACATATAGGCTTAAGGTTTTAGAGACAGCCCTGACCACAGTGTTACTATAATAAAATGATGTACAGTCGAGTGTTGTTTATGTATTTTTTTGTAGAGTAAAGAAGGACCCCATCCGTATTTAAGTCAGTACCAGACGCCTGCCTACTGCAGAGGAGTGTTCGCAGAGGCCATATGGCACGACCCACAACATTTAGCCAAGGGAGATACTACAGCACATTTTACACTTACTACATGGCAGGGGTGGCCAAAACACAACATATAACTGTCTTTAGAGCCTATGATATGACATATAGTTAAAATACTATCTGTATAAACAATAATCCATTTTATACAATATTGTGGTTTTTTAAAGATATATTAGTTTTGGGTAGCCCTGAAATAATGTGTCTATTTTTGACGCTGATTTCATCCGTTTTTGCCAATGCAGTGAATTAGATGATTTTTAGTTTAGCGCACTTTTCGGTAGGCGTTTTGTCGCGTCCATATGTATACTATTCTTTATAAATCATATTAATTTGTTATGTGTAGGAATTTCGGAATATCTTGTAGTTAACATTTAACATATTTTATTATTAATTAATTGATTTATTACATATGTTATATTTTTGGGTTGTGAATGATTTAGTACAATTTTTGTACTATATTTGAAATGTATACTACTTTATAATATGGCTTAATGTATAGAGGGTGTCCCATTTTAAAATGTACGGTCAAATATCTTTGGAATTTTTAACTTTTGATAAAAAAATTCATACATTTGTGTATATAGAATTTGAAAAAGAGCATTCAAAGCTGCAAATTACTTAGAGGCTTTTTTTAAATTGTGATTCAATATTTTTATTCTTAAGACAAATTCAACAATATTCAGATCTATGCATTTTTAATAAGTTTTGCGATTTTTTCGTAATTGAAAATCTATTCGACTTTTAAACCGTGGCAGATTGCAAATTTTATCAAAAATTACTTGACTTTATTTGAAAAAAAAAAAAAAAAAAAAAAAAAAAAAAAAAACGATTTCCGAAAATTCCCTTATTTATTGCAAATTTTTAATAGCTTTGAATAACTGAAAATCCTACAATTTTAATTTGATAAAAAAAATTAATAGATAACTTTTCATTTCAAAGAGATTTCCGAAAATTCCCCAATTTACTGCAAATTTTTAATAGCTTTTAATATCTCTGAAAATCCTACAAAATTAATTTGATAAAAAAATTAATAGTTAACTTTTCATTGAGTTCTTAATTTTGGTACCAGATTTTCAAAGTACAATCCAAAAATTATAAATAGAGAATAATTAATTCGTTTTTTACTCGTTATTCAGTTAAATGTTAATAACTTAACACTTATTATACTGTGCCACATTTTTTATTTGTATACAATCAACGAATAAAAGTATAAATAAATTATAGTAGCACTTGTGAATACTTTACAAAATAAAATAAATAAAAAACAACCAATTGACATTTTAAATATGATGATTAAAAAATCAATTACTGAAGTACTTGAGACGTAAATAAATACATACAATTTACATTGAGTTTGGTTTCTGTGAGAAGTATTCATATAATTAAATTAATTTTTTTGATAATTTTTACTTCCATGTTCGAAGAAATGGAAGTATTTATTTAAATATTTTAAATTTGACTGTTGTAGATATAGTTACTTTAATATTTTTATTATTTGAAATGTTCACAAATATTATCAGGATCCATTTTGTAAATATTCGAACCTCGAATAAATATTTTGAAAACTATTTTAGCGGAAAATTTTTAAATACAAACTTCAATTTCCATTACACACTATTTGATGGATCGTATTTTAAATATATTTATCTCTCTCTCTATAATATTAATTATGTAACTCGTTAACTAATTAATCTTTGAAGTGAACAGTATACATATTTAATAGAGTGATGACTAACTAATGAAACCATTATAAAATAGATCATTTAAGTGTTTCTCAAACATTTTACACGGATCCCCTAAATATTTGTATAATTCAACAGATCCTGTAATAAATAAATGTCAAGTGCGAGTCGAGCCTCACGTATTATTGTCCGGTACCGTATATAATAAATGAAACCATTGTAAAATAGACCATTTAAGTGTTTTTGAAACTTTTTACAGGCATCCCCTAAATATTTGTATAATTCAACGGATCCCATAATAAAAAAATGTCAAGTGCGAGTCAAGCCTCACGTATTATTACACCATTGTTAAATTTACCATTTAAGTGTTTCTCATAATAGAAAAATGTTAAGTGCGAGTCCAGCCTTGCGTATAAGTGTCCTGTACCGTAGATTAAATATTTTAGTAAAGTTAAGAATTAATTTGAGCAAAATGCATTTTACATTTACCAACATTCTAATTTTAAATTATTTTCGTATTAAATACGTAATTACTGGTAATTTTCATATGACCCTGTTTTTTTTTTAGATTTTTCTCATTACTTTCGGAGATATTACCACTAAAAAATGCTTATAGTATAGTTTTATATTATTAAAAAAATTATGAATTGGTTGTGGATAATAAATTAAAAAAAAATGAAATAAATCTATTAAATTATATATTTTCTACACCACATAATTTTGTCGGGTTAGCCCCAATTGATATAATTATACAGATTGCATACGTAAATAAAAATATATATCGTGTGCTGCATTTAATAAAAATTCTTTCTGAAAAAAATGTAAATATATTTCGCGTGATATTTTAGTCAGTTATTTGATATTCAGGCGAAGGACATTGACGTGTATTTGTTCAATCAACCCATTTAATAATGAATTAATTATAAAATAATATCCGTATAGCTCATTTAGTTTATTTGAAATTTATTTTATAAAGTGTACTCAATTATTTTTATATAACTGTTGTACTCCAAAGAAATTTAATTAACGTTAGCTACTAATTAAATGTAAAACAAACAAAAATTATATTGCTTTTCAAAATTTCAAGTAAAATATTTGAGGAACTTTTACGATATTATTAAATTTTCCATACTTTCACGTAGAAATAGTTTAACCGGGTTAAAGTTAGCATGGAAAATATTGTATATTATTTTTTTTTATTAAAAACTGAAAAAATACTATGTTCCATTGTAACCCGCTATTGAAAATTTTACTACACTGAAAAAATTTAATGTTAATTTTTAACATAAAAAACATGTTAACGGGAGGACGAAATTTCATTCTGTGAAAAATTAATCGGTAACGTAGTAATATTTCATACCAACATCAACAGTATCAAAAATTACTAGGTATACCGTATGTGAAAATTATTATAAAACTTAAATAATTATTTTAACAAGTTATTAATTGTCAGATGAAAAAATTTCATTAACATTTTTATTTATTTACGATGCGTAGGAATGGGAAAAAAATAAAAAATTGCATAGATTGATAAAAAAAAATTTGATCCTAGAAATTTTTAACACTCGACATGGTAAAAATTAAAAGAACGTCTACTACAATTCAATATACTGTATAGCAGTTTCTATGACGGCGATAAGCCAGATATGAAAGTAATATAGAAACATAGTAAAATTATTTATATGCAAGAAATTAAATTAAAGAATAGCGTATATTACTTTTTCAGAGTAAATAAATTTTAATAGGTAGGTACTATGTTAAAATTAACAGTATGTCATTGTAATTTTTCATTTATACTTTATTTTAAATTCTACCGATTTTTCTGTTAATTTTGTTCAGAAGTTGATTCTGTCCTCAGGTTCACAGCATTTTCTGTTAATTTTTAAAAGAATATTCCCTCCGTGTACTTTAGTACTAAAAAGGTTAAATTAAATGTAACATGTAACTGACCTACTTAATACCCAGCGTTATTAAAATATATATCCAAAAAGGAAGTAGGTACACTAATTAATCTGGATTAGTACACGGTGGAAAAGATTAAACATGGTACAAATAACAAACCGCAAAAGGACGAATATGAAGGACAAAACAACACGAATTTATACGCATAAAATATATTGATAGTCGATACATTCTTTTTTTTTTAATACAAATACATAAAAAAATGTGTGGGATAGTAAAATGTAATCAAGAATCTTTTTTGAAAATAAAAACAAAATTTGTCAATTTATATACAATATAAATATCTATGTAAATAAGTAATAGAGATATAAAATATTGATGTGTAGGTATTAGGGTATCATATTTTTATTTAGCCATTTTCAACTGTATTAAATGATAAATGTAACTTAGCTTAGAGCTGCAATTAAATAATTAATTAATGTCTAGGCCATTGTAATAAAAATTAAAAGTGAATTATTTTTTACAAAAAAAAATCATATAAATAAAAATGATCTAACAATATACTGAGAAATATTTGATAATTTTTATCTAAAACTTTGATAGGTAACTTATGTTCGACTGAATCGAATTGATTAAAACTTTATGAGATTTTTTCAATAACAATGGTTATTTCATAAAGAAAACAATTATTATTTTATGTAACATAGAACAATGCGTTTTTACTATTATTATCCATTCCGAAAAACAATTAGACCTTTATTAGACGAAACTAAGTTGTCTGGTGTGATACTTCAACTTATTATACCTAACAAAATTAGTGACTGTGACCGTACAAAGTAATTTTCATAATATCACCATTGTTTTAATTTAATACCGTTAATATTTAACGCGATACGCATGCGAGAAACTTTTCGAACTCTTTACGTAACTTTAAGAGAATTATCATATAGGTTTGATACCCCATTTGAAAGTGCTTGTTAGTTCATTTATAAATTTCCAATGAACAGTGTCACATTTCCAGGCCCGGATTTACCATGCAGGCAGTGTAGGCACGTGCCTAGAGCGGCAAGAATTGAAGGGCGGCAAATTTTGGCGGAAACCGGACAATAAAATACTTTTTTATTTTTGTTCAAATAAATAAAATAAAATGTTTGAGTGGTGGGGGGGGGGGGGGCAATTTTTACAACTTCCTAGGGGCGTCAAATTTCTAAATCCGGGCCTGCGCATTTCACTTTACGATTTGACCCTACAAGTTAGTCAATTTTGTTTAAAAATTACTAACTTTTTCATCTGCTAATTCATATAGAGTAAAGTCGGTATATATGGACCAGGCGGGTAATATGGACACCTACTTATGTTGCTTCATTTTATTTTTTATAAAGACAACATTAATATGTATCTAAGCTTACACCTCTATATAACTGCGTCAGTTGACATGACAGTGTTTGAAATACCGGTATGTCATTGAGAGCAACTTAATGAAATTTGTCATTTTTCATTATTTACTTATGTTAAGATAAGTAAGTTTAATTTTTTATTGAGTTAAATTGTTTAAATTAATTATATTGCTGTTTAAAAATATAGGTATAACGGTTGGTCGTATGTACAGTGCTTTTAATTAACGTAATAATTATTGCCTCGGCGATAACAATTTTTTTTAAATGTGGTTGCGGGTATTATGGACTATAGGTATTATACGGCTATGAAGTGTAATAATTAACCAGAATCGGGGTGAGGCTAATAGTATGAAAATTATATTAATCATCCAGTACTTCACAATTATTCACTTCCGCAAAAATCCTTTTTTTAGTACAAATCTTCATGATGGTGCTCAATAAATGGGGTACCTATTACGGAGGTACTGCTCGCGTATAGTTTGAAATAAAAATAACAAAAAAAAAATTAAAAAAGAAATGTTTTAATCACCTAATATAGACCACCGTGGTCCATATTACACGCGCATTTTTTAAGAGACTGATTTTCGATTGTTTTAGGCCCGGTTTCTCAATAAGAGTTTAAACTTAAGATTACGTTTATCAGTTAATCTTCACCCTAGATATGAACCTCACTCAAAATGTGTTTGTTGACATATATTGTAAACAATCAAAAATAAATAATGTTTCGTATCATCCAACTTATTTTACATTCTATAGTAGCACTATATTCTTTTATTAATTCTAGTAGTGTACCTACCATGTTCTCTTTAACTGAAATTAACTCGTTTTTTATCACATTTAATATAATAATTTCAGGTTAATTTTTAGTTTGACACATGAAGGTTTGACATAAAAGCCGCCATTTAAACTAATATTGAGTGAGGTTCATATCTACGGTGAAGATTAACTGATAAACGTTAATCTGAAGTTTAAACTCATATTGAGAAACCGGGCCTTAGTTTTTTTATTGATTTTTAATTTAAGAATTCTATTTTTTCTTGCTCAATCTCGTTAAAAGATTAAATTCTCTGTCCAATGAATAAGTGCTGATTTTAAATAATATTATCATAGTTTTCTTACCTAAAACATGAATGGTATTCCATATATACAAACTTTACTCTAACTGTAATCTTACTATAAATATCGATTGCTGATACATTTTCATATCTTAAGTACTAATAAATGAGATATGCATATAATTATTTTGCAATAAATTAAAACAAGTATATATCAATTATAATTAGGTACATAAAATAGTATAACATGTACGTGATTATCGTTTCAAATGTCGATAAAAAGTTGTAATAAACGTTATTGGATAACGTTCACTCAAAACTGTTTTGTATAGTTGTCGCCTACAGGGTATATTTTTACTTCAGACATGTTAATAATTCGTTTTAATTTTGGAAACACTTTTAATAGCTTATTAGACCCGCATACTCGGTGTCCAGTAGACCAGTAGTTCCAGAGTTGGATTAAGGGTTTTTTATTTCAGTGATTTAATTATATTGAAAAGAGCTTATTAAAAAAAGTATGTATAATTTTAGTTATAAATTTTATGTCCGGTATTATAAAGGGGCTAGCAAATTTGTAAGCTAGCTAGCAATCATAAATGAGGTTATTAATTTTGTGATAGAATCTATGGATTTGTTACGGAATTTAGAGCAGATATTGTAACACAGTTGGCGACTCTGACCGTATAAAATAATTTTCATATCACTACTTGGTGTTTACATGTAACGCGTGCGTGAAACTTGCCAAAGTAATCAAAAAACTCCAAGAGAACTTTCATATATATTTGATATCTCATTTAAGAGTGCTAGTTAGCTAGCAAATTTGCTAGGCCCTTTATAATACCGGACATTATTCAGTTATGTTTCATATAATGATTGCTTTATTACTCTTTATTTGCAGTAAGAAAAGAAATTAATATTGGGTATACAACACGTTTTTTTTTAAAAGTAACTTTCTCGATTAATTTTGGCAGAATTTTCTTGAATATTCTTGTATTTCATGTTATATTGCATTGTTTACCTTAATGATGACTTAATCATAGAACTGTTGATGGATTTTTGAACTCACCTATAACAGAAAAAATAACATGTATTATTATTTATTTATAGAGGTACTTATAAACAATTAAAATTAAATATGGATAATTCGCTAATGAAAGTTTTAGGGCACTATATTTGATTTTGTTACAAAAACTTAAATACGTGTAGTATATGTGACCATTTTTAACCAAAAACTCTGAAATACACACAAAAAAACTGTATTGGACCAAGAAAATCTTGCTTTGTATATAACGAAAACAATATTTTCTTAATATAAGAAAAGTACTCTTAATCCAACTACATTATTTCTTCGTCCAAGAATACTATAGTTAGTTTAAGAATATATTTCTTATCTTAAGAAAATATTGTTTTCGTTAAATACAAAACAAGGTTTACTGGGCTCAAGTAAATCTTTCTACCTGTGTATAGTGACATATAATCATTCTTTACAAGTTTAATTCTATAAACTTTAAGAAAATTTAAAATTTCCGTTTCAGGTAGAAGATCGTTTTCAAAAATATGAGGTTGCCATCCTAGTCGTATATTGATACTAAATATAAAATTTCAGTCTTCTAAGTAGTATCATTTTAAAGTTACAGAGTTTATAGATAGACAGACCGACAGACATCATGGTAAAAATAGTCAGAATGGATTCAGGGAAGGTCAAAATGGATAATTCCATCAAAATCTCGACTAAAAAATGGCTTAACAATTATTTATACTGTATGTATTTCATACATATAAGAAAATGAAAATGGGAATAGTAAAATTAATATTTAAGACTGCTATCTAGGGGAAAAATATCGTTGTTTGATTTTTTTTACATTGGCCTGCATTTTAAAACCATAATATGCATTATATTAATTAAGTGTTAAGCACTTGTTCCAATGTTATTACATATTAACATTACGTTGTTACTCTGATCCAAGTCGTCACGTATTAGATTTTACGTTAAAGTCAACATCACATTTATAAAACGAATCTACTATTTCCTACATCCTGTAAAAGTTGAAATCAATGTGTTTACAGTCGATTGGGCGCACATGTTGATTTTAATTAAACGAAATAACTTTTATAGGGGAAAAGATATTCATTAAAACTTTGTATAATTGATTTATGGATTTTTAAATGTATATTTCGAATGACAGGAGATAAGATTAAACCTGAAATTAGAGATTGGAATTTATTTTAGATTATTATTAAAAATACATACGCGTACCTTTCACACATTATTTATTGTTTATATGTATATAATTTTATCATATAATCATACTCATATAAATCAGTAGACTTTGTTATGTACATACGACGTAAATATATCTTATGCTATGCGTCGTTTAATAAGCAATATAATTATTGTTTCTTCTTAACTTTTGTCAACTTTTGAAAATTTTTCGAATTATTTTTGAAACAGCGCGTATTAAAAAACGTTTTGGATAAAAGTTGTAAGAATCTTATTAGTATCATTATATTTTTTTGTCCCATTTTTTTCTACTATCTCTATAAATACATACTTTTGGCCTACTGATAGCACGAAATATATTTTTATGTAAAATCCAGTACAGTGTATAAGAAAGTCCTATAGCTTCCATAGCAACTTTTTAGGGTTCCGTAGAAAACTAGGAACCCTTATAGTTTCTCCATGTCCGTCCGTCTTCAAAAATTTTGAGATAATAAGATGAAATTTGGCATACGGTCGTAGATTGATCACCCAAAAACAGAAATGATAAGATTTTTGAAAAAAAACAAAATTTTTAGGCCTCCTTTCCATAAAATGAAAAGTGTTTCAAAAAAAAATTCACCTACACCATTGAGTGGGGGGTCGTTAGAAAGGTCTCCTAAAATGCAACAAAAAATGTAACAGAAATTTTTAATTCTAACCCTTCGATCACGATGTATTTTCTCTCCAAAGTCATTAAAAAAGCGTCCCCCCCCTCTATTTTCTAAACTATCAATTTAAAAAATCTGAAAAAATTCCAGAACGTAGATTTTAATTAGTACTTTCACTGAAAATTATAACGAACATTGTCAAAAATATTTTGGACCCCCCTTTCATAGACTGAAAATTGAACTCTCATTTTTTTCCCCACTTACCCCATTGAGTAATTCAATAAAAAACGTCAAATAACTTTTTGATTTTAACCCTTCAGTCGCGATATATTTGCTTTTTAATGTCGCTGTCAGAGCGTCCCCCCCCCTCTATTTTCTAAACTATCGATTCAAAAAATCTGAAAAAAATTCAGAATGTAGCTTTTAATTAGTACTTTCACTGAAAGTTATAACGAACATTGTCAAAAATATTTTGGACCCCCTTTTCATAGATTGAAAAGTGAAGTCACATTTTTTTCATTTACCCGGGTTGAGTGGGGTGTCATTTGATAGGTCTCGTAAAATGCAATAATAAAAGTCAAATGACTTTTTGATTTTAACCCTTCAGCCACGAAAATTTTGAAAAATACTTTTTATAAATCGTAGTGAGAATGACTACGGAACCCTATCATGTGCGTGCCGAACACGCATTTGCTCGTTTTTTTACTTTATTTAATATACGTTTTTTTATCTTTTTATTTTGTGGAGTTTTAAATTTCGAAATACAATTATTATTATTAAAAGAAAATGGTATGTATTGTATAATAATAATACATAATATCAACAATATATTGTTGATATAAATACCTGCATATAATATTACAAATATACAATAACAATGTTTATAAACATAGTTAATTATAATAATTTATCAAAGAAAAAGTGTCGGCTTGGTATTCATAAGCTCTATCACATTTATTGAATTCAATTATCGTATTAAATTGTTTATCTACAGGATTAAACATAAATTACTAATACAAAACATGCAATGCCCGATTATACAATAATTAGATCACAGTAATAACTTTCAGTGATACTGACGTTTTACATCTCTACGTACGATAAATTTTAACGATTATGTTTATAGTCATTTGTATGTTTGTCTATACACTAATTTAAGATATCCATATACATATAATTTATTTTCATTAATAATAATTAAAGTTTATAAATAATCTTTTAGAAATGTTTTTGGTATAAGCCATTACCTATGAATAGGGTAAAATTAAAAAAAAAAAAAAAACATTTTTTTATCTTAATATATATAAATTACGTGTCACATTGTTTTCTCCGCGATGGACTCCTAAACTACTTAACCGATTTTAATCAAATTTGTACACCGTGTGCAGTTTGATCCAACTTGAAAGATAGGATAGCTTACATCCCAATTTATGATCGCAATATTATTTTATTGCAAATTATTTGTCTTTATCTGTTAGCTCCAAACGATTCTAACAGATGGTGACATCTGTTGACTGGATTGAGTAAGTATTCAATAGATGGCGCTATGTCAAACTTCCAAACGTTTCATATAACCTACAATTTAATAGCCACATGTTGCTAAAGTATAGGTTAACCACAGCAACGCGAAGCCGGGTCAGCTAGTTTGTTTATAAATTGTAAGTTTGCACCCCAAAGAATATGTAGCTATCTCAAGTTTTAAGTGAAAATTCGAACGTTAAGTATTCGAAACGAGCGCCAAATTCTGGCATGCTATATATTCGATTTATCTCTTCCAAAACTTTAAACGCCGCTTACTCAAAATCCCTTTTTTTGACCTGGTTGACAGCATAACTAATGTAAGACAGTTTTCGTTCGATCGATTTGATTCAAAATGAATTTTGTAGAAAAATTCGCAAAAATTTTGGCTGCCATTTTTTCTAAACGATATTTTAAAAATCCCCTATGTCCGGCTACAGCTAATAACATATATTTTAAGAATCTTTTTTTTTTTTTTTTTGTCCTCAGATGATTCATTTGAACAAATTGCTGTCAACGCCACTGAAGTCAAATTTAAGAGGTACCATTTTCAAAGGACCATTATGCAAAAAAAATCCTTTAAAAAAATAAAAAATAAGTACTTATTAATGCAATAAAGGTGTACAAAGTTTGATATAAATCCTACAAACCGATTTCTTTTTATAAAATAAAGAAAAACGGTCATTTATCGTTTTAGCGTCCCAAATTATTTTATAGTATTTTTTACATTTACATTTTATGTCAAAAAATGTTTAAATACATGTGGTCGTAAAGTATTTGCACAAAAATGAAAAAATCTAATTGTTATAATTATTAATTTAAAATATTTTATTGGTGTTTTGTCGAAAATTAAAACATAAGCTACATCAAAATAAACATTATTTAATAGAGAATATTGAAAAAATATTAAAAATAAATAATATAATTTGATTGTCTTATGCCCGGTATTATAAAGAAATTGCATGCAAGCAAATTTGTTTCCATGCAAAGCGATTTGCAAACGCTATCTACTAGGAGTCAAATGTAAATGACAACCAATCACAGATTGTAACTTTAAAATATCAAGACAATTTGACTCCTAGTAGATAGCGTTTGCAAATCGCAAATTTGCATGGAAACAAATTGCTTGCATGCAATTTCTTTATAATACCGGGCATTATTCTAAATAACGACTTTTCGATCATACGTATTATAATAAATTTCGACATCTGGAACATTCACTCTAACAATGAGACAAAAAAAAAACATAGGTTCACCATAAAATAATTTGGGACGCTAAAACGATAAATAACCAATATTTGGTCAAATTAGAAATCTTTTCGAAAAAACTAAAGCCGCATATGACGAGATTTATTTTATTTGTACAACGTGACGTATAAAATGCATCGAACAATCGGACATAAACGAATGAGATAGTATCATGTATAAATACAGTAGTAGGCTATGGCGCGTCATATCGCGGAGGATATCCGGCACAATGTGACTGTACACAGTACACACATTGTTGCTGGTACTGTGACAGCGTCATGTAATCAACACTGCTGCAAGAAGGTCATTCAACGTCTGCCAAATGCACCTACAGGCAATATTTATATGTTTTTTGTGTTTTCAATGTTGCTATGAAATATTTTAACATGACCAGATAATTATAGGTGTATGTGTAAAAGTTTCATTTGAAAGAAGTTGGAATGTATATATCTATGTAATAATTTTTATTGCTATAGGGATAGGTAAAATAATTATAATAAGAAAAGAGGTTGCGTGCACTGGTAGAAAGGATTTCTCAAACCAAGTAAACCTTGTTTTGTAAATAACGAAAACAATATTTTCTTAAGATAAGCAATAATCTCTTAAACCAACTATGGCATTCTTGAACGAAGGAATAACGTAGTTGGATTAAGAGTATGTTTCTTATACTCTTAAATATTAAGAAAATATTGTTTTCGTTATATACAAAACAAGGTTTTCTTGGTACAATACAGTTTTTTTTTCTGTGTGCTCGAGATGGCATCGGCTTAATATAATAAATAGAAATATATTTACTAATAATTATTATTATCACAGAGCTGGATGCGCCTAGTTGACATGTCCCGAAAAAATCGAGTGTGATGTATGAAATTTTAGCCAAAAATTTTGAATTTTAGATTTAGTTAAAATTAAGATTTTTGTATAGAAAATGACGTGAAAAATTGAAATTTTCAAACCGCAAGTCTGTACCTCAAACCGTTCTCGAGATAAGGCCCCTCAAAGTTTTAATTTTTTCAAAATTTTGGAGAAAAATGGCTGTAACTTTTGAACGTGTGGTCGGATTTGATTTTTGTTGACAGTTTTGAAATCAGCGTGTCAAAATCTATATAATGACATGTATAATACTTCAAAACTCGATAAAAAAAATTTGGTCAAAAATCGACATTTTTTTAAGGTATACCCCTTGGAAAAATTTCGATTTTCAGCAAAAAAAATTTTTTATTATTTTAAAGTGTTATACATGTCATTATATAGATTTTGACACACTGATTCCAAATCCGTCGACAAAAATCAAATCCGACCACACGTTCAAAAGTTACAGCCATTTTTCTTCAAAATTTTGAAAAAATTAAAACTTTGAGAGGTCATATCTCGAGAACGGTTTGAGATACAGACCTGCGGTTTGAAAATTTCAACTTTTCACATCTTTTTCTATAAAATAAACGTACTTTTAACGGAATCTAAAAATCTAAATTTTTTGGTAAAATTCTATGTGTCAAACTTCAATTTATCATAGAAATATCAACATAAAGATAAGAAAACAAGAAAGAAAATCATAAGTAACTACATAAACAATAAATTTCATTATTTGACATGTAAGTTTTCATTTAATCAACATTAATTTATATAGAGCGATTATGATATGTATATTTGATATGCTATAATAGAATGCCTAAAATCACCAGGCAATGTATGAAATGAATTTAATTATATACATTTTTTAGGATTTGTACAGACTAGAAATATGAACATAAATAGGGTGAACCAATCAATTTGGTTCAGGCACAGATATTGGCTTACTTTATGTAATAAAATACTAAAATAATGATTATTTATTTAACTTAATACTTACTTAATATATTATTAAATAATATCTAATATTTTTGTACGTTTTTTATTTTAACAATTTTAAATCATATACTTAATATTCATCTGAAATAAAAATTATTTCATACTTTGCCTGAAATCATTAGGTATTGTATAGAATGCCTAGGAATTATATAGAATGCCTGAATTACATACTTTTCCGGTAACATATACATTAAATTCGGGAATGCCCAATTTTTCGCAATTATAATATGTATTAGAATGCGATAGAGTTTCTAATATATGTGTATTTTAATGTGTGACGAAGTTATGATAATAAAAATAACTAGTAAAAGGTAATTGTTATTGATTGTCTTGTATATGCATATGTAGATATAAAAAAATACATTAAAATAAAACAAGACTCATTTCATTTAATGTGTTTACAATAATACAAGCCATTATTGACCAGCTAAAGTGTGAATGCAGATATTTAGTTGTCAAGACTAAAATTACTACCTTGTAATATTAACCTGCAGGCCAACCAGATGGTTCAAACAGAATAATAGTCGGTTAGTTCTACACCGTTAAAAAAACTTAAATAATTAAATTCATAATTAACAAAAGCAAATTTATTCGCTTCTTAGGATCGTTGATGTACATTAATATATGAATATTTGATGAAAATAATATTTATGATGTGATTAAATTTACTAATTATTGTGTAAATAGCCGTATGCAAATATGGGCTTTTGGAAAAATAT
Source organism: Sialis lutaria (assembly GCA_949319165.1). Classification (NCBI taxonomy): domain Eukaryota; kingdom Metazoa; phylum Arthropoda; class Insecta; order Megaloptera; family Sialidae; genus Sialis; species Sialis lutaria. The sequence goes on from OX439243.1 coordinate 21,930,446, forward strand.
TTTAAGAACGTTAGCAATCTGACAAATTCTTATATATACTTATTTGCATAAATATGTATTTAATAAATACAGAAAAAAACAGCCTACGCAGAATGTTCAAGTATGCGTGTGTATTGCCATAATTATAAGTTTTACTTTTTTAGTATTTTATCAAAGAATATCTTGTCTTCAGATTTGAGTATGATTTTTATATTTCAAGATATTTATTTTAAAATTTTAAAAATTCAACGATTTTTTTATGAGTTTCCATAATACCAGGTCAATTAAAATTTTGATAAGTGTCACTAACAAGGAAACCTTTTCAAGTCGAAAATTCGTATCGAGTTTAAACATTGTATATAGTTAGAGGAGGTTAAGATAAGTAAGAAAAAAATTATCTTAGCTGCGGTAAAACGGTTTAAGGGGGTGAAACACCCCTATGAAAATGTGTAAAATAATCATAGTTTTTCAAATAACTCTGAAACTAATGAAAATTTTGTATTATAGATTTTTGAATTTACATTAGTTTCAGAGTTATTTGGAAAAATATGATTATTTTGTATATTTTCATAGGGGTGTTTCACCTCCTTAAACCGTTTTACCACAGCTAAAATAATTTTTTTCTTACTTATCTTTACCTCTTCTAACTATATGCAAAGTTTAAACTCGATACGAATTTTCGACTTGAAAAGGTTCCCTTGTAAGCTGATTAAATTCAAAACCCAAAATAGGACGCATTAAATTTCATAGACGATTTTTGGATTTAAAAATGTGAAAAAAATGAACATGTATAATTAGAAATTAACGTAATAGACAAAATAATTTTCAGAAGAAGCAAAATTTAACAATTTTCATACAATTAATATAATCTTCTATAAGTTTTAAAGATTTCCGCTTTGATCCTGGATTAAACTTTGTAGATTTATGCTTATATTTTCATTGATAAATAATTGAATTTTGACTTTACGAAAACCAAATCTAAATATTTTTGTTGGGTATTGAATTATGTTATCTATGGAATTAGTATGTGTGTAGAAATCATAGATTAAGAAAGTTTATGGATGCATAACAAACAATTTGGTCCATTGTACGAAAGTGGTACTAAAAATTAATGGCGGCCATTTTATTATACTTGTATATGTCAGTGAAAATTTATAATAAGCAAATATGCTTAAATTAAAATTGAATTAAATCTGTCAGAGAGATGATGGTTTCAAAATAGACGTTTCTCTGTTAACCTATTAACGGCCAAAAGAAAACAAAAACATGCAAAAGATTTAACTAAATATACAACAGAAACTGAAGTTGAAGATCATGATTGTCTTTAATTTACAATTTTTTTTTTGTAGAACCTTAAATTTCGTTTAACAATTTGTATGTGTTCCCAAAGACATCTCTAATCGATTGCCACCATAATTTTCAATTCATTGAGAAATGACAACATTTAAATCTTATTGTTACGTTTTTTTTATTATAAACAAATCCAATTGTTTTATAATAAAAAAAAACGTAATAATAAGATTTAAGTACTGCCATTGGCTAAAGAATTTAAAAGTTTACTTTTTTATGGTGACAATCGATTATATAAGTCTTTGGGAACACATACAAATAGTTGTGCGAAAGTTAAGGTTCTACAAAAAATTTTATTATAAATTAAAGGTGAGCATGATCCCCAACTTCAGAGGGCTATATCTTAAAAGTTTGAGTTTTTAGGACTTAGTGCCCATTGACACTTTTAATCTACTCATCAAGGACTATCAGAATCCAAAGTTTCAAAAAGTTTGACTGAAACCCCTTTCCCATAAGGATTCTGCGGGGTTCTTTCCTTTTGATATTTCACTGATGTATGTTATTTAAAATTCATACATTTCAAAAGCAGGATACCAGTTAAAATTATTGATATCTAAAGTATGGTTTCAGGCTAGTATAAATAAAAATAAATAAATAATAATTCAACATGAAAAAGGAAACATAGAACACGAACATATCCAATAATTTTATACAAAATTTATTAACTACACCTTTTCCAATTGTATTTCAGAAAGCATCAATTGTATTTCAGAAAGCGTCAGTTGTATTTCAGAATAGTCAATTGTATTTCAGAAAGCATCAATTGAATTTCAGAATAGTCAATTGTATTTCAGAAAGCATCAATTGAATTTCAGAATAGTCAATTGTATTTCAGAAAGCATCAATTCAATTTCAGAAAGCGTCAATTGTTTTTCAGAAAGCATCAATTGTATTTCAGAATTGGGAAAATGTGAGTAACAATACTGTATAATTGAAAAAAAAGAACTTAAAGGGTTAAAATTTTCCGTTAAACGTTAGGTCATTAGGTCTCATAATTTTTTTGTCAATATTAAATTTATAATTATTTTTTTAAAACAAATATTTATTTTGTTGTTACATGAAAATTGGCAAATCATAATATTCCTGCATTTTCTTTTAATATGTTAATTTTAAAATATCTTTGAAATTCACATTTCTGTGATTTTATTTTAACCTTACGAAACATTTTAATAAATAATTTTTTTTTCTATCACTGAATTTATTTGCACATCAGAATTTTTTCTCGCTCGCCAATTTTTTGAGGGGGAGGGGGCAAAAAAATCTCGCCCAGGGTGCCAATATCGCAAAGGCCGACGCTGAGTATACGTACTTCAACAATGAGCGATATGCCAGTAGGGTGTAAATTACATAATAGGTAAATATTTATTTATATAATATAAATATAGTATTATGATAATATAGCACTTTAATAATTTAGGACGTAGAATAATATGCAAAACATAAAAGAAATCAAAAATTCTGAACTACAATTGATACTTTCTGAAATACAATTGACGCTTTCTGAAATTCAATTGATGCTTTCTGAAATTCAATTGATGCTTTCTGAAATACAATTGACTAATCTAAAATTCAACTGATGCTTTCTGAAATACAATTGACTATTCTGAAATTCAATTGATGCTTTCTGAAATACAATTGACTATTCTGAAATACAATTGATGCTTTCTGAAATACAATTGGAAAAGGTGTAGAAGATGCATTATTTAAGGTCATACGTGCAAGCAAAATGTAATGGATACATCAAGCCATAAAACAAAAAGTACTTACGAATAACAAGAGAGGTTAAATGGAAATTAAACCCGGCACGGTAGATATAGTTAGTGACATTAATAACTGACAAAACTTACAAGCTAGAGTTGTATATAGTTTGATGGAGTAATATGTAGTCCACATGGTGTTATCGTGGATTAAACTTTAGATTACATTTCAAAATGAAGATAATCAAATCAAATAGTTGCGGTCAATGGGTATTTGTTATTGGAGATTATTCTACATTATACAAACGTTTGGAGTGTTCAGACATAACATTTCAATATGAAATGTTCTTGAGATTGAAATATAAACCACAAGCTGTTTATTGAAAATTCAAATAAATACTTAATGGAATTATAATAAATTGCTTTTCGTAAATTATTTTAGATATTGCATCTTTCTTGCATATTTTAAGTACAAAACGATTTAAATAAAGTACACGGAGAGAATATTCTTTTAAAAATTAACAGAAAATGCTGTGAACCTGAGGACAGAATCAACTTCTGAAAAAATTAACAAAAAAGTGTAAATGAAAAATTACAATGAAATACTGGTAAATTTTAACATAGTACCTATTAAAACTTATTTACTCTGAAAAAGTAATATACACTATTCTTTAATTTAATTTCTTGCATACGAAAATTTCACGTACATTCTCTATAATTTTACTATGTTTTTATATTACTTTTCATATCTGGCCTATCGCCAAAATAGAAACTGTTATATAGTATATTTGATTGTTGTAGACGTTCTTTTAAATTTTACAATGTCAGGTGTATGTTTCTAGGATCAAAATTTTTTTCATCAATCTATGCAATTTACTAAAAATGTAGTAATGGTAGCCAAAATAGTTTAAGAATTTACAGAGTAACTTATGAGTAAAAAAAAGTTAGTCCAATCGTTCTAAAAAATTTAGGAGACATTCAACATTTGATTAAAATAATTTACACTGAAACATGATTAAGTGGGACGGATAGATGGGAAACTTCTATAACTAAAATTTATACTGAGGTCCCGTCACATCTGAAAATATATCTGGGAAACTGAGTAAATGAGACATCTCTTTAAGTGGGATAAAATAACTGGTCCCTTGAGATTCCAGCTATCCAGGTTTCACTGTATTATATTTATATGGTAAAATTCGTCATTTTTAATAAAAAAATTATCAAAACCCACGCGTGGGTGTTACCGCGCAACTCACTTGACAACTCAAAAAATATCCTTGTCAATCGATTCGTGAATCAATCCCGAGTTCAACGAGGTACATGAAGCTATATATGAAAAATTTTGAGGGGGGGGGGGGATCATGACCAGAAAAATTCCTAAAATGGGTTTAACCAGAACCACAGACCTACCATTTAGAGAAAACCTGAAGTTTCTAGGTGATCAGGGGGCGAGATCTCGTGGTGGAAGACAGACGGACGGACGGATGGAAAATCGATCATATACGCGCTACCACATCGGGCGGGAGCAATTTTTGTTGTTAACATGTTCTAGACATCACTGACAGAAGGAGATTTTTTTAAACTAGAAGATTTTTTATGTTCTTTACAAAGTTCTTAATAAAGTTCTATAAACGTTTTTAAAACCAAATTTTCATGTTGCATTTTTTAAAAAATTTTTTTTGTTAATATTATTGATTGATTGTGTACAAAATATTTAAAAAAAAAATTTTCTGCGTACTTTCTAGTTAACAAAACCTTTCTATACATATAAAACGAAAAATTGTTTACGACAAAATAATCATCGGACCTAAGACCCCTGATTGATATTAAATGGATAGTTAAGTTCTACATTTTAAAAAGTGTTTTATTTAAATAAAATAACAATTTCTTTGGATATACCTACTCTTAACAAAAATAAAAAACGAATACACAAATTGCTTGTGGCTATAAAAACAAATAAACAGGTAGAAAAGAAATAGAATAATAATACGTTTTTAATATCTTACAAATAACTCGAATCTGTTGTTAATTGTTCCGTTTTCATATGTAAAACGTAGCGAACGTAATTACATTAAAATAGTTAACGTTGGTGTTATTTAGAATATACATGAGAATTTCATTCCGTGTAGTACCTAGTTCTAATCTATATTCACAGCGGGACTCTAATGCTGGCTACCTTTGTTTCAAACCCTTCCCGGTGTCGCGAACGTTGAAAGCATTTAGAATGACCCCGTTTGAATGGAGAGATATTGGATTAAATGTAAATTAATTAATTATTATTAATTAATGTTATGTAACTGTAACTCAGTTCTGGCTGATTTAAAATTTAGATACGTGTTTTAGTTAAATATTTGTTTTAAATAACCCCGGATTATGATATTATGTATATAAGAAAAGATGTTCAGAAGACAAAGTGATTTACTTCATAACATAAATTAGGGCTGTACAATACATGAGACGAGAAATCGAAAAAAGTATCGTTACGACATATACACAGGTAGAAAGGTTTACTTGAGCCAAGTAAACCTTGTTTTGTATATAACGAAAACAATATTTTCTTAAGATAAGAAATATATTCTTAAACCAACTATAGTATTCTTGGATGAAGAAATATTGTAGTTGGATTAAGGGTACTTTTCTTATATTAAGAAAATATTGTTTTCGTTATATACAAAACAAGATTTTCTTGGTCCAATACAGTTTTTTTTTGTGTGTAGCCCTAATTCTATTTGAAGACAAAAATATAATTATTTATTTCTTTTCAACAATTAGTTCGAACAATAAAAATAAATTCTTGGGTTTTAAGGGGGGTAGCCATTATGACGGGTCAAAAAATTGTCAATGTTTGGGAATTTTTTTCACAGATATAACTAATTATTTTTGAATCAGGTAAAGGACGTTTTATTAAGTATAGGTATATTCAACTTATTTAATATCAATATTTATTGAAAAATATTAAATATTTACAAAGTTATGAGCCTCGATGTGACGACCTAAAAAATATTTTCGAGAAGGGTTATATGAAAAAAATAAATACAAATTTTATCAATATCTATATGAATGTTGCTATCGTTGCACGTAGCCGATTTTTTTTTAATTTTATTTTTTCACAAAATGGCGATCGTTTGAAATTTTTAAGAGCTATTTTTTTATTTGAGCGGTTTTAAAAATAGTAATTATCAAAATTTCAAAAATCGGCTACGTACAACGATAGCTGCTACAATTACGAAAATTATTTAAAAAATAATATGAAATCGGTTCATTAGTCTTTGAAGAATCGTGTCAACCAGGTCGAAAAATGTCATTTCGAGATAAACGTGTTTAATGTTTTTATTATATTATAACCGGCCGCGCTACCTCGTCTCACTAAATTGACTGTAACTTCGTCAATTTTCGGAATTTAAACTCAATTTTTTGTATACATATTTATGAGTATGTATACTTTAAAAAATGTAAGAAAAAAATATTGTTTTCCGTCACAGTGGTTTTCCCCCTTAAAGATTCAGTTATCGATCAACGCGAATAATTATCTAATTACTAAAATTGTCATGATTTGAAAGGGTTGATAAAATCATTATTAATTTGTTCACGTACTGCTTATCTCTACTATAAAATATCTTATCTTCGGTCGCAAAACATGTCGAAAATTAATTTATTGTCACCTTAATAACAATAATATTAAATACAAAACAACTATTTCCTGATTTCTTGTTTCGATCGCTGTATAACAATAAAAATATTGAAGATCTCAATTTGATGGAATAATGTATTATTTATAGTGTTTTTCTTTGTTTCGTTTGATATTTATGGTTTCAACTTTTATATGAAAATTATTTATATTCTTTTTTTGTAAGAAATTGAAAACTATATGGCATCGAAAAAAACAAAAATTCTAGTATAAAATATATAGAAACAAAATGACAGTCGATATCTAGGGGACCAGTCATATTAAATCGTAAAAGCTATTACAGTGAAACTTGATTAAGTGGGACTTGGATAAGTGGGAAACTTCTATAACTGAGGTTCCGTCACTTCTACATTTGCACTTCTATAACTGGATAAATGGGACACCTTTTTAAGTGGGATAAAAAAATTGGTCACTTGAGATTCAGGTTTTCCAGATTTCACTGAATTTGGGATTCGATCGGTTTTTTATTTTGGTTCGTTAAAACCAATATGTTGTGTATCAAAATTTTATTTATAACAACTAATCATAAAACCTGGTACATACATAAGTACAAAAATGTACGTTTTTTAAAAAAAGGTTAAAAGTAGTATTTATTTGATTATTTCATAAATGCAAAAGTTTATTTAGATCTAAAAATTTGCCATTAAATAAAATAGTAAGATATTTATAAAAAAATATTTAAAAAGCCATGATAGCAACAAATTATTAATGATTCTATGTGAAAATACGAAATAAAATTCAGAATACACTCCGTGCAAAAGTCTTTGGACACTCATTTTTTTGCGTACGTATTGTAAATATAAAACTGCAAAAATGGTTGATAAAAAATCTTAAATGTTGATAAGAGTACTTAATTACAACTTTTGTAATAATCCTAGTAAATCTAAAATACATTTTTTGAAATTATATGCCTGAAAGGTCAGGTTTACTCAAGTTGAAAGTATTGACGCACAGTGTCTTTCAAGCTAACGAGAAATTGTTTTTTTTACTATTTTCACTGCGAGTAAACATATTCTTTTCGCAATTTTGGAGATTTTTATTGACTGAAATCTGTATATTTACATTCAAAATCACAGGTGTCCAAAAACTTGCACGACAGAATAACTATTTTTGTGAAATTGTTTACATCTGGAATCTTTTAATAAAACAATAAAATTTAAATGTCCGAAAACTGGATAAAAGCCAATCTTATCTTACCTTAATAAAAATCCATTTACAAGCATGGAAACCTTAAATACTTGATTAAGAAATAATACACCAATAAATGAATAAACATTTACAAAACCCTACATAAAAATACCATACATATAAATAAAACATGTCTGCAGTTGAACGAACATCAATACCGTTCTTTTATTCTTTCAAGCATTTAAAATCCAATTACCACAACGCATATGGATTACAGCTGCATTTCCTATAAAATACGTCTGAATGCAAATAAATAAAAATCCGTGTTTTTTAATTGAAACGTACGGAATTAAAAATAGTACAATTCATCGACCTCGCAGATGTTTTACGTTTAGTTTAGCGGCCGCCGTTACTTCTCTTCCATCCATCCCACGTTCCCGTGAGAAGTCCATGTAAATTTAATATCGTCTGACTTTCTTATTTGCACATGGCGGGTATGCGTACGCGCTTGTTTGTAAAGCAATATTAAAACGCGTATTGTGGTGTATTGGGTGTCATAATAAATAAAACGCCTTTGATCAATTATGTATTGGTTAAATTGTGTTAACTGACTTTATCTAAATTTGTCAAGTGCGAGTCGAACCCTCGTGTATTTGTGTCCCGTATTGTATACACTGAAAAAAATTTATGTTAATTTTTAACATGAAAAACATGTTAACGGGAGGACAAAATTGATCCTAGAAATTTTTAACACCCGACATGGTAAAATTTAAAAGAACGTCTACTGCAATTCAATATACTGTATAGCAGTTTCTATGACGGCGTTAGGCCAAATATGAAAAGTAATGTATGTACATAGAAAGAATGTACGTGAAATTTTCATATACAAAAAATTAAATTAAAGAATAGCGTATATTACTTTTTCAGAGTAAATAAATTTAAATAGGTACTATGTTAAAATTTACCAGTATTGTATTTTTTTTATTTACTTTATTTAAAATTCTACCGACTTTTCCGTTAATTTTTTTTCAGAAGTTGATTCTGTCTTCAGGTTCACAGCATTTTTTGTTAATTCTTAAAAGAATATTCTCTCCGTGTAGTTGTAGTCGACTGGTAGTTTGATCAGGTTTAATTAAGCTGCAGTACGGATTTATCCCCAATTAAACAGTTTGAGACAGTTTAAGACATAGAATGTAATTACATTTTTTTTTAAATTTTCAATAATATCACTTATATGTAGGGTTGCCATCCGTCCTCTATTTCCCGGACACTGTCCTCTTTTTAAGGGCGACCGGGGGAAAACGTGTCCGGGGTTGTTAAGAAGTTTACTTACGTAAAGAAAATCATCAAAATTACTTAAAAAAGGTCTTCAAGATCAAAAATCTAATTCGACATACACTTTTTTATTTTTTTTCAACCTGTCCTCTTTTTTTAATGAACTAATCCTCTTTTCACACCTTAAGTTTCTGGTAACCTTAAACTTATATGTCACGTCAGTCGAAACGTCAAAAATCATTCAAATATGATGCGTTATTGAATCAAAATTAATAAAGTCAGTCAAAACATCAATGAAAGTTTAAAATAAACACCAAAAACTGTTTATCATATTTTACCACTACGATTAAAAATATTTATAAAAAATCTTAAAAATAACACATTTTGAATAGTCATTAATCAATTTTGTTTTTGCTTTCAAATGAAAGATACACGGGATAAAGAGGCAAAATTTCTAGTTTTGAGTTATCGCTGTTTTAAGGTTGGTATCTTGGATAATTTTATTCTAAAAATGATATCTATCAAATTTTATTTTACGGAAATTAGAATGTTTTTACATATGTGGCTCAAAAAGTACCTAGATTTGCCACTAAATGGCGCTGTCATCTTAATTCGACTAAAAATTGATTTAGCCTTTTTTCCCGTTTACCCTTCAAATATTTAACTATGAATAAATTCAAAACAAATGTTCCAACAGAAACTAACAAAAAAATATTTCGTTTAAACTCAGTAATCTAGGAGATTAAAATTGAGGAAATTGGATCACACAAATTCGTGACTAATCCAATACGTACTTTGTCTTTTAAGAAATAAATTAACCAAAGCTTCTAATGAAAAATTGCTTGAATAAAGCCGTTGTATGGTAAAAATATTGCAAGCTGGAGTCAGAACTAATAATAAATCGTTCTCTGCTGTATTTGAAAACTATTGGTTCCTGTAGAGTCTTCGATCATTTCATTCGAAGCTTGCAAAAAAATTAATTGGTTAATCCGATAGTCAAATAATATAATTTGTATATATACATAAACGATAGTGTATAAGCAACAACTTATAAATCAAGGTGTTTTAGGTTATAACAATACATTAAAGTGGGAAAAGATTCCGGAATACGATTTAATGAGAAACAGTATATTTAGATGTAAATAATACGACAATAGCTTTCTAAGGGCTCATAAAGATGCCTTGAATTAGTTATATGAAAAAAATAGCTGATAAAATAAAAAACCCGAAACAAACAATATATGTACAATCAAAATTTATTGTATAACCGAGTGTAGTAAATAAAATGATGAATTTTTATTTTAAAAATTATTAAATAAATATTTCAGACAAAACTTACCCTGTTTTGAAGGAAACAAATTTCTTTGCGGGTGTTTTAATAGGTTTCTTATGATAACTTTAATTTTTTTTAATTTTATGCGAAAAAAATGTATATGAAACCCTTTTTTAATTTGAGCCATTTTAAATTTATTTGCTAATTTTTTCCAAGCAGTTGCAGGAAAAACTTTTCAGAAAAAAGATACTGACTCAACATAGAGGTGAAAAAGGGAATTTATTTTTTGTTTAAAATATCAGATTCTGCGTGAAAAATAAGAAACTTTTTTTTAGTTCGAGACAATTTGTATATTAAAAAAAAACATTAACAAAAGCATGCTTATTACACTAGTGGTTATAAACATAATTTTTCCGCTATATTTTTCTTTTAATTAATTAATTAATTTAAAATAACAAAACTCGCTTAAATTTATACATTTATATGCTAAAAAAATTAAATTAAAAAAATGAGTCATTTACAAAACTGTTTTCATTGCCACCCAATACATGAATGAAACTTTATACTATGCAACCATACGTAAATTAAATTAATTTGCTTATTTTCATGTGTGAGGGTGGGTGCATGCTTAGCATGAAATATACCCTTTCTCAAATTTCATTAGGAGAATACTCAGCTAAAATATGTCACCGCAATATTTAATAACACGTTAATATATGTAATCGCTTTCATATCAACGTGTTACGAAAAGTAAAAGCATATACATGAGGAAAATAATGCACGTTTACTTATTATTTATTAACTTACAATTAAACGTTTTTAAGATAAAATATACATACTCGAACTTGTTTTAACTCCCGTATATGTTCTTATATAAATTAAAATATATATAAGAAAGTTATGTATACGCTGCTTCAGGAAATTTATTTATCTTTAGTCTTGATTAAATATCCATGAGTGTTTTAAAAATTGAATGAGAGGCCAAATTTAATTTTTAGATCGTTTATTGATGACTTTTTTACGCTGTGGATTTTTGTATAATATAGCAAAAAAGATAAATGTATTTTTAAATGTAAATTGATTTATTCTTTTTGTGTTCATTATTAACCCATTTGAGGCTGATTCTATTTCACTTACGTTTATTTTGATTTTACAAAGGAACTATGTATAATGTGTAATAGGTGTCCATTTAGGGGAGCGGGAATGGGATCGATCGTCCTACTGATTTCACGTGTATTTTTGTACTCTTTAGTTTGAATTTTATATTTAAAAAAATGTGATTTAAATGAAAATGAAAATTGTTGTTAACCGTTCTTGAGATTTGACCTCTGAAAGTTTCAGTTTTTTTCAAAATTTTGGAAATAAATGGCCATAACTTTTGAACGTGTGGTCAGAATTGATTTTCGTTGACGGATTTTAAATCAGCGTGTCAAAATCTATATATTGACGTGTATAATACGTTAAAATTCGACAAATAAATTTTTGCCAAAAATCGACAATTTTTTAAGGTATACCCCTTTGAATTTTTTCGATTTTTCGTGAAAATTTTTTTGTCGAGTTTTTAAGTATTATATGTGTCATTATATAGATTTTGGCACGCTGATTTCAAATCCGTTAACGAAAATCAATTCCGACCCAACGAGCAAAAATTATGACCAGTAATTTCCAAAATTTTGAAAAAAACTAAAACTTTTAGAGGCCTTATCTCAAGAACGGTTTGAGATACAGACCTGCGGTTTGAAAAATTCAATTTTTCACATAATTTTCCATATAATTAACATACTTTTAACGAAATCTTAAACTCAAAATTTTTTATTGTAATAATTTCATTTTTCTATTATTTTCGGAAGCTATATCTCAAGAACGATTTGAAATATATAACTGAAATTTAAAAATCGAAAGGAATGAACAAACCAATAACTAGCATTATTATGCGGTGTTTACACCGAGAAAACAAAACAGAAACACGGTGTTTTTATGACACAAAAGCAATAAACTCTATACATTTTTAAATACGAAGTATTTTAAAGACGCGATGTTTCTGTTTTGTTTTTTCGGTGTAAACACCGCATTAGAACATAATTTTATTCTCTACAAAATGACGTCCTTAAAAAAATTTCATTAGTTACCATGAATCAGTAATACTAACTTTAGTACTAAAGAATCATTTTCACATGTTATTCGAATAGGAAACGAGACTCTTGCGGCTCTTGCGGCACCTCTAAAAATTCTACTACCAGGTAATCCTTGTGGGGGGATTAATTTTGGGTCATAAACTACCATATTTCGTAACGAGAGCGAAGAAAAAAAATATCGATTTTTTTACAATTTTTGATAAAAATTTATTTAAAAAATATATCAGTTTAAATAAATGAAAGTACAAATTTCATCTTTGATATTTGATTAATTTATTTTATTACATACGGTGCTGTATAATAACTGTACATATAAAAAAACTCCATTTCATCAATAGCTTGTAATAGGATGAATCACATTCGCTTGTTTGTGAGATTTTTTCATTTGATTTTCTATTGAATTTACTACGTAACTCAATATTGAACATGACATTTTTCACTGGTTTTTCATTTCATTTTTTCCAATTATCTGACAGTACTACATCCTGATAATCAATACTAATACATATATAATAAAATTTTTATACAAGGGTGGCCCTTAATTTACATATTTTCGAATTTCTGTAAGGTCACCCCACCCCAAATTTCTTAAAGGTAAGAAAAATATAATGTATACAAAATTTTGAAGTGATTGAATATTATTAACACGTACCACCGAGCGATCGAATATTAACACGTAGATGTATTTGATTTTTTCAATTTTTCTTTAAACAGCTGTATTTTTGTGAAAATTTAATGGATTTTGATGTTCTAAAACGCATTTTAAAGCTGACACTTTCTAGTTTTTGTAACTTTTATTCGATTTTTTTATCGCTTCCCACCACTCCTTGAGTGGTTTCAGAAAAGTGAAAAAAAAAAAAAAATTAATAATTCAAAATTGGTATGCGAAACTTATACAGTAAGTTAAAAAAAACTATTTTGAGCAAATACTTTATTTAAACATGTCTCCGAAAATTTTTCGTAAGAGAATTATAGCCCCAAAAAAATTTAATTTTGGAAAAATCTTCGAGGAGCTATAACTCTCTTAAGCCGCGGTCACATTAGGCTGGTTTACCAGCGCTGCTTTATCAGCGCTGGTAGGAGCACCAGCAACCAGCGGCTGGCAAGGGTTCACACTACATTTTTCATTCGGCTGGTTTACCAGCGCTACTATAGCTGTAGTAACCATAGTAACCAATGGTTTGTTGTCGATTCACAACGTATTTTAAATTGTGACAGTTCTGAGAATATGTCTTCTTTACCTGTTTTGCTTAACTAAATTAATATATATTAATAAATATCAACTAAATTAATGTAGGTATTATTTATTATTTTTTGTTGTCAAATTAATTATACTGTTTTTTAAATAAATGATTTTTCTAGCTTACTATGTCGTTTATTAAATATATAAATATAGTATAATAATATTTTGTACAAAAATTTGTATAATAATAATTTGTCTATGAACAAATTAAAAGTAATTAATTAAAGTAGGTTAGTGCCGGCCAATAGAAGGTGAGAACGGAGTCACGTGATCGGCTGGTAGCTGGTAAAGTTGGACATGCGCTACTTTACCAGCGGCTGCTAAAATCACCAGCCGGCTGGTAAAGCAGCGGCTGGTACTGGGTTCACACTACGCTACTAGTCGGCTGCTACCAGCGCTGGTAAAGCAGCGCTGGTAAACCAGCCTAATGTGACCGGGGCTTTACGAAAAATTTTAAAAATTAAAATTTATATAAAGTTTTTTGCTCAAAATAATTCCTTCAACCTACTGTTGAAGTTTGGCACGCCAATTTTGAATTATCCTGAATTAGGCTTCTTTCACATTTTCTGAAATTTTTCACGGAGTAGTGAGATGCGATAAAAAATCGAATAAAAGTTACAAAAACTAGAAAGTGTCAGCTTTAAAATGCGTTTTAAAACATCAAAATCCATTCAATTTTCACAAAAATACAGCGTTTAAAGAAAAATTGAAAAAATCAAATGCATTTTACGTGTTAATATTCGATCGCTCGGTGGCACGTGTTAATAATATCCGATCACTTTAAAATCTTGTATACATTATTTTTTCTTACTTTTAAGAAATTTGGGGGGGGGGGGGTAACCTTACAGAAATTCGAAACTAAGTAAATTAAGGGCCACCCTACTGTACACTCATAACATTTTCTTTTAAAAAATATGTTAAAAATAAAAGAAGAGATCAAAAGAAAGTACTTGTGATATTAATTAAAGAAAAAATTAAAAATTATACTTTCTAATAAAAAAACATAAAGATGAAAAGGATAATCAATTAAAATACAAATGAAATTAAACCATCATCACTGCCGCTGTGGTTTGACGTTGCTAACAGAAAAATTTACTGACTTTAAAAATTTAAAATACACGCAGAAGAAGTCACGAGTAAATTATATTCTAGTTAGAAATATCGTATTACATAGTAATACAAAAAAATCTCATCTTGTATTGATGATAAGGCAAAATTAAACATAATGAGTTAATAAGTAATACATTAGACACGCATAAAACATGACTTGCAACTTAGATTAATCATGTTCTAGTTCATTTGTAAACTTACAATGTACTATTACCATTCAGAACTCAAAATGCAAAAAGGTATAAAATTAGAAGAAAAAAAAATTCCATAATTATACACAGAATAATAGGTACTCCGTTTGACTCTAATTAAAATGCTCTTGATAATTAAAAAATACAACTGATTTCATAACAATTGTATCATAAGTAATAAGTACATACTGCATACATCAGCGATTTTCAAACTGGGAGGCGCGGACTAATGCAAAGAGAGGCGCGAAAAGTTTAACAGAAATTTAATTTTCATTAAACATCACGTAAGGTGTATAAATAAAAAATATATAATTATAAATAAACTTTTATAACATAACATTATTTTTGTATACACATTATCTGTTTCTGAAAATGACGTTACTACACTGGTAGAAAGGATTTCTCAAACCAAGTAAACCTTGTTTTGTATATAACGAAAACAATTTTTTCTTAAGATAAGCAATAATCTCTTAAACCAACTATAGTATTCTTGAACGAAGGAATTACATAGTTGGATTAAGAGTATGTTTCTTATATTAAGAAAATATTGTTTTCGTTATATACAAAACAAGGTTTTCTTGGTCCAATACAGTTTTTTTCTGTGTATGTAGTTTTTGACTGATAACTATTATTGAAAAAGCAAAACTGATAGAATTATCATGCGATACTTCTAAAAAAAAACTAGGGTGAAATCACTCCCCTTAATAACACCTAGATATAATGAAGTTTGTGCTAATAAATCAACATTTTTTAATGCATATTCATCGCATTAAAAATACATTTTATACGCAAAAAAATACATTTTATACCTTTTTAAAATATGCCTGTATAGTGATATGAAATAAAGAGGAGGGGGGAGGGGATTATTTTTTTAAAGGGAGGCGAAGTTACATACAGTTTGGAAACCACTGGCATACACGTTTTAATATCAAAGAAAATATTATTGTATACCGGGAATAAAATAGATCTATAAAACAACATCTATTAAATGCAAATTAAAAATAGAAACGGTACATTTAACATTTGTTTTATACAAGAATCCCGTAAAAAGAATAAAAAAGTATATAGTAATAACACTAATAACTTTGAAACATGTTTCATTTAGAAAACAAATTTGTTTTTATCTTATCATGAAATTAAAGTCAGTTTATTGATAATAAAATTTACACAATATGTATCAATTACTTAAAATAAATTGGATTAAAGATTATTATTAAACAAAAAAAAAATATACCAATAATACAGTGAAAATTAGTTTGGGCGCAGCCTAGTTTTATGATATGATGGACGCGCCTTGTTTCCTGTTTATTTTTTTTTGTCCTCGAATGTCATGAATTTAAAGTCGTGTTGGTATAATTTGTTTTTGTATTATAATAACTCATTGTTAAAAGTTATATGGTACTTATAATATTCCCTGGGGTACAGATTATATCGAAATTGAATTTTTATGAAGTATATGTACATTGTACATATGTATATCTACAGGGTGAGTAAAAAAAAGAAATCCGGGTTATTTATTTGCGTCACTATCAAATGTATCATAACATGTCTTGAAAAAAGCGATATTTAGGCAGTTAATTGTTTTTTTCTTCTTGATGACTATATACATTGTCTTGACGTCATGAAATATTTTTCTATAAAGCAATATTGGTATCATTGTCTTTTAACATAAGAAAATGGGAAAAATTAAGTTATTTAAAATAATTAAAAAATAACTAATATCCCGGGAAGAAATTGTAGATCTTTTCACTGGTTTTTGATCTGTGGAGACTTGCAAAGATCTATCAATGACCTACAAATATCTAAAAGGATCTACAAAGATCTTTTTTACTTTTCAATATAGTATCTACATTAATTATAAAGAAAAAATGTTTTTTCTAAGTTAATACAAAAATATCTTTTCATTGATATCAAATTACGGTACATACAAAAAAAACTATTCAGATAAAAGTTATTCAGGGTGGGGAGTGCAATAGTATGATATATATTTTTTATTTGTAGGTTTCTTTAATAGTTTTTGAACAGTAACTTTGAATTATTGTTTTCAAGATTTGATTCTACGAGCAAAAATATGAAAATTTTCTTCAGAACATTTTTTAATTCGATGCAATTGTTTTTAACTTTATTAAAAGCAAAAAAAAGCTTTTAAAATATAAACTAAAATATGTTTAATTTACGTGATTTAAATGACAAAAATTTTAAGAAAAAAATCGCCATTGATTCAAAATATTTTGTACAAAAAGTTTTTTTTTCCCTCATATAATATCGGATCCTTAGAACAAAAATATAGGTTCTGTCATTAAAAAAATTAACTTGAATGATTTTTTTTAAAAACATTTGATATTTACGCAAAAAAAATGTCCGATGCTTTTGTCTAATCCTGTATGTAAAAGTATTTTTCCTCGCAATATATCAGATCCTTAATTAGAACAAAAATATAGGTTCTATGTTATTAAAAAAATTAACGTGAATTAATTTTTTTAAACATTTGATATTGAACGCAAAAAAATCATCCGATTATTTTTTTTGTGTAACCCTGTATTTGGAATATAGAAAATTAATTAATATTTCCTGAGGATTATTAGTTAGCTCATTTTGTTTAAAAAATTGTCACATTTTAAAATAAACAAAGTGAAATTCTAATTTCTTATCATCGTGACAGATACTTTAATTAAAAGCTGTAAATGAAATTGAATATTTGAAATTAATTTCATAATTATGATCAAAGTAAAATCAACTGACGTGTTATAATTATTTCACGGACTTTAATCATTTATTTTAATTTTTAATATTGAGATTTTTTTTAAGTACTTATAAATGCGCGTCATTTTTAATCTTTTATCTAAATCAATAAAATAAAATAAAACGCGTTAAGCTTGTGATAAATTTAAAACAATAAGAACAATTTACCTCAACCGAAAAATTATGTAAATAAAAACAATTTTACGAGGAAGACATTTTTGACCCTATTTCGCTAAATTGCTTTAGCCATTAACGCAGTAAGGTTTTATATCTAATTAACATTTAATTTGTAATTAAATAAAGTACATAAACTTTCAGACGCTGCTTTTTCTACCCACAATTTTGGTGCGAACTTTAATTGTATTATTCACACGTCCACTTATTTTTTTATTCGTTTTCAAGAATTTAACACAGTTTGGATTTAAAAAATCAAATATACAGCAGGATGTGGAATATAATTAATTACGGTCCATAGGGATTGTTATGCGTTTTTAGATACATGCAATTATATAAAAATATAATCGAAATAAGCATTTTCATCAGAGAGCTGAACCTGAACCCGAAAAAACCTGTATTTTTCATGAAGCTGAACCCAAACCGAACCGCTGTATTTCAAAGTCAGCGAACCTGAATCTGAACCCGAACCTTTTCATGGATATCCGGTAACCATATTTTTTTCAAAAGGTTCAAGAAATTATTTATAATATTTAATCAATTTTTCTCCATTGATTTTGAAAAGTGATTGTAAAATGAACGAATTGGAAATTTGTCTGAATTTTACTGTATAATGTGACTTCTACTAAATTTTACATTTTTTGCTTGCATTAGTAAAAATAAATATATTTTTAATTCGCAAAAAATCTGAAAAGTAGAGATTTCAATCTTTAAAATGTATTTTTATTTTTTGCTAATTTTTTCTATAGTAGTATTTTTGTCCCTTCATTGTTTTGACAAATGTATATTATCATATTTATTAACTATGAATATAATAATATACATTTGTTATAATATGATTGACGAAAATAAATTTTATCTCAAGAAATGGAAATTTGAATAACTTGATTTTTTTAAAACAGCGGAACAATTAGAAAACCAAAAATATAACGTTTTTTTATGGATTTTTATTCTATACCGCATACATTTTATTTTTATTTTTTTATTTGAACCCGAATCCGAATCTGAACCTAAAAAAATAACGTTTTTTGAACCCAAAAATTTTGCACCTACTGAACCTTAACATAAACCCGAACCGAAAATTATTATTGAACCCGAACCATAAATAAATTCCGGTTCAAGTCCCTGATTTTCATACATTGACGAATAAAACATATTGCATTAGTTTATAATATCAAGAATAATAACAAAGAAGTAATTTTTTTAACAAAAGCATATATAAGAAACAAGAATATTTACAGTATGTTTACTTGTTTATAAAAGCAAAACTATTCACGTATTTAATAAAGACAGTAGAATGACAGCGCGTCTATGAAAGAATGTATCGTACACACAAATATTTATAAATAAGTACAAAGCGGTGTAGACATTGCCAAGAATCCGGCAGAACACCCACAGCTGCGGCGCCACTGCATCGGGCGTGCCGCACTACCACAATGGCGCCTACAAACTATCTCAACGGAGTATATAGACATAGACATTGTTTATTTTTTTAATACATATTATAGATTATTTTATTTACAAAAGACAACTATACTTTAATTGTTCGATGTACTATGAATAGAAAAAAGTAGGGAAAAAATATAATAGCAGGCTTTATTTGTACAATGTAAATATTTTGGGATTTTTAAGACATCCTAGTTTTTTTTTTTTTTTTTGTTTAAAAAGAAACTAATGGCTACTGAACGATCTTGGTAACACTTTCACTGTTAAAAATCCTACATCTTTTTTTAAGGAGAAATTCAATTACAGTGGTACCTCGACATACGAGTGCCCCAACATACGAGTTTTTCGAGATACGAGCCGGCGAGCGAGTGATTTTTTGCTTTGATTTACGAGCGAAATTCGAGATACGAGTTCGGTTTAGTTTAGCAGGTCGGCACACCCAGAAAAAGTTGCAACAGGTCGTGCATCTGATCTTTTTAATGACACTTGCCTAACTCATTTCCGGAACATTCTGAGAGGGAGGAAGAAACAAACCTCCTTGGACATGTTTTTTTCTAAACGGCCTACAGGTGAAAGCGAGAAAAATGTAGTGAAAAAGGTAAAAACCAGTGAGGATATCTAATTTATTTCTTTACATTCTCTTTTTTGTTTTTGTACAATAAATATTTGTCATTTATAAATACGTTTTTATTATCCAAAACCACGTAACAAAAATAACTGGGGTGACATTTTGAGGGTTGGAACGGATTAATGGTAGTTCAATTGTTTTGTATGGGGAAATTTGCTTCGAGATACGAGTAATTCAAGATACGAGCAAGGTTGCGGAACGAATTAAACTCGTATGTCGAGGTACCACTGTATATACGTTATCACACTGAGCCGTAACCTAGTCTAAAAATAAAAATGGGTTTGTGTACTTATTTACGCGCGTTAGAAGTATGATTGAAAAAGAACTGCTGACACTAGTAGTGACATCTAGCAAGCAAATGCAAAACTAAAAACTTATTTTATCAAATATCATAACAGAAATCTGTATTATCTACACGAGTGAACTTGTCCGGTATAAAATATATACATATGTTACCTAATCTAATTTTAATCTGTTAAATTCTTCTTCATTGCATGATGCTTACTAAAATTTCATCCTCAACGCGTTTAAAGATGTATAACTTCAAAAAATTCGAGATAGTGTAATCTATTATACTTTGTACACAATACGTAGATACTAGATACATAGTTTACATTTCTTTAAGAAATAAAATAAAATAAATGGGCGTCCATATACGCAAATACACAATGTAGATGAGAAATGACTACGTAAGTAACAATAGGTAAACTACATATTCATACTTGTTATTGTTACAAATGTAGGTGGAATTGTTTAAAAAAAAACATTTACTCATTTACCCCCCACACAACATGCCACTGGTGCAACGAGGGGGTTGACATCCGGACTGCTATATGCTAGCTCGTTGACCGAGCCTGTCTGCCTTACTGCCGCCGTGCGTCGCCCGCGCCCGCTCGATGTAGAACAATAATTCAATCTATTTTTTTAGTATAAATTAATAGAAGCCTTTTAAGTGTATTTTCTTACACTGAAATTTATAACCTTATATAAAAAAGTGTATCAACTTTTACAATTTATACGTTGAAAGTTCTAGGGCGTGGGTTAAATTAGAAAATATCATTTTTACTTTTTATTAAAGTTTTGATCAATCTAATTGGAATCGTAGAACATCAAATATATTTATAAATACTTATACAGGGTATCCCAAAATTCATGTTTATTTTTGTTTATTTGAGGTCCTTTATTCAAGGAATAGTGAATTTTTCGTCAACTTTTTCCCAATTTTTTCAATTTAAATCGTCATAAAAACATGTTTTTAGTAATATTAGCCCTTGAATTCACGCCATAAGATATCTTTATTTCTAAGATGATTAATTTCGAGAAAACATTTAGAATAAAAAAACTTTTAAAATTCTCTAAATTAAACGTCTTATGTCCGGTATTATAAAGGAGCTAGCAAATTTGCAAGCTAGCTAGCACTCACAAATGAGGTTATTAATTTTGTGATAGTATCTATGGATTTGCTACGGAATTTAGAGCAGTGATACTTCAACGTATTGTAACACAGTTGGAGACTTTGACCGTACATATAAAGTAATTATCATAATATCACCACTGTTTTAATACCGTTGTTTGTATTTACATATGTACAACGCGTGCGCGAAATCTGTCAAAGTCATCAGAAAACTCCAAGAGAACTGCCATATAAGTTTGATATCTCATTTGAAAGTGCTTGCAAATTTGCTAGATCCTTTATGATACCGGGTATTATTGTTAGAAACAAATAAATTTTATTTCGTGAAGTCAATGATTAAGTTTACAAAAAAAAATATTCTGTCCGCGCAACCACCGCGGTAAGCGAATTTTATTTGATAAAAATAAAAAATTGTGATAGTATCTATGGATTTGCTACGGAATTTAGAGCAGTGATACTTCAACGTATTGTAACACAGTTGGAGACTTTGACCGTACATATAAAGTAATTATCATAATATCACCACTGTTTTAATACCGTTGTTTGTATTTACATATGTACAACGCGTGCGCGAAATCTGTCAAAGTCATCAGAAAACTCCAAGAGAACTGCCATATAAGTTTGATATCTCATTTGAAAGTGCTTGCAAATTTGCTAGATCCTTTATGATACCGGGTATTATTGTTAGAAACAAATAAATTTTATTTCGTGAAGTCAATGATTAAGTTTACAAAAAAAAATATTCTGTCCGCGCAACCACCGCGGTAAGCGAATTTTATTTGATAAAAATAAAAAATAATTAAATGTGTAAAAAAAGGTTGCCTCTGAATTTTTTTAAATTTTTTATTGATTTTTAACTTTTTACTCTACATAATAAAAAAAAAAAAAATAAAAAAAAAAGTTCCACATCGGGACTCGAACTCGGAATTCTTAGTTTACAATCTTTACAATATTTTTTTTGTTTTTAAAATATCAACCAAACGGTACTTTATATCGAAAAATCACAAGAGACACAATAATTTTGTTTTATTGAGAGGATTCCAAAACATATTTGATATTATCAATCCGATAATTAATACCCGAGATATGAATTTTTTTCGGTTTTGAACAGCCGCCTTTTTGAAATCCATAAAGGAATTTCGCTGACTAACGAACTTAACCGAGGTATTCGTGAGATCGATTTTTCAACCAAGTTTCAAAAAGATCGGAAGTAATCCTGGAAGGCTAGAGAGTCCACTCGAAAAGGCAGATATACAGTTTTGAACGGACCTCATTTTCGTGATCTCGAGATCAAGTTTGATAAAGATATATAGTTTTTTTCCGAAGTTGCGTCATGATGGTGATAGCAATAGCAATATTTTTCTTCGAAAAATTCGCTAACACGTTTCAATGAAAACTGAAAAATACTCCTTTTATAAATTACATGATCTCAAACAACGTTTAAAAAGTATGGGATGTAAATTTTAGAAGACCCTGAAAATATACAACCATTTCGTAAATTATATCAATATATCTACATTTATTATCGATTTTTTGTAATTACAGTGATGCCTCGCATAACGTACGTAATTCGTTCCAGGAGCAAGTTCGTTAAGTGAAACGCGTTAAGTTCGGGCAACTTCATGATACGCAGGAGCGTTCGGGCGGCAAGATGAAATACGATGCAGTCCGTTGTGTGAAGCGAGGTTCGTTGTGTGAGTCGCGTAGTAAACGAACAGAAAGTTCGTTGCGCGCAGCGTTCGTTATACGAGGTGTTCATTGTGCGAGGCATCACTGTATTTCACAAATTGATACCAGAGTAAAGTACCTACTCTTAAAAATAAAATTATAAATATTTTATAGATATTTTTTTACCTTTCAAATTCATGTGTTGTGTTTCTTATATTACGATAAATAAAATAACATGTAGAGTATATGATTTTCATATTTTACCTTATGTTAGTATAAAAGAAATAAAGACGAAGAGGAAAGAGAAGTAATCATCTCTATATCAATATTTACTTTTCTGCAAGAGGAAATGTAGGATACTTATTCGAGTTACGACTATCGTTTAGTTTTTAAAAGATGTTTGTAGAAGATATGCATTATATTATATTTTTTATTGCTGTAATTTTATATATCTTATCTTTTTAGAATACAAATAAGATAGTGTACATATTTTTATAATAAATTGTTAACATCTGTTATATATATCTCTCTCGTCTAGAATTTCAATTACGTTTTTGTTTTTTATAGTAAATATATTTATTTGCAAAATGAAACCCATCCTTACGGATAAATGACGTATATAAAATGACATAACGATTTAAATATTGTGCTTAAGATTAAATTTCAGGAACTTAAATATTATTCGTTCTTATTCTTGAATAGGATACATTGAAATATGAAATTCCACTGAAAAGAGTCTAATATCGAGTTTCACCAACGTTGGTTAATTCCAGCAGCTGCAGCTTTTTAAAATCTCCAATTGAAGACTTATAAAGATTTATAAAGCTGCTATAGAAATAACAGACATTCGTAAAACTCGTGAAATATGGAGATTTTCAAATCACAAAAACTATTCTCGAGATTTACTCATTTTTAGGGTTCCGTAGAAAACTAGGAACCCTTATATCATAGTTTCTCCATGTCCGTCCGTCTTGGAAATATTTTGACATAATAAGATGAAATTTGGTATACGGTCGTAGATTACTGACCCAAAAACAGAAATGGTAAGATTTTTGAAAAAAAAAAAAATTTTTTTTTTAAATTGGATTTCAAAAATCCCTCTCAGGGATATTTTTTGAAGTGAAATATATATTTCGGATTTGACTGTATCTAATTATAACCTCAATCCAATAATCACATAATAATTTATAAACATCAATTCAATTCCTTTTAATTAAACACAAGGAACAAATATAAGAAAAATATCAATATGTACTTGGAACACTTGTTTCCAAACATTTCCGAGTACACAGAAAGTATCTACAATACAACTAACCTACACATCTAAATCTAGATTAAAGAACAATAGTAGGATCGTGCTTAAGTGAACAAACCTTTTTAGTGATAAAAACAATCGTTAATTGATTCCGAACATTTGCCAGCGTTCTGTCGCATTCGATAAAACACTATACAAGAATTACAGGAAACAACAGCAAATCGATACTCCCTTTTATTAGTAATAAAGTAAAGTACCCACTTCTAAATAGAAATGGAAAAAAAAACATAGAAATACAGCCTTTCGAATTCTACACTTTTAAGATATTTTGGTTAAAATATTCAATAAACAGATCGTTACTAAGCATTAGGCATGATTGCATGATGACTAATTAAAAAAAAAAAAAAAAAAACTATTTTATGATGATTTTACGTGTTTCCTATTTCCAAAAAAATACTTATTACTGCAGAAATTACACGTTTAATTACAAAAATTGACTTTTTTAAAACTAATTTTGAATTTGACGCCAAAACGCTCACAGGTATTTCAGAGTTGTGACGTCACACTCCTTGTCAACAATAATCAAACATTCAGAGTTAGACAATAATTTAATTGTTTTGTGTATTAAAAATGAATTCCAAAGTATTTAAGTTCTTAAATAAGGTAGGTACCTAATAATCTTGTAAAAGGAATTGATATTTGTCTATAATAACGTTTACTGATGTGTGACGTCATTCGCTCTGATTGGTGTTCTATTTAACATGGCGGATTGCTGTATTATGCATTTTTATTTTAGCAAAAATTATATAAATCTCGATTTTAATATAAAAATAAATACATTTTTTTTAGAATCTTTTTAACATATTTCATTATTTAAAATCATAATTTCAATGATACTTTGTTTCAAATAAAGATTGCTTTATTATTCTATATTTGCAGTAAGAAAAAAAACATATTGGCTATACAACACGTTTTTGCTTAAAATAACTTCCTCGATTAATTTTGGCAGACTTTTCTTGAATAATCTTGTATTTTATGTTATATTGCATTGTTTACCTTAATGATGACTTAATCATAGAACTGTTGATGGATTTTTGAACTCACCTATAACAGAAAAAAAGAACATGAATTATTATTTATTTATAGAGGTACTTATAAACACTTAATATTAAATACGGTTAATTCGCTACTAAAGTTTGGGTCACTATATTGGATTTTGTTACAAAAACATAAGTACGTGTAGTATAAGTAGTAATCATTTTTACCCAAAAACTCTGAAATATAGTGACATATAACCGTTCTTTTATTCTAAACTTTCAGAAAATTTGAAAATTTCCGTTTCTAGTTATTAGAAGATCGTTTTCAAAAATATAAGGTTGACATTCTAGACATATATTAATTCTAAATATAAAATCTCAGTCTTCTATGTCGTATCATTTTTGAGTTACAGATTTTATAGATAGACAGACCGACAGACATGCACACAGACATCATAGTAAAAATAGTCAGAATGGATTCAGGGAAGGTCCAAATGGATAATTACATCAAAATCTCGACTAAAAAATGGCTTAACAATTACTTATACTGTATAATATGTATTTCATGCTTGCAAATTTATTGTTCTCTATGGATTTCTACGTATAAGATTTTTTTATTAAAGCATCTTGTCTAAATAAATATGATTTAAATGAAAAATCACAACAATAATAATGAACATATAATTATATATTTTTTTCTAGTATGACTTTTGTGAAAATAACTTAAATTGTGAGTCAAATTAATAGTTACCAAACATTTTGAGATACACTGCAGGTAACTATCGTTTGTGAAACCGGACATAAACCGTACAATAATGTATTTTTTTGAACTTCGCAGAATTACATAAATCTTATTTTTGTACAAACCATTTACATTTTATAAAGAGTTGTCAGAAAAGTAGATGGTCCAGTTGTCATAAAAAACATAAAGAAGAAAAATTAACATTTTGTCATGTTACGTGCGTTAATAATTCTTTACTGCCAAATATTGCAATAAAAATAATGGATTACGTAAGTTCTCAACGAAATATATTTACGTAACAGAAAAATTAAATTAACTGGAGTAATAAAAATACTCGTTAAAAATAAAATTGATTCATTTTGTATTATCGCAAAATACAAAGAAAACAATTGAATCGGTGAGTGAAAGAACAATACAAGTGCCAAAAATGGCAATTTTAACTGAGATAGGCAAAATGTTTAAAATTCATAGCTCTATCACATAGCAAAATAATAATACATCGACCAACATCGTACATGCGACGGGGGGTAGTTCAATTTTTTTTACAATTACTTTTACCTTACTTTTCTGACGAAATCCTCGAATTTTACTACCATATTATTTCTTGGAAAGTCAAAAATGAAGATTCTGAGTAAAAATTACAAATAGTTTTTTTTGTAAAGTAATAAAAAATAAAATAATAAAGCCGAAAATAAAGCAATAAAAAAAATTTGCATTTTTTTTTTAATTGAGTGAAAGAACAGTATAACTGCAGGTCATTTTTTTTTCAAGTATCTTTTTTTGCAATTTTTTTTTTTAATTTATTTATGTACGTATTATTATCGGTTAACATAAGTTCTATAATGTCACAATACATAATTAGACCAAATAAGCCATAGTTCTCCTTTAAAACAGTTTTTTTCGTTTTTCTCAAAATGGTCATTTTGGAGATGTATTGTTCTTTCACTCACCGATTCAATTACCAAAGTGTATAAATAGTTTATTTATTTATTAAATATCAATAACAATGGAATAAAAAAACATAATACTTTATATATAGAAATATATGGCACGTGAAATCTACTTTTAATAAATCCGATTTTCCTTTCACATTTCAAATACTATTGTTTGATGAATAACCTTTCGGATTACGGGTTTTAGCAAATCCGAAGTACGTCAAGATTTGTAATCCACGAATTAAATTCGCTAACGTCAAATCCCACAGAGTAAGCTTCAAAGAGTGATAATTTAAAAATCTATAAAACGTCTAAAGGATAAATGAAATAAGGGGTAGTTTGGTTAAATTTTAAATATCTAACGACAGCGTTTTTTAGGGTTTAGTTCCATGCGAAAGAAATGCTAAAATTATACTTTATAGAAATACATATACTAGTAAAGGCTTCATGATTTGAAAATGTTCATTGCAAGATTTAATAAATATAATAGATGCTGCTTAGATTCAGAATCCAAGATCAGCGCTAGCATAATGATATTGTTCACAAAAATTGTATTGGCTTGTTATCAAATGTTTTTCTTTTTTATGTGAGGTAAAAAATTGTGCATAATAATTATTTAACAATAAAGTTCGTAAGAAAAGTAAAATTTTCAGATTTTCGAAAACTGATTTAGAAAAAAAATAAACAATAGAAAAAAGATTCCTCTCAAAAAGAACTTTACAATAAACAAAATAAAATTAGAAGCTGGGATACAGATAGGTGGATAATTTTAAAGTGGTTCCCTATTTGAAAACCTTTTGGCTATATTTGCTAGTCAAATGTGTTTAACACTACATAAATAATATATTTATTTATTTATGTTTTTCCTCACTTTTAACAGTTAGTAATAGATAATAAATACACTTTTTACTGTGATAGTCGATTGTCATTTGAATTATTTTGTAAGAAATTCAAATATTATTGGAAAAAAATACTATTCAGGACACTAAAATACACCCATACCTCGCTATACGACCGCTCTTTATACGGCATTTCGCTATAACGGCCCTCTTCAATTAAGGCACGTTTTCGATTTACGGCCTAAAATGATTCGCTATAACGGCAAAAAAAAACTTTTTTTTGATATCGATATATCTACATGTTGCCAATCTTGCGCAAAGATTAATTGATTCCTTATACGGCTTTTCGCTTTGCGGTCAAGTTTCGTGGAACGTATCTAGGCCGTAAAGCGAGGTATGGGTGTACAATAAAAATAATAATCTTGTATTGTTTAAATATTAAATGTGACAATCTCTCAGTGATTTACTGTCATCTGATTGGTCATTATTTTTTGAATACACAATTGAGTTGTTTTTAATTCATTATTTTTACAGGATTTGATGTTTTTTAATTAATTTCTCGCATGCGAGACTGTGGCTTTAATGAAATTTCGTATCGCACTCACGTTTTAAGTTACAAAAAAAGTCGGCCATATTTTTTAAAACATGTGTGTTTTCTCATAAAACTCATATAATTTTTATACTAGACAGAAAATTTTTTATAAAATTTGGTTCGTGCATTTAAGAAATATTTATGAACAACCTGAAACTATTTTTCGGTTATCTGATAATCCATTCAGTTCAACCAACAAAATTCTTATTACACAGAAAAAAAATTTATTGGACCAAGAAAACCTTGTTTTGTATATAACGAAAACAATATTTTCTTAATATAAGAAACATACTCTTAATCCAACTACGTTATTCCTTCGTTCAAGAATACTATAGTTGGTTTAAGAGATTATTGCTTATCTTAAGAAAATATTGTTTTCGTTATATACAAAACAAGGTTTACTTGGTTTGAGAAATCCTTTCTACCAGTGTAGGCATTATTATACAAATGATCTAGTATACTCTGCATTTTTAGTCTCGAAATTTAATTAAATTAATAAATTACGTCATACGCAAGAAACTGTTTCAAACAAGTGCCCATTAAAATAATAAATTACTAAAAATCAGAAATGAAAAAAAAACACCGGCAAGTGGAAACCCTAGATGAAGTATTCTCCAATATTTCACTAGAGATTTTCATGATAACAATAGCTCTTTTATGCATACTCCGTACATTAATGAGAACGTAAAAATGTCAAACGTAGATAGCACAAAACCCGCATATAATTCAGCAAAAGATATTGTTTAAAACCGTTATATAAAAGTCAGTTCCGCACCGGCGTTGACATATCGCTTTTCTCTGTTAAGTCTACCACAAAGTCCACTCTTTCTGGGAAACTCTAATTCACTACGTTATTCATGCAAAAAATGTTTTATGTAATATTTGAGGTAAATGCGGTTGTCAATATATATAAATATACATTTCTTCAGCTAATGTTCCGCAACATATTGCATACGAAATACGGCTAATAATTTATTTATTAAATCGCAAATAATAATAAAACAGATGTGATTAATATACATGATCCAATAATACAAGGTCCGCTACGATTATTTTGACAGCCGCTATTATTGCATATAGTGTTGATGACGTAGTACATCGGCCAAAAATTTACAAATTAAAAATTGACATTTTACATATGAAGTTTGAATTATTAAATTTAGATTTGAAGAAAATAGAAGTCTGAAGTGAAATAGACACTGTTGACATTATATTGGTTATAAAAAAATGCGGTACTGTGTTGTAAAAAATTGTTTCAACTGGAAACAGACAGATAATACAAATATTAAATTTTTTCGTTTTCCAAAAAATCCCGAAATAAAAAAAAGTGGATTAAAGCTTGTGGTATTTTTATTTCTATAAATACTACAGGAATTAAATCACAATATGATTATTTAAAATTCCACGTAAATGCAAGTTATAAAGTAGATATTCCACTTGATGTAAACACATTCTTTTTTAGATGAAGAATGTTTTTCAGAATTAGGAGTTTGAATAAATTTATAAAAAATGAAAAATATCAAAGAATAAAATTTTAAAAAGTTATTAGGTAAACTGTAAAACAGTGGTGTTATTATGAAAAAAATAATTATACAGTCAGAGTCCCCAACTGTGATACAATACGTTGAAGTATTACTGCTCTAAATTCCATATCTAATCCATAGATACTATAACAAAAAATTAATAACCTCATTTATGAGTTCTTGCAAATTTACTAGGTTCGGACATTGAAATCTCTAAAACTTTTATTTATAAAGTTAATTAGAAAAATTCATATTTCTGATTTAAGAATGCGCTTCCAAATTTAAAAATTGCATATTTGCCAAACCGTTTTGGATATAGAGCGTTTACAGACCGACAGACACACAGACGCCATTTAGATAATGGCCGTACTAGATTAAGGTACCAGGAAAACATGTATGTTGGCATATGTGAAATCTCAATTTTTTTATACAGTACCTACATTTAATATATTTATAAAAAAAGTTAAAAATGTTAATTGATGTAATTGTGTCAACAGGCTTTTATAAAAATTCTCGTTCGAAAGACATCTACTGTAATGTGAGACGAAACGTTGATTGAATAAATGATCAACAACGGGACTTGATCCGGTAGTAAAAAAGCTGCTATGGGTGCCACATGACTTTCTTATACGTAATACTGACAGTGAACAGTGTACGTAATTCTTATTTTATTGAAACAAATTTCTGACAAACTAATAAAAGATAGAATAAAAAATATTTTTTCCAAAAATAAATGATAGATAATAATGTTACCTAATTCGCATTGTTTCAATGTAATTCGAAAAAATTTAAAAAATGACATCAGTAAACATCCGTTTCCGGTTGAAAGTTCGTTTTCAAAAATAGGGTTTCTTCCCAGAAAAAAATTAAGTATAAAATTTCATCCTTCTACGATTTGTCGTATTTTAGTTACATCGCTTACAGACAGACAGACAGACAGACCGACCGACCAACAGACACACAGACATCATGACGATAATAGGTTCAGAGAAGTTCAAAATGGATAATTCCATCAAAATCCGGATTTAAAAAAATCGGCTTTACAATACTTTTACTTATAAAATCATAGTAGATAAAAAATAATAGATAGGTAGGTAGTAAGTCATAAACATAAATGGTTACTTAATATTTATTACGTTCTGAAAAGAGTATAACAAAATAAAACGAATGTCTTCGAAGACAAGTTTTAGTAATTCTTTTCTCGTGTTTAAATACAAAACACTTCATTTGTCGAGTGCAAAAGAGAAATAAAACCCAAGGGTGGTATAACGAAGTTTGCTAAAGAGTTTCCTTGTCAGTGAAATAATATGTACAAAAACTTATACAACGAGTTTTTAAGTTTTTTAAGTATATGCAAACTAAAGAAATTTCTTGTTAATTCCTTAAATGTAAATTTTCTAGATTTGCTTTAATTTCAAACCGTACTTCTTTCCATATTTCTTATATTCATTAAGCTTCATTATTTATTATAAAAAAGTTTCTACGCCAATTTACAAATATTTATATTCATTTTGTGAATAGAAATCACCAGATTTTTTGGTTTAATACTTCAAAGATCAAGATGACTTGCTTAAAATTATTATTTCATTAAATATACCAGGTGAACTTTTTGATCTGTATTTTTACTGAATTTTCTTTATTTTATAGTTTATGAAAAAATTATCAGCAGTGTAACTGTTTTTAAAATTACCGAAACCAAATAAATTAAGGGGGTTAGCAAGTCTAGCGCCTCTGAAAATACTCAATATTTGGGAATTTACTGTGGTCAAATGAAACAACGAATTAAAACTAAATTAACACAGCTGTTTAATCACTATTTAAAGTACATTTTAATTTATTTCTATGAATGAAAATTATTAACCTCTGGCCGATGGTAGGTTTTCTTAAAAATTTGGAGTTGACACATTCCGTACTTGCTTTTAGCCAAATGGTCAAATCTTCCTCTATGGAATGAACCACTTTTATACCTCAGAGTTATATATTTCAATAATTATAGGTATGTTTATACTCTATAATTTAAGCTGTAACTGTAATTTTCATTGGCCATAAAAATCTACAGGATTTTTATTTCCAACCAAAGTGGTTCATTCCATAGAAGATAATAGTTTCAAAAACTAAAGTCACTTTGTAAAATTGTTCCAGATCTGACCATTTGGCTAAAAGCAAGTACGGAAGGTGTCAACTACCATCGGCCAGAGATTAATAATTTTAATTCATACAAATCTGAAAAATAATTTAAAATGTATTTTAAAAAGTAGTTAAACAGATGTGTTAATTTAGCTTTAATTCGTTGTTTCATTTGACCACAGTAAATTCCCAAATATTGAGTATTTTCAGAGGCGCTAGACTTGCTAACTCCCTTAATGAGAAAAAAAATCTAGGAAATAATTGATTTAATTAATAAAACCTAAACTTTCCTTGTGAAACACTCTATCCATTAGTGAAATCCAAAATAGTTTTGTTAGGAAAATCGTATACAGACAGACAGAAGCAGCGAAAGACTACGTTTTATATTATGTATTCAGTGAAAAAAAAAAAAAATACAAATCGATGGATCAAAATAAGATTTATGCTAACAATAAGTGAATTAAGTTGGCTTTGATTCTGAACGCCTTACATAGAAATAATAGATTTCAGCGTAGGATATTCCATTGAGCACGTTTTGAATTCAAGTAAGATTTATACATCCGATATAAATCTCTGTGTTACATTTGAAAATAATTCCGTGGTATAAAATACGTCAGTTATTTGTCGTGTCTGCATCCATCACGTCTCCAGCGAGGAAGGAAAGCCATCGCCGCGTTTATCTCAACCGGGGCGTGAACGCGCGCGCCTCTTCCTTACTGCATCCACTCTTTGTGAGTAGTATTGCTCAAAGGGGTTACAAGGAGAGACCATTCGTATAATAGTGTGACTCCAGACGTAATGGGTTGTTCGAAATAGTGATGGATTTTACTCGGAGTGCATTTAACTTTAGATCAATGATTCGTAAACCTTTACAGTTCACAGAACTTAAAGAGATTGGCTACAGTCAATATAAGTTAATATATAAGTTATAGTACCTATGCAGTAGTGACCATTTTCAACTGTTCAGAAAAAATACTATCGGTCAATTTAAGGGGTGATACATATAGTTAGAATTTTCAAAAAAAGTTTAAATTTAATTTTCGTAATGTACATATATTTAAGTACACACACAGAAAATTTCAAGTCAATCCGGCGAATATTTTCGAAGTTACACGCATATTTGTAAAGACGTCTCAGGGCGTTTGAATGTAGGAGGCCGGGGTAAAACGCGTTTTTCTCAAATCTGTGTTTTTAAAGTCGGTGACCAAGATTTCTCGGAAACGGCTGAACCGTTAGTCTCAAATTTTAACACAAGTTTCTTAAGTATATTTTTTTAGTAATTTATCGAAGGTTTTTTTCTCACCGATAAATATTTTTTTATAAACAATTTAAGGTAAAAATTTTTGTCAAATATCAATTTTTTTTGAGAAGCCGCCATTTTGTCAAATTTTATTTTGCTTATTCCTTCGATTAAGTACAAGATTATACATAACTTTAACGAAATCCGTTTTTTTTTTTTATTTTAGATGATTCAGTCCAGAGATATCGTGGTCACCGCAAGGAGCCTTTTTTGAGAGGACCACCTGGAGATCAGCTGTAGCAGCTTTCGAAATTATTATTTTTACAAATTAAAAATGTTAAAATACAATTAAAAGTTACCATAATATGTGTACAAATTTTTACGTTAATAAATTTTAAAGTCTTGTTTTATAAAAATTACTGAAAAAAACCTTTTCAGGGTGGCATATATTTCTCTGGAACAAATTTCCTTGATATTTCCCGGTTTATCAGGAGAATTTTTACCGTTTTCCCTGTTTTTTATATTTAAAATTTAGATAAAAAACCTAAAAAAGAAAATACTTTTCGCTGTATATATAGCAAAATTCCCGGTTTTCCAGAAACTGGCCACCCTTCTTTTTTTGAGCTTTCTGACTGTATATAACCCATTAAACTTGTATATTTTCCATTATTAAAATCGACAAAATGCGAAGTTAATTATTTTTACATACGCTCGCTATACTATGTTTGAACATTTTAAAAATCTACCAAATAGCCACATCAAATATCAACCCACGAGTTTTTACCATTTAAAGAGACATTAATTAACATATAATTGCCATCCCTGACGGATACTCCACCCGGCGGCAGCGGCGGTGAGTCGTTTCCGGGGCGACATTGTCGCGCGGTCCTATTGTCCGAAATGATAAATCAAGCACACCGCGAGTTCATTGAATCGCGACAGCGTGCGTGACGGTACGCGGCTTGAATTCATTACATCTCACCGTGTCTCTCCATCAACGTCTTCTCGGTGCGTCTCTTACGTGCGTGCTTATCACCCAGTGGCGGGGGTTCCGTAAAAAAACACTATATTCAGCGTTTCTTGCTGGTAACTCCTTGGCCTTAATTATATCTGGATCGGACTCAGAAAAACGGTACCCTTACAGGGTGACCAGTATTTCACTGGAACAAATTTCCCCGACTTTTCCCGGTTTTCCAGGAGAATTTTTACCGTTTTTCCCTGTTTTTTATTTAAAAAATTTAGATAAAAAACCTAAAAAAAAATGTCACTCTTTAAATATTTATGAGAATTTGTGTGATTTTGCATTTTTATAAAAATTCCCTGACTTCCAACCAAATTCCTTGACTTTTCCCTGTATACCAAAATTCCCTGACTTCCAACCAAATTCCCTGACTTTTCCCGATTTTCCAGAAACTGGCCACCCTGCCTTAGGACAGTGGTCTCAAACATAAGGTTACGAGATTTTAATTTGCAACGAAAATAAATTTACCCCCCCCCCCCCTTACTTAAAAAAATAAATAATTTTAAATCGAGAAATATTTTTTATAATGTCATTTGTTGTTTGAATACAATAACAATAAATTTTAGAAAGAATATAAATAAAATTACATACAAGTGAAATGACAAAGCGATCCATTTGGAAAATTTAAGTGGTAAGCGAGACAGTATCTAAAAGCAGAGCCGTCTGGTTTACCTATAACTCAAACCAAATACGTGCAGGTCGAATGCATAATCTAGAAACAGTACCGCAGATATTTTTTTATTAACAGAGTAAGAATGAAAACACATATTTCTAAAAAAAACTTAGGTTATGATAAATTACTGTAATTGTTTAACCCATAGGTGTCCAACTTTTTGACCTTCGCGGGCCGCAGAGCGCAAAAAAATGGCGAAAAAATTTGTTAAGGGCCGCAAAAAAGTTTGAAGACCTTTTTTGGTTGACTTAATTAATTAATTTATATCTCTGTATCTACACTATATATATGTACTTTATATGACAAAAAATCTGAAGATCTTTTTTTACCTGATATCGTTAATTATTTTCATATATTACTTTTTTTTAAATCTTTTGCGGGCCGCACGAAATGTGCTCGAGGGCCGCATGCGGCTCGCGGGCCGCGGGTTGGACAAGCCTGGTTTAACCCATTACTTCTTGACTTTTTATTTCTTCGAATTTTTTAATAAAGTTCTCAATTCTTGTTGAAAATATGACCAAAAAGATAAATTCAATACAAAATATAATAATTATCAATCGCAGACTAGATTATTATCATGAGAACCCAATGTCATATTTATAGGACATAACTTTTTTTAACGACGATAGTCTGTACTTGGATTTATTTTTGAAATTATTGATATTTTTATGCTTTATTTACACTATTATATAGTTTCGTCAATTTAAAAACGCTTAACAAAGTGAAAAAAATGTAACTATAAATGTCGGCTAGCTGGAATAAGTACACTGTTACTTTAAAAGTGTTATAATTTGTCATTGAATGAACTCTAGAGTTCATTTTAAAAATTATTGTAAGTAAAGAGACTTAAAAAACATATTAGGAAAGTAAATCAAATTGACAACGTTATTATGTCACAGAAAAAAATTAGAAAATATTATATCCTATAAATAGGACACTGGGAAGTAATGGGTTAATTTATTAAAAGAAAATAATTCATACAGATACGTATATATTAAGTAGATAATAAAAATTATCTATATCCGATATTGCAAACCCCTAACAACCATTATTGAAGCATTTGTCGAGTTAGAACAAAAAACAATGTGCTATTAATTGACATCTACAAAAAAACCTTTTAGTTCTACCCTTTTTATTATTATTTTATTTTTTTAACCAACAGTTCAGATTTCAAATATAGCCACGGGTCGTTATAAATTACTTCGCCTACTAACAATTTGATACCACTGTCTTAGGTAAGGGAATAACGATAATAGTATCAAGGGTATAATTATTATATATCTATAAAGTTGTAAGACTCGTCAGTTGCGCAACTTAACGAAATTTCTTGTTTCTGGTTCATGTATCCTTCAGGATTTAGATACAACAGCATGGAGAGGTAACTCCTTGATTTAGGAGTAGATGTTACCCTTCAGGGAATAGATACAACAGTATCAAGTGTACATAATTATTACATTTTGGAAGTTATAAATTTTCGAAATTGCGAACATTAAACACAAAACTCCTCTATATATTTTTAATATTTAATTCAGAAAAGGTACACTGCCTTGCAAAAGTCTTTGGACACCTAATAAATATACAAATTTCAGTCAATAAAAATCTCAAAAATAACGAAAATAATGTTTACTCGTAGTCAAAATAGTAAAAAAAAAAAAAAAAACAATTTCTCGTTAGCTTGAAGCGTCAATACTTTCAACTTGAGTAAACCTGACCTTTCAGGCATATAATTCAAAAAATTTCCTTAGCATGGAAAATTGTAAATGCTGTATTTTAGATATGCTAGGATTATTACAAAAGTTATAATTAAGTACTCAAATCAACATTTAACA
The DNA here is from genome assembly GCA_949319165.1 of Sialis lutaria. NCBI lineage: Eukaryota > Metazoa > Arthropoda > Insecta > Megaloptera > Sialidae > Sialis > Sialis lutaria. Next base: position 21,967,400 of record OX439243.1, read on the forward strand.
TTTTTTATCAACCGTTTTTGCAGTTTTATATTTACAATACGCAAAAAAATGAGTGCCCAAAGAATTTTGCACGGTAGTGTACATATACCTTAATAGTATTCATTATAAAATGCAAAGATTCGATAAAAGTTAATTAACATTTATTGATTCTAGTACATGCCTCGATCCTCCTGGGATTATGTGGAAAAGGATCTGCAGAAATATCAGAGTAAATATTACCTTTATATCTAATAATAGGACTTGTGGCAATATTCTCATTTATACGTCGTACAGAACAGTGTTGATTGCTACGGTTCATTTATTTCTCAACCTTTCTTATGTCTAGTTCGATTCAAGGGTATGTGTACATGCACCCTTCAAGGAATAACTAGAACAGTATCAAGAGTTTTGTGGAATATTGACTAAATTATTATTACATCTACAAGTTGTAGGATTTGGGGCAAAATTCGAAAACTTTGATATTAAGTTTGATAATATTCTAAAAATATTCAAGTATTATTAAAACCAGGGCTGTGGAGTCGGAGTCGGAGTCGGAGTTTTAGTAATTTTGGGTGGAGTCGGAGTCGGTAAAAAGGTAGCGACTCCGACTCCTTTAATTAAATAATGTTTTTTACTTCTTTACACACTTAATATTTTTTGTTCGTTTTGAATTTTGAAGTATACAATGATTTGAAATTTTCAATTCTGGCCGTAACCAGAATCACCGTAATTCACTCAAAAAAAATTTTGTGCGAAAACGGATTTTTTTTTTCAAAAAAAATTTTGTACAGTAAGGAGTCGGAGTCGGACATTAGAAAAATAAAAGAGTCGGAGTCGTAGGTTTTTGTACCGGCTCCACAGCCCTGATTAAAACCTGAATAAAAGGTATGTATCGGAAAAACTAAAAATTTCATGAGTATGCTGAAATTTTGTGAAATTCACCGTCTGTGAGTGAAGGTACCGTCAAAATAAAATCAAAATTTTAAGTACAGAATAATAAATTTTCACATTGTATTTACATATACGATATACAGAAGCGACACTCAACGTTATTATACTGGAAATTTAGTTTGAAATTATGAGTTGCAACGATTCTGATTGGTTGAGTATTAACTCTCCACCAGTCATGTACCAGTATACGAATATTTGAAATCCAAATCTGTTCTCTATTTATTAGAATTAAACCTAAACTTTTCCAGAATGTATTAATATGTCAATATTTTTTATTGTACAAAAAATTAAATGTACAAATTATGCCAGACACAATAAAACAATACGGATTATTCAAGGATAAACATAACGTTAAGATTAATGAAATAAAAATACAAAATTGTTTTAATTAATGTTAAATAACACAAGAACAAAAAATATTGTCTATAAAAAATATACTATATTTTAAAAAAAATGGAAACAAAAGACAGTCTGTCGTTAAACCGATAAAATTCTCCGAAAATATTGTAAACAGAAACTCGTTAAATGCGGTATTTCGTTGTAAGCAATATCGTTATAAACGGTATATTATAAAAAGCAATTATATGGGATTCAGCCGAGACTTATATTCTGAGTCATTATAACCGATACGTCGTATTAACCGATGTCGTTATAACATTTATAACCTGTTTCTACTGTATTTTCATTATTAAAAAAATAAAAATAAAATTAACCGACATCATATATCTTAAAATTAATTATTATAAAGGGCCGATATAGACTTTTACTACCACTCTGATAAACTATTTTTCTCTTACATAAATTCTTTATTATAAAATAAAAATCACCATCAATCACATAACATTTTGATCCGACTTACAAAATGGAAGTTTGTCGATCCCTGAATTAAACAAATGATTAATGATGGTCATAAAAATGACACAATGACATAGTCTTCATCACCCACCGCCGATTTTTATGTGTTTGAATACACATATATACATATATTTATATGTTTATGTGCAACTATACATTAAAATACATTTGTATGTGTGTATGTTTGTTATATACGAGATGCTATCGTATGTGCTATTGGAGTACAAGATTTGTTTGCCTAGTTGCCCCCTTTTAATACATCAGCGGTTTTATTGTGTCTTCCTTTATTGTCAAGGAAATAAATTGAAAAGTTACAAATGAGCGGCAATGGTATAAATATTTTATTCAACCTACCAAGGGAATTGGAAAATGCTCTCTAGAAGTTTCAGAATGTTTAGTACATTTGAATATAGTATAAAGTATTTCATTAAAGTTTCATAAACATGTAAATTAACTTTTGAAATATGAAACATCTGCTGTAGTAGATAATTTTTAATATGATGAAAATAATTCAGAGAAATATGAATTCCAGGAATACATATTTTTATAAATTTTCTTCATATCAACCTGGAATTTATAAAGGAATGTGATGAAAAAAGGATATTAAATTTCTAAGGATTTGTAAATCCAATAAAAATATTTACTTTTATATAAATCTAATATCATTTTTATATTCTTTCATTTTAATATTTATAAAATGAAAAACATATGTTCAGGACATATTATTATTTCTCTTTTCTTGCAAAAATTTATACACTTCATATAACGTTTAACAATATGGATGATTTAACATATTTTATACACCATACTTCATAACACTTTGTTAACAAAAACAATGCTTTTATTACAAACTCGTAAATAGGGTAAACTAAAGATTTATGTACTACTTTTAGCACCATATTAGTCATTAGTACACTTGACCTTATACTGAAAAATAGCAAGCTGATAATATCATTTAAAATATTTATTTGTTTGTTCATATATGATAACCTTTCAAAGTTCAACAATTGTACAATTATTATGAATAAAAATGTCTTTTTGAACTAATAAATTATTTAAGATAACCTATAATTTTTCTATGCTAATTATTAATACTGATATTAAAAATGCCTATTATTGCTGAGCTTGCTTTACTTAAAATAAGAATACATTCTAAATATAATGTGCGACGAAATTATTCAATTTTGCGGATATAAACAAGTTTTTATTTATTATTTATTAGTAATATAATATGTTATGCTTATTTCTTTCTTAATAATCAATTCCTTATATAGATAGTACTGTAGTTACAAATATCAGCGCAAAGATGAAATCAAAAAAGTAAAAATATAATTAACTAGCAACCCGTTTTAGTCGTTTTTATAAACATCTATATAGTGTGCAAAATGCAACGATTTTTTATCCCTATTAGGGTTAAACTTTGAAATATCGCGATACACTTGTATTTTTATTTTAATAGAAGATTATTTCGCTCGAAATTCAACACTCAGCCCTTTGAGATTTAATTGCGGAAAATCCCTTCGTAAAGGATGCTTACGTCATAAAGGGAAGGCTGAAAATTTATTCTAGGGGTTTGGTTTAGACGTTGAAGTTTCAGTCACTTACATAAGACATCTCTTTATACAAATTTGAAAAAGACTTAAGGGGTATGAACAGTAAAATTTTCAAAAAATAATTTTTTTTTATTTGTTTATATGACAGCATAATTAAGTCAGTTTTCCTCCGATCGATTTGATTCAATATGGATTTTGTAGAGGAAACGTGCCTCTTCAGCCGGACGTAGCTGTTTTTTAATCTTTTTTTCATAAACACTTTTCTATTGAAATATTCGCGAAAATGTTTTTTTAAAAGGTCGTCATTTTTTTCTAAACAATATTTTGAAAATCCCCTACGTCCGGCTATAGCTAATAAGATATATTTTAAGAATCTTTTTTGCTTTTTGTCCTCAGATGATCCATTTGAACATTTGAACGAATTGCTGTCAACGCCACTGAGGCCAAATTTAAGAGGTGTCATTTTCAAAGGACTATTATGCAAAAATATACCATTAAAAAAATAAGTACTTATTAATGTACCATCAAACCGATTTCTTTTTATAAAATAAATAAAAAACACCTAAAATTCTGACCTTTACACTGTTCATATCCCTAAAATAATTAAATTCAGTATAGTATACTAGCTGACCTGGCCACGCGTGGCTGTGGTTAACCTATACTTTAATTGTAAGTTATATGAAACGTTTGGAAGTTTGACATAGCGCCATCTATTGAATACTTACTCAATCCAGTCAACAGATGTCACCATCTGTTAGAATCGTTTGGAGCTAACAGATAAAGACAAATAATTTGCAATAAAATAATATTGCGATCATAAATTGAGATGTAAGCTATTCTATATTTCAAGTTGGATCAAACTGCACTCGGTGTACAAATTTGATTAAAATCGGTTAAGTAGTTTAGGAGTCCATCGCGGAGGAACATGTGACACGTAATTTATATATATTAAGAAGATAAATTCTTTAAACAGTCCCAAAATTTATATACCTTTTTAATAATCTATTATAAAAAAATATAAGAACTACAGACAATTTTAAAATTGAAGAAAGCTGCTTGAACCACCGAGTAATTGCCAATATCCCACACGTCTGCATTTTACCAGTGGTATCATATGTTACAAATAATTGACATTTCACTCATTTCCAGTCCTGAGGGCACCCACAATGTGAATGATGCCCATTAACAATAACATACGAAGAACGAACCCAAAAAGAGTCAAAGTATACAATAAGATTAATATCCCGCAATGTTTCAACAGAGACAGTATTTAAATTGATATAATACATAATGCAAATGTAAATCTCTTCTCTCTCTTTGGGCATTGTTACAATCCACTGTCTGGCGCGGTTGTGCGTAAATCCACCCCTGTAGACAGTGGCGCAATAAAAAAATGAACATCGTTTTATGTATAACGGATTTTTTTCCTATTTTTTTAATAGTCGAACACGATAGTTGACACTTGCGCCCAACTTTAACTAAATGATCCTTTAACTAACTGTCATATTATCAACAGATCCAAGCATAATACATTTAATAGATTTTAAATTATCTGCAGTATTTCTTTACAACGTATATTATGTCTATTTTTCATTGAGAGCTTAAATATTGATTTAAATCACGTTTGTAATACACCTTTACATTAAAGGAGCATTTAGCGCTAAAGGAGCTTTAAATTAGTTGATAATACCGGGCGGGCATTGGTCTATTGTTCTATACACAGAAAAAAACTGTATTGGACCAAGAAAACCTTGTTTTGTATATAACGAAAACAATATTTTCTTAATATAAGAAACATACTCTTAATCCAATTACGTTATTCCTTCGTCCAAGAATACTATAGTTGGTTTAAGAGATTATTGCTTATCTTAAGAAAATATTGTTTTCAAGTAAACCTTTTTACCTGTGTATATGTATATTTACGAAGTTAATTATTGCAAAAAATGTCACAAAACGTATATTTTTATTTCCCTTTTATGTCTGACAGCTCCCTCCTAACCTAACTTCCATGCAAGCAAAATCACGGATAATTCACTGGTCTTCAAAAAAATACTTTTGTAATGTCCTAAAGATCTGAATACGTGATTTGGATGTTTATGGCATGCCGAAACCGAATTTGTTGCCAAATTGGTTTCATCACGTCAGGATTTTGAGATATTCAATAAAAGTCCCAAAAATGACTATATTGACAATGTTAAAGAATTTATTATCAAGTAGGTAATTTTTTTCTAAAGTTTTCAACTGCGGTAACAAATAGTATTATCTTTCCTCTTTAAAATGAGTTTTAACTTTTTACTGTACGATTTTTTTTTGTCGAGATGTACTGGTTTGAAGATTATATATTTTTTTAATAGAGAGTAGTATAGTAGATACAATGAACTTTACTACATATATCTTCAAAGTAGTATATTTCGGTGAAGAAAAGTCGCACAGTGAAATGTAAAAAATCATTTTAAAGAGAAAAAATAGTACTATTTGGAATCATGAAAGAAAACTTCAGAAAAAAATTACCTACAGTAATAAATTCCCCAAAATTGCAAAAATCGTCAATTTTGGGACTTTTAGGTTCGGATATCTCAAAAACCTGACGTGATGGAACCATTTGGGCATCGAATTCGGTTTCGGCATGACAAATACCTTCTAAATCACCTATTCAGACCTCTGGGAATTTTTTTTGTAGATCAGTTTTATAATACCTAGTCTACAATAAATTATAAAATCCTGTGCTTAATTGTTTCGATTGCGTAACAACTCATACAATTTAATGCATGTAAAAATATGCAAAAATACTTGATTTACGCTTTTTTTAACAAGGAGAAAGTTAACCGGAAAATTACAAAACCCCCCGCGCTTCCCCCGTCAGCCAGCGCCACTGGTGGTGCTCTGTGTAGGCGAAATACCCACGGCAGACTACATTATTAAAAAAGGTTATTATAGAATTGCGAGGTACGTGCCCGAGATTTACATAATCGCGTTTGCCCCAAAACTGTGGCCGCACGTGTTGGACATTATTAAAGAAATTTAAATATTATTTGCTTTTACAACAGCGTCTTCGTCTAGATTAACACGTAAACCACCCCATTGTACATAAAATAGAGTATGGAATTTCCGGAGAAAATATGCATTTTCATAAAATTTAAATTATTTTTTAGTTCAGAGAAGATACGGTATCAGTTGACTTCAAAATGAAAATTCTAAAAGTTAAGATGAAGTAATTTCGGAGGTTTACTTCCCTAAACCAGAATAGTTAAATCGATCTGAAATTTATACATAATATTCATAGATAGGGGGGGGATGAAGAGGATCAATCCCCCCCCCCCCATGAGTCCAATTTTTTACTTTCCACCATATAAAAGATGATTTAATACTGTCATATCCCCCCCATGAGATTGGTATAGGGGATCAATGTATGTTAGAGCTAAAAAAAAAAGGTCTTCAGTTTATTTGCAAATTTTTTTTTTACTAAAAGAGCTAAAAAAAGGTCTTCAAAATTTCCCATGACTGAAACATTTTTTTCACCCCCCCCCCCCCCCCCATCGCAAAAAGCTATCTACGCCACTGATTCTAGTGGAATTTGTATACACTTATTTAATAGATAATACTATCGTATTTAAAATTCTATCATAAAATAATAAGATTGTTTTAAAAAATATTTTTTCAATTAATATTTTTAAATTATCATGCAATTTCAATTAACTAAAAAAATAAAAACTTACGTAAGCAACGCTTTTACCCCCCCCCCCCCCCCCCCTTAACATAATGTAATGATTCGTATTTCCAAAAGCCTTATGTTATTAATCAATGCTCCTTAATCTAAAAATGAAATACTCAATACTAAATTTTTATTAAATTACAAAAAATATCAATTATTAGTAATAATTGATATTAATAATTTATTACACTTGTTAGGGGCTATTACAAACCTGCATCTACAGTTCTAAATTAAAAATAAATGATACAAACAATTTTATTTTTTGCTTGAAAACTGCGTTTTAAATATCTTATTTTGATTTTTCGTCCTGGGGGAGGACCACCCGCTTACTTTGTTTTGATATTCTCATGTCCGGTATTATAAATAGAAATGACTATAAGTTGTTAGCTAACAAACAAATTAAAACAAGGTATCAATTTTATAAGATTATATATGGATTATATTGACAGTTAGCGCATGCGCGGAACTATAGATACACAGAAGAAAAAAATCGATCTTATTGAAAATTTATGATAGAAAAATGTTTAATAAATTTATCTTGTTAATATAACAATATTTCCTCGATATAATAATTAAAAAAAATCTTACTCATTTGAAAAATAGATCATGCTTATCTAAAAAATCTTTTCATTTGTCAAATTAATAAATAATTTATTACACCAACTAACGAAACTCTCAAATAAATTAAACATAATGGTTGTATTAATAAATATTTATCTGTGTGAATTTTTTTTAAACCACCCAACTATAGTGAAAGTGCAATTTTTTCGATATGGTAAATTCAGTGATGTCATTTATTAAGTATTTTTTGTATTTAAAATATACTTTTTCAATACGAAACAAAATTTTCACCGTGATAAGAACATTGTTAGCAATAATATATATTTATCAATAAGATAAACGTTGATATTTCCATATTGGTAAAAAATTATCATATTAACAAAACAACCTCTATCGGAGAAAAATCGATCACGGATTTTTTTACATTGATCATAATTTTTAACACAGACAAATTATTATTTTTCTGTGTAATAATAGTATTAAAACAGGGAAAAATATTTTGTATAATTATCGAAGAAGATTGGGAAAATAGACAGTAAGGTTGAAGAGAGTAAGTGTGTAATGGGAAATAATCCGAGAGAGACAGAGAGAATGTTCCGCGAGTCTGAAAAGATCTACTCTATATGGTAGATAAGATGACTAATTTCATTCAACTCCTTTGAAGTTAAGAAACCATCCGTCGTTTCAATAAAACATTTTCAGACTTGCTTGAGAGAAAACAAAAGAAATTATACATCAAGGAACTAGCAGGATAAAATAACCATGTACGTGTACGTGCCACAGAATGTTAATCAAGACGTTTCCATCTGTTTGACAAAATAAAGTATTAAAATGTATTCTATTGTAGGTACTATAAGTATAATTAAAATTCGTCATCCTATCAAGGAAGAGTAGAATCCCGTGATTAGCATTCCTGAGACAGGATGTTATTATTGCAGAAAGTAAAATTAGGTACTTCCTTTGCAAGATGTGTTTTACAATGTAGTATTTTATTACCGGTAGAATGTTATTGGTATTCATCAGAGTAGGTCTTTTTATATTTCCAAACGAACATTGTTTTTATTTCGTACGCAAATTTTGTGCGCGAATTACATATTAATATTAAAATGTGTACGGCCACACAAAATATAAATTTATTATGTTAATTTTATTCAATACCTATATATACATGAAAATATTTAATTATTTTGAGCAGGGCCGTCTTTAACCTATTGGAGGCCCTGGGCACTTTAGGACAATGGGGCCCCTATGACCTTAACAGTGCTAAAGAAGTTTTCACTTCAAAAATTAAGGATATGAAAAACTAGTTCACTGATTATTTTTTTTAAAACAGTGTAGGTAATTAGAACACCATTAAATTCAGGGTGGCCAGTATTTCTCTGGAACAAATTTCCCCGACTTTTCTTTTATTAAAAAAATAATTTTTAAGCATATTTTACACGATATATTAAAGTATACGGAACTTTAAAAACGAACTTTAATACCATTGCGAATTTTGTTTCAATTTTTTTCCAAAATACTGATTTTAAGGTATCAAAATTCTCTACAAAATGATTATTTTAAAATTAAATTTTCTACATAAATGCACTCCGTGACGTGTTAAGATATGCATTTTTTTATTACATAAAAACGTTAAAAAGGTAAAAGATGTTGAGGAGCGAAACGCACCATCATAAAGTAGAGTAAATTACCATCATTCCAGAAAAAAAAGATTTCAAAAATGTTAATTTTGACCAATTTACAAACATTTGAAAACAGGCTATTTTTTAGGTATCCCCTTAATTAATGTACAGACGGTACGTGTATACTTAAAATAAATCAAATTTCACGAAATTATGTTTAATAAAAATAATATCTTCAATAACAAATCACATAATAAATTAATATCACTACTGTTAAAAACCATTAATATATTCAACAATTGAACAAATTGCATCAAGTGTGGTACCTATATGCACTTCTGATTGATTAAAGTACTAAAAATAGATCACGTGATAAAACATTTTTTGAAAATTCTACATGTTTTTATTTTTATTTTAATAGATAATTGTTTAAAAATATTTGCGGAAAATTTCTTGGCGTGGTGTGTTTTTGCATTTTTACAGAAAATTCCCTGTCTAGCAAAATTTCCTGACTTTTCCAGGTTTTCCAGAAACTGGCCACCCAATGTATTTTTATATATTCAAATTTATCCTAAACATGCTGAAATCGGAAAGCCTGATTTTCGGGCTAGAGTAGAGGGGCTTCGCGCATGCAAAAGCTAATAAGCAAGTAGGTATTGTAGTCAGTCATTAATGTCATTATCGTTTGATTTTTTTTGAAATAAATATCGTATATTTTTCGGTAATAAATATCGGTTATTGTTTGGTGATATGGGGCCCCCATCAATCGCGGGGCCCTGGGCACGTGCCCAGAGTGCCCAGTGGGAAAGAGGGGCCTGATTTTGAGGTAAATACAGTAAAAACATCGAATTTCATATTGATCGTAAAAAGCGGATAGTCGTAATAACCAATCAAAATGCAATTATATGGGATTCAGTTGGACTTTTATTTTGAGTCGTATTAACCGATGTCGTTATAACCGGTTTCTACTGTAAGTTTTTTCTTAAATGTTTAAAAAATAGAATATAGGTTTATTCAAGTTAATGATATTGTATAACCATTAACAAGATAAACTGTTTGTTTAAAGGTATAAACGATCTTCTTAAGTAGATGTGAGCAAAGCCGGCTTTTAGTAATTAGTAATTAGACTGCCATATAATTATTAAATTAAATTAACAATTTTTTTTTAAATCTTAATTTTCTATTAAAGACCATAAGTTAACACAAAATTACTTGCCAACTAATTTTCAGAGCATATTACTCGAAAATAAATTAAATAACATATTTTTAGAGGTATTTAACTGAATTCTTTTTACTTCAATAATTCATAATTTGGTATAATTTTTTGAATACGCGAGCAATCGAAAGTGAATTTTTGTAAAAATATTTTTTTCACTTTCGTGAGATTCCGACTTCAATATTTGGAAGGGATGAAAATTGCTAAATAAATAATCTTAAAATAAGTCTATTGACCCGTGAATAAGGTAAAATATATAATCCCACCCTCCATCGAATATATTTGCCCACCAATGTTATATAAAGGATGAATAAAAAGTACAGAACATTGATTCTACTACATCCTAAAACATTAACTTAACGTAAAAAAAATCTACATTTTGTTACGTGACGTCATTCATCACTGACATTATTTTTTAGACAGCACCTATTTTTCATTCTCTGATGTACATTGATGTAAATATATCATTGCGCGGGATATAAGACACATATATATTATATACCAATTTAATTAATAAATAACCAACAAAAAATGAGTACTAATGTTTTTATTTTTGTACAATCCGTTTACGATTATTATCAATTAAGGTAGTTGACCACCTTATAGGTAAATTAAATTTTTGCATTTTCTCAATCCTTATACTTTTAAAAATCACTACCAATTTTTTTTTAAATTCGAATTCTAACATAGAGAAATTAGTGAAAGTGTTTGCGCGCTTCCATTACTCTATACTTGCTGACTCTGTTTCAGGCAGCTTTTTCTCGAAACTACTTTTTTTTTTCAAATGGCGGACAGTTTATCTCCGAAACTACTCGGCCGATTTCAATGATTTTGGTATTGTTTTGTTCGTTGAGATGTTTTGTATGCCAATTTACCACATTATGCCAAAAAAATTAATTATAACATTTTTTTTAGCAGAGAATAGTGAAAAACAGGGGTGTTTTTTCAACTTTTTTTTTCAAACATTCGCCATTTTTTATTTTATTTTTTATTTTTGGTTAATTGTGGTAAATTGTGACATAAGGGACCTTTCTATTGAAGATGCCGTTTTTATTTTTATTTTTCAAATTCACCTATCCTGAGATTAACTGTCAATCGTAGGACACAATTTTTTGAGGCCTCGACTTTGGCGCCTCCTGAATAGTTTTAAAAAAATGAAATTAAAAAAAATCAAGTATTTTTGTATTCTATATAAGCTTCAAATAAAAGTTTACAAAAAAATCATTGTAATATCTTATACAGGGCCTGAAAAAAAATTATTGAAAATGTTGTATTTTTTAGTTTTCCAAGGTGGTCAAGTACCATAATAATCACGATATTTATAGTTTTAATATTATATATACAAAGATTTGGAATCTGGTTTATTTTCTAAAACATATTAAAATTAATCACCCCGCTTTACATGTAGCAGCAAAAATGACATTAATATAAAAACAAAAGATAAAAATCGATTCTGCAGACTTTGGCACGAAAGTCTAGTACATTGTAGTAACTGGGCCAACTGATTTGTTGTGTTGCCAGATTGCTTTTTAGATAATACTCTATACATGTATATATGTGGTTATGTACATATGTATATATAGGTATATACATATTATAGTACTATATCAAATAGTATGTGTACAAATTTAGTGAATACAATACCGGTATCCCGAAATACCGAAAACCGGGATACCGGTCAATTTTCTCCGGTATTACGATACCGGTATTGGGTCGAATTATACCGGTATTTCGGTATATTTTCGGTATTTAAAAAAAAAATTAAACCATACAAATTAAGAATTTTAAAACGAGTACATCTGATAACTGCCAACAATCTGTTAAATATAACCAAACTTTTTTTTGATAATATATTTATATTATTAATATTATACATGCACCTAGATCATATTTCGGAAAAATATGTTATACATCATTGCAGTAACGGTCTCGCTCAGAATTAAATGTAAAACTTTTTAGATTTTAGAGCTAATTATTTTTTATGTCTTCTAAAATTAGTTTGCAACAAACAATTGCGCGCCTTTTTTAAAAATTATAGTTAATTTTAATTAATTTTAAATTATTTAAATCTTTGATAACTATTTCGGTTGTTAGGAAATATTCAATTTTAGCCATCATGTTTGACTTATAATCAGTCCAGTCATGTCAATGGATTTAAAGCTATAATATACATAATTCATAATAAATATATGAAATATTTATTATTTTTAATTTTTGCCTTAAATAATTCACGATACGTGTAGTAACGGATTTAAGGGGCTTTAGTTCTCCACTCAAAAATTATGGTTACCCCCAGTTCTACTTACGATTCCTGGATTGATCCATGAATAGGTGTAATAACAAAACAAAATTGAATGTTCTATGTATAGGTACTATAATAATATATCTATGTATGTATAACAAAACTTTATCGAAAAAAATAATATTCTTCGGTATTTTAAAAATATACCAATGGCAACGTACAACAATATCGAAATTATATTTTTAATGAAGGTATAAGAAAAATATTAAAATTCAATATTAATTAAATTAATTATTTTTTGATCAAAGTCGTTGTGAACTGTTTAAATTCAATATTGTATAGGTACATAAAGATTTTATAATATCATACATATGAAGGTACCTACTTAAAAAAATCAATTTCTACAAAGTTGTCTGATATTTATGAAATTTTCTACACATGTATAATTTCTTCTTAATGACTTTCACTTTAAAATAAACTACAATATTTTTTATTTATAAAATTTTATAATATTTACATTTATTTTCAACAGAATTAAACTTTATTATTATACTTATTTAATTGTTTTTATTTTTTTATTAATAAAAAATGCAAATGTAACTTTATATATTTATTTTTTACATTTATTATAATTGTATATATGTAGATATATTATCTTTAATTTTTTTTTAAATACCGGTATTAATACCGGTATCCCGGTTTTGACATAAAAAAATACCGTAATACCGGTATTACGATTTTGGTCCGGTATTGTATTCACTATGTACAATACACTATATACATGGGGTGTATTTGTGTATTGAACTAATGCTTTCAAAGCTTAAACATTAAATTATTTTACTGAAAGAACAATATTTGAAAATTTGTAAAAGTAAACAAAAATACAATGGAATGCAATTTTTGTGCTAATATTTGATTTTTTTTGTTGATTTTAAACAAGGGCGAGATTTTAAAAATTAAACTGTCAGCAAAAGTTGTACTTTTTATTGACAAAATCTGTTAAACTTTTTTCATTATAAACATTATGACAAAGTATTTTTGTAATTTTCTTGATTGGTGCTTCATACAAGACGAGATTCTAGAACCAAAAAGTTTCATCTGGGCCTTCAATGTAAGCTGTTTAAATTTTACAAGGTTTTCAATTTTTTAAATATATTAAATAACTAGGTGGGCCCACGCGGCTTCGCTCGCGGTAATATTGTTTAGGATTTAAAAAATATATAGTTGAATTAAGTATAAACACGATTAGTTATTTTTCTAATAAAAACCAAACAACACATAAATTACCTACCTAACAAAAGCGAATCAGAACAAAAAGTAAAAATAATTTTTGTTCTATTTAAATTTAAAACTTAATTATTGAAAACAAATTAAACAATTGACAATCGAAAGAATACCGGCCTGCCCCCTGCCCTGCGCAACATAAACAACTGCTAGCCGAGCGTTGTATCTCCTCTCACCCCGCCTGCCCGCGCGTCGCTTTAGATAGTTCGCGCGAATTCTCGCGAATAATATGTAATTATATGTATATAACACGTTATTTCCTAAACCAAAAGACCAAATTGGATTCTGTAAAAGGTAAATTATATCTACATTAAGTACTTATGACGATGAAATCATTTATTTCGTTAAGGATTGAAGTTTTGCAGGTCAAAATTGCATGTAAACCGAACACAAATATTTTATGTTTTTTTCTAACATAAAAGCAGTCATTGTGGCTTAAATATAAAAGATAGACATATGGTGTCGCGGACTTTATTGTAGCACTTTTGATTCTACACAATTCTTTAATACATTATTTTGTTCTATATTCAACGGTTTAGGCAGCGTATTGCAAAACAGCGCGCCGTCGGCAAAATTTTTTCTGACTTGATTTACTATTATCGTCACTGCTTAGTTGTTTTGTTACCTAACGTAACAAAATATAGCCTATAACCTGGCCAAAGAATGTACCTATTAATTAAAAAAAAATCACGTAAATCGGATAAGTGGTTCTCGAGTGATAAGAGCACTAACGGACAGACAGACAGACACATAGACGTTGAGCTTTATACAGGGTGACCCATTTTAAGTGCACACCTCTAATAACTTTTTATGGTGAATTGTTATCAAAAAACTTTTCAGATAAAAGTTACACGGTTTGGAGGGGGACATAGACGTACTCGGATGAATTTTTTTTAGGTGGTGTTTTAATGGTGATATGAAGGTCAACATCATTTTTTTAAATTTGAACCTATAGTTTTTATCAAGTAATTTTATTTTACGTGAAAAAACACGTATCTTTCATTGAAAACTTTTTTTGGATAAATTAAACCTTTCCAAGATATCTAACAAAATAATTCGAGCTTTTGAACTTTCAATATTTTTTTTACTCAGAAACCATCAACTTAAGAGAAAAAGTACAAAATACAAAAAAATGTTTATTTTGATCTAATAAGACTTGAAGAATTATTTTAAAAATTTTAAACCTTTTTCAATTTATTTTATTTAAGCAAAAAAAAAAATGTAAAAAAAATAGAATAATTCTTTAAGTTTTATTAGACCAAAATAAACATTTTTTGCATTTTATACTTTTTCCCTAAACCTGATGGTTTGTGAGTAAAAAAATATTTAAAGTTCAAAATCTCGAATTATTTTGTTAGATATCTTGGAAAGGTTTAAGTTTTTCAAAAAAAGTTTTCAATGAAAGATTCGTGTTTTTTCACGTAAAATAAAATAACTTGATAAAAACTATAGGTTCCTTTAAAAAAAAATGATGTTGACCTTCATATCACCATTAAAACACCACCTAAAAAAAATTCATCCGAGTACGTCTATGTCCCCCTCCAAACCGTGTAACTTTTATCTGAAAAGTTTTTTGATAACATTTCACCATAAAAAGTTATTAGAGGTGTGCACTTAAAATGGGCCATCCTGTATACAGGGTGAGTCATATCAGGTGGAACAAAGTTAAACCGTTGATTGAGAAAAATATTTCAAGCAAAAAAGTTCATATAAACATGTGTCCGGAAACTCTTCGTGAGGGAGCTACAGACTTTCAAAGATTTCGACTAAAATTGGTTTTTATTTAATATCTAGAGAACCCATTGTGATACAGCAATGAAAATTAATACCTGGATTAGTAATAATACGTGTTATCGATTTCCAGTATAAAACAATGGTTATTTAGACCAGAGATGTATAGGGCCTGTGGGCCTTCTGATTTTTATCAAGTATTTTTTTGTTCTTCGCTTTTTTCTTATATTTGGTATTTTTATAAGGTCATATGATACAAAATACATATAAATATACTTTGTTAGGTTGTCATAAGATCAACCGTTTACGAAAAATACGATGGGGAAGATAGTTTTGCAGAATTTAACTTAATACGGATGCTAAAAATTACACAAAATAAATTTATATTCTTGTTCTAGTACTAAAAATAAGAAAAATAGTTGGTGTAAATATTCCTCTTAATATGACTCCTCATAGAATTATAGCCAGTTTTATAACTTTAATTCGTGCTTTATTAATAACTAAAAAACGAAACTAAAAATTGTTATCTGTTGTTAAGGATGCATTTTTGTAGATATATTTACATACACATTTATTCTTATTTTTAATTATAAAACAAGAATATAAATTTATTTTGTGTAATTTTTAGCATCCGTATTAAGTTAAATTCTGCAAAACTATCTTTCGCATCGTATTTCTCGTAAACGGTTGATCTAATGACAACTTAACAAAGTATATTTATATGTATTTTGTGTCATATGACCTTATAAAAATACCAAACATAGGAAAAAAAGTGAAGAACAAAAAATACTAGATAAAAATCAGGGGGCCCACAGGCCCCATACATCTTTGGTCTAAATAACTATTGTTTGATACTGGAAATCGATAACACGTATTATTATTAATCCAGGTATTAATTTTCATTGCTGTATCACAATGGGTTCTCTAGATATTAAATAAAAACCAATTTTAGTCAAAATCTTTGGGAGTCTGTAGCTCCCTCACGAAGAGTTTACGGACATATGTTTATATGAACTTTTTTGCTTGAAATATTCTTTTCAATCAACGGTTTAAGTTTGTTCCACCTGATATGACTCACCCTGTATATTAAGGATATATCTTTTTTAAAATAACTGATTGGAGTGCATTCCGTATCGTTCGAAGATGATAGAAGAATTTTATTGAATTAATATACTCAATAGGTTACGAGTAGTTAGCATTTTAGTGTCTGGGGTACGAGGTGACCCCAGTGTGGCAGGTATGTTATTCTACAAAAACCAAGAATCATGTCGAAATACTAGTTATTATTGATAATCCCTTCTTAAAGTATTTCTTAAGGAGCAACAAAATTCACTATACATTACAAAAAAAAAATACTATGGCTAGGCCATAAAATGCACACCCCTTAAACATAAAAAAATGTATTAACTTATAATATCAAATAAATACGGTACAGGTACAATATAATTGGTGAAACTTAAAAGGATGTTTGAAAAAAATATTGGAGGTAATAAATATTATATAAATATATAATATGAAGTTTATCACTCATTAAGATTTTTTAGAAAATCAACAATGAATCTTGATATCAATCGATTATTACCATTTTTAATTTAAATTTAGGATGTATAGTAATAAAACAACAATTATTTTAATTTACAATTTTTATAAAACATATTTTTTTTGTAAAATGTATAAAGTAAATAAATTAATTAATATCTAATAATAATTAAAAAGATAAATACATCCACATATTGCAGCGATAACAGCTGTGTTCACCTGATGTCTAGCATTTAAAATGAAACAACAATGTAACGTTTATAGGTTATATGACGTATATAATATATTTGTTTTAAAAATGCAAACTTACCAGATTTTATCTTGATTAAAAAGATTGATTGGCTTTGAATAAAATAATTAAAATACAGCACGTATCGATGTACATATGTATTTATATATTAATTAACACAATATAATAATTATGGAATTTGAAGTGACATATGAAGAAATAGCGCCTACTACTATTAATAAATTATAAATAGCAACTACTCTATTTGTAAAAAAATTTCTTGTCAAAATATGAATTTTTGTTTAAATAAACTGCAAATTTCGTTACTTCTAGTTATCCAATTTTGTTGAGATTTAATAGGGTTCTATTCTGATAATAGATGAAGTGAATTCAAAAGGATTGGTGCAAATTTATTTCGAAATGTAGCCTGTAGTTCGGCGTTTTTATCAAAAAAGCGGGTTAAATCGACAAATTGAACTTTATTTATATTTTTATAACAGAAAATTAAAACCGATCGATATTAAACTAAGCAAAAATGGAGACTGTAATATTTTCTATCAGAAAATGTAAAAATGTAAGTGAGATACTGAAGAAATTTAAGATATAATACTCATTTTATCAATTTATATACGAAAAAAAATTTTAGGACGAGAGTAGAACACACTTCCAAGCAGAGCCTGCTTGGGGTGTGCAATAAGGGCGATTTGATTTCTCGGAAAATTAAAAAAAAAATAACACCAGTAAGGCAATTTTTTTCAAATAAAAATGATTAACCACCTTTCAACTAAGATATCGTCAAAATAAAATCAATAAAAACCAAAGGGATTTTAATTTCGGCAATGTCTTTGCTCATAAGAGGTGAATCATTTCAAAATTTTGAATGAAACTTTTTATAAATTTTTTTTACTTATTTACATAATTTGAATTTACTTGTGATATTTTTTAATTGTATACCTTGAACATAAAACTGAACTATTTGTGATATTTTCTGGGATGGAAGACTTATAAATAAAGTCGATATCGTCTCGCCATGAAGCCTTATCTTATTTAAAATAAAATTGATTGAAATGTTTAATGCCATAAAATTATAAAAAAACAACGTTTTAAGTATCAACAGTAAAAGTAAAAAAAATATTTAATAAACGATAAATTATATAAAATTACATAATAATTACAAGCGAATTTTCTTTATAATATCAAATATAAACCTGCTCAATTTCAAGCCTTTTACACAAAGAATTATTAACAATGTAAACAGCACAATAACAATAAAAATGTTCATTACCACTCGACTAAAGCAAAAGAATATAAAAAAACAGCGTTTTTCATTAACATGCGTATAAAACAAATATTTATCGAAAAACGTTGTTTGTTTTCTTGTAAGCAAATGATAAACGGCGCACGGGGTAACATTAAATTTCTAAGAAATGAGAAGAGAAAAAAAATGATCACGCTAACCGGTTTAACTAAAGAAGTTCATTTAAGAACGCACAACACAACTTGATCCCTTGCATGCGTATTGTGTTTTATTATCTACTGTTTTTCTTACAAGTTCAGCATCTTAAGGAGAAAACAATAAGCAGTATCGGATTAACGTAATCAACTAAATCCAAACATTATCAGGGCAGGGTTTTGAATTGAACATTTTTTCAATGACCAAGTGCCTTTATATGGACTGTGACACACGAAAACATCAAGTTTTACCTATTTACATGTTACATTTCGATACAGGTGGGCACAGTTAATCGAAAAGTTAACTTCGTTAATCGTTAACTCGATAATAAAAAAATTAATTTCGTTAATCGTTAAACCGTTAAAATTCCGAAAATTTAACAAAAGTTAAAGTTAACCGTTAAATGTTAACCATCCAAAATGTTTGAAGACCTTTTTTTTGCTATTTCGACAACTTTCTTATGTAGATTATCATTTGCAAATCCCCCGGTAAATTGCGTTACTCAAACAAATAATAACAACTTGTCATCAAACAACCAAAGTAACGGACTAAAGTTAAAGATGCATACATGCATGAAGACAAGTCTTAATTTGAAGGTAAAAAATAATACATAATAAATTTTACTTCTAATTTACACCGAAAAAACAAAACAGAAACATCTTGTCTTTAAAATACTTCGTATTTAAAAATGTATAGGGTTTATTGTTATTTTGTCATAAAAACACCGTGTTTCTGTTATGTTTTCTCTGTGTTAACACCGCATAACTACTTTATTTGTAAAATATAATTTGTTAAATATCTTCAAAATGATGAAATTTCGACAAAATATAGTGCGATGCTGGGATATTTTCGTAATTTTCAAATTGTTTTAAATTTACTGTTGCATATCATGCATCTCTTTATATGAACATTTATTTTAAAGAGAACATAATAAATTAATATTTAATTTTATTTATTCTCTAAATAAAACATTTGAACATGTCAAAATGACAAATTACCGTAGACGTATTTAAAAAATTACGGATTTTTATGACTTCATTTAAAAATATGGCCTTAATCCTGTCCTTACTGTAAGCTCTATCTCATAATAAAACTGGTAGCTATATGCATGATGAAAGTAAGTACCTTACATTTATAAATATCATTAGATATTAACTTACTGCTAGATTAAATCATCAGCAGTGTTTATTTTCTTGCGTTTATACATTACTGTTTTTAATCACATGTCGGGATAATTGATACTGTATAATTAAGAAGGTAAGATACAGAAGTTTATTAATATATTTATTTTGTCAAAAAGATTTCATTTTATTTCGATGTACATATAATTTTTATAGCCGGGGTTATAAAATAAATAAAAAGAAAGCTTTCTTTCAAAAGATAGAATAGAAAGATCAAACCTATATGATAGTTTTATTTGTTAAAAGCGGATAAAGTAGAAAAAGTTTTCAATCGGGGCCGCCACAGTGTTCGAGACAGTTGTAGTACCACTGTTCTAAATTCCAAAAGAAATCAAACAGAACTTGATACCCCGTATTAAAGTGTTACCATGTGTTTGTTAGATAATTCATTTCTTTATAAAATTGAGCACGTTATTATTATCTTTCATTTTGCAAACGTTTGCTTGATATTGAGCAGAAAAATATCTAAAAAAATCAAGAATGTCAAAAAAATCGAAGTAATAACAAACGTGTATTAGTCATACTGAATTCTAGATAACTCTAATAAGTAAAAAAATTGATTTGAAACTTGATAAATATTTGAACAAGCAAAAAACAACAAGGTCATTTAGTGTTTTGTTATTTGTTATTGGAAAACTATTATTCTATATTTTGATGTTTATTTATATCATAAACTCATAGAATGAACTGAGCAATAGCCTCACAAAATTGACCACTCTCTTTAAAGAGACAAAGCGAATATGTCTCTTTTCTGTATGTCTGTAATGACTGTAAACCTGTGACGTGACCAATTAGAATTCTAGAAAGAGACAAGTATCGGCTACATATTCGCTTTGTCTCTGTCATACTTTTACGCCAATATTTACATCACAGTTGGATAGAGAATGCTCAGTCCATTCTATAAGTCTATGATCTATATTTAAGATTTGTAAAATTCACGGCAAATTCTGCCCCTCCCCCCCCACTTCCTTCCTTCACTGTCTAACGAAAAAAAATAAGATACTAATCTTCAGTATTATAAAGGAGCTAATAAAATTTGTTAGGTGCTCGTAACAAGCACTTTCAACGAGGTATTAATTCTTTGTTATTATCTTTGGATTTGTTTTGAAATTTAGAAATTAGAAAAATGATACTTTAACTTATTAAAACACAGTTGGCAACTCTGACTGTATATTTTTTTAATAATATTACAATTGTTTTAATACCATTGGAGTTAATTTAC
This sequence comes from Sialis lutaria, assembly GCA_949319165.1. Classification (NCBI taxonomy): domain Eukaryota; kingdom Metazoa; phylum Arthropoda; class Insecta; order Megaloptera; family Sialidae; genus Sialis; species Sialis lutaria. The sequence continues at coordinate 21,988,730 of OX439243.1, forward strand.
CACGCATGCAAGAAACTTGTCAAACATTTTATAAAACTTCGTGGGAACTGTTAGTTAGGTTTTTCAGGGTGGCCAGTATTTCTCTGGAACAAATTTCCCTGACTTTTTCCGGTTTTCCAGGAGAATTTTTACCGTTTTTTTATTTAAAATTTAGATAAAAAACCTAAAAAAGGTCACACAAATTTGCGAGAATTTGTATGGTTTTGCAATTCCCTGACTTCCAACCAAATTCCCTGACATTTCCCTGTATAGCTAAATTCCCCGACTTTTTCCAGTTTTCCAGAAACTGGCCGCCCTGTTTTTGTCAGATAGGCCATTGTGTAAATGTTATTCGATTTTATAAATTATATAAATGTTCATAAAAATAAATAAATAAAATGCGAACGAAGCTCGTGAGCGAATTATGAGTTTATTTACAAAAAAATTACACCCGTGACCCCGTATTATATATTAATATTATATACTAAACAATATATCTCCAAGTTATAATTACATCTCTTAAAACATTACAATAACTTGTTGTCGTTAACATTTGATAGATAGAGCCATAAAATAAATAAAACAAGAAATAAAATCTGATTTATCGAAAGAAAGTTCACATAAAGCAAAAGAAAAATTTTGCCCTCAAATACACCTAAAGATGTAATAACGAAAACAATATAAATGGTACCATGAAGTCCCATAGAATATATTTTCTCATTTTTACTTTCCTCTATTGTTTTGTGCAAACCCACATGAGTGCAGTTTATGTATGACGTAACTAATGACGTCACATTATTATAACATTACCATTGTGCCATAGTATTCAGAAGCTTTTAGCTATCTTTTATGTGAAGACGCAAACTGAAAATTATTATATAACTCTTTATCCCCTAAATCTGACGGGATAAATTTGTACAAGGACGACGAGCAAAGTTTAATTTGTATGCAGAGGGATTTTCGTTGTTTATTTTTTATGTGAAGAATACTTAGTGTCCTTGTTGTTATTTTCAAAGTTATTCATATCAGTTTGTTGTTTTTAGGGTTCCGTAGAAAACTAGGAAACCTTATAGTTTCTCCATGTCCGTCCGTCCGTCCGTCTTCAAAAATTTTAAGATAATAAGATGAAATTTGGTATACGGTCGTAGATTGATAACCCAAAAACAGAAATAATAAGATTTTTGAAAATAAAAATTTTTTAGACCCCCCTTTCATAAAATGAAAAGTGTTTTCAAAAAAAAAATTCACATACACCATTGAGTGGGGTGTCGTTAGAAAGGTCTCCTAAAATGCAACAAAAAATGTATCAGAACTTTTTGATTTTCACCCTTTAATCACGATGTATTTGCTCTCCAAAGTCGTTAAAAAAGCGTCCCCCCCCCTCTATTTTCTAAACTATCAATTTAAAAAATCTGAAAAAATTCCTGAATGTAGCTTTTCATTAGTACTTTCACTGAAAATTATAACGAACATTGTCAAAAATATTTTGGACCCCCCTTCTATAGACTGAAAAGTGAACTCTCATTTTTTTCCCCACTTACCCCATTGAGTGGGGTGTCATTTAATAGGTCTCCTAAAATGCAATAAAAAATGTCAGGTAACTTTTTGATTCCAACCCTTCAGTCACGAAATATTTGCTTTTTAATGTCGCTGTCAGAGCGTCCCCCCCCCCTATATTTTCTAAACTATCGATTCAAAAAATCTGAAAAAAATTCAGAATGTAGCTTTTAATTAGTACTTTCACTGAAAATTATAACGAACATTTTCAAAAATATTTTGGGCCCCCCTATCATAGATTGAAAAGTGAAGTCACATTTTTTTCATTTACCCCATTGAGTGGGGTGTCATTTGATAGGTCTCATAAAATGAAATAATAAAAGCCAAATGACTTTTTGATTTTAACCTTTCGGTCACGAAAATTTTGTAAAAAAACTCTTTTTTTATAAATCGTAGTGAGAATGACTACGGAACCCTATCATGTGCGTGCCCAACAAGCACTTGCCCGTTTTATTTTTTCTTACATTTCAATGATCTTAGGTTTTAATATGATAACTAACATTTTTAGGACTGCACAATAAGACGAGATTTTTTCGATCTCGAGATCAAGACAATAATAGCTTAAATTTATTGGACGGGACGAGATCAAGACGAGACTGTATAAATTATTAAAAGATTTTTAATAATCAATAAACAATTAATTTAATATTAAAAGAATATTATTTATTTTTGGTAACAAAAACGAAATGAAAAATTAAATATAGTTGTGATATTGATATAAACAGAATGGCCAGTATTTCTCTGGAACAAATTTCCCCGACTTTTCCAGGAGAATTTTAACGTTTTTCCCTGTTTTTTATATTTAAAAATTAGATAAAAAACCTAATTTTATTAAAAAATCCCTTACTTCCAACCAAATTCCCTGACTTTTCCTGTATAGCAAAATTTCCTGACTTTTCCCGGTTTGACAAATAAAAATAAATGGGACATGAATTAAAGATGTTGTTAATATTCTCTGCAACGTGTATCAAATGAATTTTTTAAGAGTAATTACTTAACCGGAAACGGAGGTTTAGTCTTGTAAATTTTTGAATTTTCAAATTATTTTTTAAATGGTACGAATAAAAAAGAAATGTTTTAGATAAAATTATCGAGTATATTATTATCTATAAATTTTTTGTTCCATTCGTTTCTGATATGAACTATTTTAAATATTATTTAAAAATTGGCATCAGTTTCCGGTTGAAAGATTATTTTCAAAAATAGGTTTTATCCTCTGACAATAATTAATCTTAAATATAAAATTTACCCTTTTACAATTTGTCGTATTTAAATACATTACAGACAGACCGACACACAGACATCATGGCGAAAATAATCAGAATGGATTTAGGGAAGATCAAAATGGGCAATAAAATTTTTATGATTTTTATGCTCTTTCGAATGGCGATAGTCAAAATTCCTAAAAATTAAACCTATGGAATGTGGATGGAGGGAGGTGGTGGTTAGCGGTTTAATTTTTTCGAATTTCTCCATTCAAAAGAGCATAAAAAATCATGACAATTTTGTATTGTAGATTTTTTTAAATTTTCATTAGTTTCAGAGTTATTTGAAATAATATGATTATTTTGCACATTTTCATAGGGGTTTTTCACCCCCTCAAACCGTTTTACGCAGCTAAGATAATTTATTTTCTTACTTATCTTAAACTAACTATATACAAAGTTTAAACTCGATACGAATTTTCGACTTGAAAAGGTTCCCTTGTTAGACTATATGTATATTTTATAAACATAGGTATAAGAAAGTAAAAATGAATAATATAATGAATAATCAATGGCATTTATTGTGATGTTGATGTATATTATTAAATTATCATCACTGTAGCCATGCCTACACAGCAAGTTAAAATATACGCGGGCGAAACTGCGGGGAAATTCTAGTTTACTAAAAAAAAAAACAGCATCAAATTGCTGTACTCATTATTCTGATATTGAATAAATTTATCGTTCTTGGTTGTGAATGGTTCGTTTAATAAATAAAAAAACAAAACAATAAAGTACGAAATTCAACAATAAACGACAAACATAATCTCCTATCATTAACGTGAAGCCTATATTTACGCAGATGCTTTTAACAGAGATATAATCCGAATTCATTATTCACGCGTGGTAGTATTTTGTTTTCGGCCATTGTTTTAGGAGATTAACGCACAAGACAACATCACAAATGCGTGCCATTTACTACACACACATATATAGTCCAAGAGGTGAGCGCCAAAATTTTCAAGTACTATCTAAAGCAGTGTTTCCCAACATTTTTTGTGCTATGCCCCACCTAAGCCTTTCTAAAATTCTTATTACCCCCCCCCCCAACATATACATACATTTTAATATTCAAAAATTGAAATTTTCACTAATGAAACTTGAATGATAGGTTTTAGAAAGTAATCACTAGGAAATTATTGAGCATACACAGTAAGTAAATTTTCAAAACATATAATGGAGAACTGAAATTCAAGTACAAAATAATTTTAATGAAATATTTTTCTATATTATTTTAATTATTAGTAATTATTTATTATTTGAATTTAGTGAGATCCTTACGCTTGATGCTTGCTGCAAAGAGATTTCAGTTAGGTTCCAATTTAGTTAACTTCAGTCTCAAGTCTCCCTGTTTTGTTATATCCAGCCGATTTCTTTTTTTAGCAGCAAATCATTTACGGTTAACTTAAACTCTGGATGTCCATTTTCGAACTGCTCCCCTTAACAATCGAATTGCCCCCCTGTGGGGCGTGGGCCAAACATTGGGAAACACTGATCTAAAAGCTTATTTTTTGATATTACGTCACATTTGTGGTGTAGATATACAGCCTGCCGTCAGTCAGCTAGTTTTGTTAGCGTTTGGCGCGGGGTTGGTAAATCAGCTGCTGACGGCATTTGTTAAGGTAAAATTCGAACTGACTATTTGTTTTTAATTATAATATAATAATAATCCCAACTACATATTTTAGAAAGAACTTTCACGATGTATAGACATTTTACGAGTTAAACGCGCTGCTGACGCGCCCGGTTGCAAGATTTTGATGACTGACTATATGACAAAAGGGGTTCATACTTAGTATACTGCTTACAAATAGATTTTCAGATTTTAGAAAGTAGTTGCAACGTGTATAATTATTTTTTTACAAAGTTAAAGCCACCCCCGCGTCAATCGCTAACGAAACTAGCTGGCTGACGGCAGATTGTATCTCTACACCACAAATGTGACGTAATATCAAAAAATCAGCTTTTAGAAAGTAGTTGCAAATTTTGGCGTTCACCTCTTGGACTATAACAGCCGACATGTAGACATACGGGCACACTAGATGGCAATGCTCAACATTTATTATTTTGCCATTAGGGAAATGCTTTTAAAAGGTAATGATTACGAAAATAATTGACATTATTTGTAAAAGTTGTTTACTAATGGAGCTGTAATTACTGTCTTTTTCGTATTCTTTTTGTTGTTATCTACAATTTTGTTTGAAATTTTATTAAAAATACGTTTTGTATATAGAGGGACTGTTTCAAGATTACAGTAATAATATAAATGATAAACATTTAAACACCAATATCGAAGATACGAAAAGCTTTGTGATCGTTTTAAAATGAGAAAAAAATTGTTCTTCAATTTTAAATATTTTACTTGATTTATGCGTTTCAAGCCAAGACAAACACTTTTTGTTCCGTGTCTGTCACACGCATAACTCATGAACCACTGAACCGATATTGATGAAACTTGGTTGGTTAGTTGGGTCTGACTTGAGGACGGCCCCATTTCAAAATTATTAAAATCGTGTTTAAGAGGGAGGGGTGACATCCCAAAAGAATTTTTTTAAAGATATCTCAGGAATGACTCATTTTACGTGAATATTTAAATAATGATTTTGATTGAATTTTTTTATTAATATTGTATGAAAATTAAATGGTTAACCAATGACACGCACTTCATCTGTTTACTTTATCGGTTTTTATTAAAATTGTTCAATAATTAACTACCTTTGATTAATTTAGCACGAGGAAGCACTGTGCATTTACTTGGCAGATGTTTTTTTGTATGTACATATTTTGAAACCAAGAAGCCCAGAAAGGTATAACATAGTAAGCTTAGAAAGCTCTTACATCTTAAGCAAATTAATTATCTCTTGCAGATAATAAACTACATATAATATATTTCCTGAAATATTTTCATAATCAGGAATTCAATTTTCCATTAGAAATATTACTGTGGACAACAAAAAGCACAATAAAGGACTTTTCGTACAAATCCTTTTAATATTACAGTATATATACAAACGCATATTGTTATATTGTATATTTTGACATCATTACATCTGTCACTTTCGTATTATGGAATATTTGTTGAATGACATTTATTATTTATCAATAGATGACATTTGTCATGTTATTTCACACCTTCGTAATTATTTTTTGCATATATGTATTAACTTGACGAAATATATGTGAAATTTATCATACATCATCTAAAATTTACTTTTCTAATAATTCTTATATACTTATATACAGTACAAGCTCTCTTAAAGTATATACTGACTCCCAAAGCGTATAAAACTATGTTAAAGTATAAGATTTATCTCCTTAAACGTATATTTCCCCCCTAGACGCTAGTTTAAGGTTATGTTTAACTTCCAACCGTGTTTATAGCTGTCACATAAGTTTAAATCTTTATAAATGAAAATATCATACATAGTTTAATATTTTTGTATACAAACAGTACTGCATTTGATAACCTCATGAAGAATGGAGACAGGAGTGTAAACTCTGTATCTCTGTAATACAATTTTATGTGTCAAAATATGACCCCCGAAGTAGGTGGTCTCTCGTGCTCGGACCGTTGCGCAGTAGTTGACTGCGCAACCGTATAGTTGTGTGCGTACCGTAAGGTACAGAGTGGTAACTGCGCAGAAAGTAAATTTCTTAGGTCCGAAAATTGCGGGCCGCCCACTCCAGGTTCCGTTTTTCGATATACCCCCTCCACTCGATTTTACACTCCTGTCTATATTCTTCATGGGTAGCTTGTACTGTACGGAAAATATTTGCCTATTCGTTGTCTAAAATCATCTGCCAAAAGAATTGTTAGTTGGATTGATGGATATCATCTCCAAGTTCCCAGACAACTATCTTGTTAAGAATAAACAGAAAACTTTAGGGCGTTGTATTTCGGTAATGAGGAAAGATATTTAAATGCGCAATAATTTAAAGTAAAGAAAAATCTAGAGGCTTTAAAATAATATATAGCATATAGTTTATTAATTTTATGGCATTGAAAAAAACCTATAACAGAACTAATGTGAAAAATGTTTTAATTTATGAAATTATTGTTTGATAATGTTTCTAAAATATTTACTTTGATAAAAAATATAGTAAAACTTTACTTTCGTAGAAAAACTCTCTTTTTTCATTTTAATTAATCACAAATCCACTGAAATTAATTTTTTAACATTTTGTAAAAGTTCTATTGAAATCAAACTTTGATTGAAATCGAAAAAAAATCCGGTTGAAAATAAACATTCAAACGATTTGAATTTTTCAAATAAATCTGATTTTTATGCAACGCTGAACTTAATACAAAAAGCTATCAAAATGTTAAACCGCGATTTCGGATATAGAAGTCAAAAATATTAACTCCATAAAACAGTCGATAAAATCAATTATAGGACGTTGAATATACAAATTGCTTTTAACTTATTTACAATATAATTAATTAACTAATCAAGAAAAAGTAGAGTCACGCCCGATTACAACAAATATCACATTAACTATATCATTTGGATTGTAGCTATTTTTATCAGTCTATTTTTTAACTAGCAGTTACAATTTATCTTTTACAATTAGTAACTATAAGATATCTATCGTTTGTAAAATCAGTTTCCAAACAACTGAAATGATAAAAAAAACTTTTAAATAGGCATGATCCCAGTAACAAAGTATCATTGAAATTATGATTTTAAATAATGAAATAAGGTTAAAAAGATTCTAAAAAATGTATTTATTTTTAAATTAAAAGCGAGATTAATATAATTTTTGATAAAATAAAAATGCAAAATACAGCAAGCCACCATATTAAATGAAACACCAATCAGAGCGAATGACGTCACGCATCAGTAAACGTCTTTTATTTTAGACAAATATCAATTCCTCTTACAAGATTATTAGGTACTACATACCTTATTTAATAACTTATATACTTTGGAATTCATTTTTAACACACAAAATAATTAAATTATTGTCTAACTCTGAATGTTTGATTATTGTTTACAAGGAGTGTGACGTCACAACTCTGAAATGTAACCTACGAACGTTTTGGCGTCAAATTCAAAATATGTTTTAAAAAAGTCAATTGTTTTGGAATTAAGAGACACGTAAGATTACCATAGAATAGTTTTTTTTAATTAATCATCATGCTTATTACAATTTAAAATGAAAGCAGGAAAAATATATACATATTTCCCAAATAAAACCCATGGATACGCACCTGATGTAAACCTAATGGTAATACTTTATAAAACAAAATACATAAACCTTATCCTCGTGATCAATATTAAACGTGTAAAAAGCAAACAACCTCAATTTCCTATATCATAACCAAAGCTACCGAGAAACGGGTAAACATTCTTATAACGTACAGAATAAAATGAAAACAAAGTGAATAATATATTCAAAAATATATATTGAGAGGGAAAAAGGTATATGAAACTTTTAGATTACGTTTCTATGTTGTCATCATTATTTCCATTTTTTTCTAGTTTTTTTTTTCTTATACACAATATGATGAAGAAAAATCAATTTACTTTTTTCTAAGATTTGCTTGCTATATTTTACAAAATGAACATTTATATACAGAATACGAAATAACCGAAAGTCATTTTTTTAGTCGCAGTCTAACAATAAGTCCAAACCGAAGGAATAGGCATGGATCTAGTAACAAAGTACCATTGAAATTATGATTTTAAATAATGAAATAGGTTAAAAAGATTCTAAAAAATGTATTTGTTTTTGTATTAAAAGCGAGTTTAATATAATTTTTGTTAAAATAAAAATACAAAATACAGCAATCCACCATGTTAAATAGAACACCAATCAAAGCGAAAGTGTTTGACTTTTATTTTAGGCAAATATCAATTCTTCTTACAAGATTATTAGGTACATATACATACTTTGGAATTCATTTTTAACACACAGAATAATTAAATTATTGTTTAACTTTGAATGTTTGATTATTGTTGACAAGGAGTGTGACGTCACAACTCTGAAATGTCACCTGCGAGTCTTTTGGCGTCAAATTCAAAATTAGTTTAAAAAGAGTCAATTTTTGCAATTAAACTTTTATTTTCTGCAGAAATAAGTATTTTTTTGGAAATAAGAGACACATAAGATCATCATAAAATAGTTTTTTTTTAATTTTTTTTTACATTATATAATGCTATATAAGTAAAAAAAAGATACCCCATTTGGAAGTGCTTACGATAAGTTCATCCTTCAGTTTCGACAAAACTTCTGGCCGAGGTCGATTTTTTGTATCAAGTAAATTTCGTTTTAATATTTTATTTAAAAATATTTTCTACAGTCATATTAAATTCTAAGAAATAAAAAAACATGTGAATTATTTAAATGTCAGTTATTTATTTTATTCCGTTGCCTTCACGGCGCATGCCTAATTAATTTCACTTAACATTTCTTCTCATTTAATGCGGATGAATCATTAAAGAACTACATTAATAAAAATAAATTCAGCATATTTAGTCGTTAAGTATAATTTGCAATCATAACTGTATACTTATGTACTTTATATGAACAACTCCATTTCTTTGTCTACATATTTTATTCCTCTGAGAACTGTGTATCAAGTAAGCACCTATTTATATGAATCAAAATTAAAAGTATGTGAATCTTGATGTTTTCTATCAAATTTTTATTTTCGAAAAATAAATATTGTCTGATGATTTCACCCCCCCCCCCCCCCCCAATCCAAATATCTCAGGGTAGCCAGTATTTCTATGGAACAAATTTCCCGGTTTTCCAGGAGAATTTTTACCGTTTTTCCCTGTTTTTTATTTAAAATTTTGATATAAAAAAAGGTCACATGTTTTCTTTTAAATTTTAACTGTTTAAATATTTGCGAGCATTTGTGTGGTTTTCGTATTTCATTTTTATAAAAAACTCCCTGACTTCCAACCAAATTCCCCGACTTTTCCCTGACATTTCCCTGTATAGCAAAACTCTCTGATTTTTCCCGGTTTTCCATAAACTGGCCACCCTGTACCTCAGAGTTTTTCCTTTAGCTCAGTTGTTACCATCTCGACTTGCATACAAGGGATTTTATAAGGATTTGACTGCTTTTTCATTAGTCACAATTACTCTTAGATATAAGATAATTAAAAACATTAAATATATTAATTCTGTTTGTCATCGTTTCTACCAGTGGATCTCAAACGTTATTTTAGACCCACTTACCCTACTGAGGATATTCACCTGCTGAACTTTTCAATAAGAAATGTAGAGAGATTATTTATTGTCCTTCTACCTACAAACGCTTTTGATAACGCTTCAATGCTTTGTTGGGATATCGAAAATAATTGTTTACGAAGAATTTCTCATTCAAATAATTGATTTTCAGAAGCTTTCGTTGGTTCTCTCGAACTTTACCTATTCATAAGCGTGCGCTTAAATAAAACCCATCAAGATATTTAATTATATAATTAACTCACTAGTGCAGTGTTTCCAAAACTGTGAATATTTTTTGCACTAGCATTATTTTTTAGCAAACAAACAGACTTAATTCAACGTGATATTATGAATTACGACTATGTTATAAAAAAAAATATCAAAACCCACACGTGGGTGATGCCGCGCATACCCTTGCCAATCGATTCGTGAATCAACCCCGAGTTCAATGAGGTATATGAAGCCATATATAAAAAAAATTGAGGGGGGAGGGTCATGACCGGAAAAATCAATCCCGAGTTCAACGAGGTACATGAAGCCATATATGAAAAATTTTGAGGGGTGGGGGGGGGGGTCATGACCGGAAAAATTCCTAAAATAGGCTAAACTAGAACCAAAGACTTACTCTTTAGCGAAAATCTGAGGTCTCTAGGTGGTCAGGGGGCCGAGATCTCGCGGTGGAAGACAGACGGACAATTAAATTGATCAAAAGTGTATAAAATCGATATTTAAATAACGATACGCGTATGTTGTAGGTTGTAAGTTTGCGTGAAATCCGTAGGTTGGGAGACACTGGTTCATTATATATTATACACACTTAAGTACTTAAGTGTACTTAATATACCAGCTCAACAAAGGAATTAAAAAAGAATTTAAAAAACATCGATCTTCATATATTATTTCAATTATGTATTATTATTATTTACTTTGATTATTACTAAATACTCCAGGGTGGCCAGTATTTCTCTTGAATAAATTTCTTTCCCGATTTTCCCAGTTTTCCAGAAACTGGTCACCCTGTACTCATCAATAAAAAATTTCATAATCGGTAAATCAAAAAAAGAGTTAATTTTAAATAGATCATTCTTTTAATATAATTATTATTAAAAATAATAAAGCCATATTTTTTTTGTTAATTTGAAAGGTGATCCAAATTGTTAATCTAACTGCAATTTCATCCTCGGGATAACAAATGAAGATTTTACTAATATAAAACAAAACAAACGACTTTGCACAAAGGCAATGGATTTTGATTTTGATTGAAATTTTTTATAACTTGCGGAAAATGATAGTTCAAAGTGTACTGATCAAAAGTTGTAATGGTCGCAACCTACGAAAAAACAATAATTTCCGCTCCAGGGGGCACCGAAACATTTCATGTTTATTTTTATCAGCGAAATAATCAACATTTAGAAAAAATACAAAGACTGAAAAACAGTAAGAATTAGCTAAAAAATACTAAGAAATTAATTTTAAAACTTTTCGTGATATTTTTTAGTTTTTTTTTTTGTTCGGAAAAAAATGGCTGTTCCGCTTCACCCTACGTACTGCTCGTATACAAGCAGAATTTACTGCAATATTAAAATAAGAAATACGCCCAAAACAATCAAATCTAAACAGAAAAAATAATTTGTCTATGTGTTAAAAAATGTAATCAATATAAAAAATCCGTGATCGATTTGGTTCCGATAGAGGTTGTTTGTTAATATGATAATTTTTTAACAATATGGAAATATCCACGTTTATCTTATTCATAAATGTATATTATTACTAACAATGTTCTTATCACGGTGAAAATTTGGTTCGTATTGAAAACATATATTTTTAATACAAAAAAATACTTAATAAATGACCACTGAATTTACCATATCGAAAATTGCACTTTCACTAGTTGGGTGGTGTAAAAAATATTCTCACCGATAAATATTTATTAATACAACCACTATGTTTAATCTATTTGAGAGTTTCTTTAGTTGGTGTAATAAATTATTTATAAGTTTGATAAATGAAAAGATTTTTAGATAAACATGAAGATATATTTTTCAAATTAATAAAATATCCTCAGTAAGAATTTTTATAATTATCATATTGAGGAAATATTGTTATATTAACAAGATAAATTTATTAAGCATTTTTCTATCTCTTTTCAATAAGATCGAGTTTTTTTATGTGTAACCACAAAAACAGAGTATTTCTCTATGCAGTAAATACTGCGTGTACGAGCAATACCAATACGTGTGACAGCAGCATAAAGTACAAACTAAGCAACATCAGTGTCAATAAACAAGAACCTTTATTCATTGTTTACCGTATTCATTTTCAATCTCTGCACTCCGTTACATCAACAATAAACAACACATCTCTCTAATGAAGCCGTCAACGCGGAACACTCGAATATTTCTGCTGCTCATCAAGTTGATGAATGTCACGATCACGTGTCTGCAGCCAGAGAGTTTACCTCTAATTAAGGTACAGTCATGATGACTCATCGAGCGTGTGGAAAATCGTTACATGCAGTTAGGTTTATATATATTCACTTGTTTCGTGCGTTTATCGGTAAAACAGTGAATTACAATTCGGACGAATATGTGATTCATTGCGATGTGAAATATCTTTACTAACAAAGGTTATGCTTGGAAGTATTTGTAATCAAATTAATTTACCTGTAAGTACGGCTGCAGTTTAAGTAATATTTGTATGTGTAATGCTTAAATGATTCACTTAATTTTCGTTATGTTAAAAAATCAAAACGTTCGATTTTTTAGCGCAATCCATGAAGTGGTAGCGCTTATATGCTCGATTTTCCGTCCGTCTGCAGGGTGGCCAGTATTTCTCTGGAACAAATTTTCCTGACTTTTCCTGGTTTCCCAGGAGAATTTTTATGTTTTTCCCTGTGTTTTTTATTTAAAATTCAGATAAAAAACCTAAAAAAGGTCACATGTTTTCTTTTCAATTTTAATAGATAACTGTTTAAATATTTGCGAGAATTTGTGTGGTTTTTGCATTTTTATAAAAAATTCCCGGACTTGCAACCAAATTCCCTGACATTTCCTTGTATTACAAAATTCCCTGAATTTTCTTGGTTTTCCAGAAACTGACCACCCTGCGCCTGTCTTCCACCGCGAGATCTCGGCCCCCTAACCACCTCGGGTTTTCGCTAAATGGTAGGTCTGTAGTTCTAGTTTAGCCTATTTTAAGAATTTTTCTGGTCATGACCCTCCACCCCTTCAAAAATTTTCATATATGACTTCATGTACCTCGTTGGATTCGAGGTTGATTCACGAATCGATTGACAAGGGTACCTATTGATATTTTTTTTAATTTAAGTAAATATTTTAAATTTCGATAGATTTGTATTTGTCATTTATTGACTTATTAAAGCCAATATTTCAAGTAAGTGATGAAAAATAACTCGCTTGTATTTATGAAAACACTTATCTACAATAAGCGACATCGCATTATACCACAATAGAAATTATTTCATTAAATAAAGTTCAACAAAATATCAAAGGTGAATAATTTTAGCAGATATAATAAAAATACATAAAACTGGCAGAGTGTGAGTCGGGCACGCACATGATAGGATTCCGTAGCCATTCTCACTACTATTTACTACTTGATAATAGGTACGTATCAACTATTTCATGTTGATAAAATATATAATCTCTATGAAAGTGTATGTATTTGTGTGACGATTTAGAAAAAGTTATTTCTAAATTTTTTATAAAATATTTTTGCGACAGTGTTCATTTTAATTGTTTTTAAAATTACTGTTTAATTTTTTTTCAGATTTTCTACTTCAATAGTTAAGAAATTAGAGACGATCTGATAACGACTTTGAAACCAAATATCTCATAACTGACAAGTTATACTTAAAAGGTCTTAAAACATTTTTGTTGCATTTTTTGCTGCTTAATTAAAAAGACCCATGAAGTAAGTGAAAAAAAAATACTTTTTCCTTAATTATCAACGACAAACCGCCACTGGTTTAAATCACTACCGTACTCCAAGTTCAATCAACAGAAAAGAAAACATGGAAGTGTAATAGCGATATATCATACACCAACAGTGTCATATTTTTGATAGTAGTAGATTTATAAGGATGTGTAAATACATATATACATATACATTATGTATGTATGTGTCACACGACCATACGGTCAACACACACACACACACGTGCGCATATATATACAAATAAAAAACTTGTCATTTAAACTTCTTTAAATTATACCACTCTCAACTTCCATGAGTTTTATCTTCGTGACATTTCTAAAATGATATCCTATATTATATTTCCATTTCCCCACGAGTTAGAATGACTCATGTGATATTTATGAAGCCAGTTATCTAGTTTTAAGGTGAGCATAATCATCATGGTATTTTTAAAATGTTTATTTTTTATTTGTATGATTCTTACAAAATTTGTTTCTCTTAAATTAAAAATACTAATTGATGAGTCGAAAAAGAAAACGCTACTGTTTAAAAATAATGAAATTATATAAAAAGATACTTTTAAAAACAAACTTTTTATTAAAAATGCACTAAAAAGTAAAAAAACAAACCCTTTCATTTGATACCCATATCAAGACGGTTATGAAGAACAAAATAATCCGGGAGTCTGCCATATATATTAGATTTAGAACGATATTAGATATATTGCATTGTCACCGGGCTTATATACGTATACAAAATTTCAAAGGTTTAGCTTAATTAGAACTAGTCGAAATTTTGATTGCAATATTTGACCTTAAGGATGTACTGGAGGTACAATAGTAGGAAAAGTAACTCATATTCGAGTGAATATGATATGATGAATATATACTTTGGCATAGTATAAGAACTAAAAATTGCTAGTAAATGCATATATATATTAAATTAATAAACAGAAATGTGTTTTTTTTTAATTCCTGTTGCTTATTTCGATAAATATTGAAAATTATAATTATTATTTTTAACTTTTTAACATTACTATCAGGGACCTGAACCTGAACCCGAACCCGAACCCGAAACCCGAAAAAACCCGTATTTTTCATGAACCCGAACCCGAACCGAACCGTTATATTTCAATGTCAATGAACCTGAATCTGAACCCGAACCTTTAAATGAATATCCGGTAACCATATATTTTTTAAAGGTTCAAGAATTTTTTTTTAGTATTTTACTAATTTTTCTTCATTGATTATAAAATGTCTAAACTGGTAATCCGTTTGAATTTCGCGGTATAATGTGATGTGACTTATGCACCAAGGTCACTATCGTCACTACAATGATAATAAAAGTTACTACTAACAGACACAGTTTAACCACCGTAGCTCACGGATACTCCCTTTGCCCCTTCCAATCTTGCAAATGTTAATCGTGACAAATTAGGTACTCAGAAAATTGTCGATTAATATTTTTTATTAAAATTGTATGAAAATTCAATGGTTAACCACAATATCGAAGATACAAAAATGAAATAGATTCAAAAAATTGTTCTCCGATTTAAAAATTTTAACTTGATCTTTCTGTTTCAGGTCCGTTTTTGTTTCGTGTTTGTCTCCTGAATTCTTGTCACACATAACTCATGAGCCACTGAACCGATATTAATGAAACTTGGTTGGGTCTGGCTTGAAAACGATCCCATTTCAAAATTATTAAAATCTAGTGCAAGAGGGAGGGGGGGACAACAGTATTGGTAGTTTATTTACTTATATTCCATTTGTTACAAATTCCTTACTATAAAAATTTCATGGTTATCACGTCACAGTAGGTATAGAATAAATGAACTGCAAACTGTCAAACAGACCTTGTATTATTGGATCATGTCTGATCATGATAATTAACTACTTTTGATGAATTTAGCACGAGGAAGCACTGTGCAAATATTTTTTTATTTGAACCCGAACCCGAACCTGAACCTAAAAAAATAACGGTTTTTGAACCCAAAAAATTTGCAACGTGCTGAACCTGAAACTGAACCCGAACCGAAATTTATTGTTGAACCCGAACCCGAACCTGAACCATAAATAAATTCCGGTTCAAGTCCCTGATTACTATACGTCAAATTCATTTTGAGAAAACGAATTTTTCGTTTTGTTTTCATGGCAACATGAATTTATTGGAATTTAAAATTTAAAATTTGAGGATGGTTTTCACCCTTTCAGTGGCTATTTCGGCAGATTTATGAAATAAGTGCCCCTTCGATTGAATTGAACTACATATACATAGGAATACATATTGTATATATTCCTATGTCCATGCAAAAAATACGTTATATGCCACGTTGCCAAATATAATACTCAAAATTTTCGCAGAGCGCAAAATTTGAAATTTTGTTGTATTATAATTATTTTCTCAGAAATGGTTTAGTGAATACTAATGATATTGTGCATAAATGTTCTACTAATCAAGTACTACACGCTCCCCAAAAATTAAAAAAATGACATTATTTTATCAATGTGTTTTAACAAAAAAATGGCAAAAAACATCAGTTTTCCATAAGAACACATGTTAAATTAAAATCAGTATATTTCCTAAACGGCGTAGACAAACAATTTAATATTTCGTTTATAGCATCAGAATGCTATTGAGAACATTCCCACCAATTTTCATGCATTTTTCATTATTTTGAGATACCTCCAGTACATCCTTAACTAACATACTAACTAACTAACAAGTGAAGTTGAATACAAGCTTGAAATAATCAAAATAGGTTGGTGTTGAGTTTTATGCTAAAATTTTTACTTGTTATTCGCATTTACAAGCGAACGTTTTTTCACAAATAGCAGTGGGCATATCGAATACGATGAAATATTTCTAAAGAAACTTTAGATGCCAATTATACAACCAAAACGATGCAAAATGAATTGAAAAAATACAGAAACAGTTATAGACCGCCGCGGAAGACATAAATCTAAGAAAACAGTTTTTATTTTATTTATTTCTTTAATACACCAGTATATCTTATAACTGCTTGAATAACTTCACAGTACAAACAAAAGTCTAAAAAATCAATGTTTTATAAAAAAAGAATATGTATGAAATAAAAGTATATACAACTCTTTGTGTAAAAATAAAAGATTAAGCAATTACAAAAAAAGTTTCTTTGAGTTGTCAATAATATACTTTTTTGCAGCTAGACTGTTCACTTACGTAAACTACTAATCGGTAATTGTTAATTTACGGTGACTTATGTTTTTGAATACAATATGACACATAAAAACATGAGGGATTTTTTTAAATACCTATACCCATATAAAAACTAGAAACTTTAAAAGAAAGAAAAATAACGAAGCAGGCAGTGTAGGCCCGTGCATAGAGCGGCAAAAATTAAGGGGCGGCAAATTTTGGCGGAAACTTGTTAAAAAAAGGTCTTCACATTTTATTTAAATAAATTTTCTTATATTTTTAATAAACTTTACATAAAAAACTAAAAAAAATAAACAAAAATTTTTAAATTTTTCGTACCAAACTTATTCCACCATTTGAAGGGGGGCGGCAATTTTCGCAACTGCCTAGGGGCGGCAAATTTCTAAATCCGGGCCTGGGTATATATAATGTATACCTAATATGCCAATCTATTATATCCCCAGTCTCCTGGAAACATCACTATATATACACTATATACATCATATAAATTAATATAAATCAGTGATGCGAATGATTAAATGTAAAACAATATCAATGATTCAAAATTTCCCAAGTAAATATTGTGAACGTAATGTCAATAACGATACAAATTAATGAAGTCTACTGTAAAATAACTGATAAACAAACACAGGGGAATGGAAATAAAGCAGGAATTCTGTAAATTATTTCAGATAAAACACGTGAAAAGCAAACAACATTTACATCAATTTACGGTATTTGATCGTTCTATAATTATAATATACGTTTTAGTTTTAAATTAACAATGTTCTTATGTTAAAACCACAGAATGGTATTCAAATAATTCAAATGACGAGTGTGTAGGTTATTATATTGAGAGTAAATTGTTTATTTATAAACATCAAACGAATTTTAAATTATTCCTATATAAATATAAGCTTTATGAAAATTTTGATGTTTATCAAACACATTGGTGATATTTGTATATACCTTATGGATTTATTTTACTATTGTTTGTATTTTCGAAATAAAGGAACTGTCATAGATGCCAAGGGAATAAATACAATTTTCTGATAAAAGATACAAAACATTAAGGGGCCATACCAGTGTGACTTTTTCAAAAAATCACAAGGCCGTATCTCTAATACTCTCCAAACAGCAGCCTTCTAGAGAGCGACCGCTCACAGATATGAAATGCCCAGGAGCTGACGTTAAGGGGCCATACCAGTGTAAAATTTTCAAAAAATCATATTTTTTGCCTTTTTGGAGAGTTTATAATTTCAAGAATATTCGGTGAAAATTTCAATGCCGTATCTCTAATACTCTCTAAACAGCAGCCTTCTAACGTGCGACCGCTCGCAGATATGAAATGCCCAGGAGCTGACTTCTCGAAATGAGATTTTTCAAATTTGCTGACATTGTAACTCAAAGAGCAATTATCCGATTTACTTGAAATTTGAGTTGAGTACTCTTGAATATATTTACCCTACGATGAACTAGGATATTTTTGATTGGATGAAAATTGACGATTTGGCATTAAAAATACGACCATTTTATAGGCAATAAAACATACTTTTTTTATAACTACGCCATTTTGTTAGATTTTGATATTTTTCGAAAATTTGAGTTCATCGTACAGGATATACCTTCCAATTTAACGACATTATTTCATTTTTCAATTTCAGCTACTCCATCGTGCGGAATCATGGCCGCAGTGGAGGAGATTTTTTTTCGCGCCTCCGAAGGCAGCGTATAAGTCGCTTAGATATCAATATTTTTACGTGAAAAAATTATGGAATATACCTCTAATATAGCTAAATATATTCTAAATATTCCAAAATATTTCACTGAGTATTCTTCTTCCAAAAAATTTCGGAAAATCACCCAAATTTCCAGCGTTCACACTGGTATAGCCCCTTAATGGGACATAAATAATAAAAAATAAAAATCTCTATAACTTTTATCTTTTATATAAAATTGACAAGAAGTTTTTTTCCTTACAAACAGAAAGATCGTCACACCAAGCACGGATCGGGGGGAGGGGGGATCATAAGGGACATGACTCCCCCAAACCTCAGAAATTAAAGCAAATTAAATATAAAACTACTTATTAAATATACTAAAGTAACTTTTTTTTGTCCATTTCACAGACCATGACCCCCTCTAAATTGTAAATCATAGTGAAAATAATCTGAAAGGATTCAGAGAATACAATACTAATTTTTACAGTAGAAACTTCTTATAACGACATCGGTTTTAACGACTCAAAATAAAAGCCCAACTGAATCACATATATAATATGTCGTTATAATCGGATTATATTTATTTTATACATTTGATCGTATACACAGGTAGAAAGGTTTACTTGAGCCAAGTAAACCTTGTTTTGTATATAACGAAAACAATATTTTCTTAAGATAAGAAATACATTCTTAAACCAACTATAGTATTCTTGGACGTAGAAATAATGCAGTTGGATTAAGAGTACTTTTCTTAGTTTTCGTTATATACAAAACAAGATTTTCTTGGCCCAATACAGTTTTTTTTTGTGTGTAGTTAAATATTAAAAGGTATATGTCTGAAAAAATAGAGTACCTAGTAGGTACCTATACAAACATTGTCAATAAGTCTGATAGCAATCAAATACATTTTAACATGCAGATTACCCTGTCCAATTGACACGAAATAACGTTATTTTATTATTTAACAGATGAAAAGATTTCAATTGCAATGTTTTTATAATTTACAATATTTGGATTGGACACAATAATTACAATGGGAATGATTGTATCAAAAAACAAATCAATTTCAACGAAAAATACAGTATTTGATTAGTTTTCATTTCTATATCAAAAACCTATAAATAAATTAACTGTATGAACAGTTTAAAATTTTCAAAAAAACATTATTTTTATTTGTTTATAAATTATTAGTTTACACCCCAAAGAATATGTATCTTAAATTTCAAATGAAAATTCGAACGTTAAGTATTCGAAAAAAGCGCCAAATGCTGTCATGCATATTCGATTTATCTCTTCCAAAAGTTTAAACGCCGTCTACTCAAATTCACCTTTTTTTACCTGGTTGACAGCATAACTAAGACATTTTTCGTCCGATCGATTTGATTCAAAATGGATTTTGTAGAGAAAACGTGCCTCTTCAGCCAGACGTAGCTGTTTTTTTATCTTTTTTTTTTAAATTTTATAAGAAATTATCTATTAAAAAATTTGCAAAAATTTTGATTTTTTTTTTCAAATGGCCGCCATTTTTTCTAAACGATATTTTGAAAATCCCCTACGTCCGTCTATAGCTAATAACATATATTTTAAAAAACTTTTTCGTTTTTGGTCCTCAGATGATCCATTTGAACGAATTGCTGTTAACGCCACTGAGGTTAGATTAAAGAGGACCATTATGCAAAAATATACCATTAAAAAATAATAATTTTAAGTACTTATTAATGTACTTAAGATGTGTACAGAGTTTGATATGAATCCATTAAACCGATTTATTTTTATAAAATAAACAAAAAACACCTAAAATTCTGACGTTTACACTATTCATACCCCTTAAACAAATAAATCTACTGCAAATTCCTACAAAAATCTATTAAATATAAATAGTAGCACTAGAATATTTTACAATATTATTTAAATTTTCAGACCATCTCAACTAGTTAAATAAAATGCTAAATAAATAATTAGTATTTAACTGTTAAGGTTGTTGTTCACTAAAATCGATCACTACAGAATTTGTTAAAATTTTAATATTGTGTTAAGTAAGCTAGTTCACATTTGTAAAAAAAAATTCAGGTCAGTTTACCATTTCGTTTGTTAATTATAAACGTGCAAAGTTGGCCTCTTATACATTGCAAGCATAGGGATCCACTTGGAATTCGATATTCGTTTAATTCGTGTATTAAAACTAAACGTCAGATTTTAACCAAAAACGGTTATGTTATAGATTGGTTATTAAAGAATGTATATATAAAATTCTAGAATGATTTACCATCTACTTAAATAATTATTAATTTTTAACTTTGATAAATTCCCAAACACATGACGTAAATATACGATATGGCAACAGCGCATTCGGCGCGCTCTTCGAAATATAAAAACGTGGTAATGACAATTGACGTCCATTGTAAATAGCAAGTTATTATTGATTAACATTTAATGTTTTTATTTATAATAATAATAGTTACTATTGTTATTATAATTATTACTATTGTCAGCAATAGTAATAATTATAATATTGTTAAAAATAAATCTTCTATTCTTGTCTAATATTGTAAGTTGTTACCAGATCTATTTGTTCTTTATTATCGACATAGTAAAACCCTGTAGTTCATGCTAAATTTCGCTAGATGCCACGACTTTCAGTGAACAACAACCTTAAATAAATAAATCTACTGCAAATTCCCACTAAAATCTATTAAAAATAAATAGTAGCACTACAATACATGCATTTATTTAAATTTTCAGACCATCTCAACTAGTTAAATAAAATGCTAAATAAATAATTAGTATTTAACTGTTAACAGTAGCAATAAAATTCATGGTTACGACCATCAAGAACATACAAATAATGAGAATACCATAGACATAAAGAAATGGACAGCGCATCTGACTCGTAAAAAGAGCCGTGTCAAATGAGAGAGACAGAAGATGTTTGGAAATCATATATGTTATTTTCCAAACGACATGCATCTCTCTCTCACTTACAGAACATATGTTACACCCATATTACACCATTATGTTAAATACGAATGCGCTGTCTATATCTCTATGTCTATGGAGAATACCAGCCCTCAAGACATTTCAAAGCATCCCTAACCGCTAACTGTCTGACTTATGTTTATTAAATAAAAACACGTGCCAAGGGTAGGGACATCTGTTTTTTTCAGGGATGCCCAATGCTCAACCATCATGAAATTGAAATCTAACTAAAATATGTATATTAAATATATGTAGAATGGGGGGAAAGAATCAGAAATTTAATATTAGAAAGGGACAAAATGTTTTGGGGATTTTGTTTTGGAAATTTGGTATCCCTGTGTTTTTGTAAAGTAAATATATATATTTTACGATGTCTGGACTATTGGTCACTCGTCTACCCCTGGACAAAGCCAGCTGGGGTAAATCCGTTGTAATGTAAATAAGGTACGTATACGGAAAAATAAACACTAAAAAGTTGTATTGAATGCGTTATTCCAGACGTACACTACCGCTAGAAAGTATATCTGATGAAGGTATTTAAAATGTCAGATGTCAAATTTACTAGTTCTGTAGTATACAATAGGTCAAGATAATTGATATGGCAAAGTTCTATGAAGTATTTAATTGTTTAGTTTTTCTCTGCGCAAAGGTATGAAGAATCTATTTTACTATTTTCATTTTTTTCTCCTTTTTGATATGTGCGATTACACAGAAAAAAATAATTTTTCTACACAGGTAGAAAGGTTTACTTGAGCCAAGTAAACCTTGTTTTGTATATAACGAAAACAATATTTTCTTAAGATAAGAAATATATTCTTAAACCAACTATAGTATTCTTGGACGAAGAAATAATGTAGTTGGATTAAGAGTACTTTTCTTATATTAAGAAAATATTGTTTTCGTTATATACAAAACAAGATTTTCTTGGTCCAATACAGTTTTTTTTGTGTGTATGTGTTAAAAAAATGTGATCAATGTAAAAAGTCATCTTTTTACCAATATGGAAATATTCATGTTTATCTTATTGATAAATGTATATTATTACTAACAATGTTCTTATCACGGTAAAAATTTTGTTTCGTATTGAAAACATATATTTTAAATACAAAAAATACTTTATAAATGGCATCACTGAATTTACCATATCAAAAATTGCACTTTTGACTTTCACTAGTTGGGTGTTGTAAAAAATATTCACACTGATAAATATTTATTAATACAACCCTTATGTTTAATTTATTTGAGAGTTACGTTAGTTCAGTGTAATAAATTATTTATTAATTAGACAAATGAAAAAGTTTTTAAAAATCATGAAGATATATTTTTCAAATGAATAAAATATCCTTAATAAGATTTTTTTTATTATTATATTGAGGAAATATTGTCATATTAACAAGATAAATTTATTAAGCATTTTTCCATCTCAAATTTTCAATAAGAGTTTTTTTATCTGTGTAACATTTTTTAGTACCAATGTTATAATCAAAATTAAATTTGGGACGATGTATGATAAAAAATAATAAATAAGATTTTAATTGAATTTTTTTATAGTTCAAAACTTCTTACCCATACTGTACCTATAACTATAAATATTCTATATAGATTACAAACGGTGGTTCTCTTTCGGCACAAAAGTCGTAAATATTTATATACAAGCTATTAAAATATTTTATTTTCGTTGATACGTTTGATAAACAATAAATTATCCGAATATTTTCTTCAACATATATCATTATTATTGTACACAAATTTATGGTCTTTTATTTTAGCACAATGGGGGTATTAAAATAATAAATATGACAAAATTACTCCTATTCAATTTAAGCTTTAATTTAAATTCTTTATATGCTCGTATACAAAGCATTGAAAGAAAATAAAGATCGTTTTATATTGTTATAAGTTTAATGTCCAATATTATATCGGATTTGAACGAGGTTAAAATCTTTCTACAGGGTATTTTGAGTACGATTGACAGCTGTCATATGTATTATAGTTTTTACACATACCAAATCCACAGATGATAACATATGTGTGTATGTGTTTGGACGAAGTAATCTCAAAATCTACTGAACCGATTTGAATTAAAAATGCACCAAATTATTTTATACATAATACACGCGGGTGAAGCCACGGGCAAATTCTAGTTAAAAAAATATATTTACTTATGATTATTACTGTCGCACCGAATTGGATGCGTCCAGTGGGACAGACCCGATTTATCGGGCCATAAAATCAAGTGTGATGCATGAAATTTCACCCAAAAATTTTGAATTTTAGATCTCGTTAAAAGTATGTTTATTTTATAGAAAATGGCGTGAAAAGTTGAAATTTTCAAACCGCAGGTCTGTATCTCATCACGTTCTCGAGATATGAGCTCTCAAAGTTTTAATTTTTTCAAAATTTTGGAGAAAAATGGCTGTAGCTTTTGAACGTGTGGTCGGATTTGATTTTTGTCAACGAATTTGAAATCAGCGTGTCAAAATCTATATAATGACATGTATAATACTTCAAAACTCGACAAAAAAATTTTCACGAAAAATTGAAAAAATTCAAAGGGGTATACCTTAAAAAAATGTCGATTTTTGACAAAAATTTTTTGTCGAGTTTTGAAGTATTATACATGTCATCATATAGATTCTGACACGCTGATTCCAAATCTGTCAACAAAAATCAAATCCGACCACACGTTCAAAAGTTACAGCCATTTTTCTCGAAAATTTTGAAAAAACTAAAACTTTAAAAGGCCATATCTCGAGAACGGTTTGAGATACAGACCTGCGGTTTGAAAATTTCAACTTTTCACGTCTTTTTCTATAAAATAAACATACTTTTAACGGAATCTAAAATTCAAAATTTTTGAGTAAATTTTATGTGTCAAACTTCAATTTCTCATAGACATATTAACATAAAGATAAGAAAACAAGACAGAAAATCATAAATAACTATATAAATAATCTTATTCTCTATCAAACAGTACCAAAAAACAGAAGAAAATACACGCGGGCGAAACCACGAGGAACTGCTAATTTCTTTGTAATATAAAAAAAAACATTTCATATTTTAAAGATAACCATGGACCAAAATTAATTAAGCCATAAACTACACTTAATTGAATATATTTACAAGTTAATAAGCGCTCATGACCTAAACTACTAAACATCATAAGGTTAAATAAACTGCACTTTATTGTCAAGGATACATGAAACATTTAATCAAAACAAAAATTAAACATATGTTCATATATACATGACCGGATATTATCGACGGATTTCCTTTAAAGATTTATTCAATTTTCATGGTCTTTAAAACATATACAATGCATTTATGTATCAAGGTAGTATACATAAAATTCAAAATGCATTTAAACACCGGTTTAACATCTTAGCTCACGCTAGAATATTTATCTGAGTCTATAAACGCAGCTATTATTTTTAACCATGCAGATTCAGTGGTAAGAAATTTTCGGATTTCCCATTCAGTTTTCCGTAGACGGTTTCATGATGCCAAAAATAACAATATATTAATTGGAATCTATTTGCAAACGTGTAAGACACAATTTGCTTGCTATTTTTATAATGGATAGTATTTTAATTTAACAACATTGGAATGTCGCTGTACTCAAAAAATATCCCAAAAATATTCGTTTGGAATTCAAAAATAATTATGTGTAAACATCTAAAAGAGTACAAAAATGATCTTTAACTTTGTAACTGCCAAATAAATAGAATTCTTTTAAAATGAAAATATCACACTCACCTCGAGTTGCACAAAGCAAAATAATTAACGATTAGTTAATCGGTTGTTTTCAATCTATGATTATTGTTTATTCTAAACTTATTCTCAATTTGTAAATGAACTATTCACTAAATATGACGATTTTCTACCTTATAATATGTATTATAACCGTGATTGTTTTTTTAGAATTAACGTAGTAATGCTTTGAAAAAAACTGATAAACTAATCGTAAATTATTTTGTTTTGTGCAACCCGAGGTCATACTATTAATAATATAAACTACTGTTCAATATTAATTATAAAGGAATCAACAAAAATAGGGTATCAAACATAAATGACAGTTCTTTTGAAGTTTCATGAGGTATTTAACAAGTTCCTAAATTCTTAAACAAATCCATAGATAATATCACAAAATTAATACCCTGTTGAAAGTGCTTGTTAGCTAACAAATTTTATTAGTTCCTATATAATATCGGACACAAACAAAATAAACATAGTTAAACTTCAAACAATTTTACAGTTTATTTCACGTGCAGAGAGAATTTTTTTATCATGAAAACACTTGCATGTGGAGGTAGTGGAGAAATATAATTTTTGAGGAGTTGTCAAATTCTGAGTAATAATAAATACATTTAGGGAAGTTTCATTCATATTTTGTTTATTGTAGTTAAATTCTGCATGCTTTCTTTTCCATCGATATTTCTCAAAAACGGTTTATCCTATGACAAATAAGTAATGTATGTTTTTGTGTATTTTGTGTCATATAACCTTAATAAAGTACCTTATAACTTTATAAAAAAAAATTAAAGAACAAAAAAACAGTTAAAAATTGATGGGCCCACTGGCCCCATACATCCCTGGTCTAAATTATAATTGTTTAATACGAGAAATCGATAACACTTATTATTACTAAACAGAATACCAAATTTCATAATTTTATCACAAAGGGTTCTCTAGATATTAAATAATAACTCATTTTTAGTAAAACTCAGTAATGAATCATCCTGTATAATACGCATTTAAATTGATACATATCGATTGACGTTTTAACATGGGGATTAGAATTATTTAACTACCAGGTGTCCTTTTTGCCTATTATTATAAATACATATGTCCAATAATGTCCATAATATAGTTGAATTTTACGTTTTTTCTAGGGCTGAACAAAATACTGTACAAAAGTAAATCCGTTTCTTTGGCCTTTAGAGTTTTAATAAAAACAGATAAATGTTTCCGAGTTTAAACTTTCCGTATAGCAATACCAGCAAAAAATACTTAAACAAATCGCATGCCGCAGGTTTTTATTCGTGGACAAAGAAAATCTCAAGAGTTTTACTCAAAGGTTTTCTCTGAGAGAAACTCTTGAAGAATCTTCAAAGCTATTTTTGTTAATGTTGCGCAGAACCACGTCTTGGGGTTTCTATAGAACTAAAGTGAACTAAAGCCACAGACATTTTGCCTTAGTAAACTTTCAATGTCTCACAAATTATATAAAGCAGATATTTAGCCGAAATTTGAATTCAATTATTTTCGTGTATATATATTTCATATAAATGAAATTTAATTAAATGTTATCCAGAGATAATAAAATGTAAATTAATATTCGATATGTGTATTTCAATTCTCAATATTGGAATCCCTATTTATCTAATAGTTAATAGAATATCAATTTTATCAATAATACATACTATATTTATATTGTTATGTAAATGTATACGGTTCGCTTCTATGTTTTAATTATTTAGGGAATTTCTGATTCTAAGTACTGTGTCCTATATATTTTATAGGCAATACAATTTTAGAATTTTCGTTTGATGATCTGTTTTTTGCGAATTCGAAAACTAATGAACCAATTTTGATGGGATTTCCACTGTTATGCGGTGTTTACACCGAGAAAACAAAACAGAAACACGATGTTTTTATGACAAAAACGCAATAAGCTCTATACATTTTTAAATACGAATTATTTTAAAGACACGATGTTTCTGTTTTGTTTTTTTCGGTGTTAACACCGCATTGATATGAAGAAGTATGTTCGACAAAACAAACACAGAAGTAACGTGGACGGATAGTGCAGTAGATAGGTTTCACAATGATTGGTATCTGGTAAAAGCTAATTTACTAAATGGTTTCCCGTTTTAATCGCCCAGGCTAGTATTTCAAAAACAAAGCAAATAGAGATGAATATTTTAAAAATAGACATCAGTCTGCGATTTCAAAATTATATTTGGTGGAGTTCTAGAGGTCATCTTCTTTGTTCTTTTTCCCGAAGCCCCTATTTTTGTTACAGAAAATTAGCGGTAAAAAAATTCCAATGAAAATTGTTTCTTTTTGCTAAGAATACGATTATGTAGGCTCTCATTAATAGCCTCCATATGACCTCTACCAAAAATAATTTTGATAGCTTCTTCTGGTGTCCACCTATAAATTTTAAATATTATCTTGGTGCGATTAAAATGGAACACACTGTATAATAAAATGTTTCTTATTATTCATATTTACAAATTAAAAAAAAACATAATCTATATATCGCACCCCCGCAAAAAAGTGTCACAACTCAAAAAATGTCATATTTGAGATAAATATGTAGAATTATTCCAAATTACTATATATTTCTACCAAAAATTGTCATTAATGTACTTCGTATACCTACCGTCAAAACTAGCATATTCTAAAAAATGTCACATTTTTTATTTATTTTTTAAATACTATTAAGTTTTAATAGTTACTATTTTTCAAACATCACAGGAATACTGAAATATTTAAATTAATTATTGTGTATCAATCCTTTTCCTATACTACCTTTACAATTTTGATTTACCTACCTAAATTGTTATAATTTCATTTATTCCTATTTCCTCAAAACTACATTTTTTGAGTTGTGACATTTTTTGCGGGGGTGCGATACTAACTATTTGTAATCATTTAAGTCTACACTTTGAAAGCTCTGAATGACTTTAAGATTCAAGCTTTAAAGTTCGCCAAACATCTTCATAGCATTAATCCCACGAGTTTAATTCTAAACGAGCGACATTTATTATTATCATTCAGAACAAAGCATCTTAATTCTTAACACACAACATATATACATATAAGGTACCTTCGGGTAATAAGGCCTATCGGGTAATAAGGCCTAGGAGTCAAAAAATACGTTTAAAACCCTCGCACGCACTCATAAACCCCATACACATATACATTAAGTGTAAACATGTTGATTTCATTACGTAACTTCGCAGTTAACCATACCCTGCCACCAATTTTAACTTTTGTTTCGAACAGTGGAGAAAATTTGTTCAAATAGTAAAAAATTGTTGAAAATGATTGTAAGTTATTTTCTATATTAATACATTAAACTAAAAAGTTTGTATTTACAAATAATCTATGTTTATTATATTTCATTAAATATGTATATATTGTTTCTTTTCGTCGTTCTTAATATAATTTTTTTTATTCCAAAATTTATTGAACCTGCGGGTAATAAGGCCTATCTATAAAATTTGTATCTAAATCTAATCTTCAGCAAAAAAAATGTTCGTTTTGAATAAATTAAAATGCAATATGGCATTGCTACAGTTGTGGAGAAGACAGGATAGCTGATATGAGGAAGTGCAGTCGATGCAGCAAATGGTATCACAAGAGAGTATGTTGGTCTAACAGCAGATGATGCAGATGTTTTTGATTACCCTTATAGATGTGATTACAGTAATTATTACTGTTAAAACTATTTACAATGTTTAATTTGATCTCAATTTCCAAATCTATGTTGACACCTAGTGTAATTTTGAAGATTTTACCATTAGGCCTTATTATACTACCATAGTATAATAAGGCCTATTTATGGTAGTTTTTAAAATGATTATTTTTATTTTGGTTATTGATAGAATTTATCTTATTTTTGTTTTAGTTTATTTATAAGACACAGAGAGACTGATTGATAATAAATTTTCTTGATTGCATGCAATATTTTTCATTTTATTTGAATTTTAAGCTTAGCTAGGCCTTATTACCCGCAGGTACCTTACATACAGTAAACTTTGTATAGCTAAATATATTGACGTCGTTCACATAGCGCACACTACAATTAAACCGTGCAATGTCATTTGTCTGTGCGGCAATTCCCGTAGATAATGTCAGTGTGTTAGTGCTGTTAGCGCGGTCAAGCGCGTTCTAACTGTAAGTAACTACTCATTACAGTTGGTATTATTGTCTGTATTCTTGATTAGTCGCGTTAATGAAGACGTGTAAACATGGTGGAATATTTAATTTAATACAGAATATAAAGCAGTGTTTTTCAAAATGTGGAAGTTATAGGAATAAAGTTTATTTTTACTGTATACACAATAAAAAAGACTAATGTATTAAATAAAATTATATAAAAAATATTTTTAAAGAACAAGCTTTCATTGAAAATGCACTAAAAATTAAAAAATAAATTTTCAGCTATCACAAAAATATAAAGTTTTTATGACTAAAATCAATAAAAGTGCGGGGGCGCTCACGAAGTCAAATGTATAGCTTTTAATAAATTCATTATTTCATTATTATATTTATAAAATTGTAAAGTAGTTTATCAAAAATTCTGTATATTTATTTGATTTAATGTGCAAATTTTCTACTCTTATCTTATATCAATTTATACTTCATTTCTTAATTTGCATATGAATTTTTATTCATATACATTTGTCTTTATAGCGCCCCGCACGTTTATTGGTTTTAGTCATAGAAACCTTAAATTTTTGTGATAGCTGAAAATTTTTATTTTTTATTTTTTAGTTCATTTTCAATGAAAGCTTTTTTATATGAAGATTTTTTTATATAATTTTATTTATAGTTACTGATTGACTAACTAACTAACATACTAACAGGTAAAGCTCGACAAACTATTTCATTTGATAATTGATACCCATATCAAGATGGTTATAAAGAAAAAGATAATCCGCCATCTTGGGGCGTCCGCCATATTGGATTTAGAACGATATTAGATAACTATATTAGATAAACTACATTGTCACCAGACTTATAAACGTACCTATACAAAATTTCAAAGCTCTAGCTTAATTAAAACTAGTCGAAATTTTTATTGCAATATTTGATCTTAACATACTAACTAACTAACTAACAAGCTTGTAAAAAATAAAGCATGTAGTCAATGAACTAGAAAAACTAGGGAACCATAGAGATGGGAAAGATTAGGGGAGGCTTACGTCCAAAAGGGTGCTATTTAAAATATAGGTTGATGACATAAAAGTACCTAATGATAGCCAAGTTATTGTGAATAATTATCAAAAATAATTTTAAAAATTTTCATAAAATTAACATTTTAATTAGTTCTTTAATTTTTTATTCATCCTGTACACAAATTATGCCGTAAGGGAAAAAGTTTGAAAATATATTAATTACATTAACTTCACAAATTAAAATTGTCGTTTAAATGTCGCCCAAATTAGAATGAATTAAAAAAGAATGGATATTAATAAATAAAAAGCCAAACACGGATGCAATAATTGTTATCGAAAACATTATTTTTACACCTTCTACTACATTAAATGATACGAACTTCCTTTGAAAACATAGCGATAAAAATGTCGTTTTCGCAACATTACTTTCATATTTCTACTGATCGATTTATAAATAGTACCTATATATAATTCCAGTCTTTCATATAATAATCTTTGTTATTATCTACATAAAACGGTATATTAATATTTAAAAATCTTCAGGTAAGTATAAATTGCGCTATTAGACCTTGAAAATAAATGTATTTTTCTTATAACTAGGCCCGTTAGAATTTAAAACATTAATGAATAACCTTCAGTAAAGAAAATCAATAAATAACACTGAATGGGTCAACCATGTTTAAATTAAATTAAAATTATTTTTCAGGTAATTTTAATTATTCATTAATTGGGAATAATATTCACCATGTAAATTAATTCATAAATATTATATTTTATTTTAATTTCGACTAAAATAAATTAACATTGAAATTTAAATTTTCATAATGTCAGGTGCTGAATGAGTTTGGAAACTAAATTATTAACATGTTTTACAAAATAAACTATTATAATTATATTATATCAATGAAAACTTTAGAGCAAAAATAATGCTTAAAATTTTTATTTATCTATTCTAAAAAAAAGGTATTTTACAATATTTTGAAATTTTTTTAATAACAACAGAACGTTCCTTAAATGACCAACTTTCATTTGAATAAAGGATCTGCCCCTCTCAAAAAAACTTAAAATTTTATTTTTATAACTCAGGGCCTTTTTTGATCCACCATTTACTATAATTATTTCAAATTTTAGCTTTTACTATGTCAAACAGTTTAGGATCCCTATTCTCGAGTTCTTTCGACTTTTTCTCATTCGAGATTACTAAACTAAAACTAAAAGTCACTAAGTTATTTACTTGAATCTCGATTTAGTATAAATTATACCGTATTCTCGAATCTCGATGCGAATTTTTTCTATAGAAATGTCGAATGAAAAATCTCGACTGCTACTGGGCATGCGAGATTTAAAATCTCGAATGAAAAACTCGAATCGACATATTCTCGAGCTCACTCGATTTTACATTCGACATTTCTAGAAAAAAAATCGCATCGAAATTCGAGAATACGGTATAATTTACACAATCGAGATTCTAGTAAATAACTTAGTGACTTTTAGTTTTAGTTTAGTAATCTCGAATGAGAAAAGGTCGAACGAACTCAATAATAGGGGCCCAGTAGCAAGAAGGGTGCGACAATCGACAGACAGTGTAGATTACATAAGTTTACCTTTTTCCGAAACTTTCCTTCTTATTAATTACTTATTTTCTAAAAAAAAAAAAAAAAAACAACAATATGAAAACAACGAATTCCATATATTCCTTCTGTTGTTTTATCAGAGAACAAAAAATACAATAATAATAATACGAAACATGATATTAAAACGTTTTGTAAAGAAAACAAAAAAAAACTGCAGACGTCCCGT
Source organism: Sialis lutaria (assembly GCA_949319165.1). Lineage (NCBI taxonomy): Eukaryota > Metazoa > Arthropoda > Insecta > Megaloptera > Sialidae > Sialis > Sialis lutaria. Next base: position 22,021,235 of record OX439243.1, read on the forward strand.
ATGGCATATGCTTTCGCGTGAGATCATTTTGCCTTTTTTGTTTCTCCCCGCTACAATTAAATTTATGAAACAAAGACGCAACTGTGGGCAGAAAGAACATTTACGTCTTTAAATAAGACGGAAATGTAGAAACAAGAGAATATAGTAACATTAACATTACGAACGACGTAAATAGATATAATATGTGTTTACTGTTTAACAAAATGCATTTTAGAATACACCAATACCTCGCTTTGCGTCGTTTCGTTTTGCGTTTTTTTCGAAGTTGCGTCGCTGCTGAATTAGTACTAATTTTCACTGTGCGTCGTTAAATTTTCGAAGTTGCGTTGTTTTGGGTTCGAGTCTTTATTTTTTTTTTAATTAAAACGAGAGTAACTTAAATAAATCACTTTGCGTCGTTTCAATTTGCGTCGTGTTTTTTTTAACCTAACCACGACGCAAAGTGAGGTATGGGTGTATAATGTATATGTATTAAGTATAAGGTGCCAATTATTGAGATCATATTTGTTGCACGAGTTTTTGAGTCCATATTATCCGAAAATATATATTTCAATTTACCTACTAATTACATAAATAATTTGTCAAGTTCGAGTCGAGCCTCGTGTACTGGTGCCCCGTAACGTATAGTAGTTTTTCAATTTATTCGATAATAATTTTAATTAAATCAGGAGCCACATGAAGATTACAAATATAATATTGCTTCCTCGCAATATCGAAGATACGAGAAGCTTTGTGATCGTTTTAAAATGAGAAAAAAGTGTTCTCCGATTTTTTTAAAATTTACTTGATCTATCCGTTTCAGGTCAAAACAAACACTTTTTGTTCCGTGTCTGTCTGTCTGTCTGCCTGTGTGTCTGCCCCTTAATCCTTGTCACACGCATAAGTCATGAACCACTGAACCGATATTGATGAAACTTGGTTGTTTGGTTGGATCTGGCTTGAGGACGGTCCCATTAGAAAAATTTTTTTTGTTATTATCATAATAACTGCGGTGAAATATATTTTGGTTATTTGTTTCCGTTTTTTGAAAATTGAGTACATTAAGCGACATGATTCTATTAACCAGTGGACACAATACACTCTAACCAGTACCAACTGTTATTCTTCCACACACAAAAAAAAACTGTATTGGGCCAAGAAAATCTTGTTTTGTATATAACGAAAACAATTCTTCTTAATATAAGAAAAGTAATCTTAATCCAACTACATTATTTCTTCGTCCAAGAATATTAGTTGGTTTAATATATTTCTTATCTTAAGAAAATATTGTTTTCGTTAAACAAGGTTTACTTGGCTTAAGTAAACCTTTCTACCTGTGCACGTGACTCATTTTATGGTGAAAACATTATAAGTTGAAATCAATAATATACAATTCCCAGCTGTATCGGTAAGTCAATATTTCTTACAACAAATATCACCGATTAAATTTTTTTATGAGAATTAAATCGGTTCGAAGACCTACTATACGGAAAAACGTTTTTTTTTTAGTAAAATATAAGTTTTATTCGACCTGTCGATATTCTAATGATTAGGGTAAGATAGGTTTTTGGAAAAGAAAAAGAGTATTATACTATCCTATCGAATACGTAGGCGGGCTCACAAGTTTTGAAGATCAATTTGAATTTATTTTACATCCAGCGGCTACTTCAATTTTTCAAAGGTTCATTGCACATTTTCAATAGGGCTGGATCGAGTTTTATATTGTGCATCTCTTCATGCAATTTTGATTTCTTGGAGACCCATAAACATAACAGGAAGTTGGAAACCACCTAGAGTGCTTTATCCATATTTAATATGGCACTTTCCGAAGCCAAAACGACGATATTCTGATATTTTATAAACATACTTTTATAAGCAGTTAAATGGTCAATAGTGGTCAATAAATGAAATATATATTGATAAGTTTGCTTCCTCGCCATATCAAAGATATGAGAAGCTTCGTGATCGTTTTAAAATGAGATAAAAAATTTTTGCTTGGTATTTCTATTTCAGGTCAAGATAAACACTTTTCGTTTCTGTGCCTATGTGTCTGTCTGTCCCTTGAATCCTTGTCACATATGTAATCTATATTTATAAAAGAGTTTATCCTTAACCACTCACTCACTCACTCACTCATCAATGTACAGCCCAAACCCCTGGACCTAGAATCGTGAAATTACGTAAGTGTCTTCCTTTTATAATGTAAGCATCCACTAAGAAGGGATTTCCCAAAATTCAACATCTAAGGGGATAAACGGGGATGTAAATATTTTTATGAGAAAAATATTTTTTTGGCCAGATTTATTTTAAACTCAGTATAAATACTCTACAATATAAATAAGAAATCACTTATTTATGCATTTTTCAACTGCTAAGGGGTTGCAAGGAGATGGAAAAGTTTTTATGGGAAAACATATTTTCGGTTGTATTCACGTATGGAAGGTTTTAATTAGTTTTCATTTAAGAGTGAAAAACAACCCCTATCTCGCACAGGAGCCGAGATATTTACGATTTTATACATATAATGAATAAAAATCAAAACAATAGACAAAGTTGTAATTATTTTCGAAATCCACGCTAGCGAAGCCGCGGGAATAAGCTAGTATTGATATAACAGTGTGGCCAGTATTTCTCTAGAACAAATTTCCTTGACTTTTCCCGGTTTTTCAGGAGAATTTTTACCGTTTTCCCCTGTTTTTTATTTAAAATTTAGATAAAAAAACCTAAAAAAAGGTCACATGTGGATAACTGTTTAAATATTTCAGAATTTGTGTGGTTTTTGCATTTTTATAAAAAATTCCCTGACTTTCAACCAAATTCCCTGGCATTTCCCTGTATAGCAAAATTCTTTGACTTTTCCCGGTTTTCCATAAACTGACCACCCTGTATAAAGAATATATTACGGGGTAGTACCCAAAAAGTTCCCCAAACATTGAACTAGCCTATATCTTAATCCCGTAGTTATTTAAAACTTGTACCAACAAAATAACAAAAAAAAACTTAACTACCATGAAATCCAATATAATGAGTTTCATAAACACGGACGTAACCAAACCGAAATTCAGGAAGCACATGTTTACTACTACAGACAGTTTTTAGTGTATTTGTTTCATTGCTTAATGAAGTACCACACAACGATGACAGTATTGTCGACTGTAGCATGTCCAGCGCCAGCATCCTTACCGGATACGGTTTTTATATTTTCTAGCGCTATAAATAACACTCGCGCGCGCACAAAAACCTTACAAGCCGAGCGCATTGTGGTGTTGTCGCCTACCGCATTGACGACTGACGCGACGGGTCGTTGTTCTGTATCAGGAGCGTATAATACAAAGGGAGGAATGCAATTCACCCCATTATATAACTTTCTGTATATATTTAATTTGTCTATGCATATTTAATTACTTTCCAGATTTATTCAGCGTTATAATGAATAAAGAATCATCAAATGATTTATTTTGTTTAACACTTAGCTGCCACTCTGAGGTACCAGGCACCCCACATTGTTTCAACTTCAATGTAACAGGATGGCCAGTATTTCTCTGTAACAAATTTCTCTGACTTTTCCAGGTTTTTCAGGAGAATTATTACCTACCGTTTTTCCCTAAAAAAAGGTCACATGTTTTCTTTTAAATTTTAATAGATAACTGTTTAAATATTTGTGAGAATTTGTGTAATTTTTGCATTTTTATAAAAAATTCCCTGACATTTCCCTGTACCTATAGCAAAATTCTCTGACTTTTCCCGGTTTTCTAGAAACTGGCCAGTCTATGTAAGCTGTTTAAATTTTACAAGGCTTTCAATTTTTTAAATATATTAATTATTATATATTTTTTTAAATAATCAATTGGAGGGCATTCCGTATCGTTCAAAGATGATAGAGGAATTTTATTGAATTCAAATAATCAATGGCTTACGAGTAGTTAGCATTTAAGTGTCTGAAGTACAAGGTGACTCCAGTGTGGCAGGTATGTTATTCTGGAGAAGTGGAGCAGCTAAGGGTTAAAAAATATTCTTCGGTAAATTTTTCAGAATCTCCCCTTTAAAAAAATTCTTAGATACGCACCTGACGTATGTATTTGTAGAATGCCGATACACGCATTCCTGTTGTACATCATGAGTTTTAATTTTACTGTTTCCCGTGAACCGTGAAACAGTCTCTAACAGTAATTAATTATAAGAAAGGTTTCATTTAACGAAAAAAAATAGTAGATTAAGAGATCTTCTGAATATTTTAGAATTATATACAATAATGTACATAAATGCTTCCTATTTTTCGATTTATAATTTATTGGAGTTAAATTGATTAAAATGCAGTTTGAAAATATCCACGATTTTATTTTTTATCATATTTTAGATAAATTCAAGTAACCTATACAGTTGGCCAGTATCATAAAAAGGCTAACAAAATTTGCTACCTAGCAAGCACTCTCAAATTAGGTGTTAATTTTGTAATATTATCTATGGATTTGCTATGAAATTTAGAGCATATAAATACTTCAACATATTGTAACACAGTTGGCGACTCTGACTGTACAAAATAATTTTCATAATATCACCATTGTTTTAATACCGTTTGTGTTTACATACAACGCGTGCACGAAACTTGCCAAAGTCTTCATGAAACTCTAAGATAACTGGCAGTTATGTTTAATACCTTATTTGAAATTGCATGCTAGCTAGCAAAATTTTTAATTTTTAACCCCTTTATGTATCAAACAATAGCGGTTGAACAAGGGTTTGTACCCCCCTTCTTCGTAAACAGAAAAATCTTAAATTTTAAATTAAACCATTTATATTCTACCATAGAAAGTCAAAAACAACTAGTATTAAAAAATGTACTTATAAATTAAATTGGAAATGAAAAAAATTATTGACAAGAATATGAACTATTATGTATGTATATATAAAATAATTCACTGATCAAGGACTCTGATATCAAAATTATCATGGAATTAGCCCCGTAACAATGATAATTGTATCAGTTGTACATACATATATGATACATAGGTAGTTTTGCATATTATTTTCCAATTTTTCAATATACGAATGATTAATTGCCGCTCATTACAAATTCTGTGTAAATAGTAGAGCATGAATATTGGCGATTTTGGCCATATATATATGCAATTATCAAAATACACAGATTTCATTGTTAAATCTATAAATACTCGTACAAATATGTACTATTTTAGGATGGGTAATTTTAATTAGTAATGCATTGATCGGATTAACCCATTGCCTATCCATTATCACACCATCAATTCTTTATTTATGTATATGCTATGACATTATGGTTTAGCAAATATTTCATTTATATCTATTTATGTATAATATCATGAATGAACTCGACCAAATAAAATTAAATGTTTGTATTTGACAGTTGTTTTATGTTATAATTTTACAAAGGCAGAGGACTATAATTTTACTTGAAATAATCATTTCAGATACAGAGTATTAGCCATAGTTATTAACTTAACTTAAGCCCGGTATCATAAGAGAATACTAGCAAAATTTGCTAGCATAAACTGTTAAATGAGGTATCAAATTTATATTGCACCCCCGCAAAAAAAGTGTAACAACTAAAAAAATGTAGTTTTGAAGAAACAGGAATAAATGAAATTATAACTATTTAGATAAATCAAAATTGTAAAGGTAGTATAGGAAAAGTACTGATACACAGTATTTAGTTTAAATATTTCAGTATTCCTGTGATGTTTGAAAAATAGTAACTATTAAAACGCTTAGTGAAAAAGTATTTTTAAAAAATGTGATATTTTTTAGAATATGCTAGTTTTTACGATAGGTACACGAAGTACATTAATGACAATTTTTAGTAGAAATATATAGTAATTTAGAATCGTTCTACATATTTATCTCAAATATGACATCATTTTTTTAGATGTGACACTTTTTTTGGGGTGCGATATGACAGTTTTCTTGAAATTTTTGATAGATACTTTCATGAATAAGAAGTAAAAACAAAGATATATAAAGTATATTTAATAAAGTGTATTTACTAACCTTGAGTAAAAACGGTAAAAACCTACTTACTGTGAATGCAAATGTCTGTTAAAAACTCAAACAGTTTGAACCCGCATTTGAGTGCTTATACTAGCTAGCAAATTTGCTAGCTCCCTTATATATGATACCGGACATTTTTTTTTGTTAATTAATTTTTGCTAAAATTTTTTGTGGTGCGTGATGAAATTAATCAAAAATAAAGAATCATGGATTTTAAAAGAATCTTAATTGATGGGAAAAAATGTATATGTACAAAATCATATTAACGTTTTTTTTTTATACAATTTTTATGCATTTGCCAATAAATTTTAGAATAAATTGTAATAAATTACTCTACAAAAAAAAACTAAATTCCTAATTTATTTCGTGGAATTAATCACTGCGCAGATATTTTATAATAGTAAATATTATAACAATATTTAATTAAACAAATAAACAACAATATAATATTTTTCTATTATTGATTACTAGCATATGTATGTAAATGCTCTAATAACTCTAATCAATACAATATGAATTCCCTTGACCTTTCATTAAACTAAATTACCTGTTTCCATTAAAAAATACAATTTAAATCAATATAGTAAACCCTTTATTACACACGAAACATAAATATGTGTCTCTGTGTCTACTTATTTACATTTATTTATAAAAAATGTGAATAAACAAAACAAAATTGTCTTACTATGAAAAAATATGAGCACACATATTTTGCAAATGTAGCAAATCTAATTTAGAATAATTAGGTAACATAATAATAATATGATACTCAATATTAGTCATTCATTTTATTATATAATTGATATTTCTGGAAATATAGTAAATTGATTATTAGTTTTTAGGTATTCATATAAAATAAACTGGACATTTCACCTCATGTTGCAGTGGAATTTTAAATAAAAATAAACTGTATCGAATAGCTATTATATTAATGTAGTCAATTTAAAAGTTTTTGATCGATGGCTTAAAATAGTTATTGATTGATAACTTTATAAAGTAAATATCAAATTATTTTTTTATATTCAATATGTATCGTACTGAAAGTGGTTATAAATTAGATAATAGTTCAGGGTGGCCAGTATTTCTCTGGAACAAATTTCCCTGACTTTTCCCGATTTTGCAGAAGAATTTTTACCTTTTTCCCCTGTTTTTTATATTTAAAATTTAGATAGAAAACCTAAAAAAAGGTTACATAGATAAAATTTCAATATTTGTGAGATTTTGCATTTTTCCCTGACATCAAACCAAATTCCCTGACTTTTCCCTGTATAGCAAAATTCCCTGACTTTTCCCGGTTTCCAGAAACTGGCCACCCTGTAGTTACATAAGAAAACAATTTTAATAACTATTACATAACTGCATAATAACAAGTTATAACTTGTTTAATTATTTTATTAGATTTTTACTAATATAAAATTAAGAAACTGTTAATAAATATTGCAATATTTGTTTTTATTTTATTGTTATTGTTATAAGCATGCAAGTATGTGCATTAAATTAGTATTTAACGAAATGTTTCTTTGGCAATAAATAATAAAATTAAATAATTTATACTATTTTCATTAAAAAAATGATAGTAAGTAAACATAATAATTCTTATTATATGAAATAAACATTATAGTAAATACAGAAACACCTTGAGAGTGTTAAGAAAGGAAAATAAATATTGAGATAAGCTGCTCTGATAATAGAAGTCTGGAGTTGTTTGTTTGTGTACTAAAATATAAGTTTTTAAAGTTTTTATCAACACATACATACACAAAATCATGTTAAAAAAATATCAGTTATTCACATCACTTTTCACCCTCTACGAAAGCATTAATATTTATGAGGGGATGAATGACACGAATCCTCTAAGAAACTAGTCAAGAATATTGATTTACTATGTAAGAAGTACTAGTAGTTTTATATTTCAATTTGAACAAAAAATACGTTAGTGAAAAATATTTTAATTAGCAACGCTGTGTAAGTTGAGCATTTTATAATATTATTTAAATTGTTTTTATTGGTTTCATTTATGCAGTTGAAGTTTTCCTTGAAATCAATTTTGAATCATGCATTAGTCAGTTTTTAGTATGTATTAAACAGTCATTTAGTACAATTGACTGATCATTGATGTAAACAATAGCCAATAGTATTCGTAAATTAATGTTAATTGTTATTTTATTAACAGTAATAAAATATTTCGATTGGTTGAATATTTGAAATATATAATACACTTGTAACTGTCAAAATATCAATATAAATAAACAGCACATTTGTAAATAAATCATGAAAGAAATCCCTACTAAAAAATATCGTACAAAATGGTTTTTTATTGTTGCAAAAATATATTTATTATTAGGATTAACTTACCTAAAATATCAGCTATCACAATATCCATACATATATAAAATATCACAAAAATAAGGACACAACACACACCACACACTCGACACTTCGCCATGTTATCCTCATCTCAACTAACAGAAAAGGAAGAACTGCCACACATGAACACCCACAAAAGATTAGAAAGAGAAGGGAATACAATATTAAATTAGTTTCATGTATGCTGCCATCTATTATGAAAAACAAACATATTGATTTACAGGAATCTTTAATTGGTACATACATTTAAAGGTTTACGCTATAGATCTCAACTAACAGAAAAGGAAGAACTGCCACACATCAACAAGATCAGAAAGAGAAGGGAATACAATATTAAATTAGTTTCATGTGTGCTGCCATCTATTATGAAAAACAAACATATTGATTTACAGGAATCTTTAATTGGTACATACATTTAAAGGTTTACGCTACAGCTCAACTAATAGAAAAGGAAGAACTGCCACACATCAACAAGATCAGAAAGAGAAGGGAATACAATATTAAATTAGTTTCATGTGTGCTGCCATCTATTATGAAAAACAAACATATTAATTTACAGGAATCTTTAATTGGTACATACATTTAAAGGTTTACGCTACAGCTCAACTAATAGAAAAGGAAGAACTGCCACACATCAACAAGATCAGAAAGAGAAGGGAATACAATATTAAATTAGTTTCATGTGTGCTGCCATCTATTACGTAAAAAAACATATTGATTTACAGGAATCTTTAATTGGTACATACATTTAAAGGTTTACGCTACAGCTCAACTAATAGAAAAGGAAGAACTGCCACACATCAACAAGATCAGAAAGAGAAGGGAATACAATATTAAATTAGTTTCATGTGTGCTGCCATCTATTACGTAAAAAAACATATTGATTTACAGGAATCTTTAATTGGTACATACATGATTGGAACTGACAGTTAATTTTTTGAAACAACAAATTGATTTTAAACATTTTAAAACTTATGAAGATATTTTATTTATTTATTTATTTTTATTAATTAAAATGAGTACCGTAAGTACCAATTCAACATTTCGTTCATCAGTAACTTCAAAAATACTCAATGAAGAAGAACAAAACGAAGTTTTATATGAACAAATAACAGCGGTAAATACATATCATATAAGTTTAATTAATATATGATATCGTCATATATGTTTAATATAATATTTTATTAATTAAAAAAACTAAAGTGTTTTTTTATTTATTTCATTTGACCAAACAACCCAATAATTTCGAAGGAAAAAAAATTTAATATAATATGTACATAATTATGTAGTATATATAATTAAATTGTTTGTGTTTTCTAGAAAACGAAATTGGTAATAGAGAAGTTAAAAATATTTACTAAAAATTATAAAGAATGTAATGAACATATCCGAGAATTAAAACAGAAAACTAATATAGCAGATGTGTGCTTAGAAAAAATTATATTAGGCTTACCCAAGAATAATCAAGAATGAATTAATTTATAAGTAAAGGTGGCTACAGACGTAACTACATGCTTGACAACACCGCTTGATCAATCCGTTTGATCAAGCATATTGTAGCGTGTGTATGGTAATTTTGCGCAAGCATTACCATACACACGCTACAATATGCTTGATCAAACGGATTGATCAAGCGGTGTTGTCAAGCATGTAGTTACGTCTGTAGCCACCTTTATATTCCAATATATTTTATGTATTTCATGTTTATTTATTAATAATAATGATTAAATATATTTTCATATAAAAATAAAAAATACAAAGATTAATTTAAAATTTTTTATATTGTTATTTCTTCTATGTAATAAATTCTTACTGCATATAGTCAAAATAGGCGCAAGGGAGCAAAAAAATGTATTTTTTTATAGGTTAGATTTGTAGACATAACCTTACTTTCTTCTTTTCTTGCTTACCTTTAGCGAATTTTCACCTGACACAAAGGTTACTATATGTAGTAAGTTACATATAGTAACCTTGACCTGACACCATGTTTTGTTCTTTATTTCTTTAGATAATAGCTGCTGCTAACAACGTTACACAAACTGTTTTAAACTATTCCAAACTAAGTAATAACTTCCGTTTTTCCAACGTTTCGTAAACTCAACATTTTGTTGAAAAATACAAAAAAAAACATGATTTATTTCTTCTATGTAATAAATTCCTACTGCATATAGTCAAAATAGGCGCAAGGTAGCAAAAAAATGTATTTTTTTATAGGTTAGATTTGTAGACATAACCTTACTTTCTTCTTTTCTTGCTTACATTTAGCGAATTTTCACCTAACACCATGTTTTGTTCTTTATTTCTTTAGATAATAGCTGCAGCTAACAACGTTACACAAACTGTTACAAACTAAGTAATAACTTCCGTTTTCCAACGTTTCGTAAACGCAACATTTTGTTGAAAAATACAAAAAAAACATGATTTTTTTTTCTTCAAAAAACCGTTATTTGAGCATATATTTAGTAATAAGATGCAGTTAAAACATCAAAATAATTTTTCTCTACCGTTGGGGCTTAATGGGTTAATATTTAAACAACTACAAATTATATCTTCATAACTTCGGTGAGCAAAATGATAAAAAAAATCTAGATGTTTTAAAATATATTTATTAGAAAACAATATTCATCACAATGATACTTTCACATTGTTCATACAAAACATTTTGTATTTTATCTCATAATATAAATAAACTTACTGAACGAATTAGTCATTTCAAATGTACAACTGTTAAATCGTTTTGTAACTTTCATTAGGAAAAACCCACAATGAAACTTTAAAAATGTATTTAATGAATAATATGAGCACGATGCTATAATATCTCAGATAAAAATAATCCGAGTTCTCATAAAGAAAATCACAAAACGCATATATTTAAAAAAAAAATTACGCTACATTAAAATAACAGTGTACTCATTCCACCCATTTCTGATTGTTCTTTCACGAATATTTCAAAGTACTGGTAGATAATTGTTACGGCTAATAAGATACCAGTGCCCGAACCGATGGCTCCGAGGAAATCAGCAAGTACAGAGAGAGCGCCGATACATAAACCTCCAAACGCAGCCGCTGTCGGGATATATCTGTTCAGTTCGTGGATCATTGAGTTATCTCTGTGTCCTCTCATCACCATTTGTTGTTCTTTCAATTGTTTAGCGACCTGAATAAATTACATAATAAGCAAATATAAATAAAAATAAATAAAAAATACATACATCTTTAGCAGAGCTTCCCGAAACTTCAATCCACGTCTTTGAGAAGAAAGCACAGGAGCCCAACATGAATATTATATATAATACAGCATGTACTGGATCTTCCAGTATGTGTCCAACACTTTCGGGTGGTGAGAGATAATAGCACAGCCCTCCTACAGGGTACGCTCTAGCGGGGCCGCCGCCCCCTACGTCAGCCCACACGCCCAATAAGTTGATCAAAAAGTTACCTTGGAATTTCACAGCCAACATCTAAAATATTAAATACACAATAAATTAAATTAGATGATCAAGATTTTTATTCAAAAACTATTTAGTGGATTAATATTAGAGAAAACAGAGTGACCAGTTTCTGGAAAACCGGGAAAAGTCAGGGAATTTTACTATACAGGGAAAAGTCAGGGAAAAAATGTAAATTCTCGCAAATATTTTTAAAAAAATTAGGATTTTTATCAAAATTTGAAATTAAAAACAGGGAAAAACGGTAAAAAATCTCCTGGAAAACCGGGAAAAGTTAGGGAAATTTGTTCCAGAGAGAAACTGATCACCCTGGAAAATTTTCTTGAATAAAGAACTGGAAAGAAAATTCAATTTTTTAGGGAATATTTAACTGAAATCTTTATATTGGACAATTTCTGGAAGACATTTTAATTGACCCTTTTAAAATTGGTTGGTAGATTGAAAAAATAAAAATAAACATTTTCTTAAGGATGTTCTGGCGGTAATCAAAAACATACACAGGGTATTAAAATTTTGATAGAATATAAGACGAATAACGCAATTTAGATGCGATTTACTACACTGTTTAAAAGTTATAGCAGTTTAAAGTTTGCACATTTTAACCTGTCTTCTTATGGAGAATTGAATAACTAATTATAAATAAAACTTACCTGAGATATAACGTACAAATTTGAAACTAAGGCAGACTGCAATATAATAGGAATATTTGACGTATAGAAAAGCTTTATAGGATAACTGCTGTATTGCCCTCGATAACGCGCTGACTTAATGGGAAGATCAACGCGGAACCCTTGGAAATAAATGACAATTGCAAACACTAGAATTGTCGCTAACAAGTTCATTAAATTTGGTAAATTTTGACGGTAGAAGGCCTCTCTTAATCCTCGTACTTTATCTTGACGTGTAGCTAACAGGTGGAATAATGCAATTACAGCTCCTTCGAATTCTGTTCCACGTCCTAAAATTAATACATAAAAATTCTGTATAGTTCTATTTTTAGACAGTGACCATGAACGGGATAATTTTATTTCAATGTCGTTCAAGTTTAAAATAGAATATTATAATTTGAAAAAATCAATTTACCTGTATTAACTGTAGCAGGTGAGAATGCTTTCCAAACAATTGTTTCACAAATGTTAGTGGCGATGAAAAGTGAAATACCAGACCCTAGACCATAACCTTTCTGTAGAAGTTCGTCGAGTAACAAAACAATCAGACCCGCAACAAACAACTGGATAATGATCAATAAACAAACTCCTGCTCCAATTTCTGCAGGGTCTCCGTACATTCCAGTCATTACGTATACAATAGCTTGACCGACGGTAATTACCATACCGAATACTGTAAAAATATTGTTATATTAAACACTTTTTGACAAGTTGCACAAAATAACCTATCTGAATATTATTTTATATAAAAATCGCATTTACTCTTATCAATTTAAAGCTCAGTTCATTGACAAAAAAAAAAAACAACTATTTTTACATAATGTTTTTTAGATATTAACCCTTATTGGTCGCTAGCTTTATACGACCGTAGTGACAAAGTGCTGTTATCACGTGAGAGGTGACTTACGACCGATAAGTGTTAACATTGATTATTCTCATAGAATAATAAATGGTTATTCTGTGTTATTGGTTTTGTTATTCTGTATAATTATTCGGAGTCGGTTAGCTCATTAAATCAAGGCAATTAAAAAATATTAAAGCCATCGGTAACAATGCAATAAAGTACTTCAAATTGATGAAAAAATTGACAAGTGTAATACAAGCTTAAGAGAAGGCTGACAAGAATACTAAACAATTTTTTCCCTATAAATCAAAAGTATATCACAACTTAAAAAATATCATTGTGAGAAAAGCACAAAAATTTTAGAATGATAACAAAATGCTTTTTGTATAGTCTAGTTTTCTGTATTTTGATGATTTATTTAGTACTTAGAACCCTTTAAGTAAAGTACATCAAAAACAGCAGTATACAAAGACCAAGTGGATTAACTTACTCTAACTACATTGACATTAACCCATTAACGCCGTGCGTGTCCATATGAACACACTTAACACATGTCCCCAAAAATTGTTTTTGATCAATTGCTTCTTAGATAAAGATGTTTTTACCTAAAGGGAATGTTTATAAACACTTCAAACTCCAGTGTTAATGGGTTAATATTGAAATTATTTATAAGTCCAGATTTCTGTCATAAAATTAAATATAAGGGAAGAAATTTTATAGATTAAAATGAAAATCAAGTAATTAGAAGTAATAACTTTAATAATTGTTGTCAAATTAATATTTAGGTATTCATTAGATTGCTATTTATAGTGTTATTACTTAACAGACTGTAACAAATCAATTAAATTGAATTTTTAATTTGTAATACTAAACTATATAACAAACATTTTTAAACCATTCTGAAATTTCACGGATTTTCTGAGAGATATATCGTATACACATAATTTATATCCATTTTGTGGGAATGGAAATTGGGTCATATTTTAATCTAAAATAACTCACAACTATCTCATTCTTTAAAAAAATCTTTGCAGCCTCTTAAAATATCAGGTTAAAATTTTACCAATATTCAGTTGAAATAAAATTTAATTTTAAATTATTAGCAGATTTTTATTACACATTTTGAAGAATTTCCTTATTAAATACTATTTTATTAACCCATTAATCCCCAAAGTTGCGTAAACGAAACATTAAAAAAAATTTTTTTTTTAATATCTCATTAATGAAAAGACTTTTTTTGCTGCTAACATCGTCACACAAACTGTTTTTAACTATTCCACACTAAGTAATAACTTCTGTTTTCCCAACGTTTCGTAAACACAACATTTTGTTGAAAAAAAAAAAAAAAAAAAACATGATTTTTTTTACTTCAAAAACAATTATTTGAGTATATTTTTAGTAATAAAATGCAGTTAAAACATCAAATTAATTTTATTTTCTACCCTTGGGAATAAATGGGTTAATTTACAAGCTATAAATAATATATATGTTACCGTGTTATATAATAATGACATTTAAAATATGCTTACATTTCTGGGCTCCGTTAAAGAGTGCGCGATCTTTTGGTGTGTCACCTACTTCAATAATTTTAGCTCCGGCCAGCAACTGCATGATTAAACCAGATGTGACAATTGGCGAAATACCCAGTTCCATAAGTGTTCCTCTATTTGAAGCTAAAATTACTCTTATCCAATAGAAGGGATCTGCGCTGTCGGAGCTCATTATTCCGAATAATGGAATCTGTTGACGAGTAAATTAATAAAGATATTTGTCGTATTAAATGTGCGAGGATTTTACTTACTTGACAACATACTAAGAAGATAAATAATGTGATAGCTGTCCATAGTACTTTTTCCCTAAATTGAATCTAAAAATAAGAAACGTACATGAGCATATGGCTTTTTACGTAACATGTAATTTGTTACCTTTCGTTCTGGTTTTGCTATTTCTGGTAATATACCACAGAAAGGTTTGATCACCTCAAGGAATTTGACTGAAAATAATAAATAGTTAATCACATTTTGTTCATTAATATTGAAAAAAATGTACTGGAATTAATGAAATATCGTAACACATTTATAAAATTCAAAAATGCAAAATATGGAATATAAATCTTTAATTGAAATTGTAATAACACATACAGGATATTTTCGAAAGGATATTTTTGATAATACATGAATACTTTTAATTCAAAAATTTCACAAAATAAAATTAAATATGATAAAAAGTACAGGTTACTTTAGTTAATCAATATATAATTATAAAAGACAACTTACTCCCCATGGTGAAATGTGTTGTTTTGATAAATTAAAAGAAAACTATGCAGCTTCTTTAAATAAATCCCACAATTTGTACGTAAGTACACACTACAAGACACCTTAGTAAAGTGACACACACACAACATAAAACGGTAAATTGGAAGCGGCTGGTAACACGTCTACAAGTGTAAAGCGCAATGCAGTCACGTGACTGATGATGTTGGAGTTTGTCAACCTGTATTACACTGAACTCTATTTTACCACGTTTTTCCGTCCATACACTAGATTGTAATTAGAGTAATTAGTGTAATTTCGTCGTATGTATACACTCGTCGCTCCGAACAACGTAGACATCGGTAATTCAAAATCTCCTAACAACGTCAGCTAGAGGGGCACCCACCACCATGCCGACTTTAACAATAATTGGTGAATTTAAATTTCGCGCAGAAATATACACTCAGCGTTCTGTTACACGACCGTTTCGTTATACAATATGTCGACAGTTTTAACGAACGTCTTTCCCCAATCTCCACCATAATACCACCGTGACTGCTATAAATTCTGCGCGTTTAAATTCACCAATCAACGTTAAAGTCGGCGCGGTGATGGGTGCCCCTCTAGCCATCGTATAGTGGAATTTTTGAATTACCGATGCCGTCGTACAGCAGAATCTCTCAACGACGACCATCCTATTAACGTACGCTCCGAGAAACGATTGGCCAACCAGTCCATGTAACGACCTTCTCCTATCCCTACCACAATACTGCCGTGACTGCTATACATATTTCTGCGCGAAATTTAAATTCACCAATTAACGTTAAAGTGGGTGCCCCTCTAGCTGCCATTGTTAGGATTTTTTGAATTACCAATGCCGTCGCTGTTCGGAGAATTGAGCGTAATTTTTTACTGGATTTTTATATTGTTGAAAATAATAAAACGGAGCATTTTGTTCAGTGGCCTTGTAGTACACAGGGTTGTATTAAAAACAATTTTATTTAACTTTTACAAGAAAAATTTATTCAGCAAATAACAATACAAAAATTCGAGTTGAAAATTTAAAAATCACAAATTAAAATATATATTTATATCAACACTTATCAATTTTTCCTAAATTCAAAGGTAGTTTATAAACATACGGAATCAAAAAATTTCTAGCCATAAGATTTTCTGTTTGTGGTCTTTCATTTTCATAAAAAGCACACATTTCGTTAATTAAATGATGAATATTTGCAGGGTATTGTTTTATATCAACCTTTTTTAAATTTCCATTTGTAATATCCATAACGACATTAGCCAACTAAAAAAATAAACAGAGATTTAAGGGAAAATATATTACAACGAAATTTAGAAAATTCATACAGGTCCTTCGAACATTCGTTCTTGCATACAGAGCTCATATAAAATACATCCTAGGGCCCAAATATCAGATTTTATTCCATATTTTTCTCCTCTGCATACTTCAGGTGCTAAATAATTTGCTGTTCCTTTTAAAGTATCCGCAACTCCGTCATGTCTTAAAATATTTAAATTAATTTTCATTTATGTTACATAATTTGATTAAAATTTATAAAAACCTGGGTAGTAATTTTGATATACCGAAATCTGCAACTTTAACAATTTCCCCTTTCGGACCAGCAAGTAATATATTTTCAGATTTCAAGTCACGGTGTAATATATTATTAATATGCATATGATTTAAAGCGAGAAGAATTTGACAAAATATGTCGAGAACATTCTGAAAATATTCAAATATAGTATTTTGTATTAAAATATCATGCACTATAAAATTTACATCTAATTTTAAAGGTCCTGGTTGATATTTCAAATACTCATACAATGTACCTTTATTGGCATATTCCATTATAATATATAACGATTTTTGGAATAAAAAACTGTCATTGTATTTTATAATATTCGGATGTTCTAAAAGAGATAAAACAAGAACTTCTCCTTGAGCGATCTGAAATAATAGAAAATTTATACAGCAAATATCGTATATATTTAAATATATATACGATATACCTCTAAACTGTGATCGTTTAAATCAAACTGAATTTCTTTGACAACATATTTTCTATCTGAACCTTTTTTAACACAAATATTAACAGATCTGTAAAGTAATAAAATTATTTGTACAATGTACGATGGACAGAAATTATTTGTCCTTACCCAAATGTTCCTCTGCCTATTTTACTTAAGATAATGTAATTATCCATTTTCATTTAAATAGCAGCACTTTTTTTTATGTGACTCTCAGAGAAATTGATTTTATACTAAAATCAGAAAATATGGAAGAACAAATAAAACAAGATGGTAATTGAATTATTTCTTTATTATATAAATGTAATCGCATGTTTAGATTTGTTGATATTTATTTTGAAAATAATATTTATGAAGAAAAAAATATAAGTCCATTTAAATAAGTTAATTATAATACATTTTTCTGTTTATTTCAAAGATTATGTGCGAAAGTTAAAATGTATTTGATAACTGCATCATTCAGAAGCCAATCTATTTAGTAACGATAGAAATTCTACTTTTTATGAACATTAAGTATTTAATATTTGTAAGTAGAAGGAAAGACAAAAAAAAACAATGAATTATGTTCGTAGGAAAAAATATAAGATATGAAAGGTACAGGGGAAAAAGATGCTAAGTCAATTTTTAGTCGAATTAAGATGACAGCGCCATTTAGTGGCAAATCTAGTTACTTTTTGAGCCATATATGTATTAAGGGGAGAAACATGCTATATTCTGTAAAATAAAATTTGAAAGATATCATTTTTAGTATAAAACTATCCAAGATACCAATCTTAAAACAGCTATAACTCAAAACTAGAAATTTAGACTTGGCTTCTTTTTCCTGTGTATGCTTCATATGCTATTAAAAATATTTCTTCAGAAAAACTGTTGATAATGTTGAAATCTAGTTGATAGCTGAAACATTCAATGTTAGGAACATAGCACAATATATTACAGAGTATCTACTAGAAAGTTTTTAAAAAACTTAAAATATATAAATAATTTTCTGTTAATTTTTATATGTTTGATAAAGTTTGTAGTAGATACTATCGCATGCAAAAGTAACTGACCATTTTGCAGCAAATATCGCATAACACAACCTGTCTAGGTTCCTCCTATTTGTGTATTATAATGTTTATATAATTTCTCTGTGTATCAAACAAAGACAGACATATCAACATACATTTGCTAGATTGCGACATACTCTGTAGTCATGCCATACATATTTATACAAAGATATAAAAAATGGTACTTGTTAAAAGGCATTATGCCAGTAACAAAGTATCATTGTAATTATGATTTTAAATAATTAAATACCTAAGTTAAAAAGATTCTAAAAAATGTATTTATTTTTATATTAAAAGCGAGATTAATATAATTTTTGTTAAAATAAAAATGCAAAATACAGTTATCCGCCATTTTAAATGGAACACCAATCAGAGCAAAAGACGTCACGCATCAGTAAACATCTTTTATTTTAGACAAATATCAATTCCTCTTACGAGATTATTAGGTACATACGTTATATAAGAACTTATATACTTTGGAATTCATTTTTAACACACAAAATAATTAAATTATTGTCTAACTCTGAATTTTTGATTATTGATGACAAGGAGTGTGACGTCACAACTCTGAAATGTCACCTGTGAGCGTTTTGGCGCCAAATTCAAAAATAGTTTTAAAAAAAGTAAATTTTTGCGATTAAACCTTTATTTTCTGCAGAAATAAGTATTTCTTTGGAAATAGGAGACACGTAAGATCATCATAGAATAGTTTTTAAAAATTAGTCATCATGCCTATTACCCTACCACAAATAATCATAGACTATAAGTGTATATTCGCAACAATATGAGTGGAGTGTATAATATTTAAAAACAGTTCTTTCAAGCAGGGATTGAGTATCAGTTATAAACCTAGATGTGTACTGTCACTTTTGTATGCAATAGTAAATCATTTAACCCTCGGCGCCTCTTATGGGTCAATTTGACCCATACACCGACTTTGATCGTGAATAGCGCTTACGTATTTTAAATTTTTCGCGATTTTTTTTAAGTATGTTGAATACTTCAAAGGTATTTGTAACACTTATAAATTCATTTACCATGAATCAAAGTATACCTTTGAATTTTGGTAAGTCAAAAGGTTTCGTAGTTGCGGAATTATAGGCGATCAAAAATAAGCAGGGTCAAATTGACCCAGAGTGTACTAGTAGGTTGAAAAAATAGGTGTGTACTTCGAGGGTTAATAAGGACCATAATATAAATAAATTAGCAATTACAATGATTTAAAAAAGATTATTTACTTTTAGTAAAATACTCTGTAGCAAAACCCAAACAAAACATTAAAAAATGAAATATAAATATAGTGTAGTAGTTTATTTCTGTTCTTGTCAGCTTAATACTAAAATACATTCATTGAAAAATAAAACAATGATAAGATTTCATCTCGAAATTAAAAGTGTCATTATTCTATTCGAAAACATAAATCAAATATATAATTCTGAAATCATGTATAAAAAAATATAATTTACAACTAAGAATTTACCTGCAAAGAGCATATTTTAAAATAAATACTTAGTAATTATGTCGATGACCATTTTGTTGTGTTGGAGCCCCTGGAATCTGTCCCGCTTGCAACTGTTGGTTTAATCTTTCGATTTCACTCAACGAAGTTGCTTTTGAAATCGCGTCACGTATTTTCATCATCTCTTGTTTATTTGCAGCTAAAAAAATCAAACGAACAAATTAAATTCTTGTACTATCGTTGCATTAAAAAATATACAATACATACGTTTTTGAACATCAGGAATATTACTAATAGCAGATGAAGTTTTCGCTTTCTTAGCAATTTCTTTAAGAAGTTCTTTTCCTTTTTTGGTTTTAAACAATGTATTAGCTTCATCTCGTTCTTTCATTTTGATCTTCCGAAAGTCGAGTAACTTTAACTGCGGTAGTTTATAAGCAATGTACAATCTGTAATATGGTTTGGCGGTTATAGGATTATGCAACAAACTCAGGGTACCTAATTTTGTTAGCGGAATTAACGGATCAATGTCGCTAAGTTCTTCTAACTGATTTCCTGTGAGAATTAAGCTATCAATGTTTGGAATCGTTTCATCAAGAGCTTCGCTTATGCGCCTGCAAGAAAATTATTTAAATTAAGATGTGTAAATACTATTTGTTACTCATAACTGGAGCGATAACTTAATGTTAAAAACGTGTCCTGTGAAATAGCTATGAGGTACGTTAGGAACTATCTTTATCAGCCTGTGTTCGCCCATTAGTTATTGCTCCAGTAATATTATATCTCTTCGCATATTACTGATATTACTTACACTATTCTGTTATTGTTAAGTAATAAACATTTTAATCGTTTTAGTAATGGAAATCCATCTAGTTTTCTTATATCATTATCTGATAGATCAATTGTATCAAATTGATCTAGAGTCGCCCCCATATTTTCTATCTGCGGTATCTTATATCCTGAAAATATATTGGATTTTTGACTGGAAACTAAAATACATATCATAATACATAACCTAAAATTTGTTAATACATACCTCTTAAATCTAATTCACGATCTTTAACAGGATTTATATACTGCATTGATTGCTGTATCAATTCTGGCGTTAGTTTAACCATTTTAATTAAGATAAAATACTTAAATAGAGTTAAAATTAAAATATAAATGCGTCTGATAACGTTTGTAAATAATGTGCGTAAATTCAGTTATTGACATGAATGTGTTGGTAGCAATTGTAGTATTATACATACTATCCTTAGAGCATATACTACTAGAGACAGCCTTGCCGCTCGGCCGTGCGAACAAGCGTACTAGAGAGATAGCGTAAGAGTACTACCTCCTTTCTCTCTCGCTCCGCGGTGCTTATTGGTCGGCAGAGAGAGAAAGGAGGTAGTACTCTAACGCTATCTCTTTGCTTGTTCGCACGGCCGAGCGGAAAGGCTGTCTCCAGTAGTAAATGCTCTAAGATACTACCACTCTTAAAATTGCTACCAGTTTTTTATTTTTCTGTAGCATAGATAAAGCTACATATAAATAAAATCACAGATACAGAAGTTATAAAAATTCAAATTATTCAAATCATAAGTTTGACATTTGTGCTTTAGATTTATTTTCAAGTTATAATTAAAGTGAATCCAAAATATGATAACGTCTAGCGTCTGCAAATGAATGTATGTTTAAATAATTTTAAATTTTAAATAACGGTGTAGTTATTGTGGTGGAATTAAAGTTTTTCTAACTTTCTAAGTATTTTCAACAAAGAGCTAATTTAATAATAATATGTCAAAGCATGTATTTTCCACATGAAGATTTTTGAATAGACGTAGTTATTTATGTAATTATTTATCTATTAAATATATTTTTTGAGATTTTTCTGTAGACGAGAGATTAAAAAACGTCTAATTTAAAAGTCTCATTTGGTTTGAAATAGTTACGTTGAACAAAATAATAACGGTATGGAGAACCATACATGACTATGACTTCCATGTTCTATAATATCTTTTACAATAATTTTTAATATAAAACTTACCTTTGTATTATAAATATTGGTTTTCTAATTCTAATATTCTAATGTCAGATGTACCTACACATTTTTGTAGAATAATAAATTATCTGACATTTGAATTTAACTGCACTTATTTCTATATGGCAACAATTTATTAATATTTAAGATGAAAATTTTGAGGGTGTTTTTTACCTCTTCATTAGTTATTTCGGCACGTTTATGAAATAAGTGCCCCTTAGATTGGATTGAACTACAAGTCTTATCAAAATTGGTGAGATACTAATCACTTTTCAGACGATAATTGGTACAAAATTTCGAATATTTCGGAAACCTCTAATCCGATTAGCACCAAAATCAATAGGTTTAGAGTACTCATTTTTCCCCAAAAATAATTCAATGAACGGAAGAAAATTCTGCATCCAGACACACAGACACACACACAGGCACACGCACAGCCGCCATGCGGAAATCAACTTTTCTTTATATACGTTTTGAAGTTAGTACAATCAGAATCTACTCTTATCTCGGACATGATTTTTTGACGGTATTACAATACTTCCATTTATTCGAACATGGAAGTAAAAAATTTATACAATTTACTAAACGATCAGTAAAAAATATAATCCATGAAATAAATAAAACTTAAAGAAACGCACAATCTACGATATTTTTTACAAGATTTATGAATGATTTATATTAAAGGGCATTCAAGGGTTTCGCAGTTTCCCTTGGGCAAATCTCTGCACGTATATAATGATAATATATATTGCGGCGGGCCCTTTTAGAAGCGGTAACTATTTCCGAAGGAAATTTCAGTCTTATTTATTTGTTTGTTTTCTTTCTTTTCTTTATTCTTATGTTTAGAGTTCTTTTTCGTTAATTGTTTTTATATCGAATGAATATAAATAGCATGGCAGGGTAAGCATGAACGATTTTGTAGCAAGAAAAAAATGTCTGCTTCCAAAAATGATCACATAGTTTCCCCTATGCTTCAGATATCGCGAGGAAGTAATATTTTATTTAATTTTGTTGGTTTCGTTACAAAATATTTGTTTGCATTTGTAAAATACTTGGTGTTTGTATTTATTTGTTCCCATTAGAATTTAATAATAACCGATGGCGGTCATATTTCACATTTAGCAGTTTAAAAAGTGTGAAATTGTACTGTTATTTATTATTATTTGCATATATCTTATGATGGCCAAGTCTAAAATGAATGAAAATAACCGAATGGATAAAATGAACTAATTTTTGTCTAGGCAATATAATATTCTTGCATTATTAAAAAAATGAGTTAATATAATATGCGCTTATATTTTTGTTAAATTAAATTAATAATATCTTATTGTACTTTTTTTTAACTTTTCTTAATGGCGTCTGTTTAAAATAACGATTTATTGGCTCATATTTAAAAAAAATTCGTACTTAATTGTTTTTCATTTACGGAACAAAGTAGAACAGACTTAGCACATTATGGCACAATATTTACTTTTTAAATATAATTTCCACAGAAAAAAGTTTTTTTGGCTCATAATTAAAGAAATTTCGCACTAAATATTGTTAATTTATCTATACCGTTTCATGACCGTAATGTCATAAAAAAATTCGCCAAAATTTTTGTCGCGGAGTGTATTATTTAAAATTTTGAAATTAAAGGGCATCATCTCAAAAACTTCAACTCAAAAATGCATCTCTAAGTGACCTGAAACACTCCACTTACAATTTTAAAGATAATTGATGTATAGTAAAAATAAACTATTTACGAGTATATAATATTAAAAAAAATATATCAAAATTAAATCATTGAGCATAAATTTGCCCAATATCTATATATTATACAGCGGTCCGTTGGGGCCGGTTGTTTTTCATACTTCGCGTGATCCGGCTAACATCTCGCATCGGTTCATCCACACTAGAATTCGAAATTTTCTTTCCATTCCTGCGGGACGCGACAACAGTCCTACGGGGGCTGCAAACACACCCTTTTAAATTCGAGGAAGCTTTCTGTAGTTGATATGGAATTATTTCCGTGTCTTCAGAAGTTCTGTTTGGAGAACGGTTGATGTTTTGTGAACTAAAAAAAGATACGTGTTTTCTTAAAATGAACCCAGCTTTTAAATATAAATATATACATTTAATCATTTTATTAACATTAGATTCATTCTTGGTAAAACGTTAAGGTATATAAGCATACACACAGGCCCGGATTTAGAAATTTGACGCCCCTAGGCAGTTGCGAAAATATTGTATTTTAACAAAAATAAAAATTGGTGACTTTTTTTAGGTTTATTAAATAAAAAAAAAAAAAAATGTGAAACCTTTTTTTTTCAGTTTCCCCCCTAAAATTTTGCCCCTCTAGGTACGTGCCTACACTGCCTGCATACACTGCATACACATATACAAATACAGGGTGTGAATTTTAAGTTGATACACACAGAAAAAAACTCGATCTTATTGAAAATTTAAGATGGAAACATTCTTAATAAATTTATCTTGTTATTTTATTAATTTGAAAAATATATGTATCTTCATGTTTATCTACAAATCTTTTCATTTGTTAAATTAATAAATAATTCATTACACCAACTAACGAAACTCTCAAATAGATTAAATATTATGGTTGTATTAATAAATATTTATCAGTGTGAATATTTTTTACACCACTCAACTAGTGAAAATGCAATTTTCGATATGGTAAATTCAGTGATGTCATTTATAAAGTATTAACAAAATTTTCACCGTGATAAGAACATTGTTAGTAATAATATACATTTATCAATAAGATAAACGTGGATATTTCCATGTTGGTAAAAAATTATCATATTAACAAACAACCTCTATCGGAGACAAATCGATCACGGATTTTTTACATTTATCACATTTTTTAACAAATTATTTTTTTCTGTGCAACAAGATGAGAGAAAAAAACAGATAATTGCGAGTAGGATTTTTGAGCCCTGAGGGCTCCGAACAGTTATAAAAACATTTACATATATTAATGACAATTATAGACAATAGTTAATTACTTAGATAATGGATTCCCAAGGTGTAGTATATTATTACTAGCACTAGCAATGTTCTTATCACGGTGAAAATTTTGTTTCGTATTGAAAACATATTTTAAAAACAAAAAAAATACTTTATCAATAAATTAAGTTTATAACGTGATAATTCTACTTGAAATTAGAAATTGATGACTTTCGGATTTTTTATCTGTGCTATGAGATCTTCCTCCATGCCAAATTTTAAGATTCTAGGTCAATGGTAAGAACCCTATAGGTTTTAATCAGTGAGTCAGTTTGTCTTTATCAAAATACGTTTTGAAAGGCCGTATCGCCACCAATATAACTCAACAAAATCAATAGGAATCATTAATTCATAATTATTCGTAATCCCTGTGATCTAATAATTATTTTGACCTAATTCCCACGCCCCAATAACCCACATTCATAATGCACCACCAATCGTTCATTTAAGTACGTATACACAAAACTATTTCTATATAATGTTAACGAATACGAAAATATTGTTTGCAACTTTTATTTCATATGTGTAATGCAAATGATATGTTTTGTTCCTACTTGGGGCTACATTCTCAACTTATTTACATTTATTTTTTTATTTTAGAACACGTCGAAAGCAGATCTTTGTTTTAAACTAAATTTTCTATACATGTAAATGTATTTCTCTTGCACACGAAATTTTCTTTATTTATAATAAAAACATGAGAAATGAATTAGGATATAATATGAAATTTAAATATAAGATATTTTGAAATAGGCATGATGGCTAATTTAAAAAAAACTATTCTATGATGATCTAATGCGGTGTTTACACCGAGAAAACAAAACAGAAACATCGTGTCTTTAAAATACTTTAAAAATTTTATTGCTTTTTTTGTTATAACACCGTGTTTCTGTTTTGTTTCTCGGTGTAAACACCGCATTACAGTTAGACAATACTTTAATTATTTTGTGAGTTAAAAATGAATTCCAAAGTATATAAGTTCTAAATAAGGTATGTACCTAATAATCTTGTAAGAGGAATTGATATTTGTCTAAAATAAAAGTCAATGACTTTTAACGTTTACTGATGCGTGACGTCATTCGCTCTGATTGGTGTTCCATTTAGCATGGCGGATTGCTGTATTTTGCGTTTTTATTTTAACAAAAATTATATTAATCTCGCTTTTAATATAAAAATAAATACTTTTTTAGAATCTTTTTAACCTATTAAAATCATAATTTCAATAATACTTTGTTACTGGCAACATGCCTATTGCTTGTATTATCTACAAAAAGTACTTACTAACTAGATGTGGGAAAAATGAGTCATTTAAGTAATTAACATGACTTATTGAAAAATGTAGGTACAAAATATTATCATATTAATAATTTTGAAATGCAGGATTGGCTTTAAGAATATATAAATTCAGTCCTGTCTTAATTAATGGTTCAATTCAAGTAAAGTACGTTGGTGTTTTTGATGTCCTGAGATCCATTACGTTTAATAGCTAAAAGGTGCAGTGGTTACTGAAATTGTGACCCTTCTAAATGGACACGGTAGCAACCTGATGTCTAAGGAAGCATTATATCTTATGGGTTGGAAATTCTTTAGTATGCTACTTTCAAAGAAAATTTTCTATACGATACGAATGCAATTTTTCTAATTTAGAAAATATTGACATATTATTTGTAGTAAAATACAAATTTAATTAATAAGTACACGGAGAGAAATTAACAGAAAATGCTGTGAACCTGAGGACAGAATCAACTTATGAAAAAAATTAACAGAAAAGTCAGTAGAATTTAAAATAAAGTAAATGAAAAATTACAATGACATACTGGTAAATTTTAACATAAGTATAGTACCTATTAAAATTTATTTACTCTGAAAAAGTAATATACGCTTTTAACGTACATTCTCTATAATTTTACTATGTTTCTATATTACTTTTCATATCTGGCCTATCGCCCTTATAGAAACTGCTATACAGTATATTGAATTATAGTAGACGTTCTTTTAAATTTTACCATGTCGGGTGTTTCTAGGATTAATTTGGTCCTCTCGTTAACATGTTTTTTTATGTTAAAAATTACTATTAATTTTTTTCAGTGTACATATTAATTTATTTATGTATCATAGTTACTTTCTTTAAATGTTTTTGTGAAGTGATATTTTTTAAGGCATTTTTGAAATATACGAGTCATTCCATTAATAAAGAAGTATTTCATAATACACATTTACTATTGGGCTTTCAAAAGAACTATATTTATCCACCAATGAACACAATTTCGAATAAAAAAAAATTAATGTTTATTTCATCTCGTTAACGATAATTTTTTGTATTAAAAAATAATTTTATGTTCAAATGGGCTAATATTACTTTATTTACATAGTTATGTTACAGAATAAAGACGGCTCTAGCTCGAAATCCTGTAAAGAAAAGTAGGTACATAAAAAAAATAATATACCTGATAAAAATTAATTTAAATGATATGTAATTTATTATGAAATAAAAACTAATTTTTATTTTACTACATAATAAAAATAACCTAGTTTATACTTTGAGTAATCGAATGTGATATTGGTAACATACGTTTACAATTTAAATCATTTGAATGTCATCAATGAGGCGTGATATCAACTTCAGTGTATCATTTCAGTAATATTATTACGTTTCAATTAATTTATACATATCAAATCTATACATCTGTTATAGAGGTACTTATAATTGAATTATTATCTACACAAAGTTTGCAAATTTAAAATTATTAACGATAAAACTGTGACGTTTTGATAAATTAATGTCACCTTACTTGTTTTGCCTGTTTTTTTTTTAATTTAAAATTTATATTTTGCATACAATTGAAGATTAACTCAAATAGATTGTGAGCCAATTCTGACTACCGAGTTGGTCTCGGTTCGGTTTTGCCCCAGTCAAATATTCAATAAAGTACACTGGTAGAAAGGATATCTCAAACCAAGTAAACCTTGTTTTGTATATAACGAAAACAATATTTTCTTAAGATAAGCAATAATCTCTTAAACCAACTATAGTATTCTTGAATGAAGGAATAATGTAGTTGGATTAAGAGTATGTTTCTTATATTAAGAAAATATTGTTTTCGTTACATACAAAACAAGGTTTTCTTGGTCCAATACAGTTTTTTTTTCTGTGTAATACGCACCGCAATATCGAACTTAAATCGTATTTCTGTACAGAAGTAATAATATATCAGGAAAACTTTCATCTAGGTCAGTGGGTCCCAACCTTTTTTGACCAGGGACCACTTTGATTTCATTATTATTAGCAGGGATCACAAGGTTAAAAATAAGCTGTATTAATCTAAAAATAAATTTTAATCGATACGTTTAATTAACATAAGTAATCGTAAAATTCAAAAGTAACATTAATTAACAGTGTTATAATTGAAAACATATCATTTTTAGTAGATATTTTAGTTTGCATCAATGAGATTTTTGATGCATTCAAAGTTTGAAATCTTTTGCAGACCACTGGTTGGGAATCACTGGTCTAGGTAAATAAGTGAGAGAATAGGAGAGTTGTGACTTTGTGACATAGGTACATACTAGTGATGTAACGAATATTCGCATTCGCATTCGCATTCGCGAATATTCGCACATTTTTAAACATTCGTATTCGCATTGGCATTCGCAGGTAAAGCTGCGAATATTTTTGCGAATATATTATGATGTATTAATATACACTAAAATGTAAAATTAACGTATCACTAAATTTTTCAAATATTTTTAGCTGTTTTTAAAAAGCTGGATCTCTGCGAAAAATGGTCGTAGAATAGTTTTAAATAAACATTTCTAAAGCTTGAACGTTCTAGTTTTTGAATCATTTATTGAACATTTTATTATTTAAGTTGAAACGCCAAAAAATTTTTTTTCAAAAAATTATATTAATTTTGAGAGGCTCTACAGGACATGCAATTTTTTTTGGTCAAACCAAATAAATGACTGCTGTAGGTCGGACATTTTTCTTCAATCTACTTTTTTTATATTGCTGTACGATTTTTTTTGACCAAGTTATGTGCAATCGAAGCAAAAATCATATGTTTAACATTAAGCGCTTATAACTAGGGAACAAATAATCATAATAAAATTGAAGGGCAGATTTGGAAAGCTGAAAATATTTTCTTAAATGCCCTTTAGTTGTTTATTTGATAATAAATTATTTTAATATTGTAAAATTCATTTGAAAGTAACCTAAAAAATCGCATATTTTTCAAAATATAATTTTTTGAAATATTTTTTTGGCGTTTCAACTTAAAAAAAGAAGGTTATCCTGAAGGATAATAAAATTTTCGATAAATGATTCAAAAACTAGAATGTTCAAGCTTTAGAAATATTTTTTTAAAACTCTTCTACGACCATTTTTTGCAGAGATCCAGCTATTTGAAAACACCTAAAAATATTTGAAAAATTGATTGATCCGTTAATTTTGCATTTTAGTGTATAAAAATATCGTTTTTTAGTCTATCGTATTCAGAAGACCTTTTTTTTCTTTTTTTTTAGCTTTTTTTACAAAAAGTCAATATTCGCATTCGCATTCGCATTCGCGAATATTGACAGTTAATATTCGCATTCGCATTCGCGAATGTTTAAAATCACACATTCGTTACATCACTAGTACATACTAATAGACAGATAGATTGAAAGACGGACGGAAGGACGGACGAGCGCACTACTATAGACGTGATTTCATATGAATTTTTGAACTTTTAGTTTGAATTTTATATTTAAAAAAATATGATTTAAATGAAAAATTAAATAAAAAAGAACTAAAATAATTGTTAACATAGTATCATGATTTTCTTTATTATTTTCTTATACCTTTAAGTTGATATTTCTCTCAATTCAATCATGAAATAGAATTTCTTTTTAAATTTTAAATTTCTCTAAAAGTATGTTTATTATATTTAAAATGATGTGAAAAGTTTAATTTTTCAAACCACAGGTCTGTATCTCAAACCGTTCTTGAGATATGGCTTCTGAAAGTTTTAGTTTTTTCAAAATTTTTGAAATAAACAGCCATAACTTTTGAACGAGTGGTCGGAATTGATTTTCGTTGACAGGTTTGAAATCAGCGTGTCAAAATCTATATAATCACATGTATAATACTTTAAAATCTGAAAAAAAAATTTTTTTTGCCAAAAATCGACATTTTTTTTAAGGTATACCCCTTTGAATTTTTTCGATTTTTCGTGAATTTTTTTTGTCGAGTTTTGAAGTATTATACATGTCATTATATAAATTTTTACACGCTGATTTCAAATCCGTCAACATAAATCAATACCGACCACACGTTCAAAAGTTATGGCCGTTTTGTTCAAAATTTTTGAAAAAACTGAAACTTTTAGATGCCATATCTTACGAACGGTTTGAGATACAGACCTGCGGTTTGAAAATATCAACTATCCACATCATTTTCAATATAATAAACATACTTTTAACGAAATCTAGAACTGAAAATTTTTTAGTCAATTTTCATAATTCTAATTTCACTTCTCTTAAAAATTTAATAAAAAATTTCAACATTTCATAAAAATATCAATTTAATATATTTTGAAAGTAAAGTAATAACATAATTTGTATATTTAAATTTTGCGAAGAAGCGAAAAAACTTTTAAAAAATCTCGATAATCAACAAAAAATGTTTTGCCAAATTTTAAAATATTATACATACATATATTTCAAGAATGGTTTGAAATACAGATCTGCGATTTAAAAATTACAACTTTTCACGTAAATTTCTATGCAAGCAACATACTTTTAAATAAATTAAAAACGTACTTTTTTAACAAAAATCAACATTTAAATGCCAATTTTCTCAAAATATTAATAAGTATCAATATCACTTAAACTAAAATTGCACCTTAACGAACCACAAAAGTTATGTCACTCGACACGTGTTTCGACTTCACAAGAAGTCCTCATCAGGAGCCTAACGATTCCAGACTGAGATGAGGACTTCTTGTGAAGTCGAAACACGTGTCGAGTGACATAACTTTTGTGGTTAAGGTGCAATTTTAGTTTAAGTGACTAAGAAACCACAGTTTCTCCGTTTTTCAAGTAAGAAGTATCAATATATTAGCCTATACTACTGAGCTGTTGGAAAAGGAATGACCAAGCCAAAAACTAGAATTATTAGAACATAATTTTATTCTCTATAATGTCCTTAAAAATTTTCATCAGTTATCATGAATCATTAATACAAACCTTAGTACTAAAGAATCATTTACCCATGTTATTTAAATGGGAAACAGAACCCCTTCTTGCGGCACCGCTTAAAATTGTATAAAATTAAAATTATATAAAATGTAGGTACTCCACTGTAGAGCATAGTAAAAAAAATCTAATTCGTTAGAACGGCCAATTCGGTGTCGCGTAAACGATCTCTAAAGGTAGACTTATGTAAATAAAGTTATAACTGACGATTCAACATACGAGTATAAGTTTTAAACATCTACTAGTGTCTCTATTATGATGCACCAATATTATCAAAGTTAAACAGTATGTGTAATCTTTGGTAGAAAGTTGACTAGACTTCAGATACTAAACTTATGTGGATGAGATGAACTTATATTAGTATATGTAAATGAAACCGTTCAGGGGGTTTGATATTTTTAAGTTTTTGTTCGATAGTAATGATGTAAACTTTTAAAAACTGTTTTCTAATATTATTAAATTTTACTTCATTACATAGTTTCATAAATTAAACGACAGTTTTTGCTATATTTTCTTAGATCAGAGTTTCTCTTTGAAAACTCAATGGGCCAAAAAATAATATACAGTGAAACTCCGTTATTACGACTTGCGACTATGATCAGAAAACCATAGCAGAGCATATCCACAACTTAAGGGGAAATATACAGCCAAAAGGCCAAAAAAGGGATTTTTCAAGAATTTTTTTAAGACTTTTAAATTTATTAATGTAAAAATTTGTACACGTATTGTACACGTATGGTAACTTTCAATTATATTTTAACATTTTTTATTTGTAAAAATAATAATTTCGAAAGTTGCTACAGCTGTTCTCCAGGAGGTCCTTTCAAAAAAGGCGCATTGCGATGACCACGATATCTCTGGACTGGATCATCTAAAATAAAATAACCAAACGGATTTCGTTAAAGTAATGTATAATATTGTCCTTAATCGAAGGAATAAGCAAAATAAAATTTTTTGACACAATGGCGGCTTCTTAAAAAAATCGATTTTTGACAAAAATTTTGACCCTAAATTGTTTAAAAAAATATTTATCGGTGAGAAAAAAATTTCTATTAACTCCTAAAAAATATACTTAAGAAACTTGTGTTAAAATTTGAGACTGAT
Organism: Sialis lutaria; assembly: GCA_949319165.1. Classification (NCBI taxonomy): domain Eukaryota; kingdom Metazoa; phylum Arthropoda; class Insecta; order Megaloptera; family Sialidae; genus Sialis; species Sialis lutaria. The sequence goes on from OX439243.1 coordinate 22,053,742, forward strand.
CGCTTCAGCCGTTTCCGAGAAATCTTGGTCACCAAGTGGCCTACTACTTTCGAACGCTCTGAGACGTCTTTACAAATATGCGTGTAACTTCAAAAATAATTGCCGGATTGACTTGAAATTTTCTGTGTGTATACCTACTTAAATATATGTACCTACACTGTATACATTACGAAAATGAAATTAAAAAAATCGATTTTTTGAAAATTCTAACTGTATATAACCCCTTTAAAAACGGGAATATTTAATTTACGTGCCTGGTAGGGACCATAGCAAAAGCGGGATATACACGGGATAGCGCTATAAATGGGAGCTTTATAACGAATTTTCATTGTATGTAGTTTTTTTTACTTTTTTATACATACATGAAATGTAATGTATAAATAAAGTATAGTGATCACGAAAAAAATCGAACTCGAGATTTTAACGGAATTACACGTTTTGAGGGTCCCTGAATCATATACAACCATTAACTCAATGACGTCTGTGTGTGTGTGTGTGTGTGTGTGTGTGTGTGTCTGTCTGTCTGTGTGTCTGTGTGTCTGTGAACGCTCTACAGCTTAAACTGTTAGACTTACGAACATGGCATTTTAAACTTAAGGTTCTTGTATACTCTAGATGTGCACCTCCTATTTTTAAAAAACATCACTAAACCGGAAACGGATGTTTACTGATGTTAATTTTTGAACTTTTCGAATTATTTTTGAAACGGTGCGCAGTAGAAAAAAATATTTCAGATTAAAGTTGTAGAGGGGACTTTTATCTATAATTTATGTTCTATTCATTTTCCCCCCCAAAATTTTTTTTAGGAAATAATCGATTTTCTAAAAAAATTAAATTTTTCGATTTATTTTTTAAACGGTAGGTATTAGAAAAAAATGTTTGAGATACAAGTTGTAGAGAATACTATTTTCTATAATTTATATTCTAATAATTTTTCCCAAATAAAAATTGTGGAAGGAAACAATCATTTTTTCTTAATTATATTTCAAATGGTTCATACCAGAAAAAAATGTTTATAACGAAAGTTGTAGAGAACGTTATTTTCTTTAATTTATGTTCTATTCTTTTTTTGTATCTTTTATGAATTAACCAAAAAAATAATAATTTTAGTTTTAATTTAAAAATAATTTTAATAATCTAGTTATCTGTGACAATGGAAGAATTTATTATTATACAACTGTCAAAATTGAAGTTTATGAAAATAAAAACATAAGTATTCAATAATTAATAACCCTAATTGGTTTTATTATTAAAATAGTATTATTAAAAATATAATGTATCCATTTCATTCACTGAAAATCATTTTGTAAGTAAAATATTTAAAAATCAAATGTTAAAAAATTAAATTAACCATATTATCAATACTTCGGTATCATGATGTATAAAAAAGTTTCGTGCCGACCAAGGCAGTTTATTTAATCATAAATTTGTGAAAGGTGAGGTATCTAATACCTTTGTTCTAAATCATTAAGGCTAATCATATTTTGTTCGGCATTTATCCTCATGGGGTAACTATCCCACATTTACCCCATGTAAAAAATAATTAAAAAAAAGTCTTCTGAACTAGTGACATATGCAATGACATGTACAAGTACGTGGAACTGTAAGGTAGTACGCTACTGGCGGATACTATCAGTGGCGTACGTGTGTACAACACCTCGCGCTATAGGTCGGAGCGTCGCGACGGGGTACGGTCGGTTCAGATCGATAGAGCCCATCTCCCCGGCGGTGATTCACGGGCCAGACGGCGCACTACCTCTGAAGAGAAGGGCCACTGTCGTAGGGAAATTAGGCTTTTAACTCTACATCGAATATGTTTAGATTAATACGAGAATATTGTATTGTTATGATTTATGCGGATTGGATATATTGAATTATATTGTTTTGTGTTTATAGGTATTGTAATTCAGAGATGGAGGACATTTACTTATATTAAATCGTTTATATTAGAATATATTATTTTGGAAGCTATGAGTAAAATAAATCATTATAGGTACAGATGTTATAATAATATTTTATGTTTCATTTAATATTAAGTGTCTTTTTGTTAAGAAATTGAATATAAACTATAAACTACATTAAATTAAAGAGACACAGATTTGACATAAAAAAATGCTTAATAAATTTATCTTGTTAATATAACAATATTTCCTCAATATAATAATAAAAAATCTTATTGAGGATATTTTATTCATTTAAAAAATAAATTTTCATGTTTATCTAAAAATCTTTTCATTTGTCAAATTAATAAATAATTTATCACACCAACTAACAAAACTCAAATAGACTAAACATAATAGTTGTATTAATAAATATTTATCACTGTGAATATTTTTTACACCACCCAACTAGTGAAAGTGCAATTTTTGATATGGTACATTTAGTGATGTCATTTATAAAATATTTTTTTGTATTTAAAATATATGTTTTCAATACGAAACAAAATTTTCACCGTGATACAAACATTGTTGGTAAAAAATTATCATATTAACAAATAACCTCTATCGGAGCCAAATCGATCACGGATTTTTTACATTGATCAAATTTTTTAACACAGACAAATGTGTTTCTTTTTTTAAGATACTTATATAATATTTTAAATAAAAAAACATATGTTCCAATTATATTTCAGAAAAACATTTTTTTAATAAATATGGCCGGAAAAATACCTAAAACTAGAGCCACAGACCTACCATTTAGTCAAACTTGAGGTCTCTATATAGGTGGTCAGGGGGCTGAGATCTCACTGTCGAAGACAGACGGACGTACGGAAAATAGAGCATATAAGCGCTTCCACTTTTGATGGGTTGCGCTAATTAAACAGTAACATAACTTTATAAGTAGAGGTTATTTTAACGAATTTGATTAAAAAAGTTATATTAAAGAATTAATAATGTCGGGTATTAGAAAGCATTATAGCAGTGGTCCCCAACCCTATGCCCGCGGGCACCATTGTGCCCGCCGACTGTTACATGAGCCCGCCGCTGACTGAACGATAAAAAAAAATTAAGTTTTCAATTACATGTAATTTATAATTTATTTTTGGTAACTAATTAGAGAAATATAAGCGTATTTATTTGAAAAAAATATTTGTTTATAAATATATAAAGGGGGGGCTTCCATGTCTTCAGCACCCTCTTTGATTTTTGTGAATACCACCTAAAGGGTTAAAGCACAAACAACGAGATTTTCTTCACAAACGTGCACAAACGAAGCACAAACGAACTGCATATAATAAAATTCGAATTTCGAAAAACGGGGGGCTCGCATGTCTACAGCCCCCCATTTGATTTTTGTGAATACCACCTAAAGGGTTAAAGCACAAACGATGAAAATTTCTGCACAAACGTGCACAAACGAAGCACAAACGAACTGCATACAATAAATTTTAAATTTCAAGAAAGGGGGGCTCGCATGTCTGCGGCCCCTCATTTGATTTTTTTGAATATCTCATAAAGGGTTAAAGCACAAACGAAAGTATTTCCTGCACAAACGTGCACAAACGAAGCACAAACGAACTGCATATAACAAATTTCGAATTTCAAAAAAGGGGGTGCCAGAGACATGGAGCTCAATGTAACTTTTGAATTTTAGAAACTTTAAAAAAATAACCTAAAATTACATACGATCTAGAACACTTTGGTTAAATTAAACTGATTTTAAAATATGCAAGACTTCATTAGCGTTGGAAGTATACAGTAATACATTCTGTGAACTAAACATAGAAATGTTAACGATCTTTGGCGAAGGGTTCCCGATGTTATCAGTCCCGTTTCGCAGGAAGTGTACTGAAGGACACTTACTATGACGTTTAAATGTATGCAAATGTGTTTAAACAGTGGCGGAGTGGGATGCCAAAACAAATAGCTCAAAGTCGGAACTGTTTGTATGTATCTTAAATGAAATTATGGTATTAGTTTGTATTTGATTTACTATGCAGTGGTTCTCGAACTTAGGGGAGATGACCTTAGCGTACTTATAGAAAATTGCCATTGTGAGAGGTAGAAAAATTTGATTTTTTAATTAAATCAGCCATTTAATAAATCAGGCATGATGAGTAATTTAAAAAAAAACTATTTTATGATGATCTTACGTGTCTCCTATTTCTAAAAAAATAATTATTTCTGCAGAAAATAAAGGTTTAATTGCAAAAATTGACTCTTTTAAAACTAATTTTTATTTGACGCCAAAACGCTCGCACGTGACATTTCAGAGTTGTGACGTCACACTCCTTGTCAGCAATAATCAAACATGCAGAGTTAGATAATAATTTAATTATTTTGTGTGTTAAAAATGAATTCCAAAGTATATAAGTTCTTAAATAAGGTATGTAGGTACTTGATAATCTTGTAAGAGGAATTGATATTTGTCTAAAATAAAAGTCATCACTTTTGACGTTTACTGATGCGTGACGTCATTCACTCGGATTGGTGTTCCATTTAACATTGCGGATTGCTGTATTTTGCATTTGATTTTGCATATAAAAAGTATGAAAACTTTATTAATTTTACTTCCATGTTCGAAGAAATGGAAGTATTGTAATACCGTCAAAAAATCATGTCCGAAAAAAAAGCAGATTCTGATTGTACTAACTTCAAAACGTAAAGAAAAGTTAATTTCCGCATGGCGGCTGTGCGTGTGTCTGTGTGTCTGTGTGTCTGGATGTAGAATTTTCTTCCGTGTACGATAACTACTGTAAATATGCACCAATTTGAATTATTTTTGGGGAAAATGTTTGCCTTAGTGAGTACTCCAGACCTATTGATTTTGGTGCTAATCAGATTATGGGTTTCAGAAATATACCAAATTTTGTACCAATTATCGACTAAAAAGTGAGTATTATCTCACCAATTTTGATAAGACTTGGTACACTTGTAGTTCAATCCAATCTAAGGGGCACTTATTTCATAAACGTGCCCAAAAAGCCACTGAAGGGGTGAAAACCACCATCAAAATTTTATTTTTAAATACTATTAAATTCATGTTGCCATGGAAACAAACGCAGTTAAATTCAAATGTCATATTAATTCTACAAAAATGTGTATTATACAGCAGACATTAGAATATTAGAAAACTCATATTTATAATACAAAGGTGAGTTTTATATTAACAATTATCTATTGTAAAATATATTACAGAACATGGAAGTCATGTATGGTTCTCCATACCGATATTTCTCTTATTTTGCAAATGTTAATTTTATTAGTGTATTATTAGAATTGAATATACGCAATATGTAGAAAAAATATCGGTATGGAGAACCATACATGACTTCCATGTTCTATAATATCTTTTACAATAATTTTTAATATAAAACTCACCTTTGTATTTATAAATATCAGTTGTATAATACACATTTTTATAAAATAATTATTATCTGACATTTGAAATTTACTGCGTTTGTTTCCATGGCAACATGAATTTATTAGTACTTAAAATTAAAATTTTGAGGGTGATTTTCACCCCTTCAGTAGCTATTTTGGTACATTTATGAATTAAGTGCCCCTTAGATTGGATTGAACTACAAATGTACCAAGTCTTATCAAAATTGGTGCGATACTAATCACTTTTCAGACGATAATTGGTACAAAATTTCGAATATTTCGGAAACCCCTAATCCGATTAGCACCAAAATCAATAGGTCTGGAGTACTCACTGAGGCAAACATTTTCCCCAAAAATAATTAAAATCGGTGCATATCTACAGTAGTTATCGTACACGGAAGCAAATTCTACATCCAGACACACAGACACACAGACACACAGACACACAGACACACAGACACACACACACAGACACACGCACAGCCGCCATGAGGAAATTAACTTTTCTTAACGTTTTGAAGTTAGTACAATCAGAATCTGCTCTTATCTCGGACACGATTTTTTGACGGTATTACAATACTTCCATTTCTTCGAACATGGAAGTAAAAAATTAATTCATCATTTTTTGTTACTTTTTTTAAATAAATTAAAAATAGTTTATTACAATAACATAAATTTTACGAAATTAGTCGATTCAGCTTCTGAATGTAAGCGGGGTTTCATTACAAAATGGATATGTGTAAGATTTGATTAAAAAATAATCTAATATCAGAAAATAAATTACATTGGCATGTTATATACATTTGTTCTAAAGGTATATTGAATTAGTGTGTAATAGGTTACTGCATGTACTATGGATGGAGGCGTTGCTCAAACCTGCGAAAATTGAATGTAGAATTAACTAATAAAATAAATTAACTTTATCAATACAACAGTTAATTTGATTGAACCAAATCGAGTTACTTTGAACGCTCATCAAAATAAATGTCTATTATTTTAACTAGAATGTTCCCGCGGATTCGCTTGAATAAATTTAAATATGTGTGAATACCCGCGTGAATGTCTGCTCTTAAAACATAGGCAATATATCCCAAATTCCCAATTTCTATCAAATATAACACTGGTTTACAAAAAAATTCTTAGAGATCTGATTTAGGTATTAGGTATTAGGTATTTGTCATGCTAAAACCGAATTTGTTGTCCAAATACATACATAGTTTCACCACGTCAGGTTTTTGAGATATCCGAACTTAAACGTCCAAAAATTACGATTTTGGTAATGTTGGAGAATTTATTACTAAGTAGGTAATTTTTTATGAAGTTTTCTTTCATGATTATAAATAGTACTATCGTTTCTCTTTAAAATGAATTTTTAGATTTCACTGTACGACTTTTCTTCACCGAAATATACTATTTTGAAGATATATGTAGTAAAGTTCATTGTGTCTACTATACTACACTCTATTAACAAAAATATTATATCTTCAAACTAGTACATCTCGGCTAAAAAAAATCGTACAGTAAAAAGTTAAAACTCATTTTAAAGAGGAAAGATAATACTATTTGTTACCGTTACCGAAAACATTAGAAAAAAAATTACCTACTTGGTAATAAATTTTTTAACATTGCCAATATACCTATATAATTTTTGATACTTTTAGGTTAGAATATCTCAAAATTACCTATTCAGATCTCTGTTACATTACAAAAGTATTTTTTTTTAGTTGACCAGTGATAATAATTTATAACTTGTAGTTTTTATTTTCATTAAGGTTTCAAAGTCAACTACATAGAAATTCTTATGGTTTCGGTCCATCCGTCCGTCCTTCTTTAAACCATAGCGTTCCCATTTTATTTTTATACGAGTATCTATTAAAATGAATAAAATAATGTTTAGATCTCCCTCCCATAGGCTGAAAAAAATACTCAATTTTTTTCACTTGCCCCTTTGAATAAGATGTCTTAACATTGACAGGTCTCAACAAAAAATGTTTAAGGACCTTTTGATTTTAACTTTCAGTATTATTATATAAATGTAGATATTTATATTCGTCCTCTTCTGTAAATATACAGAATGTAGCTTTTAATTAAAACTTTCAATGAAAATTATTACGAAAACTATAACAAAAATAGTTGTAATATAGACAAATATATTTTTGTGTAATTTTTATACATATGTTTTTAGCATTTTCAAGTGACCTAAATTTAAACGCATGTTCTTGATTTTATATGAATGAAATGTCAATAAAATCAAATGACATGTAGCACAAAGAACGTTTTCAAATAAAAATCATACAGATTTATTTGGAAAAGTATAAAGAAGCCATCGACGTAATTATTTTCAATGTTATTTTCAAGAATATGTATAAACGTATATAATAAATATTCCCAGGACGTACAATTTGTAATAAATAATGAATAAAATATTTTATTTTGCGTTCAATACATAATATTGGCATCATATATGTATAAAGTATATACCCGATACCTGCATATTTTATAATGATCAATATAATGTTCAAAATAAACCGTTACGAATTTTTATTTCGAAAACTAAACTGCTTATAGGTAAAGACATCGTTTATTATAGAAATAAAACATACTAGCCAACATTATGCGGGGTTTACACTGAGAAAACAAAACAGAAACACGGTGTTTTTATGACCAAAAAGCAATAAACCCTATACATTTTTAAATACTAAGGTTTTGATTGCAACAAATTGTTTATTTCGCAGTAGTAATCTTTTTTACTAAATATAAAAAATCGAAGCAACTTGTAAAATTAGTGAACGAATTTTCCGAGAAAGTAATATTTTTGGTAGTGCAAATATAAAATGTAAAACAATCACAGACAAGATAAAAATTTTTTTTTTTAATATTAGGTTACACTATAAAGCAACAAAAAAGATGAACAAGAAATTAGAATTAGGTCAAAAAATACCAAACTGATATTATTTAAAAATCAGTAAGTAATCATTTATAATAAATAAAATATTTAATAACGTTAGCTATTTTTTGTCATTTAAGCCAAAAAATAAACAGTTACACTCCTGTACAAGTAAGAACATGTTTATTTCCAAACTACTTTCTGTCTCTTTCTTTTGACACGGCTCTGTTTTCGAGATAATTAGATAAGTCTCGTATAGTATCGGTTTTTTCAATTGATCTAGAATTTTATAACAATCTCGTTAATATTGAATTATACTGGTCAGATAAAGTGTTAAAAAAATACATATATATATTTACAATACTTACCAACATAAAAACAGGAAACCCCTATATATGTATGTAACTAATGACGCCGTCAATTTATAAAACAGTAAACAGTCAAAATCAAAACGTCACTGCAAGAGACAAGCGTTTTATTAATGTCTTTATAATGTAATGCTATTTTCGGATTGTCGAGAGTTGGTTGAGTTTAGTTATAAAGGGGGTGACGAAGACGCTTTGATAATAGCAACAGACAGGTGTACAAAAGAGTCTTGTTTGAAGAACAGAAAAAATGCCTTTGCAATTATGGGACAACACTTTACTTCTAATGGTGTATAAAATAATGATTATTGTTGTTTTTTGTGTGTGTGTCTTTTAATACCTGAGACAGTGTTTTTCTATACTATATACACAGAAAAAAACTGTATTGGACCGAGAAAACAATATTTTCTTAATATAAGAAACATACTCTTAATCCAACTACGTTATTCCTTTGTTCAAGAATACTATAGTTGGTTTAAGAGATTATTGCTTATCTTAAGAAAATATTGTTTTCGTTATATACAAAATAAGGTTTACTTGGTTCAAGTAAACCTTTCTACCAGTGTATTTATTATATTGTATATAAGTAAGTTATGTAGGAATTCTATACAACGCCTAACTATTTCAGGCATTGTTTAATATAAATTTATTACATACTTTGCCTAGGTATTCTGTAGAATGCCAAGATAATATTAGGAAATGTATTAAATAAAAAACAAAATGATGTTATTAAAGCAAATAGATATAAGTTAATTAATTTCAAGATAAAATTCATATGAATGACCTTAATTGGTAAAATAACAAAATTACATAAACAATATTAAAACATTTAATATTTATTATAATAAATAAAATAAAATATTAGTATACTAATATTATTATATATATAATATTATCAGATGAATAAGTATATGATTTAAAATTGTTAAAATAAAAAAAACATATAGAAATATTAGTCCAGTTGTGTATTGTAAGATAAATAATTCAGTATTGGCGGTATAATCTGCAAACCTTTAGCTATCGGGAATGATGATATATTTTTTTTATATATTTGCATCTGAAGTATTTCAGTACTTTATTACATTAAAGTAAGCTAGTATCTATGCCTGGACCAAAATTGGTTGGTTCGCACCCTATGTATGTTTATATTTCATACATTGCAGGCTACCAGTTAGGTAGTATATACAATGCCTGAGAAATGTAACATAACAGAGAGAGTAATTATTTACATATCAATATACATATATGCATTTTTACTAGCTATATAGGTAGAAATTGTAAATAAACATATAAATATTTAATAAAACAAATAAAAACAATACATATAAATATAAATGAAATAACTGCAAGAAATCTTACAAATTTATAACTGTAATAAAACCGTAATTGAAATATTATTAAGATCTACTTACCATATTATAAACTTTATCTTTTCATTCATAACTTGGTATTGTAAAATAAATTAGTTTCCAAGTTAAAAGGAAACCTTATATTTTCATGGACCTATATGAAAACAGATATTTTAATCATTTTCCATAATATTTATATATACATTCTTAGATATAATAATAAAGTATTTTGTTTTGAAAGATAAAATCAAAAATATATTACGCAAAAAAGTATAAATACACTTTTTCTTGTATAGAATAGGTACAACACTAAAAAAACACTTTTTACTTATGTATAGCCTTTGGTATTGTTTTTAGGTTAATCCTACCAGCATCAGTAGGTATTTATTTACTTTATGTACGTATACATATATGTATGTACGTTTTTTTGAATAGTCATTTCAAAATAATTAGTGAATATAAACATTAATTAACACGAGCACTCGCAGAAATCAGTAAATATTTTCCAATTTAATATTATAAAATTATTATAAATGTGTTATACTTTTGGAAAATCCTCAATATACTTATAATCATATCCTTACTATTCAAATTGAAGGGCTAGCTCTTCCCTCCCTTTCGTCTATCAATTTCTCAACTAACTGTAAAATATAATAATATTTATATATGTATATTGATTATATTATAAAACTTTCGATAAATAAAATAAAAATAAATACAACGTTTTGTTGAGTTTTAAAATCATATTGTCTATAAGAGTCTGAATATGATACCATGGCTATATTGAAATTCTAAACTCCTTTCTTTGTTCTTCTTCTTCTTCTATGTATTTTTTTTAAGTTGGGTTTAAATTGTTCATTACTTATTTGTATCTGATGCATAACAATATAATAAATGCATATGCATTTATTGAAATTTTCGTTGCAGTAAATATGCATATTATAGTTATTACAATATGTTATTATAAAATGTAAAACATAACTTGAAATTAATGTGCAGACACCCTTGTGTATTGCAATACTCAGGAATCATGTTCCAATACCAGTGGGAGTTTTGGTAACAAAAACGAACAAAATCTTGGCACAAATACAAGTTATACTTATACAGATCTATATAAACGGGTGTTTCTCTAAAAGTTTATTGGGGTATCGAATGATTTTAACTAGCTAGTAATTTTATATACTACATATATTATGAATATTTTAACTTTTCAATAGGATGATTTTCTTTATAGGTTAAATGTTAGGGCCTCTATACACCACCCAATTTGTGGATGGTCTAATTATGAACATTTAAAGAAAATCGATCGGAATCTATTTTACGAAAAAAGAGTAGTGTTCTTTACATAAAATTTGTTAGCAAATATATTTCTAATATCATAGCTCAACAAATTGCGGCTAACTGTATTTTTTCATTTTATTATTAAAAACAAGTCAGTTGAAGAAATACTAGATTTTTTGAGCACCGATTATCATAATTATAACATCTGTAAACTTAGGAAATATATTTGTATATACAATTTTAAAATTTTATGCGAATCGGTCAAAATTTCTCGGTGCTGAGCGGTTGAACTTTCTACTAAAATATATTATTTTATATTTTTTCATGAAAAGACATTTAGACATATAGAACATCTTCAAATTTATTTTTATTTTGTGAAATAAAACTTTCAGTGAAATGTTAAAAGTTGTGACAACAGCTATGAAAAAATAACTTTCGGGAATCTATCACATTTTACGGAGGTATTCTATACAGAAAGTTTGTTGAAGTCGTTTTTACTTACAAATACATTTTCTGCTGACTTTTCTTTTTGCCATCTCAAAGTATATATTTATTTATCTATTGAATGTGGAAAAAAACGTGATTTAAATTCTTATAGAATATAATAAAAATCATATGTAGGTATCTATATGTATGTAGATGAATTAGAAAAATTATATTTAATAAAGTTAATATTGTATATATATGTTACCGGTAATGTATAGAATTACTGAAATCACCAGTGAAATGAATTTAATTATATACATTTCCTAGGCATTGTATAGAATATCTAACTGGTAAATGTATGAAATACAAACATAAATAGGGTGAACCCACCAATTTTTGGCTAAGCGCAGATGTTGGCTTACTTTATGTAATAAAATACTAAATTACTTTAGATGCAAATATAATAATAAAAAAAAGATTTGATTATTCTCGAAGATTTGCAGCTTACCGACAAATACTGAATTATTTATCTTACTTAATACACGTCTGGGCTAATATGTTATTAAATAATATCTATGTTTTTTATTTTAACAATTTTAAACCATGTACTTAATATTCGCCTGAACTAATATTTTATTTTATTTATTATATTAAATGTTCCAATACTGTCTATGTAATTTTGTTATTTAAAAAATTAAGGTCCTTAATATGAATTTTGTCATTTTTATAATTAAATAAGTAGTATCTGCTTTAATAACATCATTTTGTATTTTATTTAATACATTTCCTAATAATATCTTGACATTCTATATAATGCCTAGGCAAAGAATCTAATAAATTTATATTAGAATGCCTGAATTAATACTTTGCCGGTAACATATACCAATACTGATAATACAGTAATACGTATTAACCTGTAGACAAATATTTTTTAATGGTTTTATAAGTATACGCTTAAAAAGGTTTTAAATAAAGCAGTGTTAACTAGCGTTAACTAATATATGAACAATGAACATCTACTACTTACTACAGAATTCAAATTAAGACAATCTGTAGACTGCACCCACCACCGTGCCGACTTTAACGTTAATTGGTGATTTTAATTTTCGCGCAGAAATATAGCAGTCACGGTAGTATTTTGGTAGGGATAGGGGAAGGTCGATGGTTAGAACTGTCGTCAGTGCAGTGGATGATCGTATAGAAGAGTGCTGAGTGTAGTACATATCATGTACCTACATTTTTAATGGGAGGAGTATCGTTACATAAACTATTCAATAACGAAATACTCTATATACTAACTCCATTTAATTAGTCTACTTTTTTTTATCTTTTAATGTGTACATGAATATTTGATTAATGAATTACTTTTCAGAAAGTATGAATTTTTATTTGCACAAACTTTTTTATTCGTAAATGTAATTTGAATAATGCGAACAAGGGAACATATGTATGTGCGAAATTAACTAAAATTTTTAACACGATCTTTTCTATTTAACGCTTGTCTACATACGTAGACTGTTGTACAAACTTTTTTTATGTTTTAAAAATCCATTAAACATTACTAAATGTACCTAACTATTTGTACATTATATTTATATTTTTTTAAGGAAGAATAAAATAGATAGACGATTTCAATACTCGTTTATACACTATAAAATAAAGTTTATAGAAGGTGTGTAATTATTCTGTCCTATTAATGTTGCTCTTCAGAACTTGGAGAGAAAATAGAATCAGATTTATTATTCTCCTTTATTATTTTTCCTTTATTTGATTTAGTTGATATAAAATACATATTATTTATGTTAATAATATAGACATCATATACATACCTATTATCTTAGTTTTGTATCTAGGTACTAATTTTTAATAATATTTTTTATAGGTAGATATTATTAAAGAATAGACATGATGCCAATAACAAATTATCATTGAAATAATGATTTTAAATAATGAAATAGGTTATGAAGATTCTAAAAAATGTATTTATTTTTATATGAAAAGCGAGATTAATTTAATTTTCGTTAAAATAAAAATGCAAAATACAGCAATCCACCATGTTAAATGTAACACCAATCAGAGCGAATGACGGCATACATCAGTAAACGTCAAAAATGATTGACTTTTATTTTAGACAAATATCAATTCCTCTTACAAGATTATCAGGTACTAGGTACCTACATACCTTATTTAAGTACTTATATACTTTGAAATTAATTTTTGTATCAAATTCAAAATTAATTTTAAAAGAGTCAATTTTTGCGATTAAACCTTTATTTTTCGTAGAAAAAAGTATTTTTTTGGAAATGGGCGACACGTAAGATCATCATAGAATAGTGTTTTTAAATTAGTCATCATCTCTATTGTACTGTACACACAAAAAAAAACTGTATTGGACCAAGAAAATCTTGTTTTGTATATAACGAAAACAATATTTTCTTAATATAAGAAAAGTATTTTTAATCCAACTACATTATTTCTTCGTCAAAGAATACTATAGTTGGTTTAAGAATATATTTCTTATCTTAAGAAAATATTGTTTTCGTTATATACAAAACAAGGTTTACTTGGCTCAAGTAAACCTTTCTACCTGTGTAGGAACTAGAGGTTTGTGACAAACGGGTAGAAATCTTGTTGATTCCATTAGGGTTTTTCCCGATTTCGATACGTACACTTTAAACATAAATAAACCCACAAATATAAAAACATTACCCCTCTAAATTGAGTACCAATTATTTAGAAATTTGTTTGTATGTAGCTATAAAATTCACACGATAGGTATTCAATTTTATTTAAATTTAAAATCATTTATACATAACTATTAAAAAGATACATACATCATTTGTATTATAAAAGTAACTTGGACACTAGACGTGAAAGAATATATAAGAAAAACATTTTGTTATTTTATGGCATGTACAAAAAACGTCATACGTGTTGATTTGTTGAAATATTTTAAAACTTCACATCTCAGAGTCTGACATATACTTGATGAGAAATGTTGCGAAGTTAAGGAACACTGTCATAGATTATACTGTCAAACATATTTACATCACAAAAAGGATGATTATTTTTACATGATTGATGTTTATACTTACATGGAAGTAAATTCAATTTCTTCTTCAATATTACTTAAAATCAATCAGTTTTTGTTATTATTTTCATTTGACGTGTTTATTTTAAGATTTATTTTATTTTTAAACTATTTAAAAATAAAAATGTACTACACGGAAATAAAGAAACCTAAAAAATTACAGTTTTTCGCTGTATAATAAGCGATAACTTATTATTATCACATATTTTGAAACTGATTGGAATGTTTGCAGTTTGTCTATCAATTTATATTGGATACTTGTTTAGTTAAATTTACTAAATTAGAAATATTTGTTAATATTTAATACTGCCATTACTGAATCATAATCTTTAGACACTTGACTGTAAAACAAATTAATTTGATGACAATTGGCCAATGAGTGTCAGGATGGTGGACATTTAAGGGGGGATCCTGCTTTATGAGTCGCAAAAAAAACATTTTTTTTATTGCTTAAATCTCTTCCTAATATTTCTAAGAATATGTAATGTTTTATAGGCTAATTCGAAATATTTTCAAAGATAAAGCATTAAACGCAGTGGGGTGTCGATCAGGTATAACGAGCGCTCGGATAGCTCGAGCGCTCGCTCCTCCCCTCGAACAATGTACCTGAAAAGGTTCAATTATCGTCAATATTTTGAATTTGTATAAGCGCCGGGTCAAAGTATACATAGTACAAATTATAATGATATATGTCCTCTCTGTTTTAATTACCTTTTCTGACCGTAAACTTTGAAGCGCGTTTTTTCGAGTTTTCATTTTTATCATTTTTCTAAACTGGCAGGCGTGATTGCAAGAAAACTAAACGACCAATCAAAATGAACCTAAACTTGTTGTCTTCAGTTTTAAATTCTCTTCAATTTTAACTAAAAAGATTAATGAAAAAAAAATTAAACGACTTTTTAGCAAGTTGAAAGGATTTTTTTTCTTGCAAAAAGCACTTTCTTTCAAATCTGAATTTTTTTTTGATTTTACAATATTTTGGATTTTTCTTAGTTCACCTAGAAGAAAAAAATATAAAAATTAAAATTTTCTTTGTTTTTTTTTTTTTTTTGTCTCAGACAAAAATTAGGAGCTTCATATTTCCCACCGATTGGAGACTGCGATTGCAAGGTGTTGCTTATAATAATAATAAAAAAAAAAACTATATTTGCGGATTTTGGTAATAAAATTAATTTAATAAAGAGGTACTTGCGTTACTAGTACCTAATATGAGTTCATGAAAAGTACCAAAAAGAAATCAATCAATCTCAATCTTGCTCTTAAAGCTGCCAAGGCTGGTACCAGTACCAATACCTTATAGTTTTTTTAAATCATGTGAATGATAGCAATAACTTTAGAAAATTCGCTAAAATTAGAGCGAAAGTAGAATAGACAATCAAACAAAGCTTACTAAGAGTGCACCATTGTCAAAATGATAAATATTTCGAATTAAAATAAAAGGATACATTTTATAAACGACCTGTATTATTCCTTTCTTAAATATTTAATTATTTCATATAGTGAATAAAAACAGAGCACAACCTTTGGTATTTGGAAAAGTGTCTAATACAATATCCCTTCTGCCAACCTACGTTACACATATACCCTTGGATTATATCACATGGCAATTTATTATTTACAATACACATGAGAGTTCTTGACCTTCGACAGTATAAAACATTTTTACGCATCTCCTATTCCATATTGTTGGCGCCACTGTACGTATTTTACCAAGACTTAATTAACACAGATATTTAGTTTCAGACGGTTATGATTTATATTGCTTAAGTTGGTACTTCGTAATTACAATTTAATATCCATGTTAATATGTGCATGATAATAATCTCTGCGTGTCTTTAATATGTTATATCGATTGTAATTTATTGTTTTATTAGTAGACGGGGCCCGGAGTTATCCGGGAATATGAAAATATTTACTATAGAAAACATTGACGGGAAAATCTACATACCTACTAAGACGGCGACCGGTCAAATGACTACAAATTTACTAAATATCTTTTTTTATGCGTAATTAATAAATGTCAAGTAAAGAAATAAAAGTAGATGTAATGTATGTTTAATTTTAATATTTATACACAATTTTTACATGTTACAAGACAAGAGCCGCATAATGGTTTTTTACAAGTATAAGTATCGCATACTTTATTAACTTCCCAATAGGGAGTTATTGTAATTGGTCCGAAAATCGAAATCAAAAATTTTAACATATTTTCATGTTTCAAGGGCATTAGAGTATATTAACACTCTTTTCAGAAAAATGTCTGTGTGTGTGTGTGTGTATGTACGTACGTACGTGTCATTTTTTTCCCGGACGAAATCTCGCGAACAAAAAATGCTATTGACTTCGTTGGGGTGCTAATCGAAGCGTCTTGACGTGAATATGATCTGAAAGAATGGATTTTTCGAAATTCAACCCCTACGGGGTTAAAAAGGGTGTTTTTTTTATTTTTATTTTTTTCTTGGTCGAATTTAGTCGGAACTTAGAATAAATACTATAAAATACAAATAATGAAACGTGTATTCCAGTATTTATTTTTTATATGGGTCCAAATAGCCATTAAAGGGATGAAAACCACCATCAAAATTTGAATTTCATACTAATAAATACATCTAATAATTCATGTTGCCTTGGAAACAACACAATTCAAAATTCAAACTGTCAGATTAGTTTTTCTAAAAATGTGCATTATATTATTAACATTATTAGGATATTAGAAAACTAATATCCATAATACAAAGGGTGAGTTTTATTTCTGATAAATTCCATTAAAATTTTTCATATACATATTAAAAAAATATTTACAAACTATAACATAGTAATATTAATTATGGAAACAATAAGTAATCTTTTTTAGAGAAAAATTTTGTGTTTTAGATTTCATTAAAAGTACATTAATTATATAGAAAATGACGTGAAAAGTTGAAATTTTCAAACCGCAGGTCTGTATCTCATAACGTTCTCGAGATATGGTCGTTTAAAGTTTTAGTTTTTTCAAAAATTTGGAGAAAAATGGCTGTAACTTTTGAACGTGTGGTCGGATTTGATTTTTGTTGGCGGATTTGGAATCAGCGTGTGAAAATCTATATAATAACATGTATAATACTTTAAAATTAGAAAAAAATTTTTTTGATGAAAATTGAAATTTTTCCAAGGGGTATACCTTAAAAAAATGCTGATTTTTGACAAAATTTTTTTTGTCGAATTTTTAAGTGTTATATATGTAATTATATAGATTTTTGCACGCTGATTTCGAATTCGTCAACAAAAATCAAATCCAACCACACTTTTAAAAGTTACAGCTATTTTTTCTCAAAAAATTTGAAAAAACTAAAACTTTAAATGGCCATATCTTAAGAATGATTTGAGATACAGACCTGCGGTTTAAAAATTTCAACTTTTCACGTCATTTTCTATAAAATAAACATATCTTTAACGAAATCTAAAATCCAATTTTTTTTAGTTGTATTTCATGCATCAAACTTCAAATTGTTATAGAAATATTAACACAAATACAAAAAAAATAAGAATAAAAAAAACTCTAAGTCGAGGAAATCTATTTTGATATTTAAAAAATCCATATAAATCGGTTGATACTTCCATTACCTTCGAAACATTTTTAAATTGACATTAGGTATATATTTGAATTCGTTGATCTAATTATGCAATAAGCCTATAGCATATCACATATTAACAATTCAAAACAGAAAAAAAATTAAAAAAAGATAGACATGATAGGATCCTTACAAGTACTTGCCTTATTATTATAGATAAACATTTTTTTTATATTTTGATGTTTAATTGTGGGTTTTTATAAAAAAATCAATCGATATGAACCTTTTCTGAAAAATGATCTAACATAAGTATTGGTAAAAACTGCATTAAATCGGTTTAGTAGTTTATTTTGATGTTTAATCGTGGGTTTTTATAAAAAATCAATCGATATGAACCTTTTCTGAAAAATGATCTAACATAAGTATTGGTAAAAACCGCATTAAATCGGTTTAGTAGTTTATTTTGATGTTTAATCGTGGGTTTTTATAAAAAATCAATCGATATGAACCTTTTCTGAAAAATGATCTAACATAAGTATTGGTAAAAACCGCATTAAATCGGTTTAGTAGTTTATTTTGATGTTTAATCGTGGGTTTTTATAAAAAATCAATCGATATGAACCTTTTCTGAAAAATGATCTAACATAAGTATTGGTAAAAACCGCATTAAATCGGTTTAGTAGTTTATTTTGATGTTTAATCGTGGGTTTTTATAAAAAATCAATCGATATGAACCTTTTCTGAAAAATGATCTAACATAAGTATTGGTAAAAACCGCATTAAATCGGTTTAGTAGTTTATTTTGATGTTTAATCGTGGGTTTTTATAAAAAATCAATCGATATGAACCTTTTCTGAAAAATGATCTAACATAAGTATTGGTAAAAACCGCATTAAATCGGTTTAGTAGTTTATTTTGATGTTTAATCGTGGGTTTTTATAAAAAATCAATCGATATGAACCTTTTCTGAAAAATGATCTAACATAAGTATTGGTAAAAACCGCATTAAATCGGTTTAGTAGTTTATTTTGATGTTTAATCGTGGGTTTTTATAAAAAATCAATCGATATGAACCTTTTCTGAAAAATGATCTAACATAAGTATTGGTAAAAACCGCATTAAATCGGTTTAGTAGTTTATTTTGATGTTTAATCGTGGGTTTTTATAAAAAATCAATCGATATGAACCTTTTCTGAAAAATAATCTAACATAAGTATTGGTAAAAACCGCATTAAATCGGTTTAGTAGTTTATTTTGATGTTTAATCGTGGGTTTTTATAAAAAATCAATCGATATGAACCTTTTCTGAAAAATAATCTAACATAAGTAATGTTGAAAACCGCATTAAATCGGTTTAGTAGTGTTCTATATCAGCTATAACATGTAGAAAAATACTACTGCAAAAACAGAGAAACTGTGTTTTTTTAGTCACCTTTACCACAATAAAACAATGTCATTTGACACATGTTTTATTGTGGTTAAGGTGTATATAAATATTTTTAATTTAAATGTACAAAAATATAACTGGTGGCGCTACCTATTAGTAATGCATAAATTCATTTATTTCTTGTTATTACTTGCAAAGAATAAAACTTGTTGATTTTGTTTAATAGTTTGAAATTAATTTAGTACAGTTTAAATAGTGTTCACTTACATGTGTATGTAATTATTAACCTTCTAGTTATGCAACTGTTTCACATTTATTTATATACATTATACATACATCACACCGCTGTGGTATATCATATTATAGTTATATTATTGTGACAATTAAGTTATCTTATTTATTTTTATGTGTATTGTTAAAACATTAACCTGTGTTTCTATTTTCGTTACAATTTTCTTAACCCAAAGTGCGGTTCAGCGGATGATGTCGAGAAATCAGTATCACCGAAATTGTAAGTACAATTTAATTTAAAACAATTATAAATTTAATATACTATTCACCTGCTTGATATAATTTGCTACCCTTGTGCAGGTTAAAGATTATATTGGTTAATCCATCTGTGCCCAACAATAACATTCTTTTATAGAAATCGAGAATATTAATGATAGTTCAAAGTAGGCTGATCAAACCTTTTTACTCTAGGGGGCACCCAAATATTCTATGTTTATGTTTATCTCCTAAAGTCTAAAGGATACATTTTTAGAAAATTTTGTAAAAGATGAAATTTTTTTAGAATTTTACAGACAGTAAACAAAAGTTTTTTAGAAGTTCTTATAACATTTAATAATTTTATTAAAAAAATTTCCTAGCCATAAAATTTAAAATATGTCACCAAATGTTGTTCATTGACTAATTTGAATAAAAAATTTTCTTTCCGAGATAAAAAAAAAAAAAATGTATAAACATAAAATTATGTATTAAACATACAATTTTTCGATGCAACCTGTAGCAAAAATTATTCGTCCTGTACAACTTTTGATCATTACATTTTGAACTATCATTTCTACAAAAAATTTCAACCAAAAAGTCAAAATTCATTACTTTTGTTTGGGGTATTTTCTTATACTGTAATACTGCTAAAACAGCTCTTTTCAGGATATGGGTTTATTAACAAAAAGTGATTGTTTTTTATCATCGATAATTTCCGGAAGTTAGTCGGTGTGTTTTCGTGACATCCTGTATGTAAACAATGAATAAACGTTTAAAATATCGAATAGAGCGACTCGTGAATTGGTGATACTTTTAATAATTATTGCATTTTGTTTCTAAAACATTTTGAGAACAGCAGTTGTTAAAAAATATTGAAAAGTACTAAAAGAAAAAGATAAAATGAAATCTTCCAAGTTCAAAAGATCAAATACTATATATAAAAGAAAACGAATTTCGAAAAATAAGATTTTTTTCTGATAATAAAACACGAAATTCACTTTCGATGTTTTATTGCGAATAGAATTCAATAGTTTTCTCAGCAGGATTTAGATTAAAAAATAAAATACTTTAAGGTTTTTAAAAAGAATTTCATTTATGTAGTTCTTTAAATTTTTCCAATGAATAAGATGTAAACGAAAGAATAATTATTAAATATTTCAAAGGTATTTGAGTTTTATAGAAATATCTGAATGGTGGGGGCATTAGTTTGGACAAAAAAATATGTTTAGGACATATTGCATAAGTAATAATCTTTTTTATTTGCAAAATCTCTCAGAGGAGATACAAAAAGTCAATAGACAGAAAAAAATACATAATATATAATATAAATAAAAAATAATATACCTATGTAGATGTAGTCGAAGTATTCGGTTTTCTACAAATAAGAATTTAAAATTTCGAACGTAATTTTTTAACGAAACATTATTTAAAACATAATCTATACCAAAATGTCACCACACATATTTATGATCCGCGCGGGCCTTTTTTTTCAACCTTTTTTTGTTCTCTTTTACAAATAATTTTAAAAAATAATATTGCCTATAACTTTTATACAATATAATTTTTTTCTACAACTGTTAAAAAAAGTAGACTTTTGCATTAATAATTTAGTGCGTAAAAGAATATTTTTCAAATTTTTCGTATCCGTGAGTTTCACTATTTTGACTGTAGAAGTTCACAGACATATCTATATCTATATACATTATACATATATAAAAGAGTTTGTCCTTAACCACTCACGCATTCATTCATCAACGTACAGCCCAAACCCCTGAACCTAGAAACGTGAAATTTTGTAGGTATCTTCCTTTTATGACGTAATCATTCACTAAAAAGGGATTTCCCAAAATTCAACCCCGAAGGGGATAAACGAAGGTGTAAAAGTTTGTATGTGAAAAATATATTTTTTGGCCAGATTTTATACTTATTATAAATAGATACTCTACAATATAAATAATGAATCAAGTATTTAAGCATTTTTCAACCTCTAAGGGGTTGCAAAGAGATCAAAAGTTTTTATGGGAAAAAATAATTTCGATTGTATTCACATATGGAGGGTTTTACTTAGTTTTCATTTGATCCGGCATAAAAAATACCACGATAGCGGGGGTTTTAAAGTGAAAAACAACTCCTATCTCGCATAGGAGCCGAGATATTTACGATTTTGTATAATGAATAAAAAACAAAACAATAGACAAATTTTATATTTCACCCACTGTCACGTATGGAGGGTTGTAATTATTATCGAAATCAACGCGAGCAAAGCCGCGGTAATCAGCTACACTGGTAGAAAGAATTTCTCAAACCAAGTAAATCTTGTTTGGTACCTATATAACGAAAACAATATTTTCTTAAGATAAGCAATAATCTCTTAAACCAACTATGGTATTCTTGAACGAAGGAATAACGTAGTTGGATTAAGAGTATGTTTCTTATATTAAGAAAATATTGTTTTCGTTGTATACAAAACAAGGTTTTCTTGGTCAAATACAGTCTTTTTTCTGTGTAGTAGATTCATAGACGTCATCGAGACAATGATTGTAAGTGATTCCGAGAGCCACATAAAGTGTAATTCCGTTGAAATCCTAAGTAACATATTTTTTTTATTTCTACTATACATTATTATACAGTACATTTCAGGTATATATAAAAAAGTAAAAAATGACATTTACATCATAAAACTGTATTATCTACATGCATAATTTATAGTACTAAGGATGCTACATTTGAGTAAAAACTGTCTGGTTACGTACATTTGAAGTTATATTTTTCAGATGTGGTTGGTACTGAATAAAACATGGTAAAAGAAACTTGTCAAACTTTTTCGTTTGTTTTTTAGTTTATGAAATATTAAAAAGAACATCAATTTTGAATTTTTAAATATTTTAAAATGGATAGTATTGAATAAATTATATTTAATATAATGTCTATCGTTAGTGTGCTTATAACTCAGGAACCACTTATCCGATTTACGTGTTTTTTTTAATTCATAGATACGCTATTTGGCCAGGTTTAAGTATATACATATTTTGTTACGTTAGGTGACAAGGAAAAGGCTGTAGTAATAAAATAAAAAAAGCCAGCAAATATTATTAACAATATAATGTAGTAAAAAAATATCTATATTTTTTCAAATATAGATTTCAAAAATCCCAAACAATAATTACGTAGTCCACGCGAGCGAAGCCGCGGGTATAATTAGTGTATGATAATTAATGAAAAATATTAACGTATAGACATAATTATCTTGGGTTGCTTAAAGCAAAATAATCCACGATTAGTTAATCGGTTGTTTTCAACCCATGATTAATGTTAATTCTAAACTTAATCTCAATTTGTAAATGAAAAATTCACTAAATATGATAAATTGTTTACTTTATAAAATGTATCATAACCATGATTGTTTTTTAGAATTGTTGTAAAAATGGTTTTAAAACTAATCGTGGATTATTTAGCCTTAGGCAACCCAAGGATAGAATTTTAAATAAATATAAAATGTTTGATATGTTAAAATATGTATATTCGCTAGTTAACCCTTTGAGTCCTGATTTTTTAAAATAGACGCTAGGAAATAATTTATAAATAGGTGGTTCCAGTGCGAAGCTACTAGGACTCAAAGGGTTAAACTGTCATTTTCCTTTTTTATAAGGCAAAAAAATGTTAATTTTATTTTTTTACATTTGAACAAAACCCTTTGAGTCCTGATTTTTTAAAATAGACGCTAGGAAATAATTTATAAATAGGTGGTTCCAGTGCGAAGCTACTAGGACTCAAAGGGTTAATGCTTCATTTTACTCTTAATTTTATTACTTTATAACTCAAACAGGTGTATTATATAAATTAAATTTGTCGATATTCATATTAGTAGTCCTATGCCCAGTATTATCTACCAATTTAAAGCTCCTTTAGCACTAAATGCTCCTTTAAAGTAAATTTGCTGTATTACAAACGTGATTTAAATCAATATTTAAGCTTTCAATGAAAAATGGACATAATATATGTTGTAAAGAAATACTGCAGATAATTTAAAATCTATTTAATTAAATGTATTATGCTTGGATCTGTTGATAATATGACAGTTAGTTAAAGGAGCATTTAGTTAAAGTTGATAATACTGGGCGCTAGATAACTTGAAATAGTTGGTACCAATTTGAATCAAGCATTGACTAAATAACCTAACCTACATTTAAATGAAAACCGCATAAAAATCTGATCAGTAGTTGAGTGTTTTATAAATGTATATTTTATTTTATTGTTCCTTTCTTTTTACTTTAAAATACATTCCCTTTCTTCAATCAAAGCTGAACGCCGCCCTTGCGATTTGTTATAACAAGAAAATTACTTCCCGACCTTAAACATACAAACCAAGTATGCATTGACACAGACATATATTTGGGAAATCACGCCAAGTGGAAATTCTATGACGACGATAGAAGAGCATAACAGAATTGGAGCGCACATATTTGACGAATATCTGTAAATATACCCTGAAGGGAACTGAACTTCAAAGAAAAAAACAATAAAGAAATAAATAATAGATTTATTTCCTGTACGACAGAACTTTCCGCTTGGCTGTGCTACACTTTGAACACACCCACGGGGCCCACATGCGCCTAACTTACTCCTATTGGACGTGTTATAATTCAGACAGGACTTGTGCTCGCCTTTGTTATTGTTTAAACTTATAAAAAGTATACATCAACGCTTGCCAAACTTGCCATGCAGTGAACACTAGTCTGGACGAATAGGCATGTTGACTTATTTTAAAAAACTATTCTATGATGATCTTACGTATCTCATATTTCCAAAAAAAACATACTTATTTCTGCAGAAAATAAAGGTTTAATCGCAAAAATTGACTCTTTTAAAACTAATTTTTAATTTGCCGTCAAAACGCTCGCAGGTGAAATTTCAGAGTTGTGATGTCACACTCCTTGTCAACAATAATCAAACATTCAGAGTTAGACAATAATTTAATTATTTTGTGTGTTAAAAATGAATTCCAAAGTATATAAGTTCTTAAATAAGGTATGTAACGTATGTACCTAATAATCTTGTAAGAGGAATTGATATTTGTCTAAAATAAAAGTCAATCACTTTTGACGTTTAGTGGTCCGTGACATCGTTCTCTCTGATTGGTGTTTCATTTAACATGGTGGATTGCTGTATTTTGCATTTTTATTTTAGCAAAAATTATATTAATCTCGCTCTTAATATAAAAATAAATTTTATAATCTTTTAAAACTATTTCATTATTTATTTTCAATGATACTTTGTTACTGGCTTCATACCTATTAATTTTGTGGCTCAAAGTCGTTTTTACTTACATGTTCTGAAGGAAATGGAAGTATTATAATACTGTCGAATAATTGTGTCAGAGATAGGAGCAGATCCGGATTGTACTACCTTCAAAAAGTAAAGAAAAGTTTTTACAACTTACAGATGACTCATAAGTATTCATTATTCTCACTGTGTATAGTCGTCTGAACAAAATATCTCGTTAATTATTTAAACCAGGGGTTCCCAACCTTATTCCTACATAGATCCCTTTTGAAAGAACGATTCTCTTCATAGACCGCCTTATATTTAACATTTGACATCTTGTTAAAAAAGTACAAATATTTATCATACATATACATAAATACAGTTAAAATGCGCAAAAAAAATCAAATTTTAACATTTAAAAATTTTCATACACTCCCAACAGGCCTCTGACATATTTCAGACCCCTTTTCAACTTCCATAGGGGGTGCACTTGAACCCCGTTGGGAAACCCTGATTTAAACTATATTAATATTCTATATGAACATAACTATAAAGTTATGACATTTAGACATTTTTTATACCAAATCATGTGGGATGTTAGTCAGTAAAACTTTACTCTATTTTAAAACTTTCTTTCTAATTCAAGGGCTTCAAAAAATTCACCTGCTCAGTAGGTACCTATGGTACTCTTAGGGAATACCCCCGTATAATATTTCTTATATTAATAATTATTAATATAAGAAAAATGGCAAAATGTGGGGTCAATTTTTTTGACTTCTGAACAATTCAGATTTTTTTTTTAATTTTGTGAGTATATTTTTAGTAAAATCTATCACTAATATATTTTTTGAAGAATAAATTTTAAATTACATGTAGATTTTTAAAATATTAGTTCGATAAAAATAATTTATCTAATGAATTACATGGGGAAAATGTTTGATATTCTTGCATTCATTTATAAAAAGAAGATAAAATTAGGTAATTCAATCAAAGATTGTAAAAATACTTTTATAAAATCAATCAATTAGAAAAAGATTTTCTTTTTGATAGGTAATAAATATAATAACGATTTCTTCCAATGAATGAAACAGATGTCGCGTTATAAACATTTTTCAATGAGTAATACTTCCACAAAAAGGTTTTTTACATTAAGTAATTAAATAAAAAATAAATATTTAAGTACATAGCATTTTTTTATATTTAAAATCATATAAAATAAATATATTTTATTTTTTAATTAAATATACATCTAATGCATTAAAAATAAACCAATTACAATTTTTTTTAACTAACGCGGAAGCCAAGTTTCATTTTAACAACAGTTTTGTGAATTTTGTATTTGATTTGATTGAGAAAGTTTTAACTAGTTTCCAATATTCGTTAGAAACATTATATTTAGATAAATGACACTTAAAACCATAAACTTTGAGATATTCTTTTTATGTAGTTGAAGTGTTCTTTTTAACTATCTATAAATTTTTGTCAATGACTGCTATAAATGACAATAAACGATCGTCATTATAAAGTTTGTGTAAACACTTTAGCAAAAATATGTTTTTCTACAACCGTAGTCTTTTACATTGGTATTTCAGTACCTAGGGTAAAACCAGGATAGATGCCCCACTTTTTGAAAAGTCCTCCTCATTTTAAAATTATTAATTTACCATGAATAATTCCTATGAATATAGCTACTTTAGTCTTTTATTTTACATTATAACTTGTTTTTGTTGACCTAACAATAACTGATTTTGCAGAAATTGAGTTTTTGCAGAACCATTTTTTTGAGGATAGATGCCTACCTACAGGATAGATGCCCCATCATGAAATTGCTAAGAAGGATAGATGCCTCTAGTGTAGGATAGGTTGAGTTAGGTTAGTTTCAATCCTGCACTTGACATAAAAAAGACAACCTTTTGTAACATCAAAAATTTTACACTGATGTAAAATAACATTTGCTTTCTATTTACTTATTTTTATTGATTTTAAAATGATTGTTGTAAAAAAAGTAAGATCGCTAACAATAACATTAAATTTGACAACAATAACATTAAACATACCTATACCGCCCAAATGTTTTATAGCGTTAATTTCATATGAAAGTACACGGGTAAACGGGTATCTATCCATAAAGCAACGTATAAACATTTATCCATTAAATTATCACAACGGTTAAGACATACTATAATACAACATAATATTTTCGATAAGTAGGGTTAACAGCTAGATTCGCGGGTTTC
Organism: Sialis lutaria; assembly: GCA_949319165.1. NCBI lineage: Eukaryota > Metazoa > Arthropoda > Insecta > Megaloptera > Sialidae > Sialis > Sialis lutaria. The sequence continues at coordinate 22,081,394 of OX439243.1, forward strand.
AAATGTCAAAAATTTTAGGTTAGGTAAACATATGAATAACAGCGAATGTTTTGGCTTTACCGATAAGTACCTAATAAAATACTTTTTTAATACACGTTAGGCACTAACAGGATATATGTAGATGCCCCGTAGAACATTAAAATCTGTCAATATGAAACAACTAAAAGAAAAATATAACATTTCAAAATAAGTCATATGTATGTATGGGGATAGATGCCACAGGGCATCTATACCGCGAAAAATCGGGGCGACTATCCTTTTTGATATGGATATATGTTTTTTATTTTTTAACGAAAATAAATACAAAAGAGCGATTATTAACATCTAGGTATGTACTTAATGAACCAGTGTATTGATATAATAAAAATAGAACGGAATTTATTACTACTTATAAAGTTATGTAGCAGTAAATACTTACCTCTCAAACTTTGAAGCACTTGTCGCGTACGTTGCAGAAATAATTAACCGTACAAGTGAGACGTTTTTGTTTCGCACAACGGTTTGCGAAGGAATAAGGTATGTGACACTGACGCTTCTTATTTAAACTATTAATTCGATGTTTCGACTTTAGGGGGCTTGGTTCTCGAAAACGAGGCACCTATCCCACTGCGGCATCTATCCTGGTTTTACCCTATGCTGTGTTTATACCGAAGAAACAAAACAGTGTCTTTTTAAAAAAGTGCAATAAACCCTATATATATATATACATTTTTAAATACGAAGTGTTTTAAAACACCATGTTGCTGTTTTGTCTTTTTCGGTGTAAACACCGCATTATGTTTTATCATGATTCGTCATTTTAGTCTCTATTTAGTGTATAAAATGACATTTTATGTATTAAAAAAAATTCGTTTCGTTACGCGGCTCTAATTTTTATTGAAAATTCAAACCCTTTGTGATATTTGACTATTAGGACATCCTGTATATGTTTCTGATTATATATTTATCCCTTTTATGTGTCAAAAGGAACTGAAAAATATGTACATATAGACAGAAATATTCTAAATATAATAAAAGTGCCAGACAAAGATTTTTTGTGAAAATCTTCATATCAAGTACATATGTGTACATGACAGGGGCGCCGACTTATTGAAAATATTGCGGTGGGGGTTAAATTCAATATGAACGTCTGATTCCGGAGGCAATTTGAAAAATGTCCGTTTTACGGTTTCTCTTGTACATTTTAAAAAGTTTTCCAGTTCAATTGATCGGAATGTAAAATTAAATTAAAATATTTTCTACGTTATGAATTTTCCTATAAAACTAAATAGTTCAAAATCTTGTGAGTTTATTACATAACCGAATAACTAGCTAACTTAAAATGGATTTTATTAAAATAAAAGTAAATATATTCTTTATGGTCACAAAAACGCCTAAAAAACGTATTTAAAAGACAAAAATGACTCGATACGATGTGGACAACATATTTTATGGTGAAGAGCTTTCTTACTGTAATTTAAAAAAATATATTTTACGATGAAGCGATAGTTTTAAAAAACATTTCATAATATTTAAGAAACCTAATTTTTACATTTTTTATTATTTTTGTATTTTTTGCTCAATAGTATTGATTTTGAGATTACATATTTTATATGATATGTATTTAGAACAAGTTAATGAAAAAACGATATTTCCTTCCAGTTCCTTATTCTAGAAAATGTTCGGTGATATTACTCCAGTATGTTTGATTTTTGTATAATTTTATTATACAGTGATGCCTCGCTTAACGAACTTTCTATTCGTTCATTACGCGACTCACTCAACGAACCTCGCTTCACACAACAAACTGCATCGAATTTTATTTTACCGCCCGAACGCTCCTACGTATCACGAAGTCGCCCGAACTTCCAAGCTCGCACGCAGTCGATGCTCAAACTTGCACGAACATGCATCAACGCGCGTCAATCGTTCTTTTCTGCGCTTAACTCACACACGTGTTTGTTTTAATAAATGTAATTTTGTGTGTGAGGATTTGACCCTATAAGTCTCGGTAGACTCTCCTAAATCTGAGTCTGACTAAAAAATAAAATAAAAATGTGTGTGCAATCTTTTTTATGTTACAGTACCATATTTTATGCTATAGAACGAATTAAAATTTTTAACATGTATTGTTATGGGAAAACGCGTTTCACATAAGGAACTTTTCGCATAACTTGCTCCTAGAACGAATTATGTTCGTTATGCGAGGCATCACTGTAGTTGATTTCACAAGATGAAAGTGTAAATTTATTGGGAGATGGGGAGGGGCTTCGCCCGCCGAAGGGGCTTGAGTCCTTAAGCCTCATGAAGTCGGCGCCTCTAGTACATTACATATACATAAACATATTTAACTCAGTACTCTTTATTAAATTTTTCATATCAACAATTTGGTTGTTTTATATTAATGATATTAATATGCTTCAGCAGAATAAAACCTAAGAAATACGAATACATTTATGTATTAAAATTTTAATCAATACTAAAACTTCGTAGGGACGTAAAAGCAGCATTATAATCTACGAAAATTCTGATTTATCACAAAGTTAGTATACGTAAAAGTTTATATGTTTTATGGATATAATAAACCTAAAGTAGGTACTATTATTAAATTTAAATTCCTATATGAACTTGATAATAAATGAGTTAATCAATATACGTACACATTTCCTTTCATTTGCCTACAAAACTTTGGAAGACTGTCATAAAATACTCCTTAAGTTATTTCCGACATATATAATGTAGTTTATTTTTAGTTATATTAGGTTTAAGTCAAGTCAAGATTTGTATGATATTCATCATTAAAGTTTAATATAATTGAAACTGAAAGTTAGGGGTTGTCAGAAAAGGAGATCAAGTTGACAAGAAACATATTATAACGAAGAAGAAGAAATTAAAATCTAAAGCGACAAATTTCTGATCTAATTTTTAGTTCTTGAACTAAACAATTTATTTAATACTTTATTTATAAATAAACTAGTGGAATCCCGCGGCTTCGCTCGCGTAAACTTCGAAACTAATTAAAACCCTCCATACGTGATAATGAATGACATATTACATTTTTTTAGAATGATTTTTATTCATTACCTTTAAAAAACGTAAATATCTCGGATCTTCGTTAAAAATTGTAAAAACAAACCCCCTGTCTATACTCTCGCCATTAAGGGTTGAATGTCGAAATTTTTATTTTAATAGATGACTATTTTGCCCGATTTTACCTTAATAGTAAAGCAGATATGCAGTTAAACATATTTAAATCCATCCTCGTCCCCGTCCCATTCTTTTAGGGCTTGAATATCGAACATTCATTTTTAATTGAATATTAATTTGGGGTTCAATTTTGGGAAATGCTGAAATAATTGTTTCATTATATTATTTATATTGTAGAGTAAGTTTCAATTAAATGCGAACAAAAAAAAATTTTTTTTATATAAATTTTGACACCCTGTTTTAACCCCGTAGGGGTTGAATTTCGAAAAATCCTTTCTTAATGGGTGCTTACATCATAAAAGGAAGGTACCTACGAAATTTCACGTTTCTAGGTCCAGGGGTTTGGGCTGTACGTTGATATATGAGTGAGTGAGTGGTTAAGGACAAACTCTTTTATAGATATAGATATGGATTTAACCGAAAGGTTTTCAAATATCGCACCCCCGCAAAAATAAAGTGTCACAACTCAAAAAATGTCATATTTGAGATAAATATGTAGAATGATTCTAAATTACTATATATTTCTACTAAAAAATTGTCATTAATGTACTTCGTGTACCTACCGTCAAAACTAGCATATTCAAAGAAATGTAAAAAAAAATTAAAATACTTATTCACTAAGCGTTTTAATAGTTAGGTACTATTTTTCAAACATCACAGGAATACTGAAATATTTAAATTAAATACTGTGTATCAGTCCTTTTCCTATACTACCTTTCCAATTTTGATTTATCTAAATTGTTATAATTTCATTTATTTCTATTTCCTCAAAACTACTTTTTTTTAGTTGTAACACTTCTTTTGCGGAGGTGCGATATACATATTGAAATTTTCATTAAAATATTGGTTTAGTCAGATTCAAAAACTATCAAAATGAATTACTACATACATTCATTAAAAAAATTAAAGGATAATTTTTAACAAGCAAATTTTTTACCAATTTTCAAACAGTTATATTTGAGCGAAAAATGATTGGACTTACATGATCTAAAGCTCATTCAAAAGCTTGTACCTTCTAGTTTTTGAATCAAGAGCCCAAATATTTTTATCATCCCCTGCCGCTCTCAAACAAGAGTTAAAACAGTTCAAAAAATTATCTCTTAATTTTTTATAAACTTTGAAAGTGTAAAATTTTTGCAAAAATTTGTTTACATAAAAATCAATGAAAGCTTTCAAATAGCTTCTTATTTTCTCTTGAAAATTTGTTTGTTGCAAAAATTTTACGCTTTCAAAGTTTATAAAAAATTAAGAGATAATTCATTAAACTGTTTTAACCCTTGACCCAGACCGACAGGGGATGATAAACATAATTGGACTCTTGATTCAAAAACTATAAGGTACAAGCTTTTGAATGAGCTTTAGATCATGTAAATCCAATCATTTTTCGTGGAAATATAACTGTTTGAAAATTGGTAAAAAATTTGCTTGTTAAAAATTATCCTATAATTTTTTTGATGAGTGTATATTGCCTATCGATTCGTGTATTAGTGTTCCGTATGCTACAGGAACATATAAAAGGGTCGGGTGTCTAGGGGTCATGACCCTCCCCACCAATAATTAAAGACATAGGTACACTAGATCTTATGAGGAAATCTGAAAGTTATTTAAGTAGTCAGATTGGTTGAGATTAATACATTTTTAACTAAAAATCATTATCGGCATGCTTAACACGTAGAAATGAAGATTGACATACTGTTTTCAATATAATTAATTTTGATCATCGTTGAAATAATTATTTTATAGGAGCATAGGAAATTGATTTGACTTTATTTCTAGTTGCGATATAGTGCATCACTCTGTACTATATTTTATTGTAAAATTCGGTTTTTAAGTTATTAAAAAATTAAATTAAAGAATTTGAATAAGGACAATATTTGTTAACTAATATCTTGCAAACCACAGCTCTAAATAAATTTTGATAAATAGATTTTTAATCAGCGAATTTTTCTGAATAAAATTTTAAGTCAGTGAACTTTTCATAGGTTATAATATGTTATAATTTCGTTAAATTTGATATTTGCATTCACAAGTCAGAAATCTTGAAAGAAATCTTATTGACATCTATAAGGGCGGTTGCGATACTTATTCAAGTATAGAGTGGCATCTAATTCAAAATTTAAATTAAACTAGAACGTCTCATATGCAATTTAAATTACCTACGTCAGGAATCTTTTTCAACTGACACGAGTTTTCAATGCCAGTATATTAAGGTTTTTGTCGAACGATATGTGTTGTAAATTTCTTATGATTTATTATCTAAGGGGTAGTAAAGTTTTCTACAGTTGTGTGCCAAAACTGTTTTTAGTACTTTGTTAAATTTAAAAGTAGTTCACGTTTGAGAAATAAAAGCCAAACATAACAAATATTACAATTTTATCTTACTGTATAACAATATAGGTTATTAAACAATAAAGTTACCATGGGCAGTAACGAACTAAGAAAGATGGGGAAATAAGCAGGGCGGTACACTCTTTATTAATTGGTATAAGATTGTAGCTTGATAACCTAAAAACGGAAAAAAAGATTTTTGAAAAAATAAATATTTTTTGACCCCCATCCCATAGATCGAATAGTGTACTATTTTTTTTTTCACTTACCCCATTGGGTGAGTAGTTTTTTGATACGTCTCCTAAAATGTAACAAACAATATTTTACGACTTTTGCACACCCCAAGCAGGCTCTGCTTGGAAGTGTGTTCTACTCTCGTCCTAAAAATTTTTTTCGTATATAAATTGATAAAATGAGTATTATATCTTAAATTTCTTCAGTAACCCACTTAAATTTTTACATTTTCTGATAGAAAACATTACAGTCTTCATTTTTACTTAGTTTAATATCGATCGGTTTTAATTTTCTGTTATAAAAATATAAATAAAGTTCAATTTGTCGATTTAACCCGCTTTTTTGATAGAAACGCCGAACTACAGGTTACAATTCGAAATAAATTTGCACCAATCCTTTTGAATTCACTTCATCTATTATCAGAATAGAACCCTATTAAAACTCAACAAAATTGGATAACTAGAAGTAACGAAATTTGCAGTTTATTTAAACAAAAATTCATATTTTGACAAGAATTATTTTTACAAATAGAGTATTAGTCCGTAGAAGTTCCAAAAATTTCCGTAAGGCGCTATTTCTTCATACGTCATATACGTTACTGCAAATGACATCTATTACAACTATTATATTGTGTTAATTAATATATAAATACATGTACATCAATACGTGCTGTATTTTAATTATTTTATTCAAAGCCAATCAATCTTTTTAATCAGATAAAATCTGGTAAGTTTGCATTTTTAAAACAAATATAAATATACATATAACCTATAAACGTTACATTGTTGTTTCATTTTAAATGCTAGACATCAGGTGAACACAGCTGTTATCGCTGCAATATGTGGATGTATTTATCTTTTTAATTATTATTATTAATTTATTTATTTACTTATTTATACATTTTACAAAAAAAAATATTTTATATAAAAATTGAAAATTAAAATGATTGTTGTTTTATTACAATACATCCTAAATTTAAATAAAAAAGGTAATAATCGATTGATAACAAGCTTCATTGTTGATTTTCTAAAAAATCTTAATGAGTGATAAACTTCATATTTTATATTTATATAATATTAATTACCTCCAATATTTTTTTCAAACATCCTTTTAAGTTTCACCAATTATATTGTACCGCATTTATTTGATATTATAAATTAATACATTTTTTTATGTTTAAGGGGTGTGCATTTTATGGCCTAGCCATAGTATTTGATTTTAATTCTGTCATGATTAAATATTTACTTTTAGAGTCGTTATCAGAGTATCCCCCTCTCTTATTTCTAAAAAAATTCCAGAATGTAACTTTTTATTGGACACTGTAGAAAAATAGTTTATGAAAAAAGTAGAAACAACTTTTTTTAATTAAAAAGTTACACAAACATTTACACTTTTATAGAGATTATTACATTTTTAGTCATCATGAAATAACTGTTGATACGTATGTGTATTATCAAGTAGATAATGTTAATGAGAATGGCTACGTAACCCTATCATGTGCGTACCCAACACGCACTTGGCCGTTTTATTTAGTAACTTTTTTTTTGGAATATTGCTTTAGTTCAACAAAAAAACCAGGATAAATATATATGTCAATAGAATAAAAAATTGTATTCTGTAATGTAAAATATCACTATTTAGTAACATTTAAATATGATAGATGAATCTTTATATATTAATGTATTAAAGTATAATAAAAAGTAATATCTGTACAATATTTCTTACATAAAGAAAACACCATATCGATACATTATCGAAAACATGAAAGTTATTGGAGATCATGTTTAAAAGTAAGCACGAAGTATATATAGATAACATCAAAATATATATAGGTAGTGGGTATTATACTTCATTGATGCCAAGAATTACTCACACGTATTATGTACAGTGGCGGTCTTTGAAAAGGCACAAATGAGTAGACTATCAAAAATAGATAGCTTTATAAAATTATTAATCAAAACTTTATTGGTATTGAATGAAGTATTAGAACAACTTTTTAGTAGATATTAAATAAAAAATCATTGAAAAAGTTGAATGCACATCATTGCAAGATTATTTTAGTTCTAAAAAATGATTTTCTTTATAGATCCCCTTACATATTTAGATTATGGAAAAAATAATTTAAAAAATACAGGTAGAAAGCAAAAAAGGTAATTGCAGTTATATTTAGATAAATATAGTTGAAAATAAATAAATAAATAAAACAGAAAAATATTTTATAATAAATTTTTAAAGACCTCCGAGGGATCCAAATGGACTCTGTTGAGAGTCCCTGTTTAAATATGTAGATAATTACTTTATAATAATATATATGAATTAATATTTGTCAAATAGGTACAGTTAACCTTCCTATACCTGCACATTGGTCTGTCAGACCGACAGATTAAATTTTTAAAAAATTTTTCAATAACGGAGAATGCTAAGACAATGAGCTTACTGGTAGCTTCATGATTTATCGCGATCTTCAATTGAGTGCAGCGCGAGCATTCGTGCGAATATGACGTGTACCAGTACACGACATCAATTGGTCTGTAAGCCCGACGCGGGTATAGATGTTACCTTTTTGAGTATGCTCCGAATGCTATGGTGAGATATTGGTTGAGAATAGTTTATATTACTTTATTCATCATGTTGTTATCTTAGAGTTTTTAGGGTTATTTTTAGTTTGTTTTAATAAAAACATTTTTTTTCTGAAGTTTTCGTAGCTCGTTAAAAAAAGTAACTTTTTTTCAGAGGCTGTAATAAAAGAATGTTAGTCACTAATTAAATCAAAATATTGTCTATAACTTTGGTTTATTTCTTTCAATACATCCTTTACTACTAACAAAAATTAATTTTACTAGGCTGTCATAAAGTAAAGATAAAAAAAACTCTAGAAATTTTGTTCCCAGATCGTGCGCGGGTATATGTGTTATTCTATTTGACGTGGGTATAGAAAGGTTAAATGGTTTAAAAAAACAATCTAAATAATAATTTTAGCTTATTATAAATCTTATACCTCTCATAATAAGTAATCTTATATACGCCACTGCACAAATGCAATAATGGTATTCAGGAAAGAACACAATAGCATTAACGTGTTATCCTTTGATCTCTGATGTTTCCCACAAATTACTAAATTATCAAATTATCTGTACGCTGTTCACTCTAATATAGTAGATAGTGATTGGTGCGCGGAATCAATATCACGTAGTATGTGGAGCAGTAAAAACACCAAGATATGATGCAGACAGGAATCAGCTTCGATTATCTGTCTAACACATATTGCTTTTACAATGCCAGACCTCATATGTATTATGTACTGACAGGAAAAAGTATAATGATAATTATTGATTTTGTTTGAAAACTAAATTACTTCATTTGATTTTTTATTTGTAAATTTAATACTGGAAAATAAAGGATAAATTAAATGTGTTATAAAGGATGTGCTATTCGAATTAATGCATTAAAATGTTTTAGAATAATTTCATGGGTTTAAGGGAGGACCTCAGTTTGGTGGAGGTCTAGATATGGAGGAATGGAGGTCATTTATATTTAAAAAAATGGGATTCTATATATTTTTATTGCAGAATCGTATTCTCCGTAAAAAATAAAAACTTTCGTTGGATTTTTGAAGTTATTCCTCACTAGCATAGGTGGGCACAGTTAATCGAAAAGTTAACTTCGTTAATCGTTAATCGGTTAATAAAAAAGTTAACTTCGTTAACCGCTAAACTGTTAAAATTCCGAAAATGTAATGAAAGTTATAGTTAACCGAAAATTTGAAAATTTAACGAAAGTTAAAGTTAATCGTTAAAAAGTTAACCATCCAAAATGTTTGAAGACCTTTTTTTTTTTTGCTATTTTGACAACTTTCTTATGTACTTTTTATCAAACAAACAATGTAACGGACTAAAGTTAACGGGAGTTAACAAAAGCGTTAATATTTTTTTGAGTTAACTTAAAAGTTAATCCGTTAACCATTTTGTTAACTTCGTTAATTAACGATTAACGGATTAACGTGTTAATACCCACCTATGCTCACTAGGAGCAGTCTATTTAAATTGAGACAAGCGAAATTTTTTAAAAAATACAAAAACAAAAAGAATTAAAATAATATTGTAATTATTCATTTATAACATTTGAATATGTCCGCCTGGTGACGTCAATTCCCGCCCCAACGCTGATTGGTCAACGTCCAATGGCACTACCTATATATGTATTTATATATCTTGTGAGTATACAATATAGTTTGTATATAAAAAATATAAATTTTACTATGCATTAAGTAAAAGGTTAAATGCAACACCTACATTTTGTAATAAAAATTTTGATGCAATCGTGTCTATAAAAGTACAATTGTGATACCTAAAGGGTTAACGCATAAACAGAGCTTCCAGTTCGATAAATAAGAAACACAAGACGAATAATTTTTTTCGAAAACTAATATTAATATAATATGTAATTATGTTTATAACGCATTAACAGTTTTTTTACGAATAGCTCCTAAAGGGTTAAAGCATAAACAAATATAATTTCAGCACAAACGTGCACAAACGAAGCAAAAACGAACTGCACATTCAAAAACTTAAAATTCAAAAAAGGGGGTGCCAGAGACATATTTTCGGTATTTTTAAATATAAATAACATGTAAAGGGTTAAAGCACAAACGATGAAAATTTCTGCACAAATGTGCACAAACGAAGCACAAACAAACTGCATATAATAAAGTTCGAATTTCGAAAAAGGGGAGGCTCGCATGTCTACAGCCCCCCATTTGATTTATGTGAATACCACCTAAAGGGTTAAAGCACAAACGATGAAAATTTCTGCACAAACGTGCACAAACGAAGCACAAACGAATTACATATATTAAAATTCGAATTTCTAAAAAGGGGGGGGGGGGGTCACATGTCTACGGCCCCCCATTTGAACGAAAGGATTTCCTGCACAAACGTGCACAAACGAAGCACAAACGAACTGCATATAATAAAATTCGAATTTCAAAAAAGGGGGTGCCAGAGACATGAAGCCAAAATAAAGTGTCTTTTAGCTAAAATTATAGCTAAAAAAGTAAAACGATTATGGTGTTAGTTAGCTTAATTCGAGCTAAAAAATCAACAAAATTCAGGCTACTAGAAAAAAATTGAAAAATTGTTTTTTTTTTTTTTATTCCACGTATATTTATTTTTATATATTCTTTATACAGAGTACTGTAACAATTACACACGTCACTGTGTATAAGCACTTTCAAATGAGGTATCAATCATATATGACAATTTACCTGAAGTTTCATGAAGACTTTGGCAAGTTTCACGCACGCGTTCTATGGAAAAAAGTAAACAACACCAACGGTATTAAAACTGTGGTGATATTATGATAAATATTTTGTATGGTATGAATTGCCAACTGTGTTACAATAGGTTGAAGTATCACTGCTATAATTTCCGTAGCAAATCCATAGATACTATTACAAAATTAATACCTCTTTTGAGAGTGCTTGCAAGCTAGCAAATTTTGCTAACCCCTTTATGAAACCGGACAAAAGAGATGTATTAATAAAATAAATGAATAATTAATACTCTACAAAATTATTGAAATAATATTTTTGAACGTCCAATATAATTTTATAAAAAAACAAGGTTTTACATAATAAATATGTTCTTTATTTAATGTATATTTAACATAAATAAAATATGAGGTATAGGTAATAGATATGACAAATGTTTTTATATTAATTTAATTAAATTATGTCAATAACGTGTCAAACAAAGTTATTATTATTAATTGTTATTAATCTAATTAACAGTCTGTGGGTAAATGGTTCAAAGTTTAGACAATTATTTTACCCAAACTTAATTGCGTACAGCTTGAATGAGCAGAGACACATTGTTGTTGAAACTTTATTATTAAAATTAATTTAATTTTAGAGATATAAATATCATATATATGCGTCGTTCTGAAGACAAAACAATTAACTCCTTTATAATTACAATATAAAGGAATGTAATTGTATAAATAATATACTATCTAATCTATTCTATCAAGTTAATATTATATAAATACATAATATAAATTATACTTATTATTAGTAAATATACCTAGAAACAAGAATTTTTTCGCGGCTTCATCCCTTTGTATTAAGTATATTTTTTAGTCCTTATAGTCAAGGAGGTGAGCGCCAATATTTGCAACTACTTTCTAAAAGTTAATTTTTGATATTACGTCACATTTGTGGTGTAGATATACAGCCTGCCGTCAGTCAGTTAGTTTCGTTAGCGTTTGGCGCGGGGGTGGTGTATCGGCTGCTGACGGTATTTGTTAAGGTAAAATTCGGACTGACTGTTTTTTTTAATAATAATAATATTCCTAACTTTTATACCGAATTTCATATTTTGCATATAGAAAGTACTTTCACGATGTATAGATTTTTTACGAGTTAAACGCGCTGCTGACGCGCCTGGTTGCAAGATTTTGATGACTGACTATGATAAAAGGGGTTCTTACTTAGTATACTGCTTACAAATAAATTTTCAGATCTTAGAAAGTAGTTGCAACGTGTATAGTTTTTTTTACAAAGTTAAAGCCACCTCCGCGCCAAACGCTAACGAAATTAGCTGACTGACGGCAGGCTGTATTTCTACACCACAAATATCAAAAAATAAGCTTTTAGAAAGTAGTTGCATATTTTGGCGCTCACCTCTTGGACTATTATCTAAACGTATCAAAAATATATTTCAGTTTTAAAAAAAATCGTGATATCAATTTTATATTAATAATAATAATATTTTTTTATTTTGCCCATATGAGCCTAGGCTCGTTTTTTGGGCTATCATAAATACAGCATATAATAAATATAATATACATCAAAATTAGTGTTCTATGACAAGATATAAGAATCATTTACATATTCATACATATATATACTTAACATATAATTTATAAATATTTGACAGTGTATGCACCTCAATAATATGTTACAATCACAATAACCAGATAATAGTAATTATACAATAATAACAATAACAATAGAAATATTTGTAATAATAACATTAACGATTGTGATAATAATAATAATGGTAAAAATGGTAGAAATAATAATAAAAATAATAATTATAACATTAACAATAATTATAGTTAATATAATTATTAACAATAATAAAAATGTTATTGTCATCAAATAACAAAAAAACACTTGCTTTTGTTGTCGATGTGAACAACTACATCCCATGGTTTGAGGATTTCAGTCAACTTTTGGAAAATTAACTGTTTTTTACAATTTTTTCGATTTAAAAAAATCATATATAAAATATTATAAAAATGACGTGATTTCATATGATTTTTTACTTTTCTAGAAAAAAATATTATAGGTTATTGAATGAAGGGTTAAATTTTTGGGGGCGCAAAATAACCTTATTACGGTTCTGAATATACATATATATGATAGCGTCATCTTATAAAATTACTTCCACGGTATTGGAAAAACAAATGAAATGTACTTTTTCAGAAGAACGCTGTAATGAAACGACATTGAGAAATGTAAAAGCATGGAGGTAATTTTGAAACACATTTCTGAGATGATTTATGTTGGGGCATTATCCTGAAACATCATCAAAACTTGTGTTTTTGATTTATTCCATATTTCAGTTCGATTTGAATTTACATTAAAGACAGATAAGAAATTCAGATGAAAAGTTTGTATCTTGATTTTTGTATATTGACATAACTAAATCTGGTGTAAATGGGTAGGAAGAAAATACGTGTTCGGTGTTTCTCGTTAGCTTTGATACATTATTGAAAATAAAAGCCGAATATTAAACCATGATACAATAATACAAGGTCTGCTTCATAATTTATTTGTTCTATTAAATAGTACAGTCAAAGCGTCATTTAACCGTGCATTTTGAGTAGGCAGCAATTTTTTAGGTGGGTTCGTAGAGGGATCATCCGTGACTCAAAAACTCATTTTTTGGGATTCGAAACGATATTGTTTTTTCGCCATCTTCTAAAAAAAGGGTGCAATTAGTTTTTTATTTATCTCCGTAACAGTCAGCTTAAAAAAAAATTTCTAAGAAGCATTTTTGAAGGAAATTAAACTATCTATAACTTTTATTCGCAACTTTTTGGCGTGACATTAAAAATAAAAATGTTATGAGCAAAAAAGGATATGATAATAGGGGATGAAAATCTTTAAGGCAAAATAACTATTGTATTTTTAGTCCTATAAAAAAATACGTTTGGTATTTTTTTGTAGAACATTTCTTAACAAACAATTTAATCTATTAATTTTTTTATTTGGTTTATTTTTATTGATGTTTCAGCGTTGTTAAGGGCGGTAAATTGAAAGTATGTGAGTAACGTAGGTACAAAAAAAAGTTTCAAATAAAAGTGATTTGACGGTATGAATCGTGAATCGTACCGTTAAATCCCCCGGCAACCACTGCAAACTTAAATGAAACATACTATAGTAATTCATTAATCAAATTGATTATGATAAAAGTAATGAAAATAAAGGACCTGTACTGAAAAATTAAGCATTTTATTCAACTTCTTTTTAGTTTTGGTGTCAGTTTCGTACAGCTACGATTGATTTATCAACTTTCATTTAACTATTTGTAAGAGGAGTTAATCTTTTAGGTCTCGGAAATGTTTACTTATCATATAGGTATATTCCAGTTTATTAATATCTACATTTATAATTATTTATGTATATATACATATTTATATAGAAGTTTTTATATGAATCTTTTTACGATTTTAAGAGAGGGAGAAAAAACTTTTAATGATCATTGCTTGAAGTTTGTTAGCTGGAGCCAATTAAACGTTAGATGAGATTTCGGTTTTGTGTCGTTCTTTTTGCTAAATAAATGAGCCATAAAATTCTTAATTAAAATTACGAAACCATACGGTATAATAGTTTCCACGTTCAACTAAAATCAATTAATGTGATAAACAAGAACTGTGTCCATAAGAACATTGTTATAGTAATAATAATTTATCAATACGATAAACATAGATATTTCCATATTGGTAGAAAATTATCATATTAATCCTCGGAGCTTCTTATGGGTCAATTTGACCCATACACCACTTTGATCGTGAATAGCGCTCAGGTATTTTAAATTTTTCACGATTTTTTTAAAGTATGTTGAATACTTCAAAGGTATTTGTAACACTTATAAATTCATTTACCATGAATCAAAGTATACCTTTGAATTTTGGTAAGTCAAAAGATTTCGTAGTTGCGGAATTATAGGCGATCAAAACTAAGCAGGGTCAAATTGACCCAGAGTGTACTAGTAGGTTGAAAAAATAGGTGTGTACTCCAATGGTTAACAAACAACTTCTATCGGTTCCAAATCGATCACAGATTTTTTTACATTGATCATATTTTTTAACACATACACTGGTAGAAAGGATTTCTCAAACCAAGTAAACCTTGTTTTGTATATAACGAAAAAAATATTTTCTTAAGATAAGCAATAATCTCTTAAACCAACTATAGTATTCTTGAATGAAGGAATAACGTAGTTGGATTAAGAGTATGTTTCTTATATTAAGAAAATATTGTTTTCGTTATATACAAAACAAGGTTTTCTTGGTCCAATACAGTTTTTAAATTTATTTTTTGGTATAACGAATCGTTTTTAAGATATTTGTTATTATATAATGACGTATATCATAGTTAAGTCAAATTTAATTAATTCAACTTACGCCTGAATTTAAAAAAAAATCAAAGTTTTTCGTTTTAAAATAGACGTCTATTTAATTTTAAAACAAGCTTTTGTTTATACCATCCTGTCATTGTAGAATACACAAATACACATAATACATATTTATGAGTAGGTAGTACGTGATGTGTACATGTAAATGATAATTTAAATACCTTTGTAAAGTTTGACAAATTTATAACCACAATGGAATTATCCGGAAAGTGCCGATTCAGAACATTTAATTTCAAACTACTGTTACAAAACACACATTATATAATTAGTGAACCTGAACCAAAACTTTAATTAGATTTCTGAAAACTAAAGAACTATCTAGCATCAAAAGTACTAAGAAGATATATACAGGATTGCCCAAGTAAAACGAAACGAGCGCGCTTTTGGTTATTTGAAATAAGATTTTGAAAAAAAGCTCGAACACGTCGATTTTGCTTTCAAGGGGGACATGTTTTGCTATAAAATTTTTGCAAGAATCTTTTCAAAAAATGTTAAATAGCATGATAGGGCAAGTGATACCTCATTTGAAAGGTTTTTTCATTCTAAATACGGTGCTTTTTTTATTTTTTTAAATCTGTTTAGTTTTAGTCAAGTTATTTAAATTTTGAATTCCTCTAATGCATTGATTTTCTGATAAAAAAATATTTACAACTAAAATTCAAAACAAAATAGGCTTATTTTCTTATCAAATAATTCAAAAACATTCAATTTGGACATTTATTAAATTAATTAAAAATTAAAAAAATTAAATTAAAAAAAAATTACCAACATCCAAAACTTTTAATTCAATAAATGTCCAAATTGGATGTTTTCGAGTTATTTGATAAGAAAATAAACCTACTTTGTTTTGAATTTTAGTTGTAAATATTTGTTTTCTGATCGGAAAATCATTGCATTTATGGAATTCAAAAAGTAAATTACTTGACTAAAACTAAACAGATTTGAAAAAATCAAAAAGCACCGTATTCAGAATGAAAAAACCTTTCAAATGAGGTATCACTATTTAAAATTTTAAGGGTTGCGCTCATAGCGCTGAGGGTTGAAAAGATTCTTGCAAATATTTTATAGCAAAAGATGTCCCCCTTGAAAGTAAAATCGACGTGTTCGAGCTTTTCTACACAAAAAAAGTCAATTCTACACAAAAAAGTGCTTTGAAAAACCGTAAACAAATCCCCGGTATATTCTATAAAATTAGTGACATACGTAAAGTTTATATGAAGTTACTTTGAAATCCATTTTTCCTTTGCTAAAGGAAAAATAATTATGTTTATATTAAATTTATTTCAAATTAAATTTTTAATTAAAAATCACTGATGCTCCTATATGTAGATAAAAAATATAATGCAATTAAGTAAATCAAACAACAAAACATACAGCGCTATCTCATTCCTTTCAATTAAACTCTGTATCAAAAGAAATATCTAGGAAGTGTAATTAAAGTTTTTAGCGAAGATAGAAATTCTTTACTAGCGTTCGCCATTAGTACTAATCAAAAGAAAATAATTAAATAGATGCAAATTGTTTACGTTGCAATAAAAAGAAGGTTGAATCAGTAGTATAATTAGAATTATTGGGTCGTAATGCGAAGATGTACCTACCTTCCATC
This sequence comes from Sialis lutaria, assembly GCA_949319165.1. Taxonomy (NCBI): domain Eukaryota; kingdom Metazoa; phylum Arthropoda; class Insecta; order Megaloptera; family Sialidae; genus Sialis; species Sialis lutaria. The sequence goes on from OX439243.1 coordinate 22,098,452, forward strand.
CAACCTCATTCCAAGCAAAAAATTAATAAAAGTAACTTTTCAGCAGCATTGAAGTGATAATAATTTTCTTATTAGTGGTTTACTGTTTTATTTTTTCAAATACTAAGGAAAAAAGTAGCTTCCACTTGTTAAGGAAATGTTATTTATTTTTGCAACCTTCTAATTACACCTATTTATTTTTAGGTGTTAATTTCATCTAACAATATAGAAAAAATCTAGCCTATGAACCATCGGCCTCAAAATTCGTCTGCCACACGATAGGTGAAATTCGTTTACAGAAAATTAAAAATATTAAAACAAGTATCATCGGTTATCTTTTTCTAGGGCGGAGCTTATGTAGTTATATCAATAATAAATTAAATACTTAAATTTAATTTATTTTATATCAAGTTTAACATATTTAACCCTTTCGTTACTCAAACCGTATATATTCGTAAAATTAAAATGTGTCCCATATATACGCTCAACATGACTATTTGCACTGTGTTTACGTAAAAGTCAAGTACTTTTGAGTCATACCGTATATACCTACTTAAATTCAGTTATATAGTGTCTTACATTCATATTTTTCTACTTCTTTATAAATATATATTCAATTTATACTTTATAAAAATTTGTAATATATGTATAACTGAATATACACATGACGGAAAACTGTTAACCGCTTTTCAAATGCTTGTAACTTGGTCAAATTTAACTTTTTTCAAAACTTTTTTTTTCTTAAATAAAGCAAATTTACTCTACTTTATGATGGTCTAATTCGTTCCTCAAAATTTTTAATTTTTAACTTTTCATGTAATTTAAATTATTTTTTCCTGATTTTCACTAAAATTATGATACCTTTGCGAATTTTTGATGCAAAAAAAATTACATGACACCGACTTCAAGGTATTAAAATTATCTACAAAAAGGTTACTTTAAAATTTCATTTTCTACATAAATGCACTCCGCGTCATGTTTCAAAATATGCAGTTTTTTCAAAATTTATTAAGTTACATAAAAAAGTTAAAAAATGAAAAGATGTTGAGGAACGAATTAAACCGTCATAAAGTAGAGTAAATCTGTTCCATTTAAAAATAACATAGTTTTGAAATAAGTAAATTTTTGACCAAGTTTTAGGTGTCCCCTTAATTAATGTGCAGAGTATACATTTTTTTGATTATGTCAACAAGCAAATATATAAATAAAGGTTCTCCCGGTAGAGCAGTGATTTCCAAACTGGGAGGCGCGGACTAGTGCAAAGGGAGGCGCGAAAAATTTAACAGAAATTTAATTTTCATAAATTTAATTTATAATTATAAATAAACTTTTATAACATAACATTATTTTTGTATACAATACATCATACATACTATCTGTTTCTGAAAGCGACGTTACTGTGTAGTTTTTGATTGACTATTATTGAAAAAGCAAAACTGATAGAATTATCATTAAAAAATTCAGCGTGATATCATTCCCCTTAAAAGACCTAGATTTAATGAAGTTTGTGCTAATAAACAAGCATATTCATCGCATTAAAAATAAATTTTATACGCAAAAAAAATACATTTTATACCTTAAAATATGTCTGTATAATTTTATGAAATAAACGGGGGGGGGGGGGGGCGCCAGAGATTAATTTTTTTTTAAAGGGAGGCGTAGTTACATAAAGTTTGGAAACCACTGCGGTAGAGTATAGTCTAAGGTAAATTAAAAAACTTTGGAGCCACTTAAGTATCCTCAGCTTGTAAGTGCCGCCAGTTTCAAATGTTTCGAACTCCACATCTTACCAGTAATCCATGTCTGGTAACTGTCCCGTTTCTACTGGTTACAAATACATTTTATAATCGTCTGTATTACATTTTAAACTTGTTGCTTGTACGGGGTATTAAAGCCAACAAATTAAATTTAAAAAAAATCTGATAGTAATTTAAAACTTTTTTTATTTAATATTCCATACCGGCTAGTGGCTACGCCCATGATATTATATATTTACGGAAGTCTGAATTTATGATACAATTTTGTCGGGTAAAATTTTATAGGTACTCCATTATTGTTCTTGTAAGAGAGTAAAAACGTCTGAAAATAAATTTTATTGCAAGACTTCTGAATTTAAGAATGAGGTATTTCAAACAGTAAAACTTTATGTGTACCTACATTATTGTATACTATATTACATATTCGTATATGAATACAACCAATCATTTTATATCTGGGTAATTCTCTGAATAAATGTCAATTCAAATTGTGCTATGTGTGATATGACTGCTAATCTAAGTATTATATATTGTCGTTTTTTTATGTGTAGGGTACCCATATTTGCATTTAGAATAAAGTATATTTTTTCTATTTAAATATTTTTATCACCAAACATTTTTTTCTATTTTTTTGTATACCTAATATAGCCAGAGGCGTAGTAACGGTGAAGGTGGGGGGGGGGACGAAATTTTTTTTTAGACGCCACTGCTAATAGAAAACCTATGATTGTTTATTTTTTAATAAATATAATCAATAACTATAATAATAAGAAACAAAGTAAGGTTTTAGATACTATAAGGTGTTTTAAAAAGGACGAAACCCTGAAGATAAGGAGATAGTACTAATGGGTAGCTACACACAAAAAAAAAACTGTATTGGACCAAGAAAATCTTGTTTTTTATATAACGAAAACAATATTTTCTTAATATAAGAAAAGTAATCTTAATCCAACTACATTATTTCTTCGTCCAAGAATACTATAATTGGTTTAAGAATAAATTTCTTATCTTAAGAAAATATTGTTTTCGTTATGTACAAAACAAGGTTTACTTGGCTCAAGTAAACCTTTCTACCTGTGTGATTGTTTTGCTATAATATTAGTCATATGACAATCGGAAGGGCATAGAAAAAAATACAATACGAAACGGTGTAAAATGGTTTAATCGTAGGGAAAAGTTGTAGAAAATATTATTATGTATTATTAATTTATGTTCTTTTCATTATTAGAAAATATCAAATACATTTTTCATAAATATGGGCCTGTTTGAAATTGATAGGGTATTTTATTTAATTTTAAAATATATTGTTAATTGTGTGTAATGTATTTAATATATATTTGATTATTTTTTCCTAAATAATGTCGAAAATCGTTGAAAATTATGTTTTTTGCGTATTCAAAGTAACATGGTAAGTGTGACGTTAGACGTCAGTAAACAAACTAAAAATAAACCAATAGGGGTACATAGAGTATTTTGACGTAGTATAATATAATTTCTGACGTCATACCACTGACAAATGTGCCAGACGCGTTTGTAACCACGTGAAAAACAGGTTAAAAATTATAATAATTATAAATTAGGTTTTTTATTAAAATACTGACTTATTTTTCGTAAAAAAACTAATCTTTACTACATTTTAGAATTTATTTTAACGAGTGCCAAAGACCCCATTGTCATTTAGCTCAAACTAACTCAATTAGGGTTTCTAGTTTTTATTTACAAGCTATCGAATTTGATTATATTGCCTGTAAAATATCATATAAACTGAAAAAAATATATACATAGTTGCGGGATAATATTGTCATACAAATTTTTGAATATTTTAATATATCTATCAATTGTTTCCATCTAATATACCAGAGGCTCCTAACCTTTTTCCTATTGATCCCTTTAAAAAGAATGATTTTTAGATTCTAGATAATAATCTCTGTTGAGAATCCCTGTATTAGACCGTAATGTATCACGTTTTTTATTGGTCAGCTAGAAAGAATGTATGTTAGTATTTTCATATATTTCAAGCTTTAATATGGCGCATTTTTTATTGCAGACACTGAATAACTTATAAAATACATCCTTTAATATTTCCTCTAAGTTTATGATTTATTATCTGTAATCAAAAACATTTAGTAACAAAACAGTTTGTCTACCGTACATAAAATATCATAAAGTTTGGAAACACGTTGAGAACTAATGAATTGTATTGGTGATGACATTCTACAGTTTTTTGGAATCGAGAAGAAAAGTATGAAGCGATACACTCGAGTTATAAAAATGTCAAAAAGTAAAATGTTGACCCTTTTTGCTTGTGCAAGACTTTTTTTAACGACTATACATCATTCTGCGTCCGTTTTAAGAGCCTTTGTTAAGACCATAGACAGTTCAAGTTTTTATTTAATACTCATATATTAGAATCTATACTGAATTTTTCATTGTATCATCTTTTAGGAAAATAAATAAATAAATAAATAAATAAATAATATCTACTTCAATACAATTTTCATTCATATACCGTTTGTATAAATAAAAATATACAGTAGAATTCAGATATAACGACTCCGTTCATAACGACTAACCGTTTTAGCGATGAAAATGCAAACTCAAATTAGGTTTCATATAGATGTACTATGAAAACATATCCGAATAGTACAACTCCGGTTGAAGCAACCTATTTTGACAATAAATTGTCCGGTTAGAACGACGCGCAGTGTAATGTTTCCAATATCTACGCACAAGCAATACATCTCCCGGCTTTCTCTCCTACGTATGTTGATTGTTGATTAGTAAAATTACAGACTTTCTACGTCAGTAAATACATATTTACATGCATAGAATGTATGTAGGTAGGTACATTGTATCTCTGATCAAACTGTATTACATTATGTATGTATGTAATGTGCAATGTTTAAGTAAATACCATTAAAGTTACTTTTTGTTAATTTTAATATTTGTTTTATTTAAAAAGAAATTAATCTAACTTTGTATATTATTATTTCATAATAAGATTTACTACAGTAATATTAATATGTACATATGTACATATTGAAATACAAGCTTAAATTATCCAGTAAATTGCTGAATGTCTTAAAAAAATACTGAATAACTTGGACGTTAAAAAAATATTATCCGGTCGTTTAGTACGACCAAATGTCGCCGGTCCCTTGAGGGTCGTTATATCCGGTATATTTTATACTATATATTATTTGGAAATATTTTAAAACTACTATTTTTTTAAACATTGAATTTTTATTTAAATACGATTTAAGGGGGATGGCCACTGTGACGGAAAAAATTATAATTTTTTTTCTTAGATTTTTTAAAGTTTACATATTCATTAATATGTATACAAAAAATTGAGTTTAAATTTTGAAAATTGACGGAGTTACAATCAATTTAGTGAGACGATGTAGCAAGGCTGGTTATGACATAACAAAAACAATAAACACGTTTATCTCGGAATGACATTTTTCGAAATGGTCGACACGATTCCTCAAAGACTAATGAACTGATTTCAATTTTTTTTTAAATAATTTTCGTAATTGTAGTAGCTATCGTTGCAAGTAGCCGATTTTTGAAATTTTGATAATTACTATTTTTAAAACCACTCTAATAAAAAAATAGGTCTTAAAAATGAAAAAAATTTTCAAACAATCGCCATTTTGTGAAAAAAATAGAATTTAAAAAAACGGCTACGTGCAACGATAGCTACATTCATATAGATATTGATAAAATTATTATTTTTTTTTATATAACCCTTCTCGAAATTTCGAGTCGACAACAAAGAAAAATTTTTTTTTTTGGTCGTCACGTCAAGGCCCATAACTTTGTAAATATTTAATATTTTTCAATAAAAATAGATATTAAATAAGTAGAATATATACTTAATAAAATGTCCTTAACTTGATTCAAAAATAATTAGTTATATCTGTGAAAAAAATTCCCAAACTTTGACAATTTTTTAACTTTATCAAATTGAACTTAAAATTGCGCTTTATATTTATTAACGATGTCTTCTACAAAACTACATAAAATTCAATTCCACAAACTACAGACTAAGTGCGCGTATAAAAGAATCGCACAATGAAGTAACAAAAAAAAACAGCAAGACGAAAGAAAGTGTAGATTGTAAAAGGGTGTATAGCGTAGTATAGTTGATATTTTCAATTACACGGCGGAACAGCACTGACCTAATGCTATCCATTATTTCATGTGTCACGGCTGTGATCCCGTTGTAATCTCTAGCTACGTTGCCTTCACTTACTTTGGACTTGATTGAGACATTTCTGTCGTAGAAATGAGGTGATTTATTTAAAAGTATATCGGATATTTAAGATATTTTTTTGTGAATCAAACCTGGCATATTTGTGTCTCGTACTATTAGTACAAAAATTTTTAGTAGAGTTAAGGTTATACGTCTAGCACACTGTAAAAAAATATTTAGTTTCGAAAAATTTTAATTTATATTCAGAATATATTTAACTTTGTTAGTTATTAAAAGTAAAAAAAAGTTTAATTTAATTTGAAAATTGAAATAGACAAAACGGTATATAATAGTAATAGGTATGTACTAATTTGCTGTAATGGCAGAATTAGTTTTTCATTATTTGGAATAAATTACACGTGAATATATATTTGTTTTATAATTACTATAGTATTTAAAAAGGTTGAAGTTTCGAATAATTAGTTTTTAAAACGTCTCTAATATCAATTTATTTTCAAATATTGAATTTGAAATGAAAAAACTTGAATTAGAACTAAAAAACCTATAGTAATAACATAAAAATAATATGTGGTGATATTAATTAATATTGTAACAAAAATTAAACTTAAAAAAGTACATACATTTTTTGTTAAAAACTTTGAAGAAACTTAATAAAAATAACATTAATTACAAATTAGGTTCTCTGTTTAAAAAGTTGTTTAATTAAGTCACTCAAAAATGCAAAAAGTGAAATTTTAATTACGCTAATAAAATGTAATTTTAATTTGCTATGATAAATAATATTATAAAATTACATTCGTTGATTTTTTTCTGGGGAGGTTATGTTTCTATGGCTTACTAATTTAGTTTTGATGAACTTTGAAAACTATTTCAAAATATTGGTCTTTGTTTGGTACATGAAGAAATGATTCAAATATTATAGTAATCAAATGGGAGGAGCCTACTAAATGTGTGATAATTGAATTTAAAAAAAAAAACTGGACGATTACTTATGGAGCTTACTGTACATATTTAGAATGGCTATTATATGTATGTCTCTAAAATATACTTCTATATCGAGCTATCATTGTATCCAAATAGATAAAAGTTACAATACTATTTGTATATATAAGAAATTAATTAATTTAAACTTTTCAGGGCAAAAATACAGTGAATTTAATTTGGTTGTTTTAGATATCAATGAATTAATTATATTATAAATTTAGTTTTGAAACATTCCGAAACAACGTAATTGCTTTCATTTCCCTCACTATACTTCCACGTACAGTCTGAGAGCATATACCTACTAGAGACAGTCTTGCCGATCGGCCGTGCAAAAAAAGTGTGCGAGAGAGAAAGCGCAATAACCCTACATCCTTTCTCTCTCGCTTCGCGTGCTGATTGGTACCGGTAATAGCGGGAATCACTTGCCTCTCCCCACCGATTAATCAGCACGCGGAGCGAGAGAGAAAGAATGCAGCGTTATGGCGCTTTCTCTCTCGCACGGTGGACGGAAAGGCTGCCTCTAGTAAGTATATGCTCTAAGCGTACACTGTTTAATATAAAGCGTTAAGAATGAGGAGAGTATTTCAATTTCAAGAGTGTTGAGATTTTGCACTAATGATTGTTTGGGTTGGTACGCCTGGTTAGATTATTTGTTCTTTACTATTGTTTATTGTATAGCATTGTTGGACAATAAATCAATAGTTGTTTTATTTCTGTCGATTTAAATTTTAAAGCTTTTATTTATTTATGGTCTATTAATATTTGTGTAAACTATAAAATATGTACAATTCATTTTTACTTCATCAGGGAATTGCGAATGAATAGATTTTGAAGCATTCAATTTGTGTAGAGGATTAATTTTGTCTATTGGATCGATAGTTCATAGTTTACGTTAGTTTTTTGATTAATTTATTTGTTTTGGTACCTATGTTCTTTTTTATTTTTTTTTATTTTTTTATTTTAATAGAATCTGAAAATTTTAATTAAAAATGAATCAATATTTATCGTACTGTAGCTTTGCTAAAAATCGATCGTTTTTCAATTGTCTAAAATAATTGAAAAATTCATGATGTAAAACCGACAATTTTAGCTGAAAATTTCAGTTAAACTAAAAAAAACGTAGAAAAAAATCTAAAAAGCATTTTGAAGCTGAGGTTTGAGATTTCCAATGCCATGTTGCATTATTTTTGTACTAGGTGTACGCTGCCAACATTATAAAAAAAATTGGAAATGTTTCGGCATTTGTACATTTTATTAACCTGTAACTTTTTGAGATACATAGGTATATATGAAATATTTTTTTAAAAGGAACTTAAGGTATGTTTAAATTTTATTTTTGAAAAGTTTCAGTATGATCATTTTTACCGAAGCTACAATTGTTTAAATATTTTAAAATTCCTTTTGTTGATGATTGCATGGTTTTTTATAGAAAGCCCCCGTAGAATTATCCCCCCTCCCCCCGCGAAAATGACTTTTATTCTTTGATGATCATCATCCATTTTTGATAAGAATTGCTTCCATATACAATATATTTTATTTTTTAACTGAAAGATTATGTACACTACAATAACTTTTATTATTTGATTTTTAAAATAATTTTCACGACATGTAGGTACAATTTATAAGAATATAAAGGAATTCATAAAAAAGAAAAGAATTTCCTTGATATTTTATTTACTTGCAGGAGGTAATATATTTTATTTTGTTTGACGAGGGTCGGACTGCAGTGTGATTGATGTTCTTTTATTAAAAATCGTTCAAAAATCTAGCACTGAACATTTAGTAATTCAATAGAAGGAAATCTAAGCTGAAATGTCAGTTTGACTGGATATTCAACATTTATAATGCCTGTGAGTGATCGAGTTAATGCTGCTTTTATTTTTCATTGTATATGATATAGGTAGGTACTCTTGTTTATGAATTTGAAGATGCCAAAGTTATTTTTTGAAAATATTTCTCGTGTTTGTCCTTGAACGATAATTTCATTCGTAAAAAATAGAAACAAAAATCACTAGATAAATTAATTTGATGACAAAAAACATTTCTTGAACTAAGATAGATCAGACTTTTGATAAAAAATCTTCTGAAAATTCTTTATGAAAACTATTGATTAGAAAATATAAAACGATTTCTTATTTTTCTTGTATTTTTTGTAATACCCAGAGTAAGTCTATACACTGGTAGAAAGGATTTCTCAAACCAAGTAAACCTTGTTTTGTATATAACGAAAACAATATTTTCTTAAGATACGCAATAATCTCTTAAACCAACTATAGTATTTTTGGACGAAGGAATAAGGGTGAGTCCGCGGTGACGGTCGTGACATTTCAACTCGGATTGGAGTTCATAATTTCTAAATAATACTAGTAAATAACATGGTTTTACTTTTTTTCTGTTGATCTTAATACAACACATGTATATTGAAAGAATAAAATTGTCAGCGTTCAAAGCTTTGTGACGGTTGTGACGCCAACTATTGCAAGTTTTGCAACCTCTATCCAAAAACCCGAAAGTTTAGCGAAAATATTGAAGTTACTTTATAATAATCATACTTTAATATGTTACGAATAAATTATTGTTTAGTAACACAACAACATCAGGTAAATACGTAATCTATTTAACTGGATATTACTCAACAGACATTGTGACGGGTGTGACACGTCGAATAAAAGGATACAATAAGAGTACTATTTGTGTGTTTAATTGCTTATTGATATTATTAACTAATACTTATAACAATTATTTATCAAATACATCAATAGACTCATTAAATTTATAATAAATGCTGTCACCCTTAGTCATTATTGTTGGTGAAGGTATTTTTTTTTAATTTGGTCAAACGTCACGTTTGATATGTAATTGTCAAAGACTTTTAATAGTTTGCCACGATCGTCACTTATTCTAAAGTAAGTTATTGTGATTTCATCTTATTTGTTGACTTTTTTGAAAAATTTTTGAAACTTTTTGAAATATTTTGAAAATTTACTAACAATTTTCTAATTTTCTTTTGGTTTATGAAAATTGATGTTAAATAGCCTGTTAATTTTATATTTTAGTATTCATTTTCGTAAAATATTTTTTTAACTATCTGGTATCGATTACCGCGGTCTGACCCTTATATAATATGATATTTGAACAGTTGTCTGATTGCGCCGGCGTTTTTCACAGTATGGAATGTCTACTGTACATAATTTTGATATCATGGTACTCTTTTTTTTAAAAATGGTAGGTAACATAAGTCGTATTTGGTATTATTATAAGAAAATTATTTATTTACTGTACGTTACGTAAAAATAACATAGATATATATTCTTAAAAAATCGTTTTATTTAAAATTGGCAAATAAAAAAAAGTAACCAGTTAAAATAAATCAACTCTTTCAGTGCATGTTTAAATTTATTATTATTTTCTCATTAATAGTCATTTTGGTAGTTTATGTCGATTTTTATCTTCCTTTTATTTTTATTTTTTTCCAAAATTTGGAACACTGCTTAACTAGAAAAACATCGAAGTGTAAAACTTATATAATAACAAAAATTGATTTTATGTTTTACTATATTTTCACAAAGCATAGCGCAATGCATTTTTTTTTTAAATTCAAGTACCTATGCTTTCTTTTCATAATTTCACCTAGCTTCATTAAGTACGATATCAAAGAAGACACCGTTTTGACCTGAAAAAAAAATCATTGACAAGTCGAGATAGGAAACATTTATGTAATAATAATAATTTATAGATTTTGCGCCACCAATCATAGAACTTATTTATCCTCTTTACAGATGAACGATAATTTTTTTTAATTTATAAAGGTTCGAGTACGTATTAATATAATTTAGAAAGTTAGTAATAATATAGTTATTTATGATTTTCATTCTTCTTTTCTTATCTTTAAGTTGATATTTTTATGACAAACTGAAATTTGGCACATAAAATATTACTAAAAATTTTTGAATTTTAGATTTCATTAAAAGTATGATTATTTTATAGAAAATGACGTGAAAAGTTGAAATTTTCAAACCGCAGGTCTGTATGTCATACCGTTCTCGAGATATGGACTTTTAAATTTTTCGATTTTTCAAAATTTTGGAGAAAAATATCTGTAACTTTTGAACGTGAAGTCGGATTTGATTTTTGTCAACGGATTTGAAATCAGCGTACCAAAATCTATATAATTACATGTACAACACTTAAAAATTCGACAAAAAAAATTTTGTCAAAAATCAGCATTTTTTTAAGGTATACCCCTTGGAAAAATTTCAATTTTCAGCAAAATTTTTTTTTTCTAATTTTAAAGTATTATACATGTCATTAAATAGATTTTTACACGCTGATTCCAAATCCGTCAACAAAAATCAAATCCGACCACACGTTCAAAAGTTACAGCCATTTTTCTCAAAATTTTTGAAAAAACTAAAACTTTAAAAGTCCATATCTCGAGAACGGTTAGAGATACAGACCTGCGGTTTGAAAATTTTAACTTTTCACGTCATTTTCTATATAATTAATGTACTTTTATTGAAATCTAAAACACAAAATTTTTCAGTCATATTTCATGCATCAATGTTCGATTTGCCATAAAAATATTAACTCAACATACACAAAAATAAGAAGTAAAATCTAAATTTACTATATAATTGATAATTTCAATTATTTTAATCTAAAAATTTAAAATTTTTTAGTAAAATTTCATGCATCAAACTTGAATTATTGTATTAAAAAGTATTACTTAAATAAAGAATAACTGATAATAAATTGCTAATAAGTAATTGCTCCTCAAAATGATATTTGTTTTCAAAGTAAAATATAACCTATATAAGATCAGTTTCCGTAACTATGTAAAGATAAAGACAAATAAAAAACCTTTTAATTTTTCTGAATTAAAAAAAAATATTTTTTATCTTTATTTCATCTGAAAATAATATTAACTAATATATTAAATACCTCTAAAGGCAATTCTTTGTACCAAGTATATAATTTCAGTAACGCTTTTTGATATACGCGTGAAAACTCACACAAATATAAAACACTTTGTGGTCATTTTGAAGTCAGGCCCCTTTTCGTGCGCTCGTTTAGGGTGTGATGGAAAGCAGTCACCCGTGAGACGCGCGGAGAAAGGGTTTCCGTGTACAAATGTGCCAAGCGATATTGACTTTGTAGTCAAAACGTTTATCGTTAAACGCAGGAACTTGACGTTTACCGTTTTTATCTATTTATTTATTTACTTACTTTGCGTGGAAAAATACAATTTGGTGTTGTTTAGTTTTTGATTTTATTTATTAGGTTTCATTTCGAATTGCATCATTAAAAATATTCAAATTCGAAGTTGCTGGTAAAAGTAGAAAAAAAGTAGGGGTACACAATCAAATGCCTTTTTTATTTGTCTTTAACTTTACATAGTTACTGAAACTGATTTTATATAGGTTATATTTTAGTTTGAAAACAAATATCATTTTGACGAGCAATTACTTACTAGAATTTTTTTTGTTATCAGTTATTCTATATTTAAGTAATACTTTTTAATACAATAATTTTCAAGTGTTTTTTTTACTAAAAATTTTTAAATTTTAGATTAAAATAATTAAAATTATATATCAATTATGTAGTATATTTAGATTTTACTTCCTATATTTGTGTGTGTTGAGTTAAATTTTTATGGCAAATCGAACATTGATGCATCAAATATGACTGAAAAATTTTGTGTTTTAGATTTCATTAAAAGTACATTAATTATATAGAAAATGACGTGAAAAGTTGAAATTTGCAAACCACAGGTCTGTATCTCATAAAGTTCTTGAGATATGGCCTTTTAATGTTGTGGTTTCTTCAAAAATTTTGAGAAAAATGGCTGTAACTTTTGAACGTGTAGTCGGATTTGATTTTTGTTGACGGATTTGGAATCAGCGTGTGAAAATCTATATAATAACATATATAATACTTTAAAATTAGAAAAAATTTTTTTTGCTGAAAATTGAAATTTTTCCATACCTTAAAAAAATGCTGATTTTTGACAAAAATTTTTTTGTCGAATTTTTAAGTGTTATATATGTAATTATATAGTTTTTGCCACGCTGATTTCAAATCCGTTGACAAAAATCAAATCCGACCTCACGTTCAAAAGTTACAGCCATTTTTCTCAAAATTTTTGAAAAATCGAAAACTTTAAAAGTCCATATCTCGAGAACGGTATGACATACGGACCTGTATTGCCGTGCAAAAGTCTTTGGACACTCATTTTTTGCGTATTGTAAATATAAAACGGCAAAAATGGTTGATAAAAATCTTAAATGTTGATAAGAGTACTTAATTACAACTTTTGTAATAATCCTAGCATATCTAAAATACAGCATTTACAATTTGCCATTTTAAGGAAATTTTTTGAACTATATGTCTGAAAGGTCAGGTTTACTCGAATTGAAAGTATTGACACACAGTGTCTTTCAAGCTAACGAGAAATTGTTTTTTTTTTTTAACTATTTTGACTGCTTGTAAACATATTCATTTCGCTATTTTGGGGATTTTTATTGACTAAAATGACAGGTGTCCAAAGACTTTTGCACGGCAGTATAAGCAGGCCCTGTGAGAGCTTCAAGGGGGGCCCGGGCCACCCCACATTTTGGGGGGCCCATACCCCCCCCCACCGAGCATAAGGACATTCCAAATAAATTTCGTACTGGTAAAATTCTAATAATTTTCTGATACTATTTTAGTATTAAAAATCAGGGGGTTTTTAAGAAAATTTTGCTTTCTACTTAAACTTTTACCACAAGGTGTATCTTTTTTGCAGTATATTTATGTTTTTTAAATAACCTCTGTTAAAAATAGTATAAGTATCAAAAAATATGTAAAATACAAATAATTTTCAAGGCACCGGGGCCCCTGAGACGCAGGGGGCCCGGGCCATATGGCCCTCGTTGCCCCCCCTCTATCTGGGCCTGAGTATAAGTATATATTGCTGCCTATAGGTAGGCTATATTATTGTTGGTTTATATGCAATAAATAATTAATTGCAAACATAATTGCTCCCCGCGCAATATCCAAAGGAACCCCTTTAGTTTCCCCTAAACTATTTGATCATTTATCAAAGCATAGAAAAATCTGATTTCAAAATTTTCATTTGATTTTTCTATTTCAGGTCAAAAAAACCACATTCCATTTCACATCTGTTGAATAAGACACAATTGAAAACGGGCTTAAAACCTTTTTCGATTCGATTCGTCTCAGTTTACCTTATATAAAACAAACATAACTATGAGTAAAAGTTACTATTAATAGAAAATATGAGTGCTATTTTTTTGTAAGTAATCATACTGAGTAATAAAATATTCAGTTTATGTAAAAAGCGTAAGAGAAATTGAATTAATTTTTACTGTCAGAATGTCTAAGACCATCATTGCAAAAACATGATTGGGGTTTCTTTATTCAACAATAAATATTAGATACAAAAAAGTCCTCACTCTGGAAATTTCCCGACGGCATTTATGCATTACTATTTTATTCAGTTATAGTTTATTCCAGGTATTTTATCTCGTCACACATCATCTATTATAGAATATATTGATGCATCATAAATTCAATTGAATACTTTGTAAATATAGTCCGGACGTTAAGAACTTTTCCTCTGCACTTTTTGATAGAAGCATGAAATTTGGTATGGTTGTATATTAAACCTTCCTCTACAAAACTAGAGACGGCGACATTTCAAAAACGCGTGTGGTCCCCATTTTAGGGGCAAAAATGTCTCCTCGGGTTTAGGTTTTCTTATTTATCTCGCAAATGGTTATTCGTACAAAAAAATAAAGGAGGTCAAAAATAATGTATATTAAATTATAAATAAAAATTGTTATTATAAATTTTACGATTAGAGTTCACCGTTGCCATTTAAAAGGGGGTTAAAATTATGAGAAAATTTACGCGCGCGGTAAAACTTGTGTTCTTCCTCAAATATCTCGTAAACGGCTTTTCTCATGTGAAAAATGTATATGACAAATATTTAAGAGCTGACAATTTTCTATCAGATATGTAAATCTGCTATACTGTAAAATTATTTTTTAATGAATTTCGTTCATTAAAAGAAGAATTAAATAAATGACAAATTAAGAAAATTAACGATTCTCGTACAATTTTTTTTCGTTTTATATAACCAAGCACTTGTAAAGATGTTTCATGGATAGTTTATAATAATTTGTGAATATATTAGAGAATGAAAGTGAGAAAAATGTGTTAAGTTGGCCTGCATTTATCAATAAATCAAAAATTAATTATTTGGAAAAAAAATATTTTTTTTTAATTATTAAGTACACCCTGTATAATGTATTATGTGTATTTATATTATAAATATTGCAAAACACTAAAAATTTAAATATTTATAGGTGACAAACATGTTTTTAATTCTTTTTTGCTGGAAAAACTTCTATTAATACTGGCGCAAAATCTCTTGATAGCACCTATTTGATACACAAACCTTGTAACGCCCAAAATTTTGGGATGAGTAGATTCGTCATAAAATTTAGAATATTAAACAATTAATTATTCATTACGAATGATTATATATTTTGTGTAAATTGAAGTTGAAATTAACGACTATTAGATGATAATGTTAAAAATTGTGTCGGATATATTCTTTTCTGTTTTAAATCTTGTGAACGGTCAATTGGACTAAAAAAATATATAGTAACTAAATTATTGGCAATGAAATTTTGAATAATATTTCGTTATGTCTCATATGTCAAATATTAAAGTTTTTGAGTAAATAAAGGTCAAAGTTACAAAATAATTGATGTATTACATGAACGGTGTAAATCAGAGCATTTTTGTCGCACAATATTTGATCACCAGTTTTTTATAATTAAAAGAATTGTAGAAAATATGATAAAGTGGACATACATCTATCATACAAAAGTTTTACTTTTACAAAAAATACGATATTTTTCTTATTTCACATGATTTCTTAGCATTGCTATTTTGTATGATATTTAAAGTATGGATTGTAATTATTACTATTAATTTTTATTCCGGCTATTAACAGCGGATGCTTAGGAAATCAACACTGCGCTTCATGATAGAAATATAAAAATGTATACAGTTGTATATCAAATCCACCTCTACAAAACAATGTGTAACTGCACACTCAAATCTCGCGAGGTCCCCCATTTAGAGGTTAACAAATCTGAATGAGTCTTGTTTATTTTTATTTTTTAATTTTAAAATTACTATCAACTGATAGTTTTGTATTTTATTTTTCGATGAAAAAATGTACAAATGTAGACCTTTCACTTATACCAGTGAAGTTAAAGGATGTTTTGGTGATATTAATAAATGTATTATGTAATTCTACACAACAAAATTAAAAATTTTAATATACAAAATGCCCTGATTTACACCGTTCATGTAATACATCAATTATTTTGTAACTTTGACCTTTATTTACTCGAAAACTTTAATATTTGACATATGAGACATAACGAAATATTATTCAAAATTTCATTGCCAATAATTTAGTTACTATATATTTTTTTAGTCCAATTGACCGTTCACAAGATTTAGAACAGAAAAGAATATATCCGACACAATTTTTAACATTATCATCTAATAGTTGTTAATTTCAACTTCAATTTACACAAAATATATAATCATTCGTAATGAATAATTAATTGTTTAATATTCTAAATTTTATGACGAATCTACTCATCCCAAAATTTTGGGCGTTACAAGGTTTGTGTATCAAATAGGTGCTATCAAGAGATTTTGCGCCAGTATTAATAGAAGTTTTTCCAGCAAAAAAGAATTAAAACCATGTTTGTCACCTATAAATATTTAAATTTTTAGTGTTTTGCAATATTTATAATATAAATACACATAATACATTATACAGGATGTACTTAATAATTAAAAAAAATATTTTTTTTCCAAATAATTAATTTTTGATTTATTGATAAATGCAGGCCAACTTAACACATGTTTCTCTCTTTCATTCTCTAATATATTCACAAATTATTATAAACTATCCATGAAACATCTTTACAAGTGCTTAGTTATATAAAACGAAAAAAAAATTGTACGAGAATCGTTAATTTTCTTAAATTGTCATTTATTTAATTCTTCTTTTAATGAACGAAATTCATTAAAAAATAGTTTTACAGTATATCAGATTTACATATCTGATAGAAAATTGTCTGCTCTTAAATATTTGTCATATACATTTTTTACATGAGAATAGCCGTTTACGTGATATTTGAGGAAGAACACAAGTTTTACCGCGCGCGAAAATTTTCTCATAATTTTAACCCCCATTTAAATGGGAACAGTGAGCTCTAATCGTTAAATTTATAATAACAACTTTTGTTTATAATTTAATATACATTATTATTGACCTCCTCTATTTTTTTGTACGAATAACCATTTGCGAGATAAATAAGAAAACCTAAACCCGAGGAGACATTTTTGCCCCTAAAATGGGGACCACACGCGTTTTTGAAATGTCGCCGTCTCTAGTTTTGTAGAGGAAGGTTTAATATACAACCATACCAAATTTCATGCTTCTATCAAAAAGTGCACAAATTACTCGAAATATCGCTCTTAACGTCCGGACTAATATCCATGTAATGCCAAACATTGTCGTTCTATTTCGTTAAGCCGATAAACATACATAGATATGTATAGGAAATAGTGAATATAATACCGGGATCCCGAAGTACCGAAAACCGGGATCCCGGCCATTTTTCTCCGGTATTACAATCAGTGGCGGATGTGCAGTCCTAGCCGCTCTAGGCCCCAGGCCATGTGCCGCCCCTTTCTCAGCACCCATCATTATAGACTAAATACATAATTCATGAATTTACTTTATTCCCACTTTTAATTGATTCAGAAAATTGTTTAACTAAAAGCTAGCTTATAAAGCTAGTTTATAATATTTTCCGAGGTTTCAGGGATGATTGGACATTCAAATAAAACATTTAAAACGGTTTTAGGTTTTGTTTTTAATAAAATAAATGTTTTACAATGTGTTACAAAACTCGTCTGCACTTAAGCGCAGCAAAATCATTAATTAAATTTTCACAATCCAATTTGCTTAAAAAATCAGCTTCTATGTTAAACAAAGCAAGATCGTTTAACCTCTGCTCCGTCATTGTTGTGCGTAAATAGTTTTTAACTCTACGCAAACAAGAAAACGATCTTTCTCCTGTACAGTTACTGGCTGGTATACATATTTTTTATGTACGATGTACGAAATTATTTATACTTTGATACGCAAAAATAGTGATTTAGGAAGATTATAATCATACGGTACGCGAGTCTTTAAAATATTAAGATACTTTACATTTGAGTTATTTCTTGTTAATCTTGTTATCATCAGTGATTTTTTTTTGGCACGATTTGCCGCCCTTTATATCTGGCCGCCCTAGGCCCGGGCCTACCGGGCCTTATGGTAAATCCGCCACTGATTACAATACCGGTATTAGTGCATATAATACCGGTATTTCGGTATTTATAATTAGTGCTAATAGTAGTAATAATTAGTACTATAGTGAGTTGATTTTTATACTTAAATCTTCTTATTATTAGCTAAACTGTTTTGTGATATATAATTGTAGTGTCAAATTACGATATTTTCCTGATATGTGATAGATTTTTCTAGGAAATATTCTTTTTTGAATAAAAAAATAACAACTCTCACCTTGGGTTGCATAAAGCAAAATAATCCACGATTAGTTAATCGGTTGTTTTCAACCAATGATTAATGTTAATTCTAAACTTAATATCGATTTGTAAATCAACAAATCAATAAATATGATAATTGTTTACCTTATAAAATGTATCATAACCGTAATTGTTTTTTAAAATTGTCGTAATAATGGTTTTAAAACTTATTATTTTGTTTTGTGCAACCCGAGGTTAATCGTAAAGAGTTAAAAAAACTAATATTTCATTTTTTTCGTTTTCTTACATTATTTGATGTTGACATTTTTGTTCCTAGTCAGTTGTTTCAATTTTTGAATATTTATTGTTGACGACATCTAAAACTCGCGGTGTTTCTGTCATAACCGCTAAAAATTGCCATATTTCTTCAATAAAGTAACTGAAAGTATGTATTTCTAAAAAATACCTCTCACTGACTTTTTGTATCTTATGATAATTCGGCGAATCAATTATTTTTTTAAATACCGGTATTAATACCGGTATCCCGGTTTTGAACTTAAAAAATACCGAAATACTGGTATTAGGATTTTAGTTCGGTATTGTATTCACTAATAGGAACGCACTAACATTTTACGCCTTCATTAACCGAGACTAAACGTTTATCGACCGGTAACGGCCGATAAGTGAGTCACGTCCTTATAATTTATTTGGAATTGCAGCGGACATCTTGCCTTTAGAGAATCCAAGTAGAAACGACAATAATTACTATTTTTTCTTCGTATCTTCTTCTTAAGTTTGAAGGTTATTTATGATTGGTTATTATTTGTAGCAAAGGTACTGAAAATATGACTTATTACAGGGTATAAGAAATATATTCTTACTTATTGTTAGCAGATAAACTATATTTATATATAAAAGTTTGTTCTTAACCACTCATTCACTCACTCACTCACTCACTCACTTTAGGTTTGCAAAGGGATGGAAAAGTTTTTATGGGAAAAAATATTGTCAGTTGTGTTCACTCGGATGAAACTTAAAAGTATAGGTAATGAATAAAAATCAATATAAAAAATTGTAGGGGGTGATTCTGACACGTATGGAAGGTTTTAATTAGTTTTAATTCTATACGGTGTAAAAAATACCACGGAAGTGGGGGTTTTAGGGTGAAAAACAACCCCCTATCTTGCATAGGAGTCAAGATATTTACGATTTTGTAAAATGAATAAAAAGCAAATTTTGATATTTCACTCACTGTCACGTATGGAGGGTTGTAATTAATTTCGAAATACACGCGAGCGAAGCCGCGGAAATCAGTTAGTTTTATTATAATATATTATACGATGTCAAGCATAATTTACAGTATCCCAAAAATATTTTTGTTGAAAAAATACCAAAAAACATCTACTAAGTACATGCACACTTTTTCCCCATACTAAATTCATCAAAGGTAATTAGTAATCGAACAATTTTAATAAACACCGATATTGTATTCTGTTAAACTATGCCATTGGTTAACCATATAATTTTATCTGTCAGAAAAGGAGACGATCCAGCTGACGTTAAGCACATAGAAGAAAAACATATAATTTTATTAATTCGAAACTTATCGAAATATGTGCCTGATAATTTTTTCGTATAATTTTAACAATTTCAATCTAAGTATATTTTTTATGCTATGCAAATGTCAAAATGACATTTAATATATGTCACCTCCCTCCCTTATATACTACTAGCTGACCCGGCCACGCGTTGCTGTGGTTAACCTATACTTTAAGAACATGTGGTGAAATTGTAGGTTATATGAAACGTTTGGAAGTTTGACATAGCGCCATCTATTGAATACTTACTCAATCCAGTCAACAGATGTCACCATCTGTTAGAATCGTTTGGAGCTAACAGATAAAGACAAATAATTTGCAATAAAATATTATTGCGATCATAAATTGAGATGTAAGCTATCCTATCTTTCAAGTTGGATCAAACTGTACACGGTGTACAAATTTGATTAAAATCGGTTAAGTAGTTAAGGAGTCCGTCGAGGAGGAACAACGTGACACGTAATTTATATATATACTATTTTTAAATGGGACCGTCCTCTGCCATACCCAATCAACAAACCAAATTTCGTCATTATAGGTTCAGTGGTTTATAAGTTTTAAGTATGCCAACGCTTAAAATGTATTTGTCTTGATCAAGTGAAATTTTCTTCCTTCTTCATCGCAAAACTTCTCGTATCTTCGTTATGTAGGAAGCAAAATAATTTTGTAGTTTTAGTAAAGTTATCTCCATATATGATTTGTTTGGTTTCATTTGATAGAAATAATATTTACATATTTGGTTATTTCTGGCATAATATTTCTGAGAACACTTTGTTTATTATAGGGCAGAAATTAGCATAATTAATTCGAATTCGTAAACAAAGTCAATGGCTGCGTTTAGCGAGCTCAGCGGTTGAAAGTCAGCAGTCAACTATGCTGAGTATGCTGACAGTCAACTGCTCCAAATTCTCTAAACCGTGCGCTTACAGTCAGTTTAAATGGCGGATTTTTGTTATGTCAAACTAAAAATTAACCTCAAATTATTATATTAAATGTGATAAAAAATGAATTAATTTCAGTAAAAGAGAACAGGGTACATTACTAGAGTTAATAAAAGAATATAGTGCTACTATAGAATGTAAAAGAAGTTGGATAATAAGTTAGTATTTAGGCTAGATAAAGAAATTTTGGTTACATGTTAATGCTATTTTTTAGTTTTGAAAAAATTAATATTGGTATGACAAGACAGCGTCAGTAGTTAAAATACAGTATATTATAATGTATACCTACATATTTTTATAGCATGCGCACTCATTAAATTTACTACAGATAATATTACGAAATAGCATCAAATACATACATTTTTTATTTTTGATTGTTTACAATTTTTGTCAACAAACACATTTTTTAAATATATATTTTAATAAATATCAATCTTCCAATACATAGGCAAAGTGTAAAACTCTTTCTTGGTACTGACTGTTCATTAATTTTATTTTTGGATGATTTAAAACTGAATATTATTGTGATTTAAGTTTAATTATTAACCGGCAGTACATCTGTCAGCTAAAAGCTGATCGACTCAGCGTTATTTTTTTGCGCTGACTTGTTTACTCAACAGCTTGAAGTAAGCGTTTGCGCAGCGGCCCGTTTAGCGAAACCGATTTGGTCAACATCTCAGCCGCTGACGTTCGCTAAACGCACCCAATGTTATTGTGTTAATTCTAATTAAAATAACACGTTATTATTAAAATGGTATACATAAATACCAATACAGCGATTCTCAACCTGTGGGGCCCCCCTAGCGAGCATATCGAGAAAAAATATTATTATTAAAAAATTGATTTAATTTACAGAAAGAATAGCAATAAAATACATTCTGACATAATAAAAAATAAAATACATGTTTACATTTATATTAATATAATACACTTATAAATATTATTGTATCAGTAATGCACATGTATTTAATAATTAACTTATCAATATTAAATTAAAAATAGGATTAATAATTATTAGTGACTCCCTTGGGCCTGTCTGGCAGAGCAAAGTTTTTCGAAGGAAGGTTTAATATTAGAAATTGATACTCTAGCATTTTTTTTTTGTATTTAGCTGAGATCTATTTTTTAGTGAAAATTATTGTGGCTCGATAAGAATTGTTATTGAAAATTGGGTCGCAAATACTAAAAGGTTGAGAAACGCTGTATCAATAGGAATAGGTACTATATAAAAACCTAAATAGAGTAATAAATAATGTGGTAATTTATATTTAAAACTTTATCGAAGCATTAAATTCCGTTTTATTGATAACGGAGATTTAAAAATAATTAACATAACAAATTTAGGTTCAATGGTTCATTGACGTTTACAAAGTACGATAGTTTGGAAGTGGATTTTGTTAAAATAATAAATTAGCAGAGGTTCGTTTTTAAATTAATTATAACTAACTTACTTTTAGTAAAAAGAACAGGTACGACTATTTTGTAATTCGTTATCTAGAACCCAAATCAATTAAAGCTTTGTTTTTCTATTTATTTTTCATTTATTTAACTTTGATTTCAAAAAGTCATATGTTATTTGTTGCATCGAGTTATATCGTCCCTTAGCTTACAACACCGCTTAAGTCGTTTTGACCAACTTTACAGGAGAGCGAAAAAACCGTGTATGTTTCATATAGGCTACCGGCTTGCGCGCTGTCACTAATTTTTGAATTCTGGTCTCTTATTGTCCGAAACGTCTAGAATGTGATTGGTAGATCGACGCGCAATGAGTAGCTCTATCCAATGGCATTAAAATGTAAAAACTGCTAATTTTTGACTTATGCGGTGTTGTTAGCTAAGGGACGATATTTTAATCTAGTTTATTTAGGGTTTGTCGGGGATTCAAAACTCAAAATCTATAAAAAATAAAGAAGTTAAGATTAACTAAACATATTTTATAAATTAGTTTTTTCATAAAACAATCGAAAATACTTTCAATTTAAAATTAAAAGTTATACTACATAAGCCCCGCCCTAGAAAAAGTTAACCGATAATGTTTGTCTTATATTTTTGAATTTGATGTAAGCAATTAAGGTGATTGACGACTTTTGATGCCAAATGTACATTTCATACACACGAAGCAAGACGAGAGTTAGTATAATAAATAAAAAAATATTTTATAAAAATTTTAATATACTTTTTTAAACTGAATTGTATGCATTGTCATAGGCGCTCTCTTTTCCACCACCCGTTTCTTTAAGACTGTAACCGACCTCCCTAAAAAGAGAAAGTTGGTTTGACACCTGGTACAATATTAAGGTAACTTTCATTCTTTTGAAAATTTCAGAATTCTTCCCGGATATCCTTTTGTACTTAGAGTTTTCATACATACCTTTTAATAGACGACTTTCTCATACCTACGTGGAAAAAAAACTATTCCTATGCTGGAATTTCAGTGATATTTGTTATTTTAATAAATTATAATATTTACCACAAATTCATAAAAATTTGCAAATTATTTTCGTATTCAAAAATAATTTAACATAAATAAAAAATCAAAAGTCACTAATGTAGTGTTTGCATGTCGTCCCTTAGCTAACAACACCGCATAAGTCAAAAATTAGCAGTTTTTACATTTTAATGCCATTGGATAGAGCTACTCATTGCGCGTCGATCTACCAATCACATTCTAGACGTTTCGGACATAAGAGACCAGAATTCAAAAAATAGTGTCAGCGCGCAAGCCGGTAGCCTATACCGGGTGTCCCAGATAACTTTTCCAGCATGGGGATCTCAGTATTTATAAGAGATACAGGTTTGGTTAAATCAGATGAATTATTTGTATGAAAGGGGTGCGTATTTTTACATAAAAAAATATTCATAATTCTATGTGGTTTAGGCGGTATACCCAAAAAACTTAAAATTTGGAATTTCTTTAAATGGTTATAACTTTTTTGTCAAAATAGATAGGTATTTTTTGTAGACGGTTTCTCAAAGCACTTTTTTGTGTAGAATCGATTGGTGTATTTAGATTTTTTATATCACTTTTAGTTTCCGAGTTACAAGCTCTAACTTTAGTTTTTCTTAAGGGTTCACTTAGTTGAATATATCATATTTGAACGTGTTTTTTACTCTACTTTACAACGATGTGTCACTTGCCATATTTATTATCGAAAAAAAGTCGATATACTAAATATCAGTGATATTTATGAAGTATTTTATTACAAACTTTTAAGTGAGCCATGAAAAACAAAAATTGTAAACAAAAATCACAATAACAACAATCAAAATAAGAAATGAATATTTGAAACAATGAACTATTTGAAAAAATATATTATAATTTTTTTTTCGATAATAAATATGGCAAGTGACACATCGTTGTAAAGTAGAGTAAAAAACACGTTCAAATATGCCATAGCCAACTTAGCGGCTCATAAGAAAAACTGAAGTTAGGTGTCGTATCTCGGAAACTAAAAGTGATAATTAAAATCTAAATTCACCAATCAATTCTACACAAAAAAGTGCTTTAAGAAACCGCAAACAAAAAGTACCTATCTACTTTAACAAAAAAGTTATAGCCATTTAAAGAAATTCCAAATTTACAGTTTTTTGGGTATACCGCCTAAACCACATAGAATTATGAATATTTTTTTCTGTAGTAATACTCACCCCTTTCTTACAAATAATTCATCTCATTTAACCAAACCTGTATCTCTTATAGATACTGAGATCCCCATGCTGGAAAAGTTATCTGGGACACCCGGTATAAAACACACGGTTTTTTCGCTCTCCTGTAAAGTTGGTCAAAACGACTTGAGCGGTGTTGTAAGCTATAAGGGACGATATGTGTCAATAATAACAAATTCGTATTTTTATCGACTCGGTACATATTTTTTACATGTAGAAAGTCATGCGTTTGCCACACTGCTTTTGAAGATAAAAGAGTCGATACATTCGATTTTTTATTATGTAAATACTTGAACGCACGTCGTGGATTTGACATTTACTGAATCCATTTCCTTTTACATATTTAATATGTAAATATTTAAATTCTTTCGTTTATCATAAATCTATCTGGAACGTGTTCTTCGAAAGACTAAACTGAAGGATTCAAAGAAAGGGGGGGGGGGTGCTTTTTGTGCGCTGTTCTAACTCCTTGTTCGCACACCTTTTGCAATGGCCTAGGGGTAACGATTTCTCGTTCTAAATATAACCGCGGTTAACGAAGCTTCCCGTTGTCTTAAGATATTTATTTAGTTGTTATCGAATGGTGTTTTATTTGTATTGACAGTTGCTTTAAGAAGTTTTTTTCTCATAGAGTTGTTTTTTTGCTGTATGATCAAAATTGTGAAAGTAGTTGGGATAAATTTTTTTTTTATTATCAGGGAATTTATATTTAATATTACATAACTGTAGAATAAGGATAATAAATAAACAGCAATCTTGCCAAAATGGTAAGCAAAAAATAAGAATCATCTTAAGGTTATACGTCTAGCACACTGTAAAAAAAGATTTGGTTTCGAAAATTTTTGTTTTTAATTTATATTCAGAACACATTTAATGGAATATTTTACTTTGTTAATTATTAAAAGTAAAAAAAGTTTAATTTAATTTGAATATTGAAATAGACAGAACTGTATATAATAGTAACATATACTAATTTGTACAATGTAATGGCAGAGCTATTTTTTCATAATTTTGAATAAATTACACGTGAATATATTTGTTTTATATAATTATTCTGCCGTGCTAAGCACAAAATCGGTATCTCAAAAAAATCGTAAATTTGATTTTTATGGCATCGAATAGCTTAAAAAAATACGAATCCAATGAACCAAGTCAAATAGCGGTATCGTATTTAAAACACATGAAAAAACCCTTAAAAAAGTTTTCCCTATCTCAGGTTTACCTTAAATAACTAAGAGAATTAGAGGTATATCAATAATACGTAGGCGAATAACTGTATATTTTGATACCGCCAAAATTCCCAATATAATGAATAAATTCCATTTAATAAATCAAAAAAACAATCTGTAAAGTAAAAATAAAACTATTTTAACAAAACTTTGATTTTCTCGAAACTCGCCTTTACTGAGATACCGCTTTTGTGCTTAGCACGACAGTATTATAGTATTTAAAAGAATTAAAGTTTCGAATAATTTGTTTTTAAAACGTCTCTATAAAGCCAATTGTGTAGAATTTCAATAAATAGAGCACTTTTGTTAAGTTCTCTCATTTATCGTGTGTTTAAAACTCTTTTTTTAATATCCAATTACTCAAAAACCATACGTCCAATATTTTAAATAAAAATTAATAAAATATATGAGTTATCCATAAATAACATTAAAATTTTAGACTTTTATCTATACATTGCTCTAATGATCGAATCTTTTCAATAACGGCATGTTAAAAAATATTTTTTATTTCATTTTATATACGTTTCTGAAATTTTTTAAACTTATAAATCTCTTCACATTTTCCCAAATAAATATCGTAGTTTAATTAAAACAATACTAATTATAAATATTCGTCAACTGTCGTCATCCGAAAAATTGTTTCAATAAAGTAATTAAAGAAGCTTCACGATTCGTAACTAACTTAATTTGTTTTTGTTTTATTGGAAACTTTTATAGCATCTTTTATTTACATTTGCAGCTTGATTACAAAACTCAAAAGAGATTCAAAAGATTTAATTAGTGCCGAGAGATGTAGAAACAAAAGAGATTATTTTTATTATTCATAGGATATCATACAATGTCGGATTATTTTTGTCTAGTCTGATTTAAATTATTAATTTTTTTCTGACATTGGCTATTATTATTCAAAGAATTCATACGATTTCGTTACTATATACCAGTGGTTCTCAACCTTTTGTTTATAATAACTAAAATCTATTTAAATATTGTGTTTATTTTTTTATTTTAAAGTGAAATATTACACGAGAATTTAAATTATTTTTATGTCGGATATTATAAAGAACTTACTCGAGAACAAAAGCTAAGCTAACACTATCTGCGAGGGGTCAAACCATTACGAATTACGAATTTGCACGAGATTCTAAAACAATGGTAATAAATGTAAAGTAATGTAAATTCTATGTATTTTATGAGGTAGGTACAACTGCCATTACTGCTTATAGATCATTGATTTCTACTTAACGCGCAAGTATCAAGGTAATTCATATAAACTATGCCGTTCATTACAATTGTCAGTGGGTTGTCATTTATATTTGACACCTCGCAGTTAGTGTCAGCTTAGTTTTTGCTCGAAAACAATTTTTGTATAATATACCGAACGTTATATTTTGTAATTCTTTAGTTAAAGGCTGTTTCTCATAATATTACAGTCCATAAATATAGGGTGTGGTATTATAAGTAGGGTTATCATCCGTCCTCTTTTCCCCTGTCCTCTTTTTAAGGGCGTCCGGGAACGTCCGGGGTTTTTAAGAAGTTTACTACGTAAAAAAAAGTCGTTCAAATTACTAAAAAAGGTCTTAAGTCTTAACTTTATTTTTAAGGTCTCCTTATTAATTTATTAATAATAAATACATTAATTATTAATAATAAATATATTAAAAAGGTCTCCAAGATCAAAAATCTAATTCGATATACACTTTTTTTCCGTCTGTCCTCTTTTTGTCCTCTTTTTTTATTGAACTAATTCTCTTTTCTCATCTTCAGCTTCTGGCAACCCTAATTATAAATCACATCTTAAATGCAAGTACCTAAACGTACGTTTTTTTTTAATAATTGCACCATTTCGTATTATATTATTTAAGTATTTTTTCAGTTACAAATAAGTACATAAATATTACAATTTATTTGTTTGAAAATTTTTATACTTAACATAACTAAATTTATTAAATCATTGTTAAAAATTTGAATCATTGGAACAAATTTGATTATATGTAATTGAAAGTTTCACCCCTTCCATCATCAAAACCAATTTTAATTAAAATATTCTCTCTCCCCCGATATCATTTTTGTGGTCATATTTCTCTTCCACCCTAAAAATTAAATGATATGAAGGCAAGGGCGATACGAAATTAGAAACTAAAGAGTTGGGTTTGTTTTAAAATAAAAATTATTAAAGAAAACTAAAAATACAAAAATTTCAAATGTAATTATAATTTAAGGTCTATAAATAAAAATAAATATAAAAATAAAATCATGTATTAAACATAAAATTTACCCTTTTCGTAGATTGTGTCCATTCATTTTTTGATCAACAAAAAATTTCAACCAATTATTTGGTTTTTTTGGAGGAACCTTTATTTTGCTCTACTGCTAAAACAATTCGTTTGCGTTTATTAACAAAAAATGATTGTTTTAATGTCCTCGACAACTTTTTCAAAATAGTCGATATAATTTTGGGACACCATGTATTCTTATTTTAAAGTAAATATGTACCGGGTATTTTTTATTTTAGTTTAAAATTTCTATCAATCTTATATCTAATTATTTATTAATAATAATTGTTAATTAATTCACAACTATCCACGTCCACAAAAATTATTTTTTTAGTACCTACAAATCTTCATGATGGTGCCAACTAAATGGGGGGCCTATTACGGAGATTATGTCCGCGTACTCTTTGCTACGCCACTGTTATTTTTTGTACAGTGACAACATATAAGATTGAAATAAAAACAACAAAATTAATTTAAAAACAAATGCGTTAATCTCTTAATTCAGATAATCCTGTATTATGGTAATAAGAGTGTAATATGGACCACTCTGGTCCATATTACACGCACATTTTTTAAGAGGCTGATTTTCGATTGTTTTAGATTTTTGATTTTGTTTTCATTTAAGAATTCTATTTTTGCCTACTTGATCTCGTTAAAAGATTAAATTCTTTGTCCAATGAAATGATATATAAAGACTGATTTTAAATAATATCATAGTTTTCATATACCTAAAACATGAATGGTGTTCCATATATTATTATGTATAACGACTTTACTCTACGATAAAGAAGACGTGGCTTACACCTAGAAAATAGAAAGTGTTAAGACATTCTTGCACTATGATATTTATTAATTAATTTTCTTGAAACATTTACATACAAATTCAATATTTAATAACAATTTACTCAAAACCTGCGTATATTAAATATCCCAAATACATTCGTTCTATTTATTGTATTTTATTTGCTGTAAATATCTCGTGTTCATACGTAATATAAAATATTGTAACGATGAGCGTTATGTTTTTACAGATGTATGAGTTACTGACTAAAATAAACTCGAACAAATTCGAGAACTGAAGGACGCTGTAAATATATACGACCGTGAGATTTGTGACATTACATTTGACTATCATATATCAATGAAATTAAATGTACTGCGGTGCGAGTACTTGTGTACTGAGTTTATTAACAAATTCAGAGGTTGATTATTGAGTTTTAATTATATACAACATGATTTATAACTAGTTTAAAAAAAATTAACAGTATATCGAGGATGTTATTTTATGCGAAAAACTTTATGTGTACATGTGTCCGGAAATTCTTTGTGAGGAGCTACGTCATAAAGGGGTAGAAGTTTTAGGGTAAAAAATAACCCCTATTTCGCATAGGAGCCGAGATATTTACGATTTTGTATAATGAATAAAAAGCAAAACAATAGACTTTAATATTTTATGGAGAGTTGTATTTTCGAAATCCACGCGAGCGAAGCCGCGGGAATCAGTTAGTAAGCTTACACCCAAAAAAGAAATTAGTAAGTATTACAGTGCGGCATGTTGCAAAATCGCTTCGAACCGTCAAATTGTAAAATTTACAAACTATTACTAATGAATCCGGCCAAATGCTAGGAAAATGAGCTAAAATTACAATGTAGATACTGTATCTACTGCTTATTTTCCTTGTATTTACTTGATTTACAAGACGAAGTTGTAATTTTTGCTTAATAGTTTGTAAATTTTACAATTTGACGGTTCGAAGCGATTTTGCAACATGCCGCACTGTAATATTTACTAATTTCTTTTTTGGGTGTATATTCTTGTTTTATGATAAAAATAAGAAAAAAAGTAAGTATAAAAACACCTCTTAAAACTTGTCATCATAGGTTTAAAATTATGTTAAAAATGAAACTATAAATGGCTATTTGTTGACTGTCCTTATTCTAGATTCTTATTGTTTGATACTGGAAATCGCTTACACTTATTAATGCTAAACCGGTTATCTTAGCTGGGCATTAACTCGTTAATCCGTTAATCGTTAATTAACGAAGTTAACAAAATGCTTAACGGATTAACTTTTAAGTTAACTCAAAAAAATGTTAACGCTTTTGTTAACTTCCGTTAACTTTAGTCCGTTACATTGGTTATTTGATAATAAGTACATAAGAAAGTTGTCGAAATAGCAACAAAAAAAAACTTAACGGTTAACTTTAACTTTCGTTAAATTTTTGGTTAACTTTAACTTCCGTTCGTTATATTTTCGTAATTTTAACGTTTTATCGATTAACGAAGTTAAATTCTCGATTAACTGTGCCCACCTATGCCGATTATCAAATTTCATAACAATACAACAATGGGTTCTCTAGTTATTAAATAAACACACATTTTGATCAAAATCTTTGGAAGGCTGTAGCTCCCTCACAAAAAATGTCCGGACTTTTGCTTAAAATATCATCCTCGATCAACTATTAATTTGTTTACACTAGTTGTAAATCACCCTATATATTTTTTTTATAAAATCTATCAATTCTTGAATTGATATTCGAGTCTGTATATGGACTTTAAATTATACCAGTTAACAAATTCATTGATAAAAAGGTAAAATTAAAGTTTGGTTTATACATAATGTAGTAAAATGTTAAAAAAAATTGAGCATTTTCCATAAACATCCTGAACAATTTAGCAGCACTTGCTATTAAACTGTATTAACACATTATACATTCATAATACATGTGCATGCAGTTACTTAGAGAGAAACGTATGTACGTGAGTATATAAGTTTAGTAGAATGCTTTTGCTAGCGGGCTCTGTGTCGGTCCGACCTAAGCGCAAGCGTCACGCGCGTCGTTACGATGTATTAGAGGGGCGTAGCGTTTTGAATAAAGGCCCGATTATGAACACCAGGTTGCGGTCGACTCCGTTATATTACATTGCTTGCTCGATACTCACTAAATATGAATTGAAAATGAAATAGCCACTGTGACGGGTTAAAAAATTGTCAATGTTTGGGAATTTTTTTCACAGATATAACTAATTATTTTTGAAACAGGTAAAGGACGTTTTATTAAGTATATATTCAACTTATTTAATATCAATTTTTATTGAAAATTATTAAATGTTTATACAGTTATGAGCCTCGATGTGACGACCAAAAAAATATTTTTCTCTATGGTTCACTCGAAATTTCGAGAACGGTTATATGAAAAAAATAAATCAAATTTTTATCAATATCTATATGAATGTAGCTATCGTTGCACGTAGCCGTTTTTTTTTTAATTTTATTTTTTTTCACAAAATGGCGATCGTTTGAAATTTTTTTCATTTTTAAGACCTATTTTTTATTAGAGTTTTAAAAGTAGTAATTATCAAAATTTCAAAAATCGGCTACGTGCAACGATAGCTACTACAATTACGAAAATTATAAAAAAACATATCGTGTCAACCAGAATCGTGTCAACCAGGTCGAAAAATATCATTTCGAGATAAACGTGTTTAATGTTTTTGTTATGTCATAACCGGCCCGCTATCTCGTCTCACTAAAAACTGACTGTAACACAATTTTCGGAATTTAAACTAAATTTTTTGTATACATATTTATGAATCTGTATACTTAAAAAATGTAAGAAATATAACTGATGTTGCATTTCATCAAATATTTAAATGAGTGTTAAGTATATATTTATAATCATGGTTTATTATTATGGACATCTTGAAAAAAAGACAGTGATATTTAATATTAAACGAAATGTTTTTTTCATATTTTTGCATGGCAGTGTACCTACATCATGGCGAAAATAGTCAGAATGGATTCAAGGAAGGTCGAAATTGATAATTCCGTTAAAATCTGGATTTCGAAAAAAAAATATATTTTATATATGTGTAAAAGAAAGTAAGAACTAAGTCAATAATTTTATGTTTCCTAGATAATATTTATAGAGTAAAACAAGGGAACATATTTATCTGCCTGTATATGTATGATATTTATTCACCTGCAGATATATGTATGTAGTAAACATTTATAATATCTGGAATTAATAGAAAGCCAAACATACATGAAATTAATAGAACAGTAAACATAACTACAAATATGTATGTATGTATGTGTACTTGTATGAAAATATAATCAATTCCAAAATTTCATTGTATGTTTTATATATTTACATGAATAATCCATTTATCATTGCAGTTTATAATTTCATTTATTTTTAAATAAGATTACAAGTTCGTTAAATTAATTCGGATTTTAATTTAATTTTTGTCGCCCTGATTGGCAGCAATTCAATTATGATTGCTATCCCGTGTTATTTGTTTTAGCAAAGTATTAGGCAAATATCGTATTTTTTTATAATCAACAGTGTCTTGATTGATGTATAGGTAACAGGTATGATTATTAAGTAGTTTATGCGAGCATATGTTTTCGACAAAATTGCAATTTTTATTAATACATATAAGTTAATTAGTATATAGTTTACGTACACAAATAATTGAAAATATTTTGCATTTAATATAGTCTAGCACACTGTAAAAAATATTTGGTTTAAAAAAAATTGTTTTTAATTTATATTCAGAAGACATGTACCTACAATTAATGAAATATTTTACTTCGTTAGTTATAATTAAAAGTAAAAAAAGTTTAATTTAATTTGAAAATTGAAATAGATAGAACGGTATATAATAGTAACATGTACTAGTTTTTCATTATTTTGAATAAATTACATGTGAATATATTTGTTTTTATAATTATTTTAGTATTTAAAAGGGTTGAAGTTTCAAATAATTAGTTTTTAAAACGTCTCTATATAGCCAATTGTGTAGAATTTCAATAAATAGAGCACTTTTGGTAACTTCTCTCATTTATCGTGTGTTAAAAACTATATTTTTAATATCCAATTACTCAAAAACCATACGTCCAAAATTTTAAACAAAAATACGTAAAATAATCATAAATAACATATTAAAATTTTAGACTTTTATCTATACATTACTCTAATGATCGAATAATCTTAAACGAAAAATATCTTAAAATTAACAAAAAATAGAAATAAAAGTCCGGATCAATTTTTTTGTATTTTGCTTATAACTTTTGATAGTGGCCATTTTTTTTTAAATATACAAATAAATTCGTAATCTACGGAAAAAAATCCTACCAAATCCAACCTTTCATATTAAGAAGACCCTACATTACACACTCAAAAGTCCTGTGCTACAAAATTAAAATCGAAAAAAAAATGATTCCAGGAAAAAAAAGATTTCAAAAGTCCTGTGCTACAAAATTAAAATCGAAAAAAAAAAAGATTTCAGGAAAAAAAAAATTCAAAAGTCCTGTGCTACAAAATTAAAATCGAAAAAAAAAAGATTTCAGGCAATTCATGTTAACCGACATGAAAATTAGTAGTTGCTTATAAAAATGTAAGACATACCGGGTGTCCCAGATAACTTTTCCAGCATGGGGATCTCAGTATCTATAAGAAATACAGGTTTGGTTAAATGAGATGAATTATTTGTATGAAAGGGGTGAGTATTACTACACCAAAAAATATTCATAATTCTATGTGGTTTAGGCGGTATACCCAAAAAACTGAAAATTCAGAATTTCTTTAAATGGCTATAACTTTTTTGTCAAAGAAGATAGGTACTTATTGTAGGCGGTTTCTTAAAGCACTTTTTTGTGTAGAATTGATTGGTGTATTTAGATTTTTAATATCACTTTTAGTTTCCGAGATACAAGCCCTAACTTCAGTTTTTCTTATGGGCCGCTAAGTTGGCTATGGCATATTTGAACGTGTTTTTTACGCTACTTTACAACGATGTGTCACTTGCTATATTTATTATCGAAAAAAAAAATTATAATATATTTTTTCAAATAGTTCATTGTTTCAAATATTCATTTGTTATTTTGATTGTTGTTATTGTGATTTTTGTTTACAATTTTTGTTTTTCATGGCTCACTTAAAAGTTTGTAAT
Organism: Sialis lutaria; assembly: GCA_949319165.1. NCBI lineage: Eukaryota > Metazoa > Arthropoda > Insecta > Megaloptera > Sialidae > Sialis > Sialis lutaria. The sequence goes on from OX439243.1 coordinate 22,132,694, forward strand.
AAAATACTTCACAAATATCACTGATATTTAGTATTTCGACTTTTTTTTCAATAATAAATATGGCAAGTGACATATCGTTGTAAAGTAGAGTAAAAAATCACGTTCAAATATGCCATAGCCAACTTAGCGGCCTATAAGAAAAACTGAAGTTAGGGCTTGTAATTTGGAAACTAAAAGTGATATAAAAATTCTAAGTACACCAATCAATTCTACATAAAAAAGTGCTTTAAGAAACCGCAAACTAAAAGTACCTATCTACTTTAACAAAAAAGTTATAGCCATTTAAAAAATTCCGAATTTTCAGTTTTTTGGGTATACCGTATAGACCACATAGAATTATGAATATTTTTTTGTGTAATTATACTCACCCCTTTCATACAAATAATTCATCTCATTTAACCAAACCTGTATCTCCTATAGATACTGAGATCCCCATGCTGGAAAAGTTATCTGGGACACCCGGTAGACTAACTTATCATTTTTGATATTATGTTAATGCTATCATAGGTTACTCTCTCCCAGGATCAGACCAATCATAGCCCAGCATTTGATATTTAATTGAAGGGCACCAAGCTATATATATAACCATATAAATTATTCATATGTAGATACAATTGATTTGCAACAAACGTGCTTAGGAATTTAAAAAAACCATATAGGTAATTACAAGTAAACGATATGAAATTAAAACAATATTACGTTTAAAATCAGAAAAATCCAAACTGTTTTATAATAGGCGCGTGCTTACTTCATCCCCATCCCCTGACACATGACATTAGCCGTCATTAGCGTCACACGAGAGCCGTATTTACGACATTACAAACATGACACCGTCACTTGCAGTTACAGCGGGTGATATAGCGCTCTGTGGACAGTCTGTCACGGTGTACGAATAATAGGTAAAACCAGTACTGGTGTTTGAATCGGTTCAGATGTGTAATGGTTTGGTTAAACTGTTTATAAATTCAGTAAGGCTCAAGAAAATATTAATAACTAGCGGAATCACGCGGCTTCGCTCGCGTAAACTTTGAAACTAATTAGAACCCTCCATATGTGATAGGGGATGACATATTACATTTTTTTATATTGATTTTTATTCATTACCTATAAAAAAAACGTAAATATCTCGGATCTTAGTTAAAAATTGTAAAAACTAACCCCCTGTCTACCCTCGCCATTAGGGATTGAATATCGAATATTTTTATTTCAGATTATTTTGCCCGACTCCACCATTATAACGTAAGTAGCTATGCAGATAAACATATCAAAAACACAGAAAAATATTTTTTAATATAAATTTTGAAACCCTGTTTTGACCCCGTAGGGGTTGAATTTCGAAAAATCCTTCATTAGTGGGAGCTTAAATTATAAAAGGAAGACACCTGTGAAATTTCACTTTTCTAGGACCAGGAGTTTGGGTTGTACGTTGATATATGAGTGAGTGGTTAAGGACAAACTCTTTTATAGATATACCTAGATTAAAAGATTAAATTAAATTAAATCTTATTTTGTTAACAATTTGGTCAAACCGTACATATTATCATATATCTATACGACCTAAAAAACAAAGAAAGCTGGGTTAAATTGTAGATCTATGTAGATCAAATTTGATTTAATTAGTTCTAGTTTGACTTAATTTTTTCAAATTTTAGATTTCCGTAGAAGTAACAAAGTGTCTACGCTAATGCTAGGCACGTTACCTGATAATTCACGGTTAACACCTACATAGGTCAAGTAATATTACTGTTATAATTTAAGTCACTCTGGCTTTGAGCGCACTGAATTTTTTTTACCTTATTTTAACCCTCATTTCCTCTAAATTATAAATCTTCATACCCTTTCTTTCTAATAAATAGTTACATAACGTTTATCTCTGTTTAACTATTGATTGTACAAAATAGACAAAAAATATTATAACCTGAGTAGCTCAAGACACTCCAGCGTTTGGGTGGGAATAACGTCACCAAGAAACGTTCAAATGTTATAAATGTACAATAGAATATCAATTGCAAAAAAATTCCTTTGTTGAGTACAAACTCAACATTGCAAAATCATAAAAAAAGCTGTCAAACATGACGCCGTCCGTTTTACGTTAGTCCAACTTAAGAATAATAAAAATGATACTTTTGAATAGACCAAACTGTCTGTGCCAGCTTTTTATGATTTTTTAGCAATGGAAACTCAAATTCAAAGAACACAACGTTATTAATCCCAGAGATGAAGCAGAGAGAATGCTTTAAATAATCAAATTGAAATGTGATACTTACTGATAATACCTTACAAGAAGAAAGATCAAATTAATCCAAATATATAAGGAGTAAATTATAATTAATTGTTGATTAAAGAATATATATTGGAATTTTCAATAAAATCTGCAAAAGAGCAAAAATCTTTGAACACTCATTTTTTGCGTATTGTTAATATAAAACTGCAAAAATGATTGATAAAAATCATAAATGTTAATAAGAGTACTTAGTTACAACTTTTGTAATAATCCTAGCATATCTAAAATACAACATGTTAAGGAAAATTTTTGAATTATATGCTTGAAAAGTAAGGTTTACTCAAGTTGAAAGTATTAACGCACAGTGTTTTTCAAGCTAACGAGAAATAGCTCCATGTCTCTGGCACCCCCTTTTTTGAAATTCAAATTTTGTTATATGCAGTTCGTTTGTGCTTCGTTTGTGCACGTTTGTGCAGGAAATCCTTTCGTTTGTGCTTTAACCATTTAGGAGATATTTAAAAAAAATCAAATGGGGGGCCGTAGACATGCGAGCCCCCCCTTTTTCGAAATTCGAATTTTATTATATGCAGTTCGTTTGTGCTTCGTTTGTGCACGTTTGTGCAGGAAATCCCGTCGTTATTGCATTAACCCTTTAGGTGGTATTCACAAAAATCAAAGGGGGTGCTGTAGTCATGCGAGCCCCCCCTTTTTTGAAATTCGAATATTATTATATGCAGTTCGTTTGTGCTTCGTTTGTTCACGTTTGTGCAGAAATTTTCATCGTTTGTGCTTTAACCCTTTACATGTTATTTATGTTTAAAAATACCGAAAACATTTCTCTGGCACCCCCTTTTTTGAAATTTAAATTTTTGAATGTGCAGTTCGTTTCTGCTTCGTTTGTGCACGTGACATGGAGCCACGAGAAATTGCTTTTTTACTATTTTGACTGCGAGTAAACATATTCTTTTCACTATTTTTATTGACTGAAATCTGTATATATTTACATTCAAAATCACAGGTGTCCAAAGACGGCAGTGTATTATCATTTGTGGAATTGAAAAAAAAATGGAGGATAATCATATATATAATATTTACGATTTTAAAGTACGAGTAAATATCTTCATTACGGTTCTGTTGCTGACACAAATCTAGTTTTGAAACTATCGCTTGTATCACCACGTTATTTACTAAACAAGCCACAGTTAGGTCCACATTATAGTTACAAAAAACTACTATTTATAGCTCGGTTAACATGAGGGACCGAAAAACACTCAAAATTTACACACAGCAGCATACAAATAGATCAATACGAAATTTCCATGAAAATTGCAATTCGAAACAATGTTTGTGATCAACAAATTTACCACCGTCTGCGTCTGTTAAAAAACAGTTACAGTTTTTTCATTTCTCTACCATATTCTAATATATAAAGAATAAATAAATCTATAAATATTTTAAATGCTATTCGCGTAGTTAGTTGTCCTTACTACCATGCAAAAGTCTTTGGGTACTCATTTTTTTGCGTATTGTAAATATAAAACTGCAAAAATGGTTGATAAAAATCTTAAATGTTGATAAGAGTATACTTACTCACAACTTTTGTAATAATTATATGCCTGAAAGGTCAGGTTTACTCAAGTTGAAAGTATTAACGTACAGTGTCTTTCAAGGTAATGAGTAATTGTTTTTTTTTACTATTCTTACTGCGAGTAAACATATTCTTTTCGTTATTTTGGAGATTTTTATTGACTGAAATCTGTATATTTACATTCAAAATCACAGGTGTCCAAATAATCGATTCGTGAATCAATCCCGAGTCCAACGAGGTATATGAAACCATATATACAAAATTTTGAGGTGGGGGGGGGGTCACGACCGGAAAATTCCTAAAATGGGCTAAACTAGAACCACAGACCTACCATTTAGCGAAAACCCGAGGTCTCTAAGTGGTCAGGGGGCCGAGATCTCGCAGAGGAAGTGCAAAAGCACGGCAGTGTATATCTATTAAGTGAAACTTCTTTAGTGAGTCTAGTGAATTGGAATAACATCGACAGATTTTAAAGATGAAACGCTAAGGAGAGTATATACATTGGTGTCATGAAGGTACCTATATATATGTTTTTTATTCTGTTTTTGTGTTAAAATAATACATTTAATTATTAATTTAACAATCGTTTACTTTATTTATTTAATTAGCTTAGTTAATGAAGATTCACTTCAACACACACCACTTTTTTTTCTTTATAATAATTTATTCCATACACTATGGTGTGAAATAAGTCGAAAAACACAAAATACGATTTACGATATTATGTGCAAATTATATAAAAAATTATCAAAAGGTGTTGCCGCGCAACCCATTTGGACACAACTCAAAAAATTCCCTTCCCAACCGATTCGTGAACCAATCCCGAGTCCAACGAGGTAAATCTTTAATGAGTGGGGGATCATGACCGGGAAATTCCTAAAATGGGCTAAACTAGAACCAGAGACCTACCATTTAGCGAAAACCCGAGGTCTCTAGATGATCAGGGGGCCGAGATCTCGCTGTAGAAGACAGACAGACGGACAAATGGACGGAAAATCGAGCATATAAGCGATACCACTTTGTGGGTTGCGCTAAAAATACTCTTAAAATATCTATATATGTTGTATCGACGTAAAGAGTACGTAGTATTTCATGCATAAAAAGTCTAGACACTTTACAAAGTTCGGACAGATAGTGTAATAATCTGCACTCAACGACTCGCAACACCAAATACTTAAAAATTTTAGTTATTTCATGAACTACAATAAGCTTCTTGATTTGTACTGTAATACCAAAATAATACATCATCCTAGTTAGACATTTCATGAAATCATTATTAAAGCTGTTTATGCTGATAGTGTTTAGTTTTGTAACAGTAAACTCAATTTCTATTAGATTTAACATGCCTTAAATTAATTGTACTTGTGTAAAAATAAGTAAAATTTTTCCAGCATTATTTTCCAATAACAAGTTTGCAGAGCACTGGTTTAGAACCTCTGCTATGGATTATCAAAAACCAAATAGAACTTTACATAAGAAAATCCATGTAAAAACAACATGCTTACTATCGGTTTATATTTGTTGGAATATTTACAAAAAAACTCTATTATTCATCTGAATACTCTGAATATTTAACCTAGACATAGATACTAGCATTTTCTGCATTGTTCAGTTCTATAAATTCTAGACCAAAGCTGGCAAATATTCAATTAATTTAACCATATAAAATAACAATGATGGGACAATTTGCAATCCAAAGTAAAAAAGAGATAAACAAAAATATACGTATGTACTTATATATAAATTTTGTTGAAAGGATTGTACCTATCTAACATAAGAAAAGTAATACACTTTAACATCGTTGATTTTACATAAATAAAATATTCTGTCCGCGCAACCACCGCGGTAAGCGAATTTTATTTGATAAAAAAAAAATAAAAAAATAATTAAATGTGTAAAAATAAGTTGGCTCTGAAATTTTTTAAATTTTTTATTGATTATTAACTTTTTACTCTACATAATAAACCAAAAAATAAAATAAAAAGCTTGTAAAAAAAAATTTCCACATCGGGACTCGAGCTCGAGATTCTTAGTTTACAATCTCTACAATATTTTTTTTGTTTTTAAAATATCAACCAAACGGTACTTTATATCGAAAAATCACAAGAGACACAATAATTTTGTTTTATTGAGAGGATTCCAAAACATATTTGATATTATCAATCCGATATTTAATACCCGAGATATGATTTTTTTTCGGTTTTGAACGGCCGCCATTTTGAAATCAATAAAGGAATTTCGCTGACTAACGAACTTAACCGAGGTATTCGTGAGATCGATTTTTCAACCAAGTTTCAAAAAGATCGGAAGTAATCCTGTAAGGCTAGAGAGTCCACTCGAAACGGCAGATATACATATATATATATATATATATATACATACAGTTTTGAACGGACCTCATTTTCGTGATCTCGAGATCAAGTTTGATAAAGATATATAGTTTTTTTTCCGAAGTTGCGTCATGATGGTGATAGCAATAGCTATATTTTTCTTCGAAAAATTCGCTAAAAACAGTACTGTCTACTGTAGCCAGACTTTGTTCATAAAAAAACTGTTACAGCAGTGTTATCTTGTAAATTGTATTTTTAGGGTATATTTTATTTATTTGGATTAAAAAGATATTCATTTATATAATTAATTACACTAGCTTTTACTCACGGTAAAAACAGTACTATCTTTCCTTTTTAAAATTAATATAAAATATAGTCTGTTTCATTTAAGTTTGCAGAGGAGATGATTCACGATCTGTATCGTCAAATCCCCGGCAACTATTGCAAACTAAAATGAACTATAGTCACTGTACGATTTTTGATTGCCGAACCCCCTGTAAATCTCCAAATGGACCAATCAGAATCCAGCATTTTCTATTTAACATATGTAGACTAAGTTGTCAACACAAACAAACTGGTAACATAGATAAAAGAAATCAGTATTTAAAAAACATCTACCGTCGTACAATTTGATTCATCATCATATCGAAAATACGGGAAGCTTTGCGATCGTTTTTCAAATAAAGATAAAGTTGTTATCCGATTTTAAAATTTTTAATTGATCTTTCCATTTTAGGACAAAAAAATACAATTAAAAACCGTGTCTGTCTGTCTGTATGTGCGTGTGTGTACCTGTCCCCAATGACAATTTTTGTATTTATTAAATTTCTTCGATAATTAACTAGTTTTGGTGAATTTAGTACGAGGAAACACTGTGTACACATTTAAATTTTTGTATAAAACGAAAAATTATAATGAATTTTTTTGTTTCTCAGATCCTCAATTATTTTAAATAATACGTTAATTTTGAATTATCATAGTATCATATCACTTTGCGTTAAGTACATCCAGTTTAAATTGTTTACAATAGCGTGTAACAATACAGTTTGTAACAGCTGTTTCAAGGATGATATCTTATAAGAAAGGAGTTCAAATACATGTCAAGGGTTCTCATCCTTTGGGAAAGTGCACTTATAGGGTCAAGTATTGTTTTAGGGAAATTCTATATCGTGATTTCAAGATGACTGATTTTTATTTCATAGTGATTTTTAGATGATTCATGATTTTGGAGGGAAATAATGTTGGATAATTGACTCCTTGTCAAAATATGTATACATTTACTCGTCAGTTGATAAATTTTAATTAGGGTAAAACTCGGTAATACCTTTTTTAAATCATAATAAAAATAAATTCATTAAATATATTTGGAGAAACTCTTTATTAAAAAATAAACTTAGATATTTCAAGAATAAAATGGTATCGGGTTATCTAATTAGGAACAAAACAAATTAGTGAAAACAATATTTTTTTAAACCCTTGGTGTTTTGTAATGTAATCTTTGGGCAATATGCCTCACTTGTGTTATAAAATGCCCCACGTATCTCAATCATAATTTTTCTTCATTTTAGGCGTAACTTACAGTTATTCATAGACTAATTACGATTTAGATTTATCTGTTTGTTCAACTAGGGCTCTATGATAATTATCTAAATACGGTTTTCGCCATGAATATTTTCAGTAGAATATAATATCACTGGGAGTGTCTGTCTTTCGTATTTTCTAGATATGTGTTTCTATAATAAAGGACCCCGCAGAATCTTGATTGGAAAGGGATTTCGGATAAACTCTTTGAAACTTTGGATTCTGATAGTCCTTGATGAGTAGATTAAAAGTGTCAATGGGCACTAAGTCCTAAAAACTCAAACTTTTAAGATATAGCCCTCTAAAGTTGGGGATCATGCTCGCCTTTAATTTACAATAAAAAAAATTGTAGAACCTTAATTTTCGCACAACTATTTGTATGTGTTCCTAAAGACTTATATAATCGATTGTCACCATAAAAAAAAATTAAACTTTTAAATTCTTTAGCCAATGACAGTACTTAAATCTTATTACGTTTTTTTTATTATAAACTATTTTTTTATTATAAAACAATTGGATTTGTTTATAATTAAAAAAAACGTAATAATAAGATTTAAGTGTTGTCATTTCTCAATGAATTGAAAAGTTTACTTTTTTATGGTGGCAATCGATTATAGATGTCTTTGGGAACACATACAAATAGTTGTGAGAAAATGAAGGTTCTACAAAAAAAAATTGTAAATTAAAGACAATCATGATCCCCAACTTCAGAGGGCTATATCATCAAAGTTTGAGTTTTTAGGACTTAGTGCCCATTGACACTTTGATCTACTCATCAAGGACTATTTACTGTTATGTAAACACGAGCATTATAAAGAGTGCGATAGCTTTGCTTGTGTGAGTGCTAGGACCATGGTACGTTTTGTCAAATGTTTTGCTCTACATGCAGAAAATTGAATATATTAAAAAAAACGGACAGGTGCAAGTAATTTTTAAATTTTTTATTTATAATAAGTTTGTCTATTGAAACTTGAAAGGTCTCCTTTAAAGCTAGTACACACTAGTAGACATGTTGCGCGATTCTGGTCTCTGAGACGTGTCTAAGGTTGTCTCGTAGACATGTCTATAGACCAATCCCCGTCTACGGGCCTGTTGTGAGACCAAAAATCGCTTGTCTAAGGTCTCCCGATCGGAATGGGAGACCACATGCAACGTTAGACATGTTGCGCAACATTTTGGCAGTGTGGACGACACTCGCTGTCTATAGACGAGACACGGCCCAGTCTATCTACAGCTATCGAGTGGTAGATAGTAGTAGTCCTCCATGGTGGACAACGAAGATGAGACTGAGAAATTCGTAGAAAATCGTAGTGGGACGCTAGACGAGACAAAGAACGGTGTTTCTAGACAGTCTATAGACCGTGTCTCTAGACGGTCTATAGACAAATCGCGCAACATGTATACTAGTGTATACTAGGCTTTAGACAGCGTAGACATTTAATTAATTAAAAAGAAATTCAACAATTTCATTAAATAACCATAAAGAGAATATGTCATCTATGTAAATATGATATTCTATTATGACGCAATTAATTCATTGTCATTTGCACAACTGCCATTTTTTTACCTCGCCTGAACTTTGTGGAGAAAAGTGAATTGATCAAACATTGTTCGATTAATTAATTAGCTAACACTCTGGAGAATCAGAACATTTCTCACAGCTGATTCAAGCAATTAGTGAAAAACAAACAACAAACAATTGTCTGTTAATAATCGTAAATAGATGGATAATTAAAATCGATTACAAGAAATATTTGTTTTTTTTTCTTCATCATCCAAAGAAGGTAGTTAAATGGAAAATGGAACATGTGTTTAAAAAAACATTGGTATACAGTATGGCCCATTTTAATTGACTGCCTCTGATAGCTTTGAATGATAAGGTGTCAGTTTTAAAAGTGAACTTTAATTTTTAAACAGGAATTCCTTATTTTTAAAACATATTCTTATTCGCAGCGTGCGCGATGACAGCGCCAACTAGCGGTTGCAACTAGGGTGGACTTTGACATATTAACAATCAAATAATTTAAATAAAATATCGTAATATATACATTTTAGACGATTATTTATCTATTTGCTATGTGCACGAAGTCTACTAGCACCGCTAGCGGGTAATAGTAAAGGATTGAATGGATTGAACTTTCTTTTTATCATTGTTTAATATGTTTAATACCGTGAAATTTTTTATTAAACAAATATCATTTAATTTAGCTGTTTGCATATAATATAAATATGTAGTATAGCATAAAAGGTACGTGAAAATTATTTATTTTGGATATTTTTTTCTCTTTAATTATGACGTAGTATAATAGAGAAATAATTAATTCGTTTACATTGACAGCATAACCTCAAACTATGGCACCGATGATTTTACAATGTTGCTCACCAAGAGCACTCGTCTCGACATTATTTTTAATTCCACCCCCTTGCACATAGTCTATAGTGGAGTTAACCATGTTGATCTTTCTATTTTCAGTTAAAAACGAGCCTATTAAAAATGACAGTTAGTCCACCCAAAGTGTTATTTTTCGCCACGTCGTGCGCTGTGATCGATTTTGATTTCCCCACTACCTACTTTGTACCCAGCGAATACTGCGTTAAGAAATAAGTAAGATTTCTTTGAAACAGTTTTTCTTAAAAATTCAAACTGGTAAGGTAAATTCATTTTTCAAAAAATAACAATCAATTTTACTAGATGATAAAACTCATTACCAACAAAATTAGTATTACCCGATGTGCACTACGGCTTGTTTCGATTCCGTCAATTCAAAGAACTTAAATATCAAATTTTGTTAGAAAGAAAAGAAGACCTCAAGATGTTTATTGAAATGTAAAATATACGTTATTTTTATTAAAAATAAACGTATATTTATTTTTGCTCTGTTTTTATAGAGATTCACATAAAATATAATACAAAAACATTGTAGGAATTAAATTTATTAACAAAGCACTTATTATTATACCAAAACAAAAACAGTTCGAAATTGAACACCTGCTGCTAACATTAACTCGGCTTTTTGTGGGAAACTTACGACTTTGAAAGGTAATCTTAATTATGTACAAAGTGCTTAAACAACTATTTTGTAGCTCATACCTTCCGTCGACGCATTTGTTCTCTATATAAGATCTTTGTTTACCAACCAGAAGTTAATAGTGGTAATTTAAACACCCCGTAAGAGGTATTGACTAACACTAATCTTATTTTACACGTTTTTTATATGTTTACAACAGTACGTATATATTTTTCTTAAAGCATAAGTTTACCTATTTATTACAAGACCCATTTAAAAATAATATTCAAATACTCAAAAAAATAGTATAACGGCATTTAATCAAATTATCAGACATTATGTTTTACAATACCTAGTTATTATAAACTACACAGGTAGAAAGGTTTACTTGAGCCAAGTAAACCTTGTTTTGTATATAACGAAAACAATATTTTCTTAAGATAATATATTCTTAAACCAACTATAGTATTCTTGGACGAAGAAATAATGTAGTTGGATTAAGAGTACTTTTCTTACCGTCAGGAAGTTAGCGCGGACTTGTGAAAAGCAACAAAAAATTTTAGCTCAAAAAATTGCTCCAACTCTAAAAAAATTTAAACAAAAGTTATTAACTATACAAAAAAACAAAAAATCCTAAAATGACATTTTTCAAAAACTAATCGTTTTTCGTAATATTTCTTATGGTCAAACAATTGCTCCCAAATTGCTCTAAAATGCGCTCTACTTAGTTTAGACTTCAATCAACGATTCGTTTTTGAAAAATACCATATAACAATTATTTTTTTTGTTTAGTTAATACCTTTGGTTTAAATTTGTTTGTTTGTTGTTGTTTGTTGTTTTTCACCGCGCTAACTTCCTGACAGTACTTTTCTTATATTAATAAAATATTGTTTTCTTTATAATTTTATATACAAAACAAGATTTTCTTGGTCCAATACAGTTTTTTTTTTTGTGTGAATAAAATTAGAATACAAAACTTTGTTAATTAATTAATATAAATGTGCTCAAAAAGATATTTTGAAAACTATGTTTTGAATACCTAATACAAAAAATGAGAAAAAGTGTTTAGTTTTTTCAATATAAATGTTATTTATTATGAATGATACAACTAATAGGTACGTACTTAAATATATGTATAAATTTTTTTTATCAAAACCCACACGTGGGTATTGCCTTGCAACCCACTTGACACAACTGAAAAAATACCCTTGCTAATCGATTCTTGAATCAATCCAACGAGGTACACGAAGCCATATTTGATAAATTTTGAAGGGGTGAGTCATGACCGAAAAAAATTCTAAGATGAGCTAAACTAGAACCACATACCTACAATTTAGCGAAAGGCTGAGGTCTTTAGATGGTCAGGGGGTCGAGATCTCGCAATGGAAGACAGACAGACGGACGGACGAACGGAAAATCGAGCAACATTAGAAGAAAAATTAATAAAAGATAAAGTCACAATCACACTTGAAAATATGCTTAAAGATATAAAAAATTACAAACACATCATTCAATTTATAATGGATGCAAACATAAAAATTTAGAATCTTCCTCATTGTTGACAAAACCCTAGTAGCACCCCACTCCAATCCAATGAACATGGCCACCCTGTTTGTGCATACCTGCTATGATCGGCCCATAAGCACATCCCCATCCATCTTGTGTCCCCGTGTTACTAGACAATACTCATAAAACACAATAACAACACAACAACAAAACAAATAACACGAAGGAGCTGTCAGCAAAGGAGAAAATCCAGTTGACATAAAAACCCATGAAGAAGAAGAAGAATCGAGACCACTTCGTGGGTTGCGCTAAAAAAATAAATAACGATTTCAGAAAGTAATTATTTATATTATAATTATTAAACTGTAAAACGTAATATAATAATTCGTTTAGGATTGTAAAAAGCTCTTAACATGTAACAATAATGAAGCTAGTGAAAATCATTTACGTGTGAAGATAACAAAACACTAACGAAACAAAAAATGTGTACATTTGTACTGGAGTTAAATAATGACTGTTGTTTTTGGGAAGTATTGTTTATACTTTATATATAAACATTTGTGTATACTCTATATATAATACATGTAGGGTATATTGTGTATCCCAACTGATTGTGAATATGAATGAGGAATAATTAAAAACCCGAAACAATAATTAAAACCAATATTTGTTTATTTATTACGTGCAATTTGTTCATATAGGTATATATGTACATTGTACATATATGTGCAAAATGTTTTATTGTTTATCAAATAAAGTGTTAACTGTTTAAATAATAAATCGAGGCAGTTTTTTTTTTAAATAATTTCAATGCTTATATATTGTATTGGGTTAGAATATATGTATATATTTTAATTTTGAATAAATATTCACGCGATACATATTATCATATTGATAATATGTATCGATTTACTAATTTTCTATAAAAACAGATACGATTGTGATTACGATATTGAAAAAATCAACGTTTTTGAGATAATTTCAGTCACTCACAGAAAAAATTTAAAGCTTGTGGACAAATTTTTACATCTATAAATTTTTTTTTCAAATAGATTACAGAAAAGATTTTTTATTCGGTCTCAGTTTAAAAAAAATTACGATTAATGATATCTTATTAATACATTTGAATTTCTCAGAGCTTGAAGTAAAAGACATTGAAAAAGACTCCGACATAAGAGTCGAAACGTCAAGTAATATCATACGACAACGTGGACAATAGCCTGAAAACAAAGATACATACTCTTATGAACAACGGTCACGAAAGTCTACAGAAAAAAATAGTATATAAACACTTTAATAATTTAATTGGTACTCATTTAATAGCATCTGATTACAATTCTTGATAAATTTTAAATGGTTTAAATTCAACATTGACGTTAGTGATCAGCTATATGCATAGGTGAGCACAGTTAATCGAAAAGTTAGCTTCGTTAATCGTTAATCCGTTAATAAAAAAGTTAACCATTAAAGCGTTAAAATTCCGAAAAAGTAACGGAAGTTACAGTTAACAGAAAATTCGAAAATTTAACGAAAGTTAAAGTTAATCGTTAAAAAGTTAACCATCCAAAATGTTTGAAGACCTTTTTTTTGCTTTTTCGACAACTTGCTTATGTATTTTTCATATCAAACAACCATTGTAACGGACTAAGTTAACGGAAGTTAACAAAACCGTTAACATTTTTTTGAGTTAACTTAAAAGTTAATCCGTTAACCATTTTGTTAACTTCGTTAATTAACGATTAACGGATTAACAAGTTAATGCCCACGTATGGCTATATGTATAGTTTATTTTAATTATAGTTTTCATATTGAATAAAACTTGAAATATAATAGGTAAACTTTTTCTGTATAAAAACTTACAGAATCCGTAGATGGTATATACATAAATTATATTAAATACTACATATTTATTTAATATAAGTTCTTGTTGAGCGTCTTACAAAACGAATATAAAACACAGATTGTGCCATGAGAAATGTATTTATTTCAAGTACGAGTACACTGTACAAATGGAATTACATTCTAGTAAAATTTTATTAAATAGATTTCCATTTTCCAGTGGCGGCAGAATATTTTTATTTTTTAAATATTTTTTAAATCTAAAATTTTATTGGTTCTTAAACGTAAAAACAGCAAATAGATTTAAAATAAGGGAAAACTGATTATAATAAAAAAAAATAGGACAAAAATATATGGCCTGTTAGAAAAACCTAATCAATAATTTGGAAATGTCAATAGCAGTGGTTCTAAATAATACCAACCTATATCGATTGTTATGTTTCTAATTCTACCTTGAAATTATTTTATTCACAGTTTTACTTATATTTTACGTGCTCATATTTATTTGAAATGTTTATTTCTATATAGAGGCTCATTCACGACTGGCATGTTTTTTTTTAAAATGTTTTTCAATTGACTATTTAAGGTTTCTTAGTCACTAAATTGAAAAACCACAATGGGTACTCTTCTGGAGAGCTTTAATTCCTTTACAAAAAAGGATCCTGCAGAATCCTTATGGGAAAGGGGTTTCGGTCAAACTTTGGATTCTGATAGTCCTTGATGAGTAGATTAAAAGTGTCAATGGGCACTAAGTCCTAAAAACTCAAACTTTTAGAACATAGCCCTCTAAAGTTGGGGATCATGCTCGCCTTTAATTTACAATAAAAAAATTTGTAGAACCTTAATTTTTGCACAACTATTTGTATGTGTTCCCAAAGACTTATATAATCGATTGCCACCATAAAAAAGTAAACTTTTAAATTCTTTAGCCAATGGCTGTACTTAAATCTTATTATTACGTTTTTACTTTCTTATACCAATGTATATGAAATATACATATAGTATAAGTAAGTATAGTAAACGCGATTTTTTTCGAAATCCGGATTTTGATGGAATTATTAATTTTGACCTTCCCTGAATCCATTCTGACTATTTTCGCCATGATGTCTGTGTGTCTGTCTGTCTGTCTGTCGGTCTGTCGGTCTGTCGGTCTGTCGGTCTGTCGGTCTGTCGGTCTGTCTGTAGACGCTGTAACTCAAATACGACAAATCGTAGAAAGGTGGAATTTTATACTTAAGATTGATTTTTGCCTGGGAAGAAAACCTCCTATTTTTGAAAACGATCATTCAACCGGAAACGGATGTTTACCTACATCGATTTTTGAATTTTTCGAATTACACTGAAACAGTGCAAATTAGAGAAAAATGGCCAAGTTGAAAATTGTAGGTAATATTATTATCTATAATTTATGTTCTATTCATTTTTTCGAAAAAAACAAATTTAATTTTTTTTTTTTTTTTACCAAGTATTCGATTTTAAGTACATTTCAAATAATTCATAACAGAGAAGAAATATCTGCCATGAGTGTCATGGGACTTTCTTATACGTATTACAGAGACTGTACGTGTTTGCCATATGTACCATGGGCCTTTCTTATACGTAATACTGAGAATAAACACTGTATACTCTATTTCATTTAGTTTGCAGTGGTCGCCGTGCGACTTGACGGTATTAGTCGTGATCCGTACGGTCAAAGCACCCAGCAACCAGTATAGATTATTCTAAATAATGATTTTAAAAAAATATTTCTGGCTAAACCATAAGTGTTGGAAAAAAATGTATGGGGAATAAATTATAGATAGTAACATACTCGACATTTTTTATCTATAACATTTTTGTCTTATTTCAAAAAATTAAAAAAATTACATGAGTAAACATCTGTTTCCATCTTATTGTTAGTAATTATGTTAAACAAAATTCGTTCGATACATAATGTATAAAATAATATTTCTATAGTTTATGTCTCATTCATTTTACTCTATCTTTTATTAGTTTGTCAGAAATATCCTTCACTAAAATAAAAATCACGTACACTGTTCACTGTCATTATTACGTATAAGAAAGTCCTGTGGCACACGGCAGATTATTTTTATTATAAACCAATTTTTTATTATAAAACAATTGGATTTGTTTATAATTAAAAAAAACGTAACAATACGATTTAAGTATTGTCATTTCTCAATGAATTGAAAAGTTGACTTTTTTATAGTCGCAATCAATTATAGATGTCTTTGGGAACACATACAAAAAGTTGAGCGAAATTTAAAGTTCTACAAAAAAAAATATTGTAAATTAAAGACAATCATGATTCCCAACTTCAGAGGGCTATATCTTAAAAGTTTGAGTTTTTAGGACTTAGTGCCCATTGACACTTTTGATCTACTCATCAAGGACTATTATAATCCAAAGTTTAAAAGAGTTTGACCGAAACCCTTTTCCCATATGGATTCTGCGGGGTCCTTCTGTAACTATGTTCATATAGTTTTTTGCTTAAAATATTTATCAATTTACTGTTAAAGTTTGATACGCCATTTCGGCATCATCTTGTATATATGAAACAATACAATTAAAACTATAATTTATACTAATACTTAAATTACTACAAGCTACATACAAAACATTGATTTTCTAATTAGTTTTATGCTTCCTTAATGTTACCATAAAATTGTCGAGAACTATAAAATACGTGTAAATATAATGTTTACTGTTTATTAACTATAACATATAAACATAATCACAGTAAAATATCAACAATAATACAATTATAGAGCATGTATTTCAATTGTTTGAAAAAAGGGAAAAATTATGTATTTCAATTTTAATAAATCGGTATAATGTACTTCGAGTTGAATTTCTAAGAAAACAACTAAAAATAATCTTGCTTCTAATTATTACACTTCAGTACAACTGAACTGTGTGTAAAGAAAGGGAATTTTTTTATTACTAAATTCTTAATAAGACGCCATCACGAAATTTCCCTTCAGTAAACAAAAGGTGAATCTGTTTCTTTGTATTTAATTTCCAGATTTCATCGTTATAATTTTACGGCATCCGGCTATAAAGAAGATTGTTTATTTTTAATTAAAAATTTCAGACATGACGTATTGCTGATTATGTAACAAGAGAATTGTTTTCGTGCTAATTATATGAATCTGTACGTCTGCTCAATCGTTTTATTTGGTTATTGTTTAACCCTCCGATAAGCGCATGTATCCTACAGATACATTGTTATTTTATATTGGTTCTAAAGGCCGGTCTACACGTAGACACTTAGTGTTGACATTTTTGTTTAAATAAATGTTGTTACTGTCCACATGTAGACATTTTTTCAACTCTAGATCAATCAAGGACACTTGACTAGAGCGAATGTTGCTAGATCAGTGTCTCATGTGTCTACACGTGGTATTAGTAATATTTGACACTCGCAATTTGATAATGTCGAAATGAACGAACGCGTACAAGTGGCCGTAATAACTGTAATGTTTTTATCTTTTTACTGGAAAATATACTATTTTATGGGCATTTTTAAGATCAATGAAACATGCTAGAAGGTCAAAAATTCATGAATACGTAACATATATTAGTTTTTAAAACGTTGCATGCTTAGAATTTGTTCATCTTTTTTTACTAAGTTATTACTTATACAAAATCAGTGGTGCATTATTCAGTAATCACTTTAGGCACTAGCCCAGGGCCCCAAGTTGAAGAGGGGGAATCGATAAAAAAAGTGAGAACCTTTTTAGGTTTTTAAATAATTTTGATAATGAAGACCTTTTTTAAATGATTGAGCAAAAAAGATCTTCACATATTTATTAAATAATGATAATTTTTTAAATTATATTTCAAAAAAATAAAAAGGGGGTTGGGGAGGGGGTTAAAACATATTTTGCCTGGAATCCCTTTCATCTCCTGCAATACTATCTCTAGACCCATTTGTCAACTAAGTACTTATGGCTAATAAGGTCCAGGATGTAGTAAAGCCCATGCAAAAAAAACACATTTACAATACTTCAATCGGTCTGTACCAATTTTCGTTGATGAAGAAATTATTGTGTTTATTTTGATTTTTTATTAATATTTAGAAATTATTTAACTAATTAGACACTCGATGAAAATTAATCAGCGATCGACAAACAATTGACGATGGTATTAGATAATTTTATGTGACACTTGCAATATATTTCCAATCGTCTGAAACTTTTTTTTAATATATCCACACGGTAACTAAGGTGACACTCACTCTAGTTGCAGACACCTCAAATTTAATGTAGCTACACTATTCTAGGTGATGTCCACACGATGACACTCAGTGTATATTAGTGTATAGACTTAGTCTAGACATTAAAATGTCGCCGTGTAGACCGGCCTTAGGACACGTTTCAAAAGCTAGATCTTCCTCCTTCCATGTATCTTCCTAGCTTCCGTGCTGGTTTGTAACAGTATGCCAAGTGATTACAAAGTAGTCAGTGGTTTTTATATATTGCTGTTTTGTATCTCACAGATACACGCCTACTAGACTACTAACTACTGTAATAGCGCAAAACGTACCCGTCTTTTAAAGTATTGTTGTATAAATTGTAAAAAGTTTTTATGTCTTGAACATTGTTCAGTAGTTTGCACAGATTGTATTTCTAAAAAAAAATTGTTTTGAGTTGAAATTTACCAAAGTATGCATTTTTTCAGTTTTGTTTCAATCAGTTTTTTTTTTCAATTTATTATTATTATTATTAGGTTGTGATTGATGATAAGGGTTAGGTACCTTTAACACTGCAGCCTTTGGCTTATTGTGTTTTTCATCAATTCACTCATTCAGTAAAAAGGTTTACCGTTCTTATCAGGTTTAGCAGCCTTTCCACTAAGTTTTCTCTTGTTAGAGCTTCTCGATAGTTGTCTCCTGATAGGAGTGCATGTCTCCATTGAGCAAGAGCTTCACAGTCGAATATGATATGGGAGGCTGTTTCCTCCTCTTCATTACATAGTCTGCAAATGGGTTCTTCGTTATAGATTCTCATTGTTTGCATGTGTTTCCGTAGGTTACAGTGACCGGTTATCATTCCTGTCACTTGCCTAATTTGTTGTCTACTTAGTTGTAGTATTTCATCCGTTAATTTTCTGGATGGTTTATTTAGCATTGTTTTGCCGTGTTTTTGGCCTTCTACATTATTCCAGTGGTTTTGATGTTGTCTTTTTATCCAATCAGCTAGCCAGCTGCGAATAGTGTTTTTGGTAATTCCAAATACTGGTTCAGGGCCTGTAAATGTTGTTTTTGAGCCCTTTTTTGCCAGAGCATCAGCTTTTTCATTGCCTGCTATCCCTCTATGTCCTGGTACCCACATAACGGTTACCCTATTGTGGTTTGCCAGGGTAGTGAGGTTTTGTAGGCTTGTAGGCAATCCCAAACCAGTTTCGAGTTGAACTGATAGAAACTTTATAGAAATACCATTTATTTAATTTATATGTATTTAATAATTATTTCATAAAACTAAATGCAAATAAAGTATTTTGAATAAATAGGTGTTTAATATGAAAATATTGAAATGTATCTGTGAGATACATACGCGCCCATTCATGTAACTTTCTATGCGCGCCTATCGGAGGGTTAAATAAATTATATTTTTTCGCGATAGTTCTATTTTATATAAAAGATAGACCATATATCGTCACCTCGGAGCAAGAGTGGCGCAACTCAAAAACTGTCACAAGTCAAAGTCTTTAAGGACTTTGGATGGTAGGATGGTGAAACATAGGTAAAATTTGCTTAAACGTTAATATTATTAAGCGTGTAAAAGTTGGATTCACTAGCGCTTTTCTAAATCATCAAAATAAAGTAGCATTCAATTATATATGTTTAAAATCGTGATATCCCAAAACGTAGAATTTTTCAGTTGTGCCGCTCTTGCTCCGAGGTGACGATATATTGATTTTTTTTCGAAATTGCTATTAAAATTACACTAAAAAATATGAAGGTATGTAAAGGTAATTTCAGTAGCTCCTTAACCAATCAGCGTTTGCATGGGAATTGACGTCACTATGGGGATATATTCCTTTTTTTATAAATCATCACACGGACACGTATATGCCATAGCTTTTGATATGTATAATTTGTTAATGAGAATGCTACGGAATCATATCAAGTGTGTAGGTACCCAATACGCTTTTGGCCGATTTTTATTTTTCAGATTTTATTCATTAATATTTTTCAAGATATTGACTCAAATCGATTCATTTAATGAAAAGATTCGTTCAGAAAGAACGAATATTTAATGAATTCCAAATCTTTTATACATTATTAATGTATGTACAAACATTAATCACATAAATTTGTTAATATATTTATTATTTACAAAGATCTGTGCTTTGCTTTTCCATTAAAATGTCAATACGTTCAAAGTGGCAATACATAAAACATCTACTAACTGATGTTATATTTTAAAAAGAGATGCATACAAATACGATTTATTTAAATTATTAAATTTTTATAAAAATAAAATCATAAATTTAGACAAATTTTAACTAGGTAGGAATTTACAATTAGATGTTTTCTATAGTACAAGAAATATTAATTGTTTTATAAACTTATCACATGCCTAAAAAAAGAGGTGATTACACACGAAATTAATTAACCCAGATATGCCTGTAGTACTATAAATGTAGGACGCTCGTTCAAAATTCCCTCCACAGCTACCAAATGAATATTAAGGATTGCCAACAGATATTCAAGGTTGGTATTAACATTGTCTATGAGTTTCTGTTGAATCTGTAGGTATATGTGAAAAAATCCTAGTGAAAAAAAGAATTTTGAATTTTTTTTTGTCATTGAGAAACATTTTCGTTTTAGGCGAAGACAAACACTCGTTCTGTGCCTGTCCATGTATCCCTTGAAATTGGCTAGAGTCCTACTAAAGGACGGTCCCATTTAAAAATTATCAGAATCATGTGTAAGGGGCAGGGGTGACATCTTAAAAGAGTTATTTTTTTTAAATATATCTCAAGAACGACACATGTTACGTTAAAATTTTATAGAGTATTTTCTTGAGTATTCACATTTCTATAAAAAGGGTCACAGAAACTTTTGTAGCGAAAAATGATCTCCATTTCGTCATTTTTATTTCAATCGCTACTTTTTACTTTGACATATTCAATGTCATTTTGTCGTGTACACATATGTATATCAGTTTTTTTTTATTATTCGATAACTAACTACCTTTGATGCATTAACATTTATGAGTGAGAATTGAGTAAGACTATTGCAACACTATAAAGATATTAACTAAGGATTTTTTTCAGTACGCGCCTATGGAGATACTAATACCCAGTAACTAGATCTATTTCATCTCGGTATATTATCATTGTTTACGCTGCTACTTCTCTATTGCAGATTGTTGCATTGTATTACAGATGCGGATGTAATTTATTTTTGTTTAGGAAAAATCCTTTGTACAATTGTGTTTTGTTTTATGCTATAACAACATAGTACTGACGGAACTTGTTTATGTTTATTTTATTTTTATAAGTAGCCAATTGTTTTTTTTACGAGTTCTAACGTTCTTTAGTTTTGTGTATAAATCACCGTCAGGAAGTTAGCGCGAGTCATGAAATGAAGACCCCTTTTATATAATATATATTTTATTAACTAATTATATTCATTTTATTCAATAGCCAATAGTTTGTATTCATTTATTATTATAACCAATAGTTTGTATTTTGTATTCATTTATTATTATAACCAATAGCTTGTATTCATTTATTCAATAACCAATAGATTCATAATATTCAGTAACCAATAATTTAAGATGAATTGTATTTCTATATTATTGTAATCATTTTATTATTTTATTAATGTTATCTGTAGACATTTATATTATTATCTTCGCTCCATCCTGTGAGCAAGAGTTATTATGTTACATTCGGTGAATCACAGAAAATGATGACTTCGTGAGACTGAAGTTGCAGCAAAGGGTTATCTTATTCTGTGAGATCATTCTCAAGCATACCATCTTGTAAGAAGTATATACATATTAATAAATAAAGATTTTTTAAAAAGGATATTTTGAATAAGAAAAATATAATTGGCGCAGTCGGTAGGATATTTAAGGTTGTTAGATATCCAAACAGTGCTAATAAAGTGAATCGCGAAAAAACATTTTAACAACGGTTTATTGTTAAAAAGTTCGGAAACGTTAATACATACAAAGTATTAGTGACAAGATTAAAAAAACAGCAACTGTTCAAATCAATTACGACCAAGTGACCAGCAGTCAAAAACTACTGGGTGAATCTCAATTCTTCACACACGAACCAACGTACTCCACGTGAATATTTGGTGACGGATCTGGAATAGGGGATACTATTCAACTCGAAGGAATATCGGGCATGCAGTGGATTCGTACGATGATATTTCACATTTGTTCTATGTGGTAAGTCTGTATTGATTTTTTTATTTCGTTCATGTTCAAATATCCTTACCCAAAATCAAAAAAATCCAATAGTTATAATATTGTATATGCTTCGAGTTCGAATACTAACGACGGTTCATCGATAGTACAAGAACAAAATTTTAACACCGGCGAAGGTTTATCGCCAGTTGTTAAAAACTTGAGTTTCGCTAGTAATAAGTCAAATATTGAAAATATAAAACTTACAATTACAGAAGAACAAATAAATAAAATAAAAGTAAATATGGCAACTACACCATTAGATGTATTTAATAATTTAAGGATCCCAGATGCAATCAAGGATTTACCAACATTTAACGGTAATCCAAGATTACTATATGATTTTTTAAATAATGTACAAGAAATTTTAGATATAATACCCAACCTAGATAATAATTATTTAAAATTTATGACTAGAGCAATAAGAAATAAAATAATTGGTGAAGCAAACGAAGTCTTAAATATGTATGGTACACCAGTACTATGGTCTGAAATAAAAAGGAATTTAATTTTACATTATTCAGACAAACGTAACGAAACTTCCCTTATCAGAGATCTACATACTCTAAAACAAAACAACGAAACTGTAGAATGTTTTTATAGTAAAATTATTGAACTTTTTTCGAGTTTGACAAATTTTACAAATATTCACGAGACTGACGTAAACGTAATTTCAGCTAAACATAACCTGTATCAGGAAATGTGCCTAAATACGTATTTAACGGGACTAAAAGAACCATTAGGTAGTACGATTAGAGCAATGCGTCCAATAACACTAGCAGAAGCATTCAGTTTCTCGATACAAGAACAAAATACATACTATGTTAGAAATACACCAAAATTTAATAACACACAAAATATCAGTCACACACAACACACCAGGACACATACACCTCAAAATTCGAATTATAGACCAATTTCACAAAATTTTAACAATCGACCATACAATCAAAATAATTATCGATCATATAATCCAAATAACTACCGATCATACATCCCAAATACCCAAATCAATCATCCACAACAAGCTAGATTTAATCCTAATGTAAATCGTCCTCAACAATCTCAACCTTTTTCCAACAATCGTCCAATTCAACAATTACAAAACCCACAACAATCAAGACCTATGTATCGTCCTACTCCAATGGATACAAGTAGTGGTAACACTAATAGATACAAACCAATACCTCAAACAAATTCCCAATTTTTCCGACCAACAGGTCCTCCTAATTTTCAATCAAAGGAATTATTTAATTTTGACGATCCCGAAATAGTCAATTCTGAATTTGAAAAGTTGAACATCGAATATGGCCCTCCATTTAGCGACGAAGTAGAATTAGATTACTTGAACTATCAAGCGGATATGACTTCGGATATTCAATTTCAAAATTTAGATCCATATGTTAATGAAAATTTAGAAACAAACGAAATAGACGAAGGAAATTTTCCGAGAACAGCCTCACACCAGCCGTCGGGTTCTTAAATTTAGACAGTAAACTTATAACAAAATTACCATATATTCATATCTCAAATTCTAACGGTCCTCCACTTAAATTTTTAATTGACACAGGAAGCTGTACATCCTTTATTAACCCAAAATTAATTTCTGAAAATTGCATACATACAGTTAAACCAATAACTATAACAACTGTATTCATTTCAAAACAAATAGACAAACAAACAACAATTGATAATTTAATAGAATTACAAAACGAAAACCCTTTAAAGTTTTATCTTTTTAACTTTCATTCATATTTTGACGGACTAATAGGTTCAAACATATTAAGACAATTAAAAGCTCATATCGACTATGGAAATCACAAATTAATAACAGACAAAATTTGTATACCAATTCTTTACAAACCAAACCATACAACCGGACTATTAAAAATAAATCCGCGTAGTAAGCTAACAATCAATGCACCGGTAGATATAGAAAACGGAGACATTTTTATACCGAAAACGAATTTACAACCAAATTTATTTGTCAACGAAGGCATTTATACATCCAAAAATTGGCAATCTAGAATCGAGATTGTAAATTTTAATGAAACCCCAAAAACTTTCATGTTAGAACAACCTATTAAATGTAATAATTTGGAAAATTGCCAACAAATAAATAATTTTAATATAAATTACACTAACAATGTGTCAAACCCATCAGATATTGAATCATTAATTCGCATTAATCATTTAAATTCAGAAGAGAAAAAAGCCATAACACATATTTGTAAAAAATTTGACGATATCTTTTACAAAGAAGGGCAGGACTTATCTTTTACAAATCAAATTAAACATGAAATTAAACTTACTGACGAAACCCCAATTTATACCAAGTCATACAGATACCCTGAAATTCATAAAGATGAAGTACGTAATCAAATTGACAATTTATTAAAACAAGGAATTATTAGACCCAGCTTTTCTCCATGGTCATCACCAATTTGGATAGTTCCAAAGAAATTAGACGCAAGCGGTATACGTAAATGGCGTTTAGTTGTAGACTATAGGAAATTAAACGAGAAAACAATAGACGATCGTTATCCTTTACCTAACATAACCGACATTTTAGATAAGTTAGGAAAATGTATTTATTTTAGTACACTTGACTTAGGTTCAAGTTTTCACCAAATTGAAGTACATCCTAGGGACATTCAAAAAACAGCTTTTACAGTAGATCACGGTCATTACGAATACGTTAGGATCCCATTCGGATTAAAAAATTCACCTAGTTCTTTCCAACGAGTAATGGATCATGTATTATGTGAATTACAAGGAAAAATATGTCTAGTTTACATGGATGACATAATCGTATTTTCTACTTCCCTCCAGGAACATATAGAAAACCTTAACAAAATATTTGAAAAATTAAGATCGGCAAATCTTAAAATACAGTTAGATAAATCGGAATTCTTACATAAAGAAGTAGCATTTCTAGGACACATAGTAACTAGAGACGGAGTAAAACCAAACCCTGAAAAAATTTCCGCTATCAAAAGATTCCCTATACCAAAAACAGAAAAGCAAATAAAATCTTTTCTAGGACTTTTAGGTTACTATAGAAAATTTATAAAAGACTTTTCCAAACTGACAAAACCATTAACAGAATGTTTGCGCAAAGACAAACAAATCGTAATAGACGATAGATACAAACAGTGTTTTGAAAATTGTAAACAATTACTTTGCAATGATCCGATTTTACAATACCCCGATTTTAGTAGAGAATTTAATTTAACGACGGATGCCAGTAATTTCGCGTTAGGCGCCATTTTATCTCAAGGTCCTATTGGATCTGATAAACCAATTTGCTATGCAAGTAGAACATTAACAAAAACAGAACAAAATTATTCAACAATAGAAAAAGAACTTTTAGCAATTGTTTGGGCAACTAAATATTTTCGACCATATTTATTTGGCCGCAAATTTAAAATAATTACAGATCACAAACCTCTTACTTGGCTTTTCAATTTAAAGGAACCAAATTCAAAACTGGTCCGCTGGCGGTTGAAACTTCAAGAATTCGAATTTGAAATTTTATATAAATCTGGAAAACTAAACCTTAATGCGGATGCACTTTCCAGAATCGAAATTAACTTACATAGTTGTAGCTCCGGAAGTTCTCTTAGCAATAATGTTGATGATTTAGATAAATTAACAGATTGTGACACAATTCATTCTGCTGTAGAAAATTTAAATAACGATATACCTATCACCGAAAAATGTATAAACGACTTTAAAGAACAATTAATATTCATTCTAAAAGAACAATCACAAAAAATGATTTATAAAGTTTTATTTGAAACAAAACGTAGACGAATATTTTATCAAAAAGACTTTAGTGAACAAGACATAGTAAACATTTTTAAACAATATGTTAGACCAAACCGATTATTTTGCACTTATACAGACGACAATACATTTAAAATGATACAAACCGTTTATGATAAATTTTTCAGTAACGGACGTTTTAAAATTGTTAGAAGTACAAAATTATTAGAAAACATTACCGAAAGAGACTTACAAGATAATATTATAACTGAGTATCACGAAAATTCAAATCATCGCGGAATTGGCGAAATGTTTGAACATTTAAAAAGGCAATATTATTTCGATAATATGAATCAGAAAATTACTAAAATTATAAATAATTGCGAAACTTGTCAAAAATTAAAATATGAAAGACACCCACCAAAAATAAAATTCAAAATTTCAGAGACCCCACGTGCACCTCTTGAAATATTAAATATTGACATATTCAATATTCATAAGAAAAATATATTAACTATAATAGACAAATTTACTAAATTTGCCTCAGCGTATATTATAGAACAAAGAACAAGTTTAAATGTAGTTAAATCTCTAACTCATTTCTTTTCACAACACGGTCTTCCTAAATTAATTATAAATGATCCAGGTTTAGAATTTACTGCTTCTATTTATAAAGATTTTCTTAAACAATATAATATTAAACAACATGAGACTACCGCTAAAAAGTCAACTGGTAACTCAGACGTAGAACGATTTCATTCTACAATAACAGAAATCTATAGGATAATATTTCATAAAAATAAAACAAAATTACCTACAGATATTTTAAATGAATGTTTAATCACCTATAATAATTCAATTCATAGTACAATCAAACTAACACCATTTGAAGCGTTAAAAGGACATATTAGTAATCATAACGATTTAAATATAACTAATAATATAACTAACCCACACGATTATTTAAACGATTTAAAAGATAAATACGAAAATATAAAACAAATCATTCATGACAGGCAACATCATAAAAAATAGAAACACTAAAATTAAATCAACATGACTTGAACAATGCACTGACAGAACAATTAAGTATTAATCAAGAAATGACAAAAAGGTTCAATAATATCACAAACCATATAAATAATCAACAAGTAGTCATTGAAAAGTATTTTGACCATTTCCGAAACGAACTATTAAATAAAGTAAATTTTGCAGAAGCACAAGTTATGTATAATCAATATATTGATAAAATTATTTACAACATAGATCTGCTTACTGTACATCTTAAAGATATAAGCGAATCTATAGTTTTAGCCAAACTCAATGTAATTCCTAAACAAATATTACATCCGGCGGAATTAAAACAAATCTATCAATATTTTAACAATCAAAATATTAATTTAGTTTCTAGTGAACATATATACGAATTATTAGAACTACAAGCATATTACAATCAAACAAATATCATATTTGTAGTATTATTTCCTAATTTCCTTAATGAACAATTTCATTATTACCATATTAGAAACTTACCTATAAACAATACTTACACAATAAAAATTCCTACTCCTTATATTATCTTGAACGAGATAAGCTATCAGTATATGACGAAGCCATGTAACCTCATAGAGAATCAATATTTCTGTGAAATTAAAAATCTAAAATCATCAGAAAATGAACATTGTATTACAAAACTGATACAAAAATCAACAGCCAACTGTTCCCTGATCGAAACCGAAGATGTGGAATTTATAGAAACAATCGAACAAAACTATTTACTGATTGCAACACAACACCCTCAAGAAATTCAAACAACATGTGAAATGGAACAAAAAACCATCATAGGAAATTTATTAATTCATTTCCAAAACTGCAGTATAGAAATTAACAACGTAAAATATACAAGCAAATCAACACTTTCGTGGGACGACATATTTATCATACCAACTGTTTTTTCACAACTTCAAGTAAGAAACATTACCAAAACTATTACTCTACAAAAACTTAACGATTTTCATCAAAAAAACAAGAAAAGCTATAGAGTTGTTAGAAGTCAGAGAAAATAAAATTAATTATTCCACATAAACTATAATTGGAATAATTGTTACAATAATAATCACCACAATTATTATTCGAAGAAGATGTAAAACCAAAAATGAAGAAACAAAAAATGAAAATTGTACAACAGTCAGCAACAATACTTCCACATCGGCTACATTTCATTGGCCGATGCGTCAGACTTTGGGGGGAGGAGTCATGAAATGAAGACCCCTTTTATATAATATATATTTTATTAACTAATTATATTCATTTTATTCAATAGCCAATAGTTTGTATTCATTTATTATTATAACCAATAGTTTGTATTTTGTATTCATTTATTATTATAACCAATAGCTTGTATTCATTTATTCAATAACCAATAGATTCATAATATTCAGTAACCAATAATTTAAGATGAATTGTATTTCTATATTATTGTAATCATTTTATTATTTTATTAATGTTATCTGTAGACATTTATATTATTATCTTCGCTCCATCCTGTGAGCAAGAGTTATTATGTTACATTCGGTGAATCACAGAAAATGATGACTTCGTGAGACTGAAGTTGCAGCAAAGGGTTATCTTATTCTGTGAGATCATTCTCAAGCATACCATCTTGTAAGAAGTATATACATATTAATAAATAAAGATTTTTTAAAAAGGATATTTTGAATAAGAAAAATATAATTCGCGGACTTTAAATTTAAACAAAAAAAAAATTTAAACAAAAGTTATTAACTAAACAAAAAAAATAATTGTTATATGGTATTTTTCAAAAACTAATCGTTTTTTGTAATAATTTTTATGGTCAATCAATTGTTCCCTAATTGCTCCAAAATGCTCTCTACATAGTTTTTCAAAATTATCAATATTTTGAAGTCAAAATTTAAATTTAAATTTCTCACTTTAATTGTTGCAAAACAGCATTATTAAGTATGCAATATGGCAATGTTTTGTATAGGTCAAAAAATTGCTCTGCGCTAACTTCCTGAAGGTGTATAAATCGCATTTATTCGTAATTACAAAAAAAAAATATATTTTTTATTAAACTTCATTAGTTTGATATGCTATTTTTATTCAATTATTATTATACTATAAAAGAGTTTGTCCTTAACCACTCACTCACTCATTCACTCACTTACTCACTCATATATCAACGTACAGCCCAAACCCCTAGACCTAGAAACGTGAAATTTCGTAGGTGTCTTCCTTTTATTATGTAAGCACCCACTAAGAAAGGATTTTTCGAAATTCAACCCCTACGGGGTTAAAACAGGGTGTCAAAGTTTATATAAAAAAATATGTTTTTTGTTCGCATTTAATTGAAACATATCGAACATACTCTACAATATAAATAATGAAACAATAATTTCAGTATTTCCCAAAATTCAACCCCTAAGGTGTTGGGGAGGGGGAAATTTTGATATATTTATCTTCATAACTTTTGATGATATCAAAGTAAATTCGGACAAATTAATATTCAATTAAAATTGAAAGTTCCATATTCAAGCCCTAATAGCATGGGACGGGGACGAGGATGGATTTAGATGTTTGTCTGTATTCCTGCTTTACTTATTATTTTGAGCAAAATAGCCATATAGAAAATAAAAATTTCGACAATCAACCCCTAATGGCGGGGGTAGACAGGGTCAGTGTTTTTGATATGTTTATCTGTATAGCTGCTGACGTTATAGTGGTGGATTCAGGCAAAATAATCTGCAATAAAAAAATTCGATATTCAACCCCTAATGGCGGGGGTTAGTTTTTACAATTTTTAACTAAAATCCGAGATATTTACGTTTTTTATAGGTAATGGATAAAAATCAATATAAAAAATATGTCATCCCCTATCACGTATGGAGGGTTCTAATTAGTTTCAAAGTTTACGCGAGCGAAGCCGCGGGATCCCGCTAGTTTTTATATAATTATTAACCCATTAACGCCCAAAAGAAAATAAAAACATACAAAAGATTTTTTAAAATGAAATTAAGTACATATTCAATATATTTATCTAAATATACAACACAAACTTTTTTTAATATTTAGAAGAAAAAAAAAACAGTGTGTACTCAAGCGAGTAAATTGGGTAGTTATTTCATATGATTTGAACAAAATTCGAAATCACGTGCTCTAGTTGGATAAAATATATTAGTATACTACGTACCACTTTTCATATAAAAATAATTCAGTACCTACAATTAAAACACGTTTAAACACTTATAAAACTAATAACGTTAACAGATTTTGTTTGTTGCACTTCTACCAACTGATTTTTAAGGAAATATATTATGAATTAATATCTATAGACAGCAGCAATGAGATCAGGCCCGTATCCAGAAATTCGTTACAGGGGGGGGGGGGGCTCAAGGACGAAAATCACTCAAAAATGACGTTTAATATTTTATTTTTATTGTGCAAGAAAAAGATGCAATATAAGGTGTACAATAAACAGCTATTATAATCTTTGAAAGAAGTTTAAGCATTCTTTATGTTTAACAAAAAATACCTGCTAATAGCAAAATTCATATCAGTATTGATTTTTCTCTAGAACATACATCTTAAAAAAATAACTTTCTAGATTTTTTAAACATGGCAGGCTTTTCATATTTCAAAAATATAAAGATACGTTAGATTGATGCCAACCGTGCTTTCCATCGACAAAAAACTCAAATTTCAAAGAATAAAAAATTTTATACTGAAGACTTTTCAGTGAAAAATCTCAAATGGAAAATTTTTCGAATTTCAAGATTTCGGGGGGGGGGGGGCTCCCCTGGATACGTGCCTGAATGAGGTGTACACAAATGTGTACAGTGGGCGTTAATGGATTAATATTATAAATCAGATATATTAAATAGATGCTACAAATTTGATTATGAAGATAATAACACATGTAGGTCAGAGTTTCTCAACCTTTTAGTATTTGCGACCCAATTTTAAATTACAATTCTTATCGCCCCCCCCCCCTAATACATTAATTTTCACTGAAAAATAGACCTCCGCTAAATATATAAAAAAATGCTTAGTGTTAATTTCTAATATTAAACCTTCTTTCGGAAAACTTTACTCTGCAAGACAGGCCCAAGGGAGTCACTAATAATTATTAATCTTGTTTTTAATTTAATATTGATAAGTCAAATATAAAATAGATTTTGAAGTACTGATACAATTCAATTTATAAGTGTATTATATCAGTGTAAATGTAAACGTTTATTTTATACTAGCGGAATCCCGCGGCTTCGCTCGCGTAAACTTTGAAACTAATTAGAACCCTCCATACGTGGTAGGGGATGACATATTACATTTTTTATATTGATTTTTATTCATTACCTTTTCTTAGTTATTATTTAGTTAATAAAATTGTAAAAACTAACCCCCTCGCCATTAGGGGTTGAATATCGAATTATTTTATTGCAGATTATTTTGCCAGACTCCACCATTATAACTGATATTTGTCTTGTAGAGTACCTACTTGTGCTATGTTTCATTCGGTGAATACAAAAAAATTTATTTAACAAATTTTTCCACCCCCGTAACAACTTAGGGGTTAAATTTTGGGAAAAACTGAAATAATTGTTTCATTATTTATATTATAGAGTATGTTCGATAAGTTTCAATTAAATGTGAATAAAAAATAATTATATAAACTTTGACACCCTGTTTTAACCTCTTAGGGGTTGAATTTCGAAAAATCCTTTCTTAGTGGGTGCTCATATCATAAAAGGAAGGCACCTACGAAATTTCACGTTTCTAGGTCCAGGGGTTTGGGCTGTACGTTGATATATGAGTGAGTGAGTGAGTGGTTAAGGACAAACTCTTTTATAGATATAGATTTATTTTTTTAATATCGCAGAATGTATTTTATTGGTTTTCTTTCAGTAAATTAAATAATTTTTTTTTAATATTTTTTCTCGATATTCTCGCGCCTCTCATTCAGTTTTATCACGCCCCCATATGGGGGTGCACCCCACAGGTTGAGAATCGTTGATGTAGGTGTATAAATGATATTATTATTGCATATGTGATAGTTAATTATGAATATTACAGAAACGGGCTTACCGACAGGTAGAAACGATATTGATTTGTAGTTATTTCTCATGAAAGTAGACACTGTATCGATTCCTAATAGCTGTTAAATTATACCGCTTGTAAATTGTATAACTAACAGTTTACAGGCGATGGATTTAATTTCCTGTATTGATTAGACTGATGGAAGTGCTCACTTAAATGTGCAAATATGTAAATTCTGAACGATTTTATTGAATAAAATAAATGAAGAAAATTTCTTGAATATATTTTCAGAAATATGATGTAAGTAGGTATTTTAATTTAAACTGCGATGTGTAAAATAATTTAATGTGTTAATATGATCTACTTCTACATATTTAAATTATATTTTAAATTTTATATTCTAAATAAAAATGAAACTATTTGATAAGTAACTTTATTTATCATATAGTTAACGCTCCAGTAATATTCTATCTCTATGAGTAGAACCTAAGAACCTTAAGAAAGATAGAACTACACTCAGCGTTCTATAAGACGTCGGCATCGGTAATTCAAAAACTCCACAATACAACGGCTAGAGGAGAACCCACCAAAAATAAAAATGCAAAATACAGCAATCCGCCATGTTAAATGGAACACCAACCAGAGCGAATGACATCACTTATTTAAGAACTTATAATATACTTTGGAATTCATTTTTAACACACAAAATACTTAAATTATTGTCTAACTCTGAATGTTTGATTATTGTTGACAAGAAGTGTGACGTCAGAACTCTGAAATGTCGCCTGTGAGCGTTTTGGCGTCAAATTCAAAATTAGTTTTAAAAGTGAGATATTAAACCTTTACTTTCTACAGAAATAAATATTTTTTTTGGAAACAGGAGACAAGTAAGATCATCATAAAATAGTTTTTTTTTAAATTATTTATCATGCCTATTGTAATTTAAAGTATATTTGTATATTATAAATTTTCAACTGAAGCTTCTAGGATATATTCAAAGAAATGAGAAAAGTGACGCCATTGTTTTGGTAACACATTCATAAAATATATAGTTTTTCCTAATCAAAAAGTAGAACACACAACGAAGCAAAGCCTACTTAGGATGTGTAATTTAAATTTAAATTTTCTCAGAGAAACTTTCAGAATGTGTGTACAAGAAATATCAACTGAAACAATATAATATAAATGATAACATTAATAAATACAAACAAGATACATACATGAATATATGTACATACATATACATATGAATGTATGTATATAGTATATAATATACATACATATACCTATTTCAAACACATTTCTATATATGTTAGTACTTTATTTCATATTAATAACTTTCTTCTTGAAAGTTCACAAAACAAACTTAAATATTTACATTATCTGTGCAAATTGAATTGTTTTCAGAAGTAATTTAGTTATAACGTGATGAAAATTGTTAATATAAACATCTAAATTCAGTAGATTTATATGATAACTGCATTACTTTACAAACTTTTAATTAAAAATTATCGAAGATCATGTTTTTTGGTCTGGAAATTTTCAACGTCGAGATAAAATTCTGACCACTAATTGAAAAGTTGTGGCACCTTCACCACCTTTAGACTTGTTGGTATTAAAATTAAGTAAGGGGTGGGTTGGCGGATTTATCAGATTAAATTTTATATAGCGTGATTACAAATTCATTTAATTTAAAAATTACTAGTAATGATAAATCGTTGACAATTTTTAATTAATTAATGTCATATTTTGATAACAATATTAAAAATTTATCTTATTTTTTTTTTACTAAAAATAATGTGATGATTTTTTAGATAAATATTTAACTATATTGATTTATTATTGGTTTAATATTAATGAAGTAAAATACTACAGGTTTATGTACATTTAATCAAGTGATCAAATGTAAATATCAGAATAAAACAAACACAGAAAAAAATCTGTACTACTTCAATGTTTTATAGCTACACGTAGATTTTAATGCAATATTCATTTATGTACTAGGGTCATCAAATATAAACATTTTATTATTATTTAAAATTAAATTAAATTAACAACTAAAACGATTATATTGATATTTGGATACAAATACAATTCTGAAATCATTTTTAAAACCTTTTTTAAGATGAAAATTATAATTAAAAAATTATGTATAGAATATTTTGGTATATTTTCTTATGAATGGGATTGAAATATCATTTTATAATATAATCAATTTCTACTTTTATGGAATATCTTGATAATCACATTTCACATATGTTAATTAACAACTTGTTAAAAACATTAGTACTTACACTTGACCTATATACGGCAGTCTTGAAGTCGTTATAAATATACATAAGTATTCATATTAACATTTTCAGGAGTGGTAGAGAATAATACAAGCAAGATTTATGATTTTTTTGTATTTGGAAAACTCAACCACATTTTCATTTAAAAAAAAAATACAAAAAATAACAGTAAATGTCCTAAATTATCCATTATATTACGAGTAAAACTAAAAAAATACTACGGTAAGTACATCCGAAAATAAAAATAATTATTCGAATGCGTATAGTAAAATTATGTAATTTAAAAAAATACAATTTTTCAAAGAAAGCAGTAAAACTTATTTAATTTTTTAAGCATTAAGATTAATAATAACAAAAAAATAAAAGTTTCTCTTTAATATAGAATTGACCAATAATTTTGATTGTAAATTATGAGAAATCATAAAATAAAACTAGGCAAATATAATGAACACCCCTGATACGAGTACATTGTATTCTAATGCAGTTGCAGTCTATGTGCACCAAACATGATTATGTCGCTCTGTAACTGACTAGACATCTATGTACATATACATACATATGTATGTGTGCGCTGTGTATGTTTATATACAGGATGGATATAAAAAAATGTTTCTTGTTTGACGACAGTACTAGAACCCTTGGAATAACCCTAAAAATGTTATTATCAAAAAGGTCTCTACGATTTTTTTTTCGAAGAGAGATCATTTAAACATTTATATTGAGATTAAGTTAAATGCATTTTCAAAAATATTATAAAATAAAAAAACCAGATCCAAATAAAAAACTGACATTTATTAACAAGTTCTATCATCATTGGATCAAAAAATTAAAATTTTCTTTTTTTGTTCATTTTCAAAAATTTACTAAAAAAAATAAAAAACAGTGGAATTATTTGACACAATGATGACACGACTTAAATTATAACATCTTTGAAATTGCATTTAACCTAATCTCAATAGAAATTTTCAAATGATCATAACTCTTCGAAAAAAAAATCGTAGAGACCTCGGCGATTCCGCGTTGTTTTTGTTTCGGTAAGATCTTTCGAACGTGCTCTCACTCAACCCAATGTACCATTTAAGATTTCTTTGCTCCCCCTCTCCCCACCTCCCAGTGATATGCAGATGGGTGTTTTTGTGGTTAAATAATATATTTGGTGATCCCATTATATCTTGTATCGATTTCAATCCTATTTTTCAAACCATTCAAAAGTTATTTAGGTGGCCCCGAACTTTTGGAAGGCACTGTATATTGTGCGCGCGCGTGGTGTCTCTGTTGTATGCAAATATAGCAGTTTATGCAAGTGAAATAGTTCAAAGCTATTTGTGTGTACACATGGGAAATATAATTCATGTTTTTTTTCCATTCACCGTTGACTGTCGTTTTGTACATACCGTCAATAAGGACTGCAGCGATGTGTTTTGATCAGCGACGTAGAACTTTTATACAAAAGTTGATTTTGTTGATGTACAATTTGTATGTGAGTGCATACATTCGATTTGTTTATATTAAATAAATATTGATGTGACTTTTATTTTTTGTATAATAGAAAATACGAGTAAATTGTATATCAAATCAATGATATAAATGTGTAATGCATTATTAAAAAGTGTAGAAAATAACAGTGTATTTTATAAGACAGAATTCCTCCTATTGAAACAATAAATTGAATCGGTGAGTGAAAGAACGATATATCTCCAAAATGACCATTTTGAGAAAAACGAAAAAAACTGTTTTAAAGGAGAACTATGGGTTATTTGGTCTAATTATGTATTGTGACATTATAGAACTTATGTTAACCGATAATAATACGTACATAAATAAATTTAAAAAAAATTGCAAAAAAAGATATTTGAAAAAAAATAACCTGCAGTTATACTGTTCTTTCACTCAATTAAAAAAAATTGCTATTTTTTTTTATTGTTTTATTTTCGGCTTTATTATTTTCGGCTTTATTATTTTATTTTTTATTATTTTACAAAAAAAATTATTTGTAATTTTTACTCAGAATCTTCATTTTTGACTTTCCAAGAA
The DNA here is from genome assembly GCA_949319165.1 of Sialis lutaria. Classification (NCBI taxonomy): domain Eukaryota; kingdom Metazoa; phylum Arthropoda; class Insecta; order Megaloptera; family Sialidae; genus Sialis; species Sialis lutaria. The sequence continues at coordinate 22,169,352 of OX439243.1, forward strand.
TTAATATGGTAGTAAAATTCGAGGATTTCGTCAGAAAAGTAAGGTAAAAGTAATTGTAAAAAAAATTGAACTACCCCCCGTCGCACGTACGATGTTGGTCGATGTATTATTATTTTGCTATGTGATAGAGATATGAATTTTAAACATTTTGCCTATCTCAGTTAAAATTGCCATTTTTGGCACTTGTATTGTTCTTTCACTCACCGATTCAATTATTTAATTAATTTTTATTTTTAACATCTTTGTATTAATCTATAAAAAATTGTCTTAAAATGTTCATTATACAAGTATAGTATTTATATTTATAATTTCCAGCGCCGTTTCGTATTTTGGAATTTTGACTTCAGTTTTGAATCCAGTGAGTTCCAAAATCCTTTAGCCTATATTAACTTTCATTAGTTTTTATGCTATATAACATTTATAAGCAAAACAAGAATACTCGTACTTTAATGAACTTGTATGTTAATTTTTGATTGTTTTTTTTTTTTTAGGATTTGTGAAGCATCCATTAATTACATAAATCTTTAGGGGCGAATGGTGGAGGTTCGTAAAACCTTTCGAATGTTAAGTCAAAACCGTTAACAGTAATTATATATTTTCTTAAATAGAAAATACATTATAATTTATATATTTTCCACGTGCGATACTTATTTCCATTTTTCGGACACTAAATACCTCCAATAAGGACCTGCAAACGTTTATATATAATCAAACGTGAGCAAAATGTTTTCACAAAGCTTGTTTACAGTGATATGTGATAAACACTGTGTAAATGGGCTTCAAAGCCAGCGAATGCTTTGTATTAGCATTATGAGATGACAATAGCATAGAGACACAAATAAATAGCATGTAAACCTTATTTCGTTAGACACTGAACGAATTATTCGTGCGTTTGTCGCCTTGCACGCATATATATGTAGCTCTAGAGAAATTAACCCTCCTCTAGCGACTGTTATGAAGCTCGTAACTGCCAAGCAATTCGACTGCGAAAGTTTGGTTATGGTAGTAACTTATAGTTACAGATGATTGAAGAGTCGAAAAAAGAATAATATATAAGTATTATTAAATAAACTTATACCCCAAAGATACGTCACATTCGGTTTCAGACGCATGCCAGTAGTAGAAACAATTTTATTTTTTATACTGTTCGGGCAGTGTAGATTCAAGTCGCTTAAGAGATGTATTTCTGGTTATTGAAAGTGATAAATGCAATGTGGCGTAAGTTGAAGAGCCGTTGTTCGGGGTGCGACTGTATTGATTTTTTCCAATGTACTATTTTGAAGATAAAGATAATTGTACTGTAATACAATCAGTGTATTTTTCATCGTAAAGTAATAGTGAATATACCTACTATTCGGCGCGATTAAATTACTTTTTAATAATATTTCAAGTATCATATATATAATTGAATATCGGTCAAAATATTGCTTATTTGTTTCAGTTTTCTACCGTCGATGTAGGTATTTTAAAGCATATTTTTATTAAAAACAATCTTTAACCAAGCGACAAATGTTCACTTCCACTCCATAGGTTGAACTGTACAATATCGATGAGTAAAGTATTATTTTTAGTTAAACCTCCATTTTAACGTTTTAAAATATTTTATACTTAGTAATGTCGGACATTATAAAGCATTAGTTCTAGAGTAAAAACTCAAAAGCTAACGCTATCTGTGAGGTCATAAAACAACATTAATTTGCTCGGGTCTAACTTACGTCAAGGTAATTTATATAAATCATAAAATTCATTAGAATACTTATGTTGTCATTTATATTTAATACCCCTTTAGCTTTTGCTCGAGAGCAAATATAATACCGGACATAAAAAAATTAAAAACGGTATATAAAATATATATACAGTAGAAACCGGTTACAACGACATCGAATGTACCGGTCATATGGGTCGTAAAAAGCGGATAGTCGTAGTAACCGGTAAAAATACAATTAATGTAAGATTGAATCGTATAATTTTACGACTCAATTTGATAAGTAGAATATAAATATAGGTATGCAGTAACTAATTGAATGTAAAAACATGTTTTTACTACCTATATACAAACATATATTTTTTTATGCATATATTGTTTTAAAAGTTAATGATTGAAAACTAAAATAAAAATTAATGAGTGTGATATATTTTTTTAAATTAATAATTTTTCTATTGAAATAAAAATCACAGCTTTATCAGTGCCTATATTTTTTTGCAATTGAAACAAACAATATCTATTGTATTTTTTAAAATACTTACATATATGTAGGTGTGTAAAATAGATAAGAGGTTCCTAATAAATTATTTAAACTTGTAATGAAAATATATTTAATTACTTTTGAATACCCTTCTTCCATCTTCTGAAAATTATCATGGTCTAGACTAGTTCTTAACCGATGTTTCGCGAACTTGCCACAAGTATTTTACGAAATTATGAAAGTTCTATCTAATAAGAAACAATTTTAAAATTACTTAATTATTTATAACTAATATAATACAAATGTACGAACTCAAACTTACCAATTGAAACTATGTGTATATTTCTAGATTTAAAATACATAAGAACATACTTTATTTAAAAAAATGTTCCCTACATTATAATATGAAAGAAGTTGACTCAAAATTTGGAAAATATCTTTAATGTACAATAAATACGCAACCTAATATTATACGTCTAGCTCACTGTAAAAGAAGATTTGGTTTCGAAAAATTGTGTTTTTAATTTATATTCAGAATACATGTACCTACATTTAATGGAATATTTTACTTTATTAATTGAAAGTAAAAAAAGTTTAATTAAATCTGAAAATTGAAATAGACAGAACGGTATATAATAGTAACATGTACTAATTTGTACAATGTAATGGCAAAGCTAGTTTTTCATTATTTGGAATAAATTACACCTGAATATATATATTTTTTTATAGTATTTAAAAAAATTGAAGTTTCGAATAATTATGGATCTTGGCTTCTGGGTGTAAGCCGCGTCGATTTGGTCATTTTACTGGCCAACGTTTCGTCACACATTGCAGTGGACATCTTCAGGGCTCTTGTTACAGTGCAACTGGAGGTGAGCGTCCGTGGATCTTAAGTACCAGTGCGGGCAGCGGTGGGCGGGGGCTCGAACGCACCTGATTGGTGCGCGCTGAACCCTGTTCCCTCGTGCCGTACACTAGACTCTGTGGACGGGGGTGGTGTTGTGAACAGGTGTCGCCAGGCGCTGCTCAGCTGGTAGCCGTCATCTCTGTTGATGTTGTTGTTATTTTTGAGAATCTCTATAGATTCTCGGATGATGCGGGGGTAGTATCTGGGTGTTCTCGCCAGGACCTCGGTCTCGTCGAAACGGATACTGTGGTTCTGCGAATGCGCATGCTCTGCCAACGCAGACTTGTCTAATTGTTTTAGACGTGTCTGTCTAGCGTGCTCTTGCACCCGTGTCCCTATAGTCCGTCCGGTTTGGCCGATATACACAACCCCACAGCTGCAAGGAATCGAGTACACTCCTTCAGTGTGTAGTGGTATGTGGTCCTTGGGGTTCCTAAGTTTCTGAGATACTTTGTTGGGTGGCGTGAAAATAGGTTTTATGTCGTGTCTTCTCAGTAATTTGCCTAAACGGTCTGTAGTACCGCGTACATACGGAAGTATGGCCGTGGATACGTATTCAGGATCCGGTTTCGGCTCGTCAGTCTTGGGGGTAATTTTGTCTTGTATGGCCCCCGCGATGTCCCGGGTTCTGTAACCGTTCAGCTTGAGAGCTGCGGTGACATTATCCAGTTCACTTTGGAGGTTGGACGGATGGGAAATAGAGAACGCTCTGTGGACCAGAGAATTCACTACTGAACGCAACTGGGAGGGGTGGTGGTGTGACGCCGCATTGAGGTAGCGGTTAGTGTGCGTGGGTTTGCGATACACACTGTGTATTAACGAACCTTCAGGGGTGCGTTCCACCAGGACATCTAGGAAGGGCAATTTGCCTTCAACTTCTGTTTCCATGGTGAAACGGATGTTAGGGTGCTGGCTGTTCAGGGAGTCGAGAAAAGAGGGGAGGGTGTCCCGTCCATGAGGCCAGATGACGAAAGTATCGTCGACATATCTGTACCAACATGTCGGTTTGAGCGGGGTGTGCTCTAGGGTTTCGGTTTCAAATGCCTCCATAAATATGTTAGCAATAACCGGAGACAGAGGGGATCCCATGGCGGTACCTGACACTTGTTCATAGTATTCACCTTGGTAGAGGAAATATGTCGAAGAAAGACACGCTTGTATGAGGTCTGGGAGGTCGGCTGCCTGATCGTGGGGGCCCAAGATTTGATTAATGATATTAATCGTGTCCTGGACTGGCACCTTGGTGAACAAAGATTCCACGTCAAAACTCACTAAAATGTCACCTGGGTTAGTTTTGAGAGTTTCTAGGATCGACACGAAATGTGACGAGTTCCTGATGTGGTGTGGGGACTTGCCCACAAAGGGTTGTAGCGTGTTTGACAAAAATTTGGCCAACTTATAGGTGGGTGAACCTATAGCGCTGACAATTGGGCGGAGGGGGGTGTTGGGTTTGTGGATTTTCGGTAACCCGTAAATCCGTGGAACCCGAGAGTCCTGGGGGAGGATGGTTTTCTGGGTGGCGACGGGGATGGTGCTGGAGGACTTAATCAAAGATTTGATATGAGTCTCGGTTTTGGTGGTGGGGTTGCGTTTTAATTTCTTGTACGTCGTCTCGTCGGCGAGTAATGCGTCCATTTTCTTATGATAGTCGGAAGTGTCGAGGACCACAGTGGCGTTACCTTTGTCTGCGGCGAGAATAATAATATCCTCGTCGTTCTTAAGGTTTTTAAGGGCTTCCCTTTCGCCTCGTGTAATGTTGGGTTTAGGAGGTTTCGCATTTTTCAGGATCCTACTTGTTTCATGGCGGATATTCTCCGCCACGTCCCGGGGGACCTTACTTAATGCTGATTCCACACTACACACGATCTCCTCCGTGGGAATCCTCTTCGGAGCGATAGCGTAGTTAGGCCCTTTTGCCAAAATGTGTACGGCACGAGGGAACAGGGTTCAGCGCGCACCAATCAGGTGCGTTCGAGCCCCCGCCCACCGCTGCCCGCACTGGTACTTAAGATCCACGGACGCTCACCTCCAGTTGCACTGTAACAAGAGCCCTGAAGATGTCCACTGCAATGTGTGACGAAACGTTGGCCAGTAAAATGACCAAATCGACGCGGCTTACACCCAGAAGCCAAGATCCATTTCAAGATCACCGCGGAAGCCTGAAGACTTGTATTTCGAATAATTAGTTTTTAAAACATTTCTATATAGCCAATTGTGTAGAATTTCAATAAATAGAGTACTTTCGGCAAGTTCTATCATTTACCGTGTTTTAAAAACTCTATTTTTAATATCCAATTACTCAAAAACCATTATATACAGGGTGAGTCATATCACGTGGAACAAACTTAAACAGTTGATCGAGAAAAATATTTCAAGCAAAAAAGTTCATATAAACATGCGTCCGGAAACTCTTCGTCAGGGAGCTACAGACCCTCAAAGATTTTGCCTAAAATTAGTTTTTATTTAATATCTGGAGAACCCATTGAGATATAGTAACGAAAATTGATACCCGGTTTAGTATTAATACGTGTTATCGATTTCCAATATCAAACAATGATTATTTAGACCAGGGATGTATGGGGCCTGTGGGCCCTCTGATTTTTATCTAGTATTCTTTTGTTCTTAATATTTTTCCAATGTTTGGCACTTTTGTAAGGTCACATGTCACAAAATACATACAAATATACTTTGTTGATTTATCATAAGATCAACCGTTTACGAAAAATACGATGGTAAAGATAGTTTTGCAGAATTTAACTTAATACGAATGCTTCAAATTACACAAAATAAATTTATATTATTGTTCTAGAACTAAAAATAAGAAAAAAAGTTGGTGAAAATATTCCTTTTAATTTGAGTCCTCATAGACCTATATCCAGTTGTATTACTTTAATTCGTTCTTTATTAATTTGACTAAAAACGAAAATAAAAATTGCCATCTATTGATAAGGATGCATTTTTGGAGGTATATTTACATTTACTTTTTTTCTTATTTTTAATCCTCGGACAAGAATATAAATTTATTTTGTGTATTTTGAAGCATTCGTATTAAGTTAAATTCTGCAAAACTATCTTTACCACCGTATTTCTCGTAAACGGTTGATCTTATGATAAATTAACAAAATATAATCATGTGTGTCTGGTGTCATACGATCTTATAAAAGTAACAAACATTGGAAAAATATTAAAAACGACAAAATACTAGATAAAAATCAGAGGGCCTACAGGCCTCATACAGCCCTGGCCTAAATAATCATTGTTTGATACTGGAAAACGATAATACATATTAATACTAATCCGTGTATCAATTTTCATTGCTATATCACAATGGGTTCTCCAGATATTAAATAAAAACTTATTTTAGGCAAAATATTTGGGAGTCTGTAGTTCCCTCACGAAGGGTTTCCGGACACATGTTTATATGAACTTTTTTACTTGAAATATTTTTTTCAATTAACTGTTTAAGTTTGTTCCGCCTGATATGACTCACCCTGTATATAAATAACATATTAAAATTTTAGACTTTTATCTATACATTGCTCTAATGATCGAATAACCTTAAGTGTAATTCGACAGTGAAAAACTTATGAACTACTGGCTTAGACATTTAATATAAATTTAAAATGCAAAACTTTAATCGTCCTTCATACGAATTTATTTTTATTGAATTTGACAAGGAATTTTTGTTTCGCTAGTCTTCATAAAAATTTAACAAACTTGTTGTAAAACTTGTTCTTTGAACTCTTATAGTGTTGATATTTTTATATTAAACTTTAACCACTTTAACAAGGTATATAAAGTTTTCTTAGTGGGTCGTAAGAGACCTTTCAGGAGTGTTATAAACTAGTTACTCAACGGATATAAATTTTATCTTGTAAAAACTCTTTTAATGATATTTTTTCACTATAAAACTACTTTAATCTTCATCTTAGTTTTAAGCTGATTCCTTTCAACGTATTTTTTCATAGGGGGATCTTGCATATTAATTAAGTAGTAATTAATATAAATAAACGAAATGTAAGATAAATGTTTGGGTTTATTTATAAAGTTATTACATAAAAAAATTACCTAGAGATGCAACCAACATAATTTGATTTTTAGATTTCTGTTTCTTCAGGTTACAGTAGATACTTTTTTTTATCTTGTAAAAACTCTTTTAATGATATTTTTTCACTATAAAACTACTTTATTCTTCATCTTAGTTTTAACATCATATATTTTTCTAGTATAATAAGACATTTGATTGAGTACATTAAGATTCAGAATATAAGTTAAAAATTTTCCAGCTACGTCTAATTTAAAAATTAGCATATAAATACGATTCACGAATAGAAATTTAAATTGCATTATTGTTATCAAAGTTATAAAAACTATGAATTGTAAATAACTAGGTTGTGTTTTAATTGTTAATTAATTCTCATTTTAAAATAATCACAAGGCTTCTCGTATCTTTGATATGGCGAGGAAGCATTAAAATTTGACAGTATTATTTTAAAATTTCGTTTATAATATTATTTTATACTTACATATATATTTATAACAACAATCATGAATGAAGATTTCATTACATTTCGAAATCGGTCTCCCTAATAAAACTACAAATTGAAATTGAAAATACGTACTTACATATTAATTCATTTAATACTAGACGCTCGGGGGCCCCTACTATATGCAAAATAAAAACTTTTTTTTACCTCAGTATTAATTTTAAGGACCTTTTTTTTCGTTAATACCTAACTATTTGTGTATCTTCGTAACCTTTTTTACTATGTGGGCCCTCGATACTCGGGGGCCTTGGAGCACTGCCCCGGCTGCTTGAGGGGCATGCAGCAACAAGGAGTTAAGTCCAGTTTTTATAATTTGTGGGAAAATAGAAATAACTGTTTAAAAAATGGAGAATGTATTTAAATCGCCTTTATCTTCGTCCAATTATTATTTGTCACCGACCACATGTTTTGGCCAAATTCCATTGAGAAATTCGTCGAATTCACAACTCTACAGTCAATTTTATTCTGGAGTTAACTCCTTTTTGGCCCAAATAGTTGAAAATTATTTTCTTTTTAATGTAAGGAAGCATTGAATAAGAACAATTTTCAAGAAAATTAGTTTATTTCAAGAAAGAACACAGTAACGAGTGTACTAACTAAATTCTAAGCCTAAAAACAAAGAGTTCTCTCTATTTTTACCCAAGCGAATGAAGCAAATAATTCATTCTAGCGAATACCTTGAGAACTATCAACGGTAGGTAACTCTTTGTTGAACCAAACGAAAGAATGATTTTTTTCCCCCAAGAAACGGTTGTTAACTCTGTTTGGCCTAAAAATGGAGTTAACTCGTTGTTGCTGCAAACCCCTCAATTGTAAATAGAAACATAAATTCGATTCTAAACGAAATTCTCAAACCTCTATAAATTTGACCCATTTATGTTTTGTTAACTAAAAACTACACGTCAAACAAAAAGTAGAGGCACATCCTTTTGTTTCTGACATTAATCAAAGTTCAAATTTAAGAAGTTCTTATACATGCGAATGTAGTTAGACATGGCTTTTAATGGAAACTAAGTAAAGTCGAGTCGCTTTATCCAACAACCCATATATAACATCCTTACACAGGATGTAGAAATGTTTGTCTCTTCCTCATTTTCTTCCTGCCCACGTTTGAATTACATTTATTATGATATACGTGTTTCTGCGATATAGTTACTTACATATACACGTCTCACTTGTAGTTATCAGAAAGACTTATGTGCTACATTTATAAAATTATTTACCTCTATGTATGTTATGTATTTATTTTATATGTTGTTAAAAATTCTAGTTCTTACTGAAATCAAAATTTATGTACTTCTATAATAATTTTTAAAAGGTATATATTTTAAATAATATAGGATCATATGTATGGTATACAATATCAATTTTGAATATGTGTGTACTTCTATAATAATTTGTAAAAAGTACATATATATTTTAAATAATATGTGTATAGGATCACATAATGTATGGTATACCTACAAAATTAATTTTGAATAGGCCAGTAGCGTATATAAAACATACATGTTTTTTTCACTCTCCTGTAAAGTTGGTCAAAATGATTTGAGCGGTGTTGTAAGCTAAGGGACGATTTCTGTTTTTTCGGGGTACTTATTTAATTATTTTTATATGAATTATATATTTTTTTAAAAACTGCATTAAAAAAAGTATGTTAAGTAAATCTTTTATTATAAAATTACAGTTACCTACCTACATGACATTACAACAAAAAATCGACACCTAACATGAATTTGTAAAAAAAAAATCAACTGAATGCAGACATGAGCAATTTTTTAGTTTAAAATCTTGCCAACCTTATGTCTGGTATCACAATGGGGCTAGCAAATTTGCTAGCTTACAAGCACTCTCAAATAAGGTATTAAACTTATACGACAGTTCTCTTGGAGTTTCATAAACACTTTGACAAGTTTTGCGCACGCGTTGTATGTATATGTAAACACCAACGGTTTTAAAACAGTGGTGATATTATGAAAATTATTTTATACGGTCAGAGTCGCCAACTGTGTTACAATACGTTGAAGTATCACTACTCTAAATTTCATTGCAAATCGATAGACACTATAACACATTTAATACCTAATTTGTGAGTGCTTGCAAGTCGCTTTGTGATACCAGACATTAAAGAATGAGTTCAGAATACACTGGTAGAAAGGGTTTCTCAAACCAAGTAAACCTTGTTTTGTATATAACGAAAACAATATTTTCATAAGATAAGCAAAAATCTCTTAAACCAACTATAGTATTCTTGAACGAAGGAATAACATAGTTGGATTAAGAGTATGTTTCTTATATTAAGAAAATATTGTTTTCGTTATATACAAAACAAGGTTTTCTTGGTCCAATACAGTTTTTTTTCTGTGTAGATTACAATATGCCATGTAAACTATTAAAAACATTATTTAAAATTTACTAATCTTTAAGAGTACCTATATTGATCTAAAAAACATTAAATAAACAACAATAAATATATAGAATCATAACAATCAACAAAAAATGATGCATCATTAAAAAAATATACATGTTTCATTTAAGATTAATTTGAATAAATATTATGATATTACAAACTATACATAATCTATATCTATTTTAGGCCGCGCTGATCGAAGTAATTCATCGTATAGCGTTCTTTCCAATATCTTACTTAGATGATCATCATCTGCTTTAACTCTAGAGTTAGATGATTGCAGACTTCTTCTAAAAGGAACTGCATAAGGTACTGGTACAGGTACTGGCAAGGGTGGTACGGGAATAGGTACAGACCAAGGTCCAGGGGCGGGGACCAGTATTATTCTTGGGGGGCAGCACACTTGTCGCTCTGAAAAAGTTGCAATTTTTTAACAGTATTGGTGTTTTTTTTATAAAAAATTGAATACTATTTATTAAAAATATTCACGTAAAAGGATCGTCCTTGAGATATCTTAAAAAAATAACTTATTTGGGGATGTCACCCACCCTCCTTAGATACGATTTTAATGATTTTTTAATAAGAACGTCCTCTAGCCAGACCTAACCAGGTTAATGAGTTGCAATAATTAAAAAAATAATACAATAATAAAAAAGTTATTTATGAGTTATGTGTGTGACAATTAGGATTCAGGGGGCATACACACACAGATAGACAGACAGACAGACAGACAGACAGACATATGCACACAGACTTCACCTGAAACGGAAAGATGAAGTGAAAATGTTGAAATATCTTTGATATGGCGAGAAGGCAAATTAATGTTATCGACATCAAAATCAATATTAATATTTTTACTTACGTACTAAGTATCCTTCAGTTTCCTGGAAAAAGAAAAACAGTTAATTACTTTTACTATGATATGATAAAATGTCATACACAGCTAGATTCATGTCATCAATTTGCATGCAAAATCTTAAAAGTTAGTTTATACATATTTGTTATTAAAAATATACAGGAAATATTAAATTCTTTATAATTATCGATGACATTTTTAATTTCTTAAAATTATATAAATTCTTAAAATATTAGAAGGCTTTTACATCGGAGTCTTTATGATTTATTTTACTATAGAAAAAAATATGTAGTCGAGTATCTTTTTATGCGGTTTTGAAATTATCTGGAGCGATAAATTATTAAAATTCGAGTGTACTACCAGATGATAATTGACAATTCAAGGCATTTTAATAATTATTATAAAAAAAATGAATAGATATCTGTCCCACCTAGTCAATTAATCATATCTCTGAAAATAATAATAAAATATTTGCAATTCTTTTTAAAAATAGTAATAATGTCAAAATTCGATTGTAGTTGTAAGTTATGTCATATCATTACTATAAAATAGTGTTCACAAATGAAAGTCAAAATTACAATTATTTTTCATTATCAGAAGTCTATAAATGACTTTCTTCTCTCAATAAAATTAATTATAAAATAATTAAGAAGCAAACTTATTTTAAGTTTAGTATAAACGTTCAGATTTTTAAATGAATTTACAGTTATGTTCGTAAATTTTCATAAACGTTTTTATGCGATTTTTAATTTATTTTAACCCACTATTTGGGTTTAAAAAACTATGGAACGTAGGCCTAATTTCATAACGTATCTACCACATAAAAAAACATAACTATTTATTTTACACAAATTAAATATTAAACATATTCAATAATTTGAATATAATGTTTGAGTACCTAATATAATATAATAATCAATTTTATTCGTCCAAAGTTACACTTGAATAAATATTACAATAAATGCACGTAGGAGGTAATAACTCATATTTTTATAAAATATAAACGTAGGTATAAAAATAATATTAAAATTAAAAACTTACATGAAAACACATGTAAAATATTGTAATGAGAATCGAACACAATTTCAACAAAACCATGGTGTCTTGCCATCGGCACACTAAACCTTTTGAAAGGTATGTAAGCACCTTGCGATATTAAGATCTTAACCTTATATACTTCGTATCAGGAAATGTGGGCGTGAAACTTATAACTAAACAAACATTAGAAACACAAAAGAATATTTTATAAATAGAATAAAACAATATTATAATAAGGCTGTTGCTATCCATACGATTGTCGTATTAATAAAAATAAAAATAATCGTCCGATAGTCGGATGATTATTTTTATTTTTATTAATACGATAATCGGATGAATACTATTATTTATTTGTCCGACAACTTTAAAAATAAATTCTCTTCCCCATGAGAATAAAGTTAGGAGACATTTCACAATTTTTAGGATTTGTCTTATTTAAAAAAATATTACAAAATTTAAAAAAAATTCTATATTTAATATATAATTTAGTAACATAATATATAATATAGTAACATAAAATCAACGAAAAATATTTTCTTAGATTCAAAAATATCGGTTAGTTATCACATCTGCAGTATTTACACATCCATAATTTACTTTTTGGCCTTTTTTTTAAACCAGCACACTTTAGATGAAACCATTCTAAACAATAGTCACACCCTATGGATATTTTATATTTGCTTTTTTTGTCACTTATTTCACTAGTATCTACTGTTTTATTCAAATCTAATTTACATTTTTTGCATTCCCATTCATCTGATTTTTTTTCTTCTATAATTTTTTGAATCTTTGAATTTTGTTTACTGTATTTATGTTTTTTAGTTAATCCTAAGACAATACTATCAGTTCCTTTAGGTCGACCTCGACGTTTTAATGCAGGTTTAACAATTACATTTGATAAAAAAATTTCTTGCCTCGCATACAGTATCAATATCAGAATTTATTTCTGAATCTGAATCTGAACAGAAAATTTTATTATTATTATAAAATATATTTTATCTATTTTAATAATTTATAATTACCCATTGAATTATTACAATATAATAATTAATCTCAATTAATATAATGACTGCTGTCAAATATTTTAATATGCTATTATTTATTTGATTATAAATTAATTGTTTATTTGTTTATTTATACATGTACTAGCTTGGCACAAGCGGCTTCGATCGCGTGGACTACGGAATTCTGTTTTCTTTGTAACATAAAAGCAGTCATTGTAGTTTAAATATAAAAGTTAGACATATGGTGTCGTGGACTTTATTGTAGCACTTTTGATTCTACACAATTCTTTAATACATTATTTTGGTCTATATTCAACGGTTTAGGCAGCGTATTGCAAAAAAAAATTGTCGGACAAATAAATAATAGTTATTCATACGACAATCGTATTATTTAAAAAAAAAATAATCGTCCGATATTCGGACGAATAGACACTTCCTTATAATAAAATATTCGCTGAAAAACAAAATCAGTGCATTCACATGTGTTAAAACGTTGTTTATTCATTTTGGAAAATTATAAAAACAATGTTTACAGTTTTATATTTTATTTTAATTTTTATATCAGCCAATATTTGATTGGTATATATATAAGTTTTTATTTATTTATGAACACTAGTATACTGAAAGATTTCTTTTTAGTAAAATATACTACATCTAATACACTGATGTTCAAAATTACGGAATCACTAAATTTTTTCTATATTTTTAGGTATTTTTGAATAGCTGAATCTCCGCAAAAAATTATCGTTAGTAAATTATAAAAAGGATTTTAAATCTTTAACAGTTTTTGAATCATTAATTAAAAATTTTTATATATCTCTGGATTGAGACGAAATACTAGATTTTTTTTATATTTTCATTTTTTTAGAAGCTCCACGAGTTTTGATAATTTTTTCTGATCAAATCTAATAAATGAATTTTGTAGATTCGACTTTTTCTCTTCTATTAGTTTTTGTATATCACTATACGACCTTTCTTGAGCAAGTTATTTAAAATCAATACATAAACATATTTAATTTATAGACGCTCAAATTTAAATATGTAATTTTTGCTTTGAATCCAAATAACTTGGTCAAAAAAGGTCGTATAGCAATAAAAACAAAACAAGTTAAACAAAAAAGTCTTATTAATTATTGTAAGAATTAAAAAAAGTTTTTAGTTACTAGAAAAAAAATTACGTAGTCATATAATGAAATAAGTATAGTGGAAACCTTGTTGTGTAAAGCCGTAAACAGACCAAGAGAATGAAAGCGAACGAAGTACATACATAGACTGTAAGTGAGAATAAACGAGGACCTTCGTTCACGTTCGACAATACTCCACCTGCTGTCAGTACACCATAGGAAATAGAGCGAGAAACCGTACGTAGTGCGGTGCATATCGGGCGATTCCTGCATGAAAAAAAAATCAAAACCCACACGTGGGTGTTACCGCGCAACCCACTTGAAACAACTCAAAAAATATTCTTGCCAATCGATTCGTGAATCAATCCCGAATTCAACGAGGTACATGAAGCCATATATGAAAAAAATTGAGAGGGGGGGGGGAGTCATGATCGGAAAAATTCCTAAAATGGACTAAACTAGAACAACAGACCTACAATTTAGCGAAAACCCGAGGTCTCTATGTGGTCAGGGGGCCGAGATCTCGCGGTGGAAGACGGACGGACGGACAAAGAAAATCGAGCATATAAGTGTTATCACTTTGTGGGTTACGCTAAAAATACAAATTCTACGTGGACGAAGTCGCGGGTAACAGTCAGTGGACCCTGGTATAAGTATATAATATACCAAGCACATGTGTTGAAACTTAGGCCCCCCATACACCTACAATATAATTGTGCAATGTTATTTTAATTGCACAATTTTATTGAAATATACCTTACGCCTAATCTTAAATTATTCGCGTCAATATTTTCGTCAGAGCAACATGTGCGATGATGAAGATTTGGCTGCAGCTATGCTGATGATTTTACTGGCGAAACGAAAAAAAAACGAATATGGGTCAAAACATGGTTGCAAAGAAGACCCGTGTACACTCATGAACGTCTTTTAAAATCTTAATATATATATTATATAAATTACGTGTCACATGTTCCTCCGCTATGGACTCCTAAACTACTTAACCGATTTTAATCAAATTTGTACACCGTGTGCAGTTTGATCCAACTTGAAATATATGAAGCCTCCTATGGGAAATGAGGTGGGGGGGTTTCCCCCCCCCCTTTTAAAATAGAGTTCCCACTTTTTTACGGTGACAGTGGTGGGGGACTGTAAAGCCTCCTTTGGGAAATAGGGGGGGGGGGCTTTGCAGTAGTAAACGAATTCAATATTCATAGTTAAGACAGGACAACGACGTCTGTCGGGTCAGCTAGTAAACTTATAAATATTCGTGCGTGCGTACGGGACCGCTCTGATGAACAGTAGACTAAAAAATATTGTACAAGACGAGACAATGAAAAAAATATGGCGCAATAAAATTAAACTTGCTCAAACTTTTGTAAAATCATTGCGCAATCTTCAATATGTTTCCTAAACGGTCAATAATATTGAACAATAAAATTGATCGTCTATGGGCCGCCTTACACCAGCCAAACAGACAGACGTATTAGAACAAAGCTAATAGAGCATGTCAGCTACTTCAAACATTACCACTGGGAAAAATTTGTAGTAGTAGATTACCTCTTACACGGGCATACAATTAAATTCGACGATACCAAAATGCTCCTTAGAGAATAAATATGTTGGTCCAGACCAGAGCTGTGCACAAGTACAAAAAAAAGTACTTAAGTACAAGTACAATTACTTTACAAAATAATGTACTTAAGTACAAGTACAAGTACATTGCAAAAAAAAGTACTTAATTACAAGTACAAGTACATTGCAAAAAAAAGTACTTAAGTACAAGTACAAGTACATTATCACAAAAATGTACTTAAGTACAAACACAATTACTTTTTGTAATTGTACTTAAATTTTTTTAATTTCAATTACAATTACATTTTTTATATATTTTTTCTTTACTGTTTTAAAAAATACTTCAGAGCAGTAATGTCTATTTCCGCGCCCTGGATATTTTTAAGATCTTTTGGGTAGGAGATAAATCGATAAATATCGCTACATACTTATGTATGTATATCAGGAATTCCAAACAACTAAATTTAACGATGTTATAGACGTACAATCTGAGGCAAAAATAATATATATCTAAAGTAACAAAATACAACGGTTAGTATTATTTGTTAACAATTAAATTTTAAATGAAACGATTGTTTGAATTTTTTTAACATCATTCAAATTGCACTCATAGAGAACAAATATTTATATATTGAGAACATATTTTGACAAGGAGAACATCTTTTGCACTTTTTTAACTAAAAACAATGCATCTTTTTCTATATTTGTAACTACTGAAAAAGTACTTGTATAATGTAAAAGTACTTAAGTACATTTGTATGTACTTAAGTACATTTTCAAGTACACAAGTACAATTACTTTTAAATAAACAAATTTAAGTACAAGTACAAAGTACTTTTTCCAAAAAAGTATTTAAGTACAACTACAATTACTTTCGTTAGAAAAAGTACTTAAGTACTTGTACTCGAGCACTTGTAATCGAGTACTGCACAGCTCTGGTCCAGACTACAATAAGGCCATCGAGATCAACGGACACCCCGACAACTTGAACTGTGACAAACGGGTAGGTGTGGTTCCCAGTCATCCGGAATGTTACGCATGATCAGATATATAAGAACCGATGCAATATGAGAACACCGTGGATTTCAGAAATACTTCTGAAAAATTCTCCGATATGAGTTAAAATTTGATAACGTATGGACAACAAACTGAAATGTTAGTTTATATAGAAAATTTTGAAATCAGAGAATTTTTTAATTCCTCTTTGAGAAATGATCACATAGCTTCCCCAAATCCGTCGAATATGGCGAGGAAACAAAAAAAAATTAAGGCAAAATTTTTTTATTTAACTCAAAATCCAAAATAAAAAAGTCTTTGGAGACTCATTTTTTGTATATTGTAAATATAAAACCGCAAAAATAGTTGATAAAAAATTTTAAATGTTGATAAGAGTAGGTACTTAATTACAACTTTTGTAATAATCCTAGTATATCTAAAATACAGCATTTACAATTTTCCATGTTAAAGAAAATTTTTGAATTATATGCCTGAAAGGTCAGGTTTACTCAAGTTGAAAGTATTGACGCACAATGTCTTTCAAGCTAACGAGAAATTCTTTTTTACTATTTTGACTGCGAGTAAACATATTCATTTCGCTATTTTGGGTATTTTTATTGACTGAAATCTGTATATTTACATTCAAAATCACAGGTGTCCAAATACTTTTGCACGGCAGTATAAATACTAACGTAAGTATTATTAACTGATTCAGCATTCTTTTTTTTCTTTGTTTTATTCATTAAATGGAACTTTTACTTATCTCAAATACTTTTAATTGTGATGAAACTTTACAAGTAAGTGGTAATGAATAAATTACTTGTAGTAAACGAAAAGTTTAGTTAGTAAAAAAGTTAGTGAGAGAGTTGATCCGATTATAAAGAAGATATTTTTAAATATCACAATAATTGTGGTGCTTTTATTTATTTTTATTTATTTATGTTGAAATTTACACATTAAAATCCAGTGGCGTGGTTATAAAAATGGGGCACCAGACAATTTTTCAGAGGGAGGCCCTTTCCAGGGAATTTTTTTATATTATTTCACCCCCCTCCCCATAATAATATTTATTGATATATTTGAGGTATGGATACGGAGAAGTTTGAAAAAAAAGTGATTTATGTAAAAAAAATATTTTGAAGGTACAATACTAAAATGAAAAACATCAATAACATACCAAATTTAAAAGTTTTCAAGATTTTGATATTCAATTTTAAAATAAAATAAAAATGTTAAAATATGAAAATTAGCTTTTTCACTAACCGGCCAGACCGGAGGTAGTTACGCCACTGTTAAAATCCATAAATGACATACTACGACTATTAAAAAAACAGCACCTTAAATTTTAATTTTATCAATTAAATTTTAGAGTTTTCAAGATTTTGATATTCAATTTTAAAATAAAATAAAAATGTTAAAATATGAAAATTAGCTTTTTCACTAACCGGTCAGACAGGCGGTAGTTACGCCACTGTTAAAATCCATAGATAACATACTACGACTGTTAAAAAAACAGCACCTTGTACTAGGGCATAAATTTTAATTTTATCAATTAAATTTAAAAAAAATGATAAGAAAGTATATTGATATGAAATTATGTTCTAAATATTCATAATAAAAACAATGCAAATTACTTATCTACGTTGTAAAATATAAATTTATTACTTTGTAAAATATTAATGTTTGGTAATTAATATTTAAATACAATTGATTTTTTTCATATAAACATGTAACATAACAATCTCTCATTCCTAATTTTAATTTATGTATAGGTATTTTAATAAAGGTAACTTCCGTCACCCAGTTTCATTATTTATTTTATAAATATTTTCAATTCATGTAATATTAAATTTAAATCAATCGTCTGATTAGAAAAAAATTATAAACAAAATTTATGTTTTAATATGCTAATTATTTGAATGAAACATATTCAGTAGATATTCAAAATTGAGAAAACAAAGCATTCGAATAAAATTTTTAATTCGGATGATTTTAGACGAAGAATTGGAATCTACAGACTCAGAAAATGTATTCGAATGTCAAATAAATCATTCGAATGAATTAATTCGACTGATCATTCGATTTTAAAATTTCAAATGATTCGAATATTTCTATTGTTCAGTATTTAAACAAATTTAAAAATTGACCATAATATTTTTTACGAAAAACGGTTCGAAAAAGGATAGGATTTTTTGTTTTGTTAAGTTGATAACATCTGTTTATATTTTATTAGAATTAAACATTAATTTTATAACAATTTCAAATGTATGAAGAGCAATTAGGGAAGAAATGTTTGAAGTTTGGGCTATAAAATTTATTTGTTTTCTACTCTAGCGTGCGCTAACTTCCTGATGATACAGAAACCTACTTTATAAAATATTAACTATTTAAAAAATAAAAATTAACACTCTTCCAATTTTGAGTATGCCAAAATATACAAAATATATGTAAATTTCTAAAACCGTTGATTTAGAAGCAAGGAATCTGTTAGGTACAGATTGACAGACGGATGGCCTGACGGGCAGTGGATTGAATTACGGTTTCTCAAATAATTAAGAATATTCTATCATTAGAGCAATGTATAGATAAAAGTCTAAAATTTTAATATGTTATTTATGGATAACTCATATATTTTACTAATTTTTATTTAAAATATTTGACGTATGATTTTTGAGTAATTGGATATTAAAAATACAGTTTTTAACATACGATAAATGAGAGAAATTGCCGAAAGTGCTCTATTTATTGAAATTCTACACAATTGGCTATATACAGACGTTTTAAAAACTAATTATTCGAAACTTCAACCCTTTTAAATACAATAAAAATTATAAAACAAATATATTCACGTGTAATTTATTCAAAATAATTACAAACTAGCTCTGTCTATTTCAATTTTCAAATTAAATTAAACTTTTTTTACTTATAATAATTAACAAAGTAAAAAATTCCATTAAATGTAGATACATGCGTTCTAAATATAAATTAAAAACAAAATTTTTCGAAACCAAATCTTTTTTTACAGTGTGCTAGACGTATAACCTTAAATATATGTACTAATTTTTAGATTAAATTAAGAAGTAAATTAACTTTACTTTCTTATTAATTTTAAACTACTAACGTATTAATTATTTGAAAACAGAAAATGTTCTCAAGATTTTCTACAACATGCGTTGTCCGAACAGTTAATTAAAAATGTTAGCATTATACTTTTAAAATAAAAATAAAAAAACGTTGCTTTTACCCTAGACTAGACGTTAATAATTTATTCAGAACCATCACGTAAAGTTTTCTCTAATAAAAAAATATAAAACAAAATTTCCTATTTTGTATAATAATAAACTCACTTACTGCAATATTAAATTATAAGTTTCATTAAATTTTCTTCAACATGCAACTAAAGGGTGTCCCAATAAGAGTGTCTGATTTAATTTAAATAAAAAACGCATATTTTATTGAGCGAGTGGTGATTTTTTTATTGCATTGTAAAATAGACATGTTCCGATTAATTATGGAATAAAAAATTCGGCAAATGGCCCCCGCGAATCGGAATACAGACCCTTGCTCTTTTCATGAAATTTGCAATGACGTTCTCACATAGATCCGGCTCTATCTCACCGATGACGCGTTGGATCTCGGGCTTGAACTCGCGAATAGTCCGTGGCGCATTGGTATAGACCTAAGATTTCACAAAACCTCAAACGCGAGAATTTTGTTTGTTAACGAACCCGTTCAAATGAAAATAAGCTTCATCGCTGAAAATGATTTTTTTTTTAGAAAAATCGGCATCCACTTCATTTTGCTCCACCAACCGTTCAATGAATCGTCGGCGCTGTTCATGGTCTGCTGGTTTGAGCTCCTGAGTGAGCTGAACCTTATAGGGATGCAGATAGAGATATTTCTTAAGAATTCGCTGCGTGGTGCTTCTCGAAATTTGAAGTTGTTGTGAAGTTGATGTTCCCGGGTTTTCGACAACATTCTCGTTTACAGCAGCGATGTTTTTGAGAGACCGGCCGGTACGCTGACGCACAGAAGACTTACTGTCTATAATCAACCCATTTTCCTCAAATTTATTGATTACTCTTGACACAATTAGTACATTTTCACGACCGAAAATTCCGCGAAGTTTTCAAGCGGTTTCAATGTAACTTTCTCCATTTTTGTAATGGGTTTTCACTATGATAACGCGTTGTTCGTTTGTGTAGCGCTCCGTAATTAATAATCGGAACATTCGTTAATAACGATTTTAAAATTTCAGAGCTGCCTCTTGCACAGAAAAAAAATCAGGCATTCTTATTGGGACACCCGTTATAAAAAAAATAAAAATATACAATTACAACTCTTAAAAAGCACCTTCTTTAATATTTTAAAACAATTAGTTTCTAATAATTGGTTTATCTGTGCAAAGATTACAGCATCTTGCGGCGATGTATGATGCATCCAACGTTAATGAACTAATCAGGTTTTGATTACTTTAATCAAAGTTAGTTTAAAACAGCCCAATTTCAAGGAGCCTTATCTTAATCTACTTATACACGCGGCAATTTCAAGATGGTAATAAGGCGATCTGCTATCACTAATCGCACAGCTTTAGGTGGTTATGTTGAAATTCCGTCAGGTATATTTGAATAACTGAAGTTGAATTTCAAGGATTTATTTACCTATCTGTCTTATTTGCTTGGATAACAATATGACGTATATAAATGGGTATAGTTCGCTTTATTAATAAATATACATAATATATCTGAATACAAATTTAATTGTTGAAAGTCTTATTTTAATCCTCTCTACATTTCTGATGTGTTTTTTTTATTATCTTTTATATTATATACAGGATGTCCCATTTTAATCTATCACCCCCCTAATTTTTTTATCTATCAATTAAATAAAAAAATGCTTAAAATAAAAGTTGTTTGGTTTTGAGGGGGACCCAAAATGGCGTTACTAATTTTTTATTTTTTGGGCGTCTTCATGGTCAAATAGGCCCAACTTTTTTTTTTCAAATGGTAACCTATATTTTTTATTACAATATCTTATTGTTTGGAAAAAAAACAAGTAGGTTTTGTTTCAAAAAATTTTTTGTATGACTTCATTTTTTTTAATATTCAACAAAATAATTTTAGATTTTAGAATTTTACTAATTTTTTACTCGAAACCCATTAGCTTTAGAGGAAAAGTGTAAAATACAAAAAATGTTTATTCTAATCTGATATAACTAGGAAAATTATATCAGGATTTTTTAAACTTTTGCTCTTCAAAATATTAAAGCAAAAAAAAAAATTAAATTGAAAAAAATCTGAAATCATTTTTCTAGTTATATCAGATTAGAATGAACCTTTTTTGGGATATCCTGTATAGTTGAATTAAGTATAAACACGATTAGTTATTTTTCTAATAAAAACCAAACAACACTTAAATTACCTACCTAATAAAAGCGAATCAGAACAAAAAGTAAACATAATTTTTGTTCTATTTAAATTTAAAAGTTAATTATTGAAAACAAAATAAACAACTGCTGGCCGAGCGCAGTATCTTCTCTCTCTCCCCGTGACACTTTATCATAGTTCGCACGAATTGTATATTATTATTAAATGTATATTTCACGTTATTTCCTAAACCAAAAGACCAAATTGGATTCTGTTAAAGTCAAATTATATCTACATTAAGTACTTATGACGATGAAATCATTTATTTCGAAAAGGATTAAAGTTTTGCAGGTCATAAGTCCATGTAAACAGAACCCAAATATTTTATGTTTTCTTTGTAACATAAAAGCAGTCATTGTGGTTTAAATATAAAAGTTGGACATATGGTCTCGCGGACTTTATTGTAGCACTTTTGATTCTACACAATTCTTTAATACATTATTTTGTTCTCAACGGTTTAGGCAGCGTATCGCAAAACAGCGCGCCGTCGGTAAATTTTTTTCCGACTTGATTTACTGTTATCGTCACTGCTTAGTTGTTATGTTACCTAACGTAACAAAATATAGCCTATAACCTGGCGAGAGAATGTACCTATGATTTAAAAAAAAATCACGTAAATCGGATAAGTGGTTCTCGAGTGTTAAGCGCACTAACGGACAGACAGACAGACAGACAGACGTTGAGCTTTATATATATTAAGGATGTGACATACAGACAGATGGACAGACTGAAACCATAATTCTAGTTTTCTATTGAACTCTAAAAAGCATATTTAGCCACTTGTCATTACAGTGCACTGTATATACTAACACAGCACTCTTGTGTGTAACTATAGGCCTATTTAAGTTTCACGTAGACAAAACGATATAGCTACATACATTTACTATGATAAATATATGAAAGGTGGTTTGACGTTATTAAATCATTAATATCCCACTATACACTTTAGAGTCTAGTCTAGTATATTATTTCTACAACTCTTTTAAGCACTATCATTCAGTCTGAATGTGAGACAGTCACTATTAAAATTTATAGAAAAAATTTACATTTATATTCCGTTCACTCTATCAAAAAACATGTACGAGTATCTAAAAATGATATCACATAGGTATATAAATAATATTAAGTTCTTATTACGTTACTATTCATTGTCATTTCGGCTGTAAATGTACCGAAACGCGTAAAGAAAACACTCGTTACAGCGAATAGAATATTTAAATCTTTGAGATAATGTTATGTCATGAATAAAACATGTAATAAACATGTAATTCACAGGGATGAAGTCCACTTTGGAATGTTGCTTTTAATGCCATTCATTTAGTAATTCCATTCTATTCTTGTAAACGAATCAAAGCGAAAATGGAGAATCACTAATTCTCTCTTTTGTTTTATGCTATTATTTATCCATAAAGAAACCACAGATGTCAAAAGATGAGTAAAAATGGGTTTTATGAAATCATTATGTATTGAAATTTATTCATTTGTTAATGTTATTTATATGTATGTCGCAGCCGAATTGTAAATTTGGCCGTTTTGTAGAAAATTTATGTTCTAATAATATGTATACATACTAGGGTGTGTCAAAGAAAAATTATTTTGCTCTACGTTAGTTTCTTACTCAAAATAAATCCCTTTACAAGTATAACCATGTAGTTCAATTTTAAGAGGTGCCGCAAAGGGGGGTCTCGTTTCCCATTTAAATAACATGGGAAAATGATTATTAAGTACTAATGTTGGTTTTACTGATTCATGATAACTGATGTCAGATTTTTAAGGACATCTTTTTGCACAAGATAAATAGATATATAGTTCAGAGAGCTATACATAGGTGTAAATGCAACGAGTTAAAACTTATAAGCGTTTTAAATATTTATTTTTTAACAAAAAAATAAATAGCAGTATATTACCCTACTGCTGAACTGTCGGAAAAAGAATAGCCAAGCCGATAAATAGCATTTTTAGTATATAATTTTATTCTCTACAAAATGACGTCCTTAAAAAAATTGCATCAGTTATCATGAATCTGTAATACCAACTTTAGTACTAATGAATCATTTTCCCATGTTATTTAAATGGGAAACGAGACCCCCCCCCCTTTACGGCACCTCTTAAAATTGAACTACAGGGTTATCCTTGTGGGGGGATTTATTTTGAGTCAAAAACTAACACATTTCGTAACGAGAGCAAGGAAAAACCAAAAAATGATTTTTTTGACAAACCGTAATGTATACCTACACGTTAACTGTCTTTGATCAGGTCAATATTTTGGGGTGAAATAAGCAGGTTAGTATCTCTGTTAGGTTAAAAACGAGAATTCAATCTCTGCTTTAGTTAGGACAATCTAGTGGGGCAAAAGGGGATTAATATAGTATAAAAACGGGGATCACATTCTCGCTGCAATGAACTGTTTTTAAATAATTCTGCCAAATAAAATAAACGTTAAATTCCTACAGTTCGTTGCAGTGGATATTGAATCTCCGTTTTTATACTATATTAATCCCCCTTCGCCTCAATAGATTGCCCTAACCAAGGCGGAGATTGAATCCCCGCTTTTAAACTAAACTATTCTACAAAACGGCTAGCCGTTTTATAAAGCGGCTAAATTTTCAATCTGGCTGCGACATGTATAAAGGATTCGATTTATGTTCTTCTTCGTTCATTATTAATTTTGAAAACAATGAAAGAATTTGATTTGCCTCGACTCATTTGTTTATATTA
Organism: Sialis lutaria; assembly: GCA_949319165.1. Lineage (NCBI taxonomy): Eukaryota > Metazoa > Arthropoda > Insecta > Megaloptera > Sialidae > Sialis > Sialis lutaria. Next base: position 22,194,133 of record OX439243.1, read on the forward strand.
GTTTAATTTTTTAAGCCAATAGCTAAATGAAAATAAATATTACAAAAATATATACTGTATAGTTATTCTTATCGACGTAGATACTTAAATGTAAAAAAAAAATTTTATTTCAAAATTTGTCTAATCTAATATGTTGATTGTTTATATCTATGTTTGTTTTTATACATGTAAATTTTTATTTGTTATTAAATATTTATTTTATTTTATTTTATAATAATATTTACATTCGCTAATAAATAGAATATGACAATATCTAGATTTATTTTTTGATAACTTCAGTAATAAATTTATATAAAGTAAATTAAATATGTTTTTTAACCAATTAACGCCCAAAAGAAAACAAAAACATGCAAAAGTTTTTTTAATGAAATTAAGTATTTAATATATTTAACTAAATATACAACATAAATATTTAGAAAAAAATAAAGAGTGTGTACTCAAGCGAGTAAATTGGGCAGATATGAAGTCTATTTTGTGTGAGACTGCTTTTCTGATATCATTTTTATTTAGATTTTCATTTAAAAGTCATGTTATATGTATATTTAAGTTATTTCATATAATTTGAACAAAATTTTAAATCACATGCTCTAGTTGGATAAAATACCGGGTGTCCCAGATAACTTTTCCAGCATGGGGATCTCAGTATCTATAAGAGATACAGGTTTGGTTAAATGAGATGAATTATTTGTAAGAAAGGGGTGAGTATTACTACACAAAAAAATATTCATAATTCTATGTGGTTTAGGCGGTATACCCAAAACACTGAAAATTCGGAATTTCTTTAAATGGCTATAACTTTTTTGTCAAAGTAGATAGGTATTTTTTGTAGAGGGTTTCTCAAAGCACTTTTTTGTGTAGAATCGATTGGTGTATTTAGATTTTTTATATCACTTTTAGTTTCCGAGTTATGAGCCCTAACTTTAATTTTTCTTATGGGCCGCTAAGTTGACTGTGGCATATTTAAACGTGTTTTTTTACTCTACTTTACAACGATATGTCACTTGCCATACTTATTTTCTAAAATAAGTCGATGTACTTAATGCCAGTGATATTTATTAAGTATTTTATTACAAACATTTAAGTGAGCCATGAAAAACAAAAATTGTAAACAAAAATCACAATAACAACAATCAAAATAACAAATGACTATTTGAAAACAATCAAGTATTTAAAAAAATACATTATAATTTTTTTTAGAAAATAAGTATGGCAAGTGACATATCGTTGTAAAGTAGAGTAAAAAACACGTTCAAATATGCCATAGCCAACTTAGCGGCCCATAAGAAAAACTAAAGTTAGGGCTCATAACTCGGAAACTAAAAGTGATATAAAAAATCTAAATACACCAATCGATTCTACACAAAAAAGTGCTTTGAGAAACCGTCTACAAAAAATACCAATCTACTTTGACAAAAAAGTTATAACCATTTAAAGAAATTCCGAATTTTCAGTGTTTTGAGTATACCGCCTAAACCACATAGAATTATGAATATTTTTTTGTGTAGTAATACTCACCTCTTTCTTACAAATAATTTATCTCATTTAACCAAACCTGTATCTCTTATAGATACTGAGATCCCCATGCTGGAAAAGTTATCTGGGACACCCGGTATATTATCATACCACATACCTCTTTTCATATAAAAATTATTCAGAACAATTAAAACACGTTTAAATACTTATGAAACTAATAATGTTAACAGATTTTATTTGTTGCACTTCTACGAACTGATTTTTAAGGAAATATTGTGAATTAATATCCATATACAGCAGTACTAATTATAAAAAAGGTATACACAAATGTGTACGGCGGGCGTTAATGGTTTATCGTTATATATATATATTTTTTTAAATTTATGTTTACATCTCTAAATAAAAGGTTTAAATCAAATTTTTTATTCAATATGTACAATAATAATTATTATTATTATTTCATCTGAATCCATACTATTCTGAATACAAGTTCTTGGAATTAATTTATATGTAATGAAATCAAGCAACTAGAGCACTATTTAACTCTAGAAGATTGTACTCGTTTTGATGTAACATATATTTTAATTTACTTCATCATATTAAATGTTTAGCGTGCTATGAACGGAATGCATTTACAGGTTACCCGTCTGCCCTAGCGATGACAGTTGAAGCAGTTTCTAGATTGTAGTTGGTAGTAATTACTCGCTGCAGAAAACTTTATCCCCCGTTTAATTTCCTGCCACTTTAGCGAAGCCCAGAGTGCCAACCAAGTGGAAAATATTTTACCGAGAAATTATTGCAGGGATGACCAATATGCCAATTGATCCCGATAATGTCAATATATTGTATTTTCCTACATAATACCAATTAGAGATGTCACGAATAGTGATTTGGCCGAATACCGAATATTCGGCTAGGCTCTCGGCCGAAGCGCCGAATATTCGGCGGCCGAATATTCGGTGACACTTAGTGCATTTCGTGGGCGTATTTGTTTCATTTGCGAGTAGGTCGTGTCACATTAATAATCATTATTGACGAAAATTTTAAGTCAATAATGATTAATTTCAATAATTATTATTATTTTTGAGAAAAATAAAATATTTATTTTTTTGTAATTTTATGGATAACATTTATTTTACCAAATAACAAAAAAGAGGACAAAAGTTTCGAAAACTTAAAAAAGAGGACAAAAAGAAGACACGTTTTCTAGAGAGGACAGTTGACCAAAATAGAGAACTGTCCTCTTCAAAATAGGACAGATGGTCACCTTAATATAATACACTGTATATCTTAAAAAATATCACTGTTCGTGAAAAGCTTTACGAAATGGCACCATTTAATAAAAAATCACCTATTTCGGGAATATAATAAAACTTGTAGGGAAGACAATAAACTGGCAGTTTGTTTGTTGTGTAACAGCAAGATCTGTGTAACAACAAATGAAAAAAAAATTGTTTCATTCACCATAACTTACCACTGATAGATTTTAAGTATTAAATATGCTGATTTTTTGCAAAAAAAATTGTAAGTAATATTTATTATGTGCTTTTTTCACGATTTGGTATTCGGTATTCGGCCGAATATTGAGAACTATTCGGCCGAATACCGAATAGTAAAAAAAGTAGCCGAATAGGCCGAATACCGAATAGTAGCCGAATATTCGTGGCATCTCTAATACCAATTGTAATTGTTGAATAAAAGTTTTTATCTTAACACATCTCAAAAGAATATCTCTATATTAGTCCAGGCGCTAGACAATTGCGTATAGGGGTGGCGCTAGAAAAAAATGACGGAGTACGTTTTTTTCAAGAAATTGGTAGATTTCGATGTATAGAACATGGCGATAACTTTTCCCCTCCTTCGAAGGGGGGTGCATAACTTTCTAGGGGCTTACAAAGCCATCAAAACTCAGTTATTTGGGTGTAACACTGGGGCTGTCAGTTTTAGGATAAAATGAGTCTAATAAATCTTAAAGCTGATAAAATTACGAACAAAATAGTGTTTTTAAAATTATGTATCTTAATTAGTTATTGAAATAGAACCCGTGAAAAAATCATTTAGCGACGTCGAGTATAGAAATTACTCCTAAAATGCAGAGTTCCAATCGATCGCTATGTTTAATATTTATTTAATTGAATTTCAAAATGAAATTTTAAGTTATAATAGAGAAAAGAGTGCCTTAAATAATGCTCGGCACCCAATGTCGAAATCTCGAAAAAAAATTTTAGTTATAAACACTCAAAGTTCTAGGTATTACAAAAATTAAAGGGAAATTATTAATGTTTTTTGATGACTACAGGGAAGACTTTCTACACTGATGCCCGGTATTATAAAGAAATTGCATGCAAGCAATTTGTTTCCATGCAAAGCAAACACTATCTACTAGGAGTCAAATTGTCTTGATATTTTAAAGTTACAATCTGTGATTGGTTGTCATTTACATTTGACTCCTAGTAGATAGCGTTTGCAAATCGCAAATTTCCATGGAAACAAATTTGCTTGCATGCAATTTCTTTATAATACCGGGCATGAATAAAACAAATCCATAGAAAATTTAATGCCCTAAATAATGGTTTCTGTGCGATCACGATTACTTTAAAATTATTAAAGTTATAGGTATGCTGTAGTTACATTTTTTGTTGCTAAAAATAGGAAGTTAAGATATTATGATTTATTTAACGATATCGCTGTCCAAAAATTTTTAAAAACAACTATTATAAATATATAGATTCCAAACTGTCAATTTTTTATTCTGATAACATATTAATATTCACCTATATCTTAAACCTTATTTCAGCTCTCAGCTATCACACCGGAGCATTATAACAATAAAGTCACTAGGAACTATGAAGCAATATTATTTTTTAAATGAAAATTGGAAATGATATAGTTTTATATCGAAGCAATATTCGATTCTATTTAATACACTAAAATCTCTAAACGACGATCATCCTATTAACGTACGCTCCGAGAAACGATTGGCCAACCGCTCCATGTAACGACCTTCCCCTATCCCTACCACAATACTACCGTGACTGCTATATTTCTGCTCCAAATTTAAATTCACTAATTAACGTTTTAAGTCGGCACGATGCTGGGTGCCCTTCTAGCTGTCGTTGTTAGGATATTTTGAATTACCGATGCCGTCACTGTTCGAAGGGCTGACAAGGGGAACCTTTCAGTGGGCCGGTTTGGATTTTCTTCATATTGAAATATGTTGTGAAGGAGGGTCCCCTGATAACACCTATACCCGGTTTTGGGGGCAGACGGGCAATAGTTTAAAAATTATGACCAAAAATATATTTTAATGTTGCATATATATTTATATGTTAAATCTACCCACACAATCGTTTGTTTGCCACCTTTTTTTAAATATAGTTCCCACTTTTTTACGGTGGTGGTGGGGGGGGGGGGGCTGTAAAGCCTCCTATGGCAAATGGGGGGGTTGACCCCCCCCCCTTTTAAAGAAAGTTTCCACTTTTTTACGGTGGTGGTGATGGGGGGCTGTAAAGCCTCCTATGGGAAATGTGGGGGGGCATTGCCCCCCCCCCCCCTTTTTAAGATAGTTCCCACTTTTTTACGGTGGTGGTGGTGAGGGGCTCTAAAGCCCCGTATGGGAAATTGGGGGGGGGCACCCCCCCCCATTTGCCATAGGAGGCTTTACAGCCCCCCCCACCATCACCGTAAAAAAGTGGGAACTATATTTAAAAAAAGGGGGCAAACAAACGCTTGTGTGGGTAGATTTAACATATAAGTATATATGCAACATTAAAATATATTTTGGGTCATAATTTTTAAACTATTGCCCGTCTGCCCCCAAAACCGGGTATAGGTGTTATCAGGGGACCCCCCTTCACAACATATTTCAATATGAAGAAAATCGAAAGCGGCCCACAGAAGGGTTCCCCTTGTGAGTGTAGTACAATCTATAATTAAAATTTGTCAAAAATAAATGGGTTTTTCGTAATATCTCCGGCATACGATCAACCGAAAATATGTTAAAAAAACTCGTTTTTTTTTTTTTTTTAAAATGGTAGTACAAACGGCTGCTCGCCAAGGTCGAAAACTCAGTAAAATGTCACCTAATACTTATTAATTATTGACTGCGCTAACAGAAAAAAAATACATTTAATGTCAGATAACATGTGATTTTAGAAAAAAATTACGAAATATATTTTAACATATTAGATTTCCTCAAAAACTGTAGCCTTCTTAATTAAGCGATTTAACATTTTTACCAGCCCTGATATATAGATATAGGTATCGGTTATTTGGCACTACCAACAGACTTACTGGAAGAATGAAAAGAAGAAGAATAGCCTCGTGGTGTGAGAAGTCAAGACTTGTAATTAGGCGGCCGGTATATCTCCTTCCATGACCGCGTTGATCAAAATCTCAAACAGAAATTGTATTAAAGTGAATAACGTCTTCTTGGATGCTGTTAATTCCTTGCATTATTTCATCTTAAAATTTATTTTAAGCGTGTTGAGATATAATTTGTACTTGTTTTATTTAAAGCATAATTGTGAGAAGAAATGACATTTCTAGAATATTAAAAAATGAAATACGTTTGTTGATTTTTATGAAAATTACGAATTTCTTTAAATGGTCATAAATTTTTTGACTATTATGTACTTTTTGTTTCCGGTTTCTTAAGGTTATTCGATCATTAGAGCAATGTATAAATAAAAGTCTAAAATTGTAATATGTAATTTACGGATAAGTCATATATTTTACTAATTTTTATTTAAAATATTGGACGTATGGTTTTTTAGTAATTGAATATTAAAAATAGAGTTTTTAACACACGATAAATGAGAGAACTTACCAAAAGTGCTCTATTTATTGAAATTCTACACAATTGACTATATAGAGACGTTTTAAAAACTAATTATTCGAAACTACAACCCTTTTAAATAATATAAAAATTATAAAACAAATATACTCACTTGTAATTTATTCAAAATAATGAAAAACGGCTCCATGTCTCTGGCACCCGTTTTTTTGAAATTCGAATTTTATTATATGCAGTTCGTTTGTGCTTCGTTTGTGCACGTCTGTGCAGGAAATCCTTTCGTTTGTGATTTACCCCTTTAGGAGATATTCAAAATCAAATGGGGTGCTGTAGACATGCGAGCCCCCCCTTTCTTGAAATTTAAAATTTATTGTATGCAGTTCGTTTGTGCTTCGTTTGTGCACGTTTGTGCAGGAAATCCTTTCGTTTGTGATTTAACCCTTTAGGAGATATTCAAAATCAAATGGGGGGCCGTAGACATGCGAGCCCCCCCTTTTTGGAAATTCGAATTTTAATATATGTAATTCGTTTGTGCTTCGTTTGTGCACGTTTGTGCAGAAATTTTCATCGTTTGTGCTTTAACTCTTTAGGTGCGGTATTCACAAAAATCAAATGGAGGGCTATAGACATGCGAGCCCCCCCTTTTTTGAAATTCGAACTTTATTATATGCAGAGGGTGCCAGAGACATGTTTTCGGTATTTTTAAATATAAATAACATGTAAAGGGTTAAAGCACAAACGATGAAAATTTCTGCACAAACGTGCACAAACGAAACAAAAACGAACTGCATATAATAAAATTCGAATTTCAAAAAGGGGGGGCTCCCATGTCTACAGCACCCACTTTGATTTTTGTGAATACTACCTAAAGGGTTAAAGCACAAACAACGGGATTTCCTGCACAAACGTGCACAAACGAAGCACAAACGAACTGCATACAATAAATTTTAAATTTCAAGAAAGGGGGGGCTCGCATGTCTACAGCACCCCATTTTATTTTTTTAAATATCTCCTAAAGGGTTAAAGCACAAACGAAAGGATTTCCTGCTCAAAATGTGCACAGACGAAGCACAAATGAACTACATATAATAAATTTCAATTTTAGAAAAAGGGGGGGCTCGCATGTCTACGGCCCCCCATTTGATTTTTTTGAATATCTCCTAAAGGGTTAAGGCACAAACGAAAGGATTTCCTGCACAGACGTGCACAAACGAAGCACAAACGAACTGCATATAATAAAATTTGAATTTCAAAAAAGGGGGTGCCAGAGACATGTAGCTATGAAAAACTTGCTCTGCTATTACAGCAAATTAGTACATGTTACTAATACCGTTCTGTCTATTTCAATTTTCAAACTAAATTAAAGTAAAATATTTCATTAAATGTAGATACATGTGTTCTGAATATAAATTATAAACAAAAATTTTCGAAACCAAATCTTTTTTTACAGTGTGCTAGACGTATAACCTTAAGACTCTTTTTTGTGTAAAATTTATTGATATTTTTAGAATTTTGAATACTTAAAACATTTCGTTTTCGAATTTTAACTTTAGTTTTTTATATGCAGCACTAAGTTGGTTATTTCATATTTGAACGTATTTTTATAATGACATTATTAAAAAACAAGAACTAATTTATATTTTTGTATTTTTCAGATTTGGTGAGGAAAGCAATAACTATTAGAAGACGGAATATTTCAACCATTTCTTAGATAGGTATTGATATTACCTTACACCAGCGATTTCCAAAATGGGAGGCGCGAAAAGTTTAACAGAAATTTAATTTTCATAACATCACATTAAAGTGTGTAAATAAAAAATATATAATTATAAATAAACTTTTATAACATAACATTATTTTTGTATACATACTCGTATATTATCTGTTTCTGAAAGGGACGTTACTGTGTAGTTTTTGACTGACAACTATTATTGAAAAAGCAAAACTGAAATCACTCCCCTTAATAACACCTATATTTAATGAAGTTTGTGCTAATAAACAAGCATATTCATCGCATTAAAAAGAATTTTTGTACGCAAAAAAATACATTTTATACCTTTTTTAAAATATGTCTGTATAATTTTATGTGGGGGGGAGAGGTGCAAGAGATAATTTTTTTAAAGGGAGGCGTAGTTACATAACGTTTGGAAACCACTGCCTTACACATTACCAAAATAAAATACCCAAATTATGAAAATAACACAGTTTGTCTATGCCAATCACAAGCTGGGAAATATATTACAATAGAAATTTATTTTACAAAAAGTAAACGTACATTTCTCGCGGAGTTCATTCATGAACATTTCACCAGAGAAATCAGCAATTTCCGCTGGACTTCTTTTATTCTTTTTATCTTGCGTTTCTTGTTCCTATTCAGCGAAGGCAGCAGGAATCTACCGTGCGGATACCTCAAGCCACGGTATACTCACGTAAGTGTTTTTTTTTTATTAACATCGTCTTTTTTTAAAGCAATCTAGAGAGCGCGAGAATGAGATATTAATGTTGTACCTAGATAGATTAAAACTTTGCTGATATTTTAATTTAAATAATTTTAATGTGACTGAGGATTCAACCAGCAGTATTTATAGTAAGTGAGAAAATATAGGTATATTTAATAATTATTTTTTAGTAAATAATTAACCCATAACTTCCCAGTGTCCTATTTATAGGATATCATATTTTCTAATTTTTTTCTCTGACATAATAACATTGTTAATTTGATTCACATTACTTATACGTTTTTTAACGTCTACTTACAACAAATTTTAAAACAAACTCTAGAGTTTATTCAATGACAAATTATAACACTTTAAAAGTAACCATTTAATTATTCCAGCTAGCCGATATTTATAGTTACATTTTTATCACATAATACGGCATTTTTAAACTGACGAAACTATAAATAATATTACTTATGAGAGTGTAAATAAAGCATAACAGTATCAATAATTTCAAAAATAAATCCAAGTACAGACTATCATTAAAAAAGTACTGTCCTATAAATATGTCATTGGGTTCTCATGATAATAATTTAGTCTGCGACTGATAATTATTATTTCTTGTATTGAATTTATCTCTTTGGTCATATTTTCAACAAGAATTGAGAACTTGATCAAAATATTCGGGAAGTAATGGGTTAAAATATCAACTCAAAAAAACATTCACCAAGTGAATGCACAGTTCTTTCTTGAGCTAAATTCACCAAAGGTAGTTAAAAGGGTATTTGACTAAATTTTAAAGTACATATATTGTAAATTATGCGTATGTACCTATATAATAGATACTTCATTAGTATCTTTTCCCAAAATAATGCCGAAAAAACGCTGAAAGTAATCTTTATCTATGCAAATGTGAAAATTTCCGTTAAAACACGCATTCAAAGTTACGTGGTATGCGTGACATACTAACTGTCTCCTAAACAAATTGAAATCAACCAATATGGATACATTATTGTGAAGTTTTTAGAGTATTTTGACGTCATACCAATGACAGTTCTGCTAGAGGCGTTTGTCATCATGAGATAAACAGGCTAAAAATTACATTTTCAAATTAGGTTTATTATTAAAATACTGATTTATTTTACGTAAAAAACACCTGATTGTAAATTATAGTAATATATGTATATTACACTATTTACAGCATTTTAGTCTTTATTACTAATAGTATCAAATACCCTATTATGATTATCGAAAAATTTTAATAAATAACGACGAAAAAGCAAATAGAGATATCTTCGTAAGGTAATATTTTACTACAAAAGTAGCAATGACACTTTGTGACAAATTAAACGATAATCCAATATTTATTAAAATTCTTCGATAATTAATTATCAACGTGCAACCACTAGTCATTTTTTTAATATGTACTTAGCTAATAAATAAATAATAATTTAGTAAATAGACAAAAATGTACTTAATCGTTTTGGCAATCGAATATAAAATGTAAAGTTCCACAAAATATTTTTGTTCTAAACAATATTGATGCATAACAAATATAATATATAAATTTGTTTTGACTGAGATTGAAATTGTGTCATTAATATCCAAACAAACAAACAAAATAAAGAAAACAATTTAGATATATTTATGTACACATCTTCAGAACTACCAACTGTCAAAGATAATTTAACAGTTATTTATACGCATGAAAACTGCAATTCATTTTAACGCATGTATATTTAGACATATAAAAAGATATTTTTATCATTTAGACAAAATATTATAAGATATAAAATCGAAAAATATAGCAAACTTATTTTTGTTAATGCCATATTATATCACATGAACAGGTGCGACTACCAATAACTTTGTCTTACTTTGAAGTTAAAAATACACGATGCCCGCCATTAGAGGAGAAACAGTTTTCATCAAGTGCGTTTGTTATTGAATTAAACTGAGTGTTGACAAGGTTTATGTGTGACAAAAAATTATAAGAAAATATAGGAAATATTCTAATAGGTACAGGGATGACCTAATGACTAATGATATATTACAATAATTCACTTATTACTTTATAACTTTTTACTTCTTTAGTTTTTAACATTCTACTTGTAGACAGGGCTGAACGGGTCTAATGTGCTGTACAATTTACAGTTAATTATTAAAAATATACAGGGTGGCCCAACTAAAACGTTTTGGCCATTTAAAATAAGATTTAAAAAAACGCTCGAACACGTCAATTTTGATTTCAAGGGGCACACTATAAAAATTTTGCAAGAATATTTTCAACTCTTATTTTCTTATCAAATAATTTAAAAAAATCTACTTACATCCAATTTGAACATTTATTGAATTAATTAAAGTTTTGGTATTTTTTTTTTAATTATTTGTTTAGAAAATAAGCCTACTTTCTTTTGAATTTTAGTTATAATTTTCGTTTTGCATTCATTGAACTAAAAATGCAAATAACTTGACTAAAACTAAACAGATTAAAAAAAAGCACCTTGTTTTGAATGAAAAAAAACATTTCAAATGAGGTATAATTTGCTCTATCATTCTATTTAAAAGTTTAAGGGTTGTGCTCATAGCGCTGAGGGTTGAAAAGATTCTTGCAAAAAATTTATAGCAAAAGATGTCTCCCTTGAAAGCAAAATCGAAGTGTTGAGCGTTTTTTTTTTAAATCTTATTTTAAATGGCCAAAAGCGCGCCCGTTTCGTTTTAGTTGGGCCACCCTGTATTATAAAATAATATTATAAATGAAATCTTAAAAAATATTATAACAAAAATGTTCATATGGAAAATATAATTATTCTTTTAATTTGGTTACCCCTGGACACGATATGGCTAATGAGTGATCTTGTGTATTTTGGCTTACAGTGATTTTCAGATTCGGCTTTTTAATTAATTGCTGAATTAATAATACATACAGTAGTGGGTTATAAAGACTATGTGATGTTATTTTTGTCCAGGCAATCAATCTTTTAGTGAATTTTATAAAGGAAATACCTATTTTTAACTTAAATTTAAATATATAAAATATTGAACAACTAGGTGAAATTAGAATGAAAAAAAAATGGTTGAAGAGGGGCATTTTTTTTATTTTTAATTATTTGTTTTTAGATTTAATTAATTTTTATTATACTTATACATTTTATTAACTGATATATTTTAAATTAAATATTAAAAACTATAAGAAATTAAAAATAAATTAAAAAACGTAAATTTTGGCCAATTTTTAGATGAAAATCGGTTCACTTTTAAATGCTTATTGCCCAGCTTCCTGATATATAATCGCAACATATGCCCTCTTAAATAAAAGCTCTTTATACCCACTTCAGGGATGTAACGACTGCCGAAGGCTTTATTTTAAAATATTTATATAGCGTGTAATTTGAACTGTATGTTTTAATTGTTCTAAAATTACATTAATTAATTATTTTTATTTTTACTCCTCAAGGATCAACTTACTATTAGAAGAAGTAGAAAACAGTAAAATGTGTTAAGAATAAGTCAATTAATGCAAATAAATTGTTCATAACGTTTCTTAATTTTATGAAAATACTAGCAGAATCCCGCGTCTTCGCTCGCGTAAACTTCGAAACTAATTAGAACCCTCCATAAGTGATAGGAGATGACATTACAATTTTTTTATATTGATTTTTATTCATTACTTACATTAAAACGTAAATATCTCGAATTTTAGTTAAAAATTGTAAAAACTAACCCTCGGCATTAGGGGTTGAATATCGAATTTTTTATTGCAGATTATTTACCGGTACGCGTACCACAGTTTGGGAACGTCTGTTGTAGAGTATGTTTGATAAAGTTTCAGTTAAATGCGAACAGAAAAAATATTTTTTTTATATAAACTTTGATACCCTGTTGTAACCCCGTAGGGGTTGAATTTCGAAAAATCCTTTCTTAGTGGGTGCTAAGATTATAAAAGGAAGGCACCTACGAAATTTCACGTTTCTAGGTCCAGGGGTTTGGGCTGTACGTTGATATATGAGTGAGTGAGTGGTTAAGGACAAACTCTTTTATAGATACCAAAAACTAAAAATGTTACGGAAAATTAAAAAAATAAATAAATTATATGTATGGCTCATTTTTACAATATAATTTTTATTTTTTACATTTTTTTCTTAAATGATACAAAAATAAAAATATACATAAAATGTTTTTGTATTCCCCAGGGTGGATAGGTACTATAAGTTTTCATAATTTAAAAACAATTGAAAGTTTATCAATAACCTGTCACCGAATTTTGGCTTCTTTTCAGAATTGATAATATTTCATTTATTACAAGATTTTTTAGTGACGTATTAGTTTCTGAACGGGTCAAATATCATTAGGAAGATTAAATAGATATTATTGCTACACCAATGTCAAAATCGTCGAGGCTCACACAAAGTGCTAAAGTTCTTAAATACGGTAGGATTAATAACTTTTATATTAATTCCGAGCGTCGATTGATGTCGAAGGTACAAAGAGAATTCGCGGACGGATTGAGATATCCGAGTGACGGATGGTCAGTCTAAGTAATTTCAACTATCCATTTCACCGCCGGAGAATGTGCCAATGTGGGTTTCAGATTATCTCAATAGACCGTACATTGATCAACTTCTATTATAGTTTTAATGGGGATACGTCTTGTTTTTTATTTTATTAAATTTATAGTTTTGATAAAGATATCGTCACATATTCGCAGCGTGCGCGATGACAGCACCAACTAGCAGTTGCAACTAGGGTGGACTTTGACATATTAACAAACAAATAATTTCAATAAAATATTCGTAATTTATACATTTTAATCGATTATTTATGACCAAGGTATATGAAGACGAGGTAGCCTGGTCAGCTCCTTGACTAATCAGCATTAGCGCGGGAATTAACGTCACCACGAATAGATATTCAAATGTCATAAATGTATAATTGAATATAAATTACAAAAAAAATACTTTATTTATTCTTGTATTCGTATTTTTGATATTTTTTTAACACATACCATCAAAGAAGTACAAATTCGACATTGCAAAATGATTAAGAAGCTGTTTCAGACAATTTGGTCTTCTCGGGAAACGTCATATTTACTATTCTTAAGTTAGCAATACGTGCTGTAATTCTGACAGCTTTGAATGATTTTGCAATGTCGAATTTGTACTTCTTTGATGGTATGTGTGTGTTGATAAAATATCAAAAATACGAAAACAAGAATAAATAAAGCAATTTTTTGTAATTTATATTCAATTATACATTTATGACATTTGAATATCTGTTCGTGGTGTCGTCAATTCCCGCGCTAACGCTGATTGGTCAAGGAGCTGACCAGGCTACCTTGTCTTTATATACCTTGATTTATGACTACGATATGTGCATGAAGTCTACTTGCGCAGCTAGCGGGCAATAGAGAAAGATTGAACGGATTGAACTCTCCACACCCAAAAAAGAAATTAGTAAGTATTACAGCGCGGCATAGTACAAAATCGCTTCGAACCGTCAAATTATAAAATTTACAAGAACTTAAGCAAAAATTACAACTTCGTTTTGTAAATCAAGTAAATACAAAATAAAATAAGCAGTAGATACTGTAAACATTGTAATTTTAGCTCATTTTCCTAGCACTTGGCCGGATTCATTAGTAATAGTTTGTAAATTTTACAATTTGACGGTTCGAAGCGATTTTGTACTATGCCGCGCTGTAATACTTACTAATTTCTTTTTTGGGTGCATTTATTATTGTTTAATACCGCGAATTTTTTTAATAAACAAATATCATTTAATATGCTGTGTGCATACGAGTATAATATAAATAGCATAGTATAAAAGGTACGTGAAAATTATTTATTTTGGGTATTTTTTCGTCTTTTATTATGGCATATAATAGAAAAAAAATTAATTCGTTTACATTGACAGCATAACCTCAAACTATGGCGCCGATTATCTTACAATGGTGCTCACCACGAGTACTCGCATGGACATTATTTCTAACTCCACCCCCTTGTACATAGCCTATAGTGTGGTTAACCATGTTGACCTTTCTATTTTCAGTTAAAAACGAGCCTATTAAAAAATGACAGTTAGTCCACCAAAAGTGTTCTTTTTGGCCACGCCATGCGCTGCGATCGATTTCGTTTCCCCCACTACCTTCTTTGCATTCAGCGAATTATATTGAAATAAAACATCAAATTGATAAGGCAGTTAATACTATTTTCAAAATGTAAGGAGAGTAAAAGTTATAATTTTGACATGTAATAAAACACTAGCATTAAATCATCTTCAAAGAATTTGCACATTAAAGTGGGACCAGCAAATACTAAAAACTTTGATCCCATTTTTCTCAACTTTTACATTTTGTTTCTTATTGCCTTTCACCTTAGCACAATAGTATACCTAATAAGTAGTCGTATTCTATATACAAATAATAAAAATGACTACGTTTTCTTATTTCTATTCTTTTACTATCCATCGATCGAAACTCTGAACTAACAATAAGTGAATCGAGGAATGAAAAAAGTTTGAGAGCCACTGGTATATAATATATAATGTGTTGACCTAAATACACAGAGGAAAAGAATTTCCACAGATACGAACAAAACGACGTTTCCTTTTTGCTGCGATGACAGAACTTTGTTTTACTGTTTGTTTAAACTTTAATTTAACTGATGGGTACAATCTCAAAAAACTAAGTAGGTACGATTAATTTTAGTTAATAAATTAAATTAAGTCTTTAAGATTTTTAAATCTATTTTAAAAGTGATGGATGTATTTATAAAAAAATGCTATTAGTGAAGTAAGAGCGTAACAAATATTCAATATTTGTACACATGATATAAAAAAAGCGAATCTTTTTGTGTTTGTAAGTAGAAGCTTAATTTTTTTAGTTAAATTTTTTAACATATTACTCTAAGCATGGATATTTCTTTTAAAAGTCTATTTTGTAGGCGTATTGTATCTTTCCCTCCGTGGAATCTCATCGCATTTTACTCTTTATTAATGTTGATTTTTTATGTCTGGTAATAAAGAAATTGACGAAAAAAATTTGTTACTGACAAGGGGACAATACAGCACGTTCGTTGAGAATTTCAATGAGCTTGTGGTATGTAAAACTAGAGCAAAAATAAAGAGACACGTGTCCAACAATTTGAGCTCATAGGCCTTAATTACAAAGATAATTAACTTTGAAAATTTGTGTATTCAATATAACCGCGTATAATGTTCGCTAGAAATGTAAGCCGCGCGGTCATATACGCCAGTACATAATTATTATTTTGTTTTAAAGTAAATTTAATTTATTATTGACACAACTCATTATAGTTTTTAATTGATAAAAATTACTATATAATTGAACAAACATCTATTGTCAATAATAATATGTTTTATTTATGTCTAGTTTATCAATTTTTACGCACGAGGGGGAGGTAATGTGTACAAAAAAAATAATAAAAAATAATTGTAAATAAAAATTAAAATCAAAATCGTAAAACCGAAATTCGAACTATCGTTTTCCAGGCGAGACGCCAGCGCGTTGACCGCGCGACTGTTGTTACACTTACATTTCGAGCGAACATTATACGCGGTTATATTGAATACACAAATTTTCAAAGTTAATTATCTTTGTAATTAAGGCCTATGAGCTCAAATTGTTGGACACGTGTCTCTTTATTTTTGCTCTAGTTTTACATACCACAAGCTCATTGAAATTCTCAACGAACGTGCTGTATTGTTCCCTTGTGAGTATTAATTCTGTCGTATTCTCTATAGATTCGTTTAAAACTTAACCAAACATAAATAAATGTCATGGATCTCAATTAGCTTTTATTTTTATTATAATACCGAACATAAGAGAAGCTATAGTTAGAAACTGTGAGTTGAATGATTTCTTTTTGCAGCTGAATTAATTATTTAGATGCTAAAAAAATTAAACCTAAAAATAAATTACTTGAGAGACACTTTGTTATGCTATTAAACATAATATGATGTTGAGATGCATTTATTGTTGGTGTTTTTTTTTATCATTTTTGTGCAGTTGATTTTATTTTACTTTAGGTTTGTTTCACAAAGGATATATGACGGAATAGGAGTTTGCTAATGGGTCAATCATAGCAGGTTCATACGTATTGGGGGCCCGATACATGATATACATATGTCTTTAAACGAGTTTACTGTAGTACTGATATGAATAAATAATAAAAAGTTTGACGTAATTTTGGCAACTAAATCAGTATGAAACATTAGAATATAGTTGAGAAAATACAGTTGTTATTTTTAAATTCCTCTTGATAAATTTTAAAACAGAACGTAGGGATCTAAGCAAATTATGTTCCATATTTTCTAGATAATACTTTACAAACGAGTTCGTAAACAGAATGTTTTCAAGTTTCCGTAAACAAGGTTCATGCCATGAATTATTGGAAGTAATATTAAAATTCTGCCATACTTGTAACATGTAACAAAAATGCACAATGTACGTAATACTGTAATTGCAACCATAGTTTACCGTGCCTGGTACCTATATAGACAAATTACTAACAATGTTATTATGTGAGTGAATTAGACAGTAATTATACCTTATAACCCCCCCCCCCCCCCTTACTGCTTTAAAAACTGCATTGGTATACAATACAGTGATGCCTCGCATAACGAACATAATTCGTTCCAGGAGCAAGTTTGTTATGCGAAAAGTTCGTTACGTGAAACGCGTTTTCCCATAACAATACATGTTAAAAAAATTAATTCGTTCTGTAGCATAAGATATGGTACTGCACGGAAAAAATATTGTAAAAAAAATTACTATGTTATTATGGTACTGGAAGGACGGTTCTGTATTATGGTAAAAATTGCAATGTTCATTAAAAATTTTATTAATATTATAGTAAAATGTAATTTGTAATCTTTACAATTTTACTAATATTCTAATAAAAATTTTAATGAACATTGCAATTTTTACCATAATACTGCATAATAACATTGCAATTTTTACCATAATACTGAACCGTCCTTCCAGTACCATAAAGCATAGTAATTTTTATTACAATATTTTTTCCGTGTGTAACATAAAAAAGATTGTACACACGTTTTTTATTTTTTAGTCAGACTCAGATTTAGAGAGCTTGCAGGGTCAAATCCTCACTCATAAAATTACAGATATTAAAACAAACACGATTGTGAGTTAAGCGCAGAAAAGAACGACTGACGTGCGTTGATGCAGTTCGTGCAAGTTTGAGCATCTACTGCGTGCAATCTTGGAAGTTCGGGCGACTTCGTGATACGTAGGAGCGTTCGGGCGGCAAAATAAAATACGATGCAGTTCGTTGAGTGAAGCGAGGGTCGCTATGTGAGTCGCGTAATGAATAAACAGAAAGTTCGTTGTGCGCAGCGGTCGTTGTGCGAGGCATCACTGTATAGTAAAATATAGATTTCCTTTGGCATAACAATTGGGGTCGTAAAAAAATATTAAAAATCGTTGAAATAGATCATAGGTACGTGAACAGAAAACGTTTAGAACCACTGAAGGCATTTTCAAATAATACAATCCTATCCAAACCTCACGTACAACCTCAAACAAGTACCTGTATCCATTTCCGGCTCGCATCGTTACGCATTACATTGAAAGCATTCAGGAGTGTAACCTGATATACAACACCGTGAGTGTACCCCACATTTGAGCCTGTGCAGATCGATAGGGAAGTGGTGTCACAGCAATCGCTGGGACCGCGAAATTCTAGATAAACTATCAGGTCAGTCACGGTTCACTCTTTAATTATGTAGGTATATGTATACAACATAAAGTTTAGAAAACTGCGTGGGCTGGATCCCGGTAGTAGGCGCGTTTCGTTTTAAGAATATAATGTTTGTGGTTAAAATAATAATTATTTATAAATTATAGAAATTAAAGAGCTCAGGAATTAAAGGGCATGACCTTTTCAATTATGAAAAATTATTTATTTTCAAGGTTGAAAAAACATCGCAGTTTTCTTTGGGTTCTATCTTAAAAACTTTTTTTTCAATTTTTTTTAAATTAAAAAAATATTTAAAAATATACATACTTAAAATTGTTATTTAACTCTTTGAGGCACGGAATTTTAGCAAATAAAAATCCCATGTTGCACAGAAAGTTTTTTTTTTAATTTCTTAACTTTGGTTTATTTTAATTATTTATTAAAAATAATTTAGTAAAAAATACAATAACAAGAAAAAATAAAAAATAAACAAAAAGTCATTAAGCCACTTTCAACGGCTGGCGAGCCTATACTGACAAGTTTAACGGTCAATCAATCAAGCAAATACCAGTGAGACACCTGATGTGAAATTATTAACTAGTTTCAAGAGGTGAGACTAAATTTAAACCTTAGTTCCAGTAGCAATTTTAATTTTTCGAGGTGGTATAAAAAAAGTCCCACCATGCAGATTGAAGTAACAAAAAGGTGGGACACTTCCAGTCCCGCCTAGCCCCAAAGAGTTAAAACTAAAACATTTCTACTATTGCATTAATTAATTTATTTTGAATAGCAGAATTGGCGTTCGATACTTTATACCTATATATGGTAAAAACAACCTCAAATCAAAAAATATCTCGATCAAACAATTCTTATTTTTTAACGTAGAAACAGATCTTTGAACTACAAATGTATATAAGATCTAATTTATAAAAAA
Source organism: Sialis lutaria (assembly GCA_949319165.1). Taxonomy (NCBI): domain Eukaryota; kingdom Metazoa; phylum Arthropoda; class Insecta; order Megaloptera; family Sialidae; genus Sialis; species Sialis lutaria. The sequence goes on from OX439243.1 coordinate 22,213,492, forward strand.
ATATCAAAACCCACACGCGCAGCCCACTTGACACAACTCAAAAAATACTCTTGCCAATCGATTTGTGAATCAATCTCGAGTCCAACGAGGTACATGAAGCCATATATGAAAAATTTTGAAGGGAGGGGGGGGGGGTCATGACCGGAAAAATTTCTAAAATAGGCTTAACTAGGTGGTCAGGGGGCCGATATCTCGCGGTGGAAGGCAGACGGACGGAAAATTGAGCATATAAGCACTACCACTGTATGCGCGTTTGAAGTTATACTTCTTTAGCGTTGGGAGTTGGGACATCTAGCGTTTAAATGCAATAATCTACGTTGTTTTCCTTGCATGGTGAGAAAAATCACAAATAATAAATATCGTGATATTATTGCTTTCTCTAAAAATAGTAACTTTTGTTCGAAAAGTTTTTCTATAATAAGCTTACTTTTCGAAATAAAAATTCATAACGTTTTATTTTAACATACACTCAAATAAAAATGTAAATGTGCCTTATAAAACTGTTAAAAAACATCTGGCAAATATAAGGGTTCCAACTTAATCAAAAACCCCAGGTGTCTTGGGTTACTTATACGACTACTTACATATATTTTATATATAACAGTGAGTTTAGAAAACTGCGTCCGGAGTCCGGACCCAACTGAATCACGTTTAAATACCTACACCTCTGTGATAATGAACCCGGAGGCATGAATAAACCAGTGTTTAATTTAATATATCTACCTGTGGCGATGTTTATTACGGGAGAGGGGTACGTATGAAATTATACTATCATGTTTCATGAGAATAATTTTGTGGTAGGTACCTATACATATTTTTAATGTTCGTAGTAGGTATTATACATAGGTAGTGAAGGTATGTTTATGTTAAGGTTATTCGATCATTATAGTACATGAAAAAACGCTGCACTTTTTGCATACACAGGGCCGGATTTACAAATTCGCCGGCCGTAGGCAGTTGCGAAAATTGCCGCCCTTTTCATTGAATTAAAATAAATTATTTTTCATATCATTTACCCTTTTTTTTTCGTTGTCAAGTCAAATTTTTATTTTTTTTAGGTTCTCGGATTAAATTTTTACCAAATCTTTTTTTCAGGGTCAAATCTGCCGCCCCTAAATTTTTGCCGCTATAGGCACGTGCCTACACTGCCTGCATGGTAAATCCAGGCCTGGTCATACATATGGTTAAAAGAAAGATGTTGAGATAAGGAGACACTTTAAAATTCGATCATTAGAGCAATGTATAGATAAAAGTCTAAAATTTTAATATGTTATTTATGGATACCTAGCTACTTAATATATTTTACTTATTTTTGTTTAAAATTTTGGACGTATGGTTTTTTAGTAATTGGATATTAAAAATAGAGTTTTTAACACACGATAAATGAGTGAACTTACCGAAAGTGCTCTATTTATTGAAATTCTACACAATTGGCTATACAGGATGTCCAAGATAAGCGTGCAATGCATGGGGATATCCTAAACGGTAAGAGATACAGATGTGGTTAAATGAGATGAATTATTTGTAAGAAAGGGGTGAGTATTACAACATCAAAAAATATTAATAATTTTATGTGGTTCAGGCGGTATACCCAAAAAACTGAAAATTCAGAATTTCTTCACTTTTAGTTTCCGAGTTACAAGCCCTAACTTTAGTTTTTCTTATGGACCGCCAAGTTGGCTATATCATATTTGAACGTGTTTTTTACTCTACTTTACAACGATATATCACATGACATACTTTTATAGAAAATAAATCGAAGTACTAAATATTGGTGATATTTATAAAGTATTTTATTACAAACATTTAAGTAAGCCATGAAAAACAAAAACTGTTATACAAAAATCGCAATAACAACAGTGAAAATAACAAATGCATATTTAAAAACAATAAACTATTACAAAAAAAAAGGTTTTTACTTTTTTTTAATAATAAGTATGACATGTGACATATTGTAAAGTAGAGTAAAAAACACGTTCGAATATGATATAGCCAACTTGGCGGCCCATAAGAAAAACTAAAGTTAGGGCTTGTAACTCGGAAACTAAAAGTGATATAAAAATTCTAAATACACCAAACAATTCTTCTCAAAAAGTGCTTTAAGAAACCGCAAACAAAAAGTACCTATCTACTTTGCTAAAAAAGTTATAGTCATTTAAAGAAATTCTGAATTTTCAGATTTTTGGGTATACCGCCTGAACCACATAAAATTATTAATATTTTTTCATGTTGTAATACTCACCCCTTTCTTACACATAATTCATCTCATTTAACCACATCTGTATCTCTTACCATTTAGGATATCTCCATGCATTGCACGCTTATCTTGGACACCCTGTATATAGAAGTTTTAAAAACTAATTATTCGAAACTTCAACCTTTTTAAATAGTTACTATATAAAATTATAAAACAAATTTATTACATTGTACAAATTAGTAGGTACATGTTACTATTATATACCGTTCTGTCTATAGATTTCAATTTTCAAATTAAATTAAACTTTTTTTACTTTTAATAACTAACAAAGTAAAATATTTCACGAAAGGCTTAAGAAAATAATTATAACACAGCGTTTTTCAAACTTTTAATATTTGCGACCCAATTTTCAATCACAATTCTCATCGTCCTCCCCCCCCCCCACCCTCATACAATAATTTTTACTTAAAAATATAAATATAAAAAAATGCGTAGTGTCAATTTCTAATATTAAACCTTCTTTCGAAAAACTTTGCTCTATTACAAGACAAGCCTAAGAGAGTCACTTAGTAAGTACCTAATTATTCATTTGTTTTTAATTTAATATTGATAAGTTAATTACTAAATACATTGTGCAGTACTGATAATATCCTATTATAAGTGTATTATGTCATTTATGTCACAGGTATAAGCGTATAAGTATGTATTTTATTGCTTTTCTTTCAGTAAGTTAAATAATTTTTCTCATTTTTTCTTGATATACTCCCCCCCCCCACCCATTCAGTTTTATCACGCCCGCCTAGGGGGGTGCGCCCCACAGGTTGAGAATCGCTGTTATAACAATAAAAATACCCAGAATGGCTTTAATAGATGCCGGTATGTTACCATATACATATTATTAAGATTATGTACATAGATACCTATATCTCTGATAGGTACCTTTGTTTTATTAATTTTTTTCTATCTCAATATTTCAATAAGTAGTCATCATGCATGCCTCTTCTTAGTGCAAAGCAAGAAGAATTGTGAAATTTAAGTAACTACATATTTAGGTAATATGTAGCCGGATTGCAAGTATATATAAACAGAAAAAAATGGATTTTATTTACTATAGGTACATACAGAATGTCATAGAACAATTTATAATAATACCTAATAACGATGTATACGATTCAACGGTTCGAATACGACTGACTGAATGCTCTGTTATACGGTCGATGTTCCCCCACTCTTGTACCTTAGCTATATGCGCGACGAACGTAGCTACGTACTCTGCACATCAGCACATCTCGCTTACAACAGCCACGCTCTTTTTGTATTAGTGCGCTCTTGATCATGGCGGATAAGGAGGGAGAACTATGTATACCTGTAATACAATTTGTTGAGTCAAAATAAGATCCTCAAACCGGGTAAATATTCGTATTCGAGTCAGTGCGCAGTAGTTAACTGCACATTCGTGTATAGTTGTGTGTACCCCCGCCACATAACATTTGACCTATCAACGACCGTGTGGGAATATGTTTTCCTTGTTTATGCTGCATGCAAAGTATATTTCTTTCTTCTGTAGAGCGGTCGGGCCGCCATCTATAGCTTTTCGATCTACCCCTTCCACTCATGTATCTTTTTGGAACCAATAAAACAAGGTTTGCTGTGGATATTTTTACAGTCGCCATTTAATATCAATTTCTTTTCGATGGCGTATTAAATCGACAAGAAATTTATGTGTGTCGTATTTCAAAATAATTAATCTATTATGTAAACAATATTTTCTGCATAAATAAGGAAACACGTAAGATCATCGTAGAATAGTTTTTTTTAATTAGTGATCATACCTATTCAGGGCCGGATTTAGGGGAGGGCAACCGGGGCTACAGCCCCGGGGCCTCCACAAAAGAGGGCCTCCCACAATAGAGACTTCGGAAAAAAAATTCAAATTCAGACTAGTAAACAACTTTTCCTTTCATTTTTTTATTATATTCGATTATATTTATATGCAGTGGCGCGCCAACCCGAGGGTGCAGGGAGTGCACTGCACACGGGCGGCAAAAATCCGCCTCGTCAGTCGTTGTTTAATAATAATAATAATCATAAAAAACGTTTGTCATGTTAATTAAATAATTGTGGATTGTGAAAAAATATTTTTGTTTAAATGACGAAAATAAATAATGTAAGTAATGTTCGATAATTATGGAAAATGCAGGTGATATTTAGAACGAGTTCCTACAATAAATTAATCATTTCTAAAGCCCAATTTTGCGCGTAAATTTTAAAAACAAATGGATTGTATAAAGTATAAAACACGGGTCTTTCACGATTAAGCCATGAATTTCGATTCTTTCTCGACGGTCAGTCCCTGAACTTCCAAAAAACTGGGGAGTAACCAAAATTTCACCATCGTTTCGTGAGGAATCCCCAAGAAATGTTTTTTTTAATTGTGTTTTATTGTCGACATATATGTATAGTGACGGCAAATAAAGTCTTGCACCCGGGCGGCAAATTTCGTTGGCGTGCCACTGTTTATATGTTCGTTAAATAATAAAAGAATCTATACTTTGTTTCACAATAAATTATTTATTGGAAAACTCAACTGAAAACAATTGTTCATTTTATTTGGAAAATAATTTGGGGCCAAGGGTCTCCACTCCTTTGTTGCCCCGAGGCCTCCAGACCTTTAAATCCAGCCTTGTGCCTATTCTTAGCGCAAATTAAGAAGAAATGTGAAATTTAAATACATGTTTTATATGTAGCCGGATTGCAAGTATACATATGTATATTATATAAACAAAAAAAATTTTTTTATTTACTATACACACAGAATGTCACAGAACAATTTATAATAATAATAATGATGATGTTTACGATACAGCGGTTCGAACACGACTGACTGAATGCTCTGTTATAAGGCCAATGTTCCCCCACTCTTATACCTTAGCTATATGCGCGATGAACGTATCTACGTACTCTGCACATCTCGCTGACAACAGTCACGCCCCTGTTTGTATTAGTGCGCTCTAAATCATGATCCAATCATGAAGCAAGACCTTCAAACTGAGTGCGCAGTAGTTGATTGCACATACGTGTATAGCTGAGTGTGTACCCCACCACAACATTTGACCAATCAGTGGCCGTGTGGGAAATATGTTTTCCTTCTTTATGCTGCGTATAAAGTAAATTTATTACTTCTGTACAGCGGTCGGGCCGCCATCTCTAGTACCTTAGAGTTGACGAGTCGGATTCGTCGAGTTGACCTGTCCCGACAAAATCAAGAAATTTTACCCAAAATTTGAGAATTTTAGGTTTCGTTAAAATTTGGGTTTTTGTACAGAAAATTACGTGAAAAGTTGAAATTTTCACACCGCAGGTCTGTATCTTATAACGTTCTTGAGATATGACCTCACAAAGTTTTAGTTTTTTCAAAATTTTTGAGAAAAATGGCTGTAACTTTTGAACGTGTCATCGGATTTGATTTTTGTTGACAGATTTGGAATCAGCGTGTCAAAATCTATAAGGTAACATGTATAATACTTCAAAAATCGATAAAAAAAATTTGGTCAAAAATCGACATTTTTTTAAGGTATACCCCTTGGAAAATTTTCGATTTTCAGCAAAATTTTTTTTTTGAATTATCAAGTATTATACATGTAATTATATAGATTTTGACACGGTGATTTCAAATTCGTCGACAAAAATCAAATTCGACAACACGTTCAAAAGTTACAGCTATTTTTCTCCAAAATTTTGAAAAAACTAAAACTTTGAGAGGCTATATCTCAAGAACGATATGAGATACAGACCTGCAATTTGAAAATTTCAACTTTTCACGTCATTTTCTATATAATAAACGTACCTACTTTCAACGAAATTTAAAATTCAAAATTTTTTAGTAATATTTGTGTGTCAAATTTCAATTTGTCATATAAATATCAACTTAGAGATAAGAAAACACAAAAAAATCATAAATAACTATATAAACAATAAATTTCATTATTTTTCACGTAATTTTTCATTGAATCAACATTTATTTATAATGTTAAATTTAATTTTTTGATAGGTACTTATGTAACGAATGTCCAATCTATTACCTTATTTTTTTTAATTGTCACCTAGTCATTATACAGATTTTGATATAGGTACTGATTGTAAATCCATTATCTAAAACCATAGGTTTGTATCTCAAAATGGTTTCGAGATATATTTTATATATTTTTTATTTTGAAATCATAATATCATAATGGAATGACCGTTTTTCGATGCGTTGATGAGCAATTATAAGCATTAGTATACAACAACTTTGAAAAACATATCTTCTTTTCGGATCGGGAGTTTAAAAAAGCTATCAGTCTCAGCAATTACCAATTTTTATTATTTTATTAAAATGTGAAGCTCGGCTGTATTAAATAGACAAAGGATGTCGTTGAATAGAAACGTTGATTTGGCCGGAAATTGCTTACAGCGCTTTTAAATAAAATAAAAAAAAGTTCTGTGACAGAATGCAAAAGGATTTTCTTAAACCGATACAATCTCATCTAAACGAATAAAATGATTACAATAGGAAATAAAATCTCAATAATTGGATCGCTCTAACCTTAGTATTCAGCTTCACTACAACAAAGTCATTCAGTGTTATTCGCGATGGGTAAAGGAATTTAGCTTGCAGAGAATAAATTGTAGAGGACGTTTTCGAAGAATCTTTTCAATATATTTTTGTTGTGTGTCTTAATTTAAAATGAAATTTATTTTATTGGGTGTACTCGTATACATAGTGCTTCTCGTTTATCGCTATTTCGAAAAGATAAATTTCAACTTAAATTTCTCGATAATTCTTAAGAAATTCGATTTTTTAAATAAACATATCGGACCCCCGCAAAAAAATCTCTAAACTCAAAAAATGTAGTTATTATAACAATTTAGGTAAATCAAAATTGTAAAGGTAGTATAGGGAAAGGACTGATTCACAATATTTAATTTAAATATTTCAGTATTCCTGTGATGTTTGAAAAATAGTAACTATTAAAACGTTTAGTGATTAAGTATTTTAAAAAATAATAAAAAAGTGACATTTTTTTAGAATATGCTAGTTTTGACGGTAGGTTTACGAAGTACATTAATGATTATTTTTAGTAGAAATATATAGTAATTTGGTATCATTCTACATATTTATCTCAAATATGACATTTTTTGAATTGTGACACTTTTTTGCGGGGATGCGATACGTTCATTTTTTTAATAAATAAAACAATAAGTAAATTATTTAATAGCTTATGTAACCCGCAACTTCGTTCGCGTCATATATAATATAATAAGATGTATATGGTATACGTGGAATTTAAGTTAGGTAGGAACTATCACTTATGAAGAAGAAGAAGGAAAAGAAGACGGTAAGGTATAGCACATTTCTTTTATAGTCGATAAAACAGGTTACTCGTATACAAATGTCACTTACACCAATTTTTTTATCTAATATTTTTTTGGAAGAGGTAAATTTTTCAGTAAATAAAGTAGCTTATATTGTTCCTCAGGATACAAGCTACCTCTGTACCAAACTTCATCAAGATCGATTAAGCTGTTTAGCCGTGAAAAGGTAACAAACAGACAGACATACCTACACACTTTTGTATTTAAAATATTACTAACTAAAGTTAACACATTAATAGATAAAAATGATTAGTAATAAAAATAATTATTATTTATGATAATAGAAGAAAGACAAGATCTCTCCCTTCTTAAGTGCTTATGAAATATACATTTTAATTTATTTTATTATTACTGAAAATCTCAAACGAATTTATATATCTTCAAACCAACTAATTAGGTACCTTTGTATTTAAAAAAATAATTAAAAATTTTGATGAACATCGCAATATGAATTTATTTTAAAATTTCTTACTATAATAAATATTATAAATGATATTAAACAATAATAATTCTTTCAGTTGTTGATATAATATATGTAAATTGAGTTTTTTTAATTGCAAAATTGGAAAAATAAATGTAAAATTATAACAAGAAAAAAACTAATGATGCAAAAAGTCAATAACATTTTTCTAGAGGAAAACATAATATATAGTATTTTATGCAGTGAAATTGTTATAGTTAACTACAAAGTAATATATGTTGGTAATATATAACATTACTTTGTCCTCCTACATTCATAAATATCATTAATAACAAAAACAAATATACAAAATGGGTTGGTGCTAATGGCCTCATCACAGCAGACTTAATTCAAGACACAGCCTACACAAAGAATTTTCGTCCAAGCCAAATATCTTACATAATCATGTTAATGTATTTGGCGAAGATACATATTATGTACATACATACCAACTTTACTATTTACAGACAAAAAATTCAGAAATAAAACATAAGAAAATTATTTCGGTCAAGCGATTTATCAATCACTCTATGATTTTTGTTTGTTATATTTATGTATATGTATATACTTTCGGTGAGGTGATTTAAAATATTATATTAACCTGCAACAGAAGACATAACATTTACATATTTATAATAAACATAGTTGAATGTGTAAACTGAATATAAATACTTTAACCACAAGAAAACAATGCCACCCAATACTTGTATCGACTTCATCAGGAGCTTATAACAGTTCTAGATATTGAAAAAATATATAGAACAAGATTTCACTTATTCAGGAAATTCGCTGATTAATAATCTATTAATCCAAATTTATTTGGATCTGTCATTTTCATGACTGCAAATTCTTCAATTTGAATTTGAATTAAAGAACGCCAGAAAGTAGAAAAAAAAGAAGAAGAAAAATAAATTTTAATAACTTAAAAAGTCGAATGTTGTGATAAAAGGTAGTAGATAGAGATATATATACAATATTGCAACTAGAAATGAAGTCAAATCAATTTCCTATAACTCATATACATTATTTTAGTGATGTTCAAAATTAATATACAGGGTGATCCAGACCACCCGTCCACTATGTTTTACGCCCAAACTATTGAAGATAGAGTTTTATAAAAAAAAATTTACTATGTATATCGACCCTAAAGAATTTCAAGAAAATATTTTCAACCCCCTAAAACTGCGCCTTAGGGGGTAGTTTGGGGGGTACATGCCCGTTTCTCAGTAAAATCAAATAGAACGGTATATTCAAAAGTACATAATTGTAAAGACCATAAAAAAGTAAGAAACTTTTGTAAAACAAAAATTTTCATACTTTCAATTGTTTAGAAAATATGGCGACTTGATCTCAAATTTTAGGGTTTTACTAAAAATGCTCTAATTTCGTTGAATATTAATGAAATTTTATTCTTTTTTTAAATTTAGAAAATAGAAATAATGACTTTTGTAATGATCTATGAATATTTAAGATTTTGATAGTTTAAAGTGACATACGCGACATATCAAAAATGCAAAAGTTCAATCAGCGATAATTCAAAAAATTTAAATACAATGGTATATCAATTAATACTTTATCTTAAAAAAGATACGTAAATAAACAACTTTTGATAATAAAATTTTAAATTAAAAATTATAATTTTCAATTTTCCATTTTAAAATTTTGATTTTTAATTTTTAATTTTCTTAACAAAAGTTGTTTGTTTACATGTCTTTTTTCAGATTAAGTACTAATTGATGTACCATTGTATTTAAATTTTTTGAATTATCGCTAATTGAACTTTTGCATTTTTTATATGTCGCTTTTGTCACTTTATACTATCATAATCTTAAATATTCATAGATCATTACAAAAGTCATTATTTCTCCTTTCTAAATTTAAAAAAAGAATAAAATTTCATTAACATTTAAAGAAATTAGAGCACTTTTAGTAAAACCCTAAAATTTGAGATCCAGTCGCCAAATTTTCTAAACAATTGAATGTATGAAAATTTTTGTTTTACAAAAGTTTCTTCCTTTTTTATGGTCTTTACAATTATGTACTTTTGAATATACCGTTCCATTTGATTTTACTGAGAAACGGGCATGTACCCCCCAAACTACCCCCTAAGGCGCGGTTTTAGGGGGTTGAAAATATTTTCTTGAAATTCTTTAGGGTCGATATACATAGTAAATTTTTTTTTATAAAACTCTATCTTCAATAGTTTGGGCGTAAAACATAGTGGACGGGTGGTCTGGATCACCCTGTATATATTAAAAATAATATGTAATTCTTCATTTCTACATGTTAAGCAACTAATTATCATAATATAAAATTTTTATTAAAATGATTTTGTAGTTGTAAAATTAGAAAATAATTATTTAAACTTAAATAGTGTTCATCTGACTACTTTAATAATATCTAGTATATCTCTTTAATTATTGGAGGGGGTCATGACCCTTTGACCCCCCCCCTTGTATATGCGCATGTAGGTAGGGTACACCTTAAAAATGAATATATCAGTACTAGGGTGGGTCAATTATTTTCACTCCATGGGCAACTCGCGATACTGGTACTATGGGCCATAACAAGTATTTTTGCCAATGGAACCATACCTCTAAAATCATTTTCGAGCTTGCCGAAATTTGTCTGAAGATATTTTCCAAAATACTCAAAAATCGATCTATTTAGTGCATTTCGAATGTATAAAAAAATTATTGAAAATAACCCAAAAAAAAACCCGTATACACATTTTCAATAATTTTTTTGTACATTCGAAATGCACGAAATAGATCGATTTTTGAATATTTTGGAAAATATCTTCAGACAAATTTCGGCAAGCTCGAAAATGATTTTAGAGGTATGGTTCCATTGGTAAAAATACTTGTTATGGCCCATAGTACCAGAATCGCGATTTCCCCATAGAGATTTTTTTGGCCCCATACAATTTAACCCACCCTAATCAGTATGTATGTACCACTGTTTAAATATTGAATGAAAAAAAGTAAGCTAATTTAATATTTTATTAAATAACAACTGAAAACTAATATTTATTTATTGGAAAACTGTTTACATTGTGTAAAGAGACAGATTTATATTTAAGCACGCACGACAAATGTTTGATTTGTCATACGATCCCAAAGTTTGTTTTCAACTTTGAATATACAACGCTTTTTGTATGTAAATCATCAGCTAAATGAGGTTACATTCATTATAATAATCAACCATAATTGGGAACAACAATGAATTATTCAACAGGGAGGAAACTTTTTGTAAAAGTCAAACGCTCTTGTTCATGTTTATTAATATTTTGAGATTTTTTGTCAGCAAAAAATAAACGTTTATATGTACAAGCTTTGTGGCTTATTTTTTTCTTCTTTTCTGACATAATTGTGGTTTTATAAATTCAGCCATAACAATTTGTATCTTGCGATCATATATTCTACATATAATACAGGGGAACAAAGATATAATGAGAAGTTGCTCATGTACATATCAGAACAGAATTTCATAGCTCGGAAGGGTTTGGTGGGTTGTGAGGTTGATGTAATACATTAGGAGTAGAGATGCCACGAATAGTGATTTGGCCGAATACCGAATACCGAATATTCGGCTAGGCTCTCGGCCGAAGCGCCGAATATTCGGTGACACTTAGTGCATTTTGTAGGCATATTTGTTTCATTTGCGAGTAGGTCGTGTCACAACACGCATTATTTATTTGTTGATTGTTACAAGAAAAGTGTGTAGGTACATATATTGATTGTTTGTTTAAGATATAATTAAGGTGACTAGAATTATAAAAATAAAAAAGAGGATAAAATAGGAGTACCCTCCCTACCATTCAGAAAACTTCTCGGAAAAAGGTCATATTATTTTTGGACCTTAAACATTTTAGAAAAATTTAAAATTTAATTGATAGGACTTTTTTGCAAATTTGTACTCGTATATAAGTATTGTACAATATACAAAAACAGAATTATATATAATTTTTTTCAGTTTATAGGTAATTAAAATGAAATTATAAACTTTACTTCGGGTTTATTTTTTCAATTCCAGACAGTTAAAAATAATATATAATTAATAATCATTATTGACGAAAATTTTGAGTCAATAATGATTAATTTCAATAATAATTATTATTTTTGAGAAAAATAAAATATTTATTTTTTTGTAATTTTATGGATAACATCTTTACCAAATAACAAAAAAAAGAGGACAAAAGTTTCGAAAATAAAAAAAGAGGACAGATGGTCACCTTAATATAATACACTGTTTATCTTAAAAAATATTACTGTTTGTTCGTGAAAAGCTTTACGAAATGGCACCATTTAATAAAAATCACCTATTTGGGAATATAATGAAATTTTGAGTGAAGACAATAAGCTGGCAGTTTGTTTGTTGTGTAACAGCAAGATCTGTGTAACAACAAATGCTAAAAAAAAATTTCATTCATCATAACTGACCACTGATAGATTTTAAGTATTAAATATGCTGAGTTTTTGTAAAAAAAATTTCACGATTTGGTATTCGGTATTCGGCCGAATATTGAGAACTATTCGGCCGAATACCGAATAGTAAAAAAAGTAGCCGAATAGGCCGAATACCGAATAGTAGCCGAATATTCGTGGCATCTCTAATTAGGAGTACGTCAAATTATTATATCACCATTTTTTTTATATTCCCATGTTAGTATCCTGTTTGAAATTCATCATTTTTTGGGCTTGGTACCTAGCCAGAAATGTATTTGGTCTGAAATTTTTTTCAAAGAAAGCTGCTATACTAAATTCAGAGATAGTATGTATTGTTGTAGGTTATATTAGAATAAATAAAAGAAAAAACCGTTTCTGATTTAACTTAATGTAACATTGTTACAACTTTCGCTGCTGGTACGCAAAAGGGTTTCAAGTAGAGTTTCCCACGAGAGAAAGCGACATGAGATTAAGGTATGTCTCGTCTTGTCCCTGATTTATAACCGACAGTCTCGTCCTGTCAAAATTTAATAGGAGTAGGTACTCACATGAAAATTTTCTTGTATTTAATAGTTTTTTTTTTTAGTAAAAATAATACTTCATAAATTAAATAATTATTTTATTCAAAACAACTGTTTGCATTATTTAATTTTTATTTGCCTTAGTCCAAGAGCCCATGAGATTTTTATACCCATGATCTAACACCCTCTAAATAAATTAAAAATACTTGAGAACAACAATCCGTCGGTTTCCTCTCTTTTTTTATAAAAAATCCCAATGAAAGGCTATAGGGGGATAAGAATGGGTAAAGTGCCCCCGCGCCGATTTTGGCTGTTATATTTTTTTATAGTAACTACTAACACAGGTAACAATTTGACAAAATTTTAACCCTCAAAAATTTACCCCCAAGGGGTGAGAATTAATTTTGAAAATTTCGTAAAAAATTAATAACTTTTGAAAGAGTCAACCGATTTGAATAAAATTTAAATATGTTATAGATGTCACTAAGGTGCATTATAGAAAAAATCGGTAAACCTGAAAACTTAACATAACCTCAAAAAAAGTGTTTTATTTTTTTCAAAAATTTTTTTTGCTCACTTTTAATTTTGGTACAATCACCAAAATATTTGTGTGACTTTCTAGCATAGCTTTTTATAACATATATTTTTTTCAGATTTATTTTCCAGCTGCGTGGCACCTAAAAAATTTTTTATATTTTTCTAAAAATTTTCAATTTTGGTACAGTCACCAAAATTTTTTTGTGACTTTCTGGAATAGTTTTTTATAATATATATTTTTTTCAGATTTTTTTTCCAAGTGCGGGACACAAATTTTTTTTTAAATTTTTTTCAAAATTTTTTTCGCTCATTTTTAATTTTGGTACAATCACCAAATTTTTTCAGTAACTGTCTGGCATAGGTTTTTTTAATATATGTTTTTTTCAGATTTTTATTCCAGCTGCGTGATACCTAAAAAAAATAAAAAGTTTTTTTTTTTTTTTTTGAGGTTATGTTTGCCGTACAATCACAAAATATATTTTGTATCAATTTATATCATAATTTTTTTAATAAGTATTTATATTTTTTAGATTTTTTTCCTGTTGCGAGACACAATTTTTTTTTCTAATTATTTTTTCGCTCAATATAGTATAATATGTATCTGTATAAAGCAAATACATACACTTAAGAAAATATGTATTTGCTTTAATTTTCTGCAAGGGTAGTGCGGGTAAAATTGTAAATAGCCCGTAAACCACTTGGAATTATGGTTTGTGAATAGTATAGAATACATGTGGAATGTGGAACCCCCTAAAAATTTTATTTTGGGGGCATAATGGACAACTGTTTTCAAAAATTATTTTTTTATTATCTTTCATTAATGAATATACATAGTCTAGTATTTTCAATATACCTAATGATATCAAATTACGATTTAACATGATTTCAAAGTTTTGGAGAAATCGGTAATTTTGTGTTTTCTTATACAGTTATCCGTCGTATACTTATACGTCGTATATGAATATTACTCATATAGATGTTTTATTCGTTAAAAAACTATCGAACATGTCAAAAAAAAATATACCTACTTATATGGGTATGTACAAAGTAAATTAAACAAAATTGTAGTTAATCATTACATACAATATAAAGAAACGTTTCTGATATTCAATACACATAACAAATTGAAAATGAAAAAAAAAAATGAGAACTAAATAAAGAATGAAAATAAAAAAGTTATTCCCTCTCGTAATTATTAAATGTACCTATTATACATTTCTTGTATGAAAATCTTTTAATCTATTTTTGAAAGATTTAATATCGTCAATATTCTTCAGGTAGTCTGTCTGGCAGTGAAATCTAATATTTACTGCCTTTTCATAAAGAGCTATTGCTATATCTAGTTGTCCTATAAAAAATCAATGTATGTATTACATTGTATTATGTATATTGTGTACGCCTGAAAAATCAATGAAAAAATGTGTCGACAGTACAAACATTGAAAGTGAGCAAAAAAACAATTAAAAAAAAAAATTGTGTCTGGTAACAGGAAAAAAATCTAAAAAATATAGATACTTATTAAAAAAATTATGATAGAAATTGATACAAAATATATTTTGTGATTGTACGGCAAACATAACCTCAAAGAAAAAATAAATAAAAAATACTTTTTATTTTTTTTAGGTATCACGCAGCTGGAATAAAAATCTGAAAAAAACATATATTATAAAAACCTATGCCAGACAGTTACTGAAAAAATTGTACTAAAATTAAAAATGAGCGAAAAAAATTTTGAAAAAAATAAAAAAAAAAATTTGTGTCCCGCACTTGGAAAAAAAATCTGAAAAAAATATATATTATAAAAAACTATTCCAGAAGTCACAAAAAAATTTTGGTGACTGTACCAAAATTGAAAGTGAGTGAAAAAAATTTTAGAAAAATATAAAAATTTTTTTAGGTGTCACGCAGCTGGAAAATAAATCTGAAAAAAATATATGTTATAAAAAACTATGCTAGAAAGTCACACAAATATTTTGGTGATTGTACCAAAATTAAAAGTGAGCAAAAAAAATTTTTGAAAAAAATAAAACACTTTTTTTTGAGGTTATGTTAAGTTTTCAGGTTTACCGATTTTTTCTATAATGCACCTTAGTGACATCTATAACATATTAAAATTTTATTCAAATCGGTTGACTCTTTCAAAAGTTATTAATTTTTTACGAAATTTTCAAAATTAATTCTCACCCCTTGGGGGTAAATTTTTGAGGGTTAAAATTTTGTCAAATTGTTACTTGTGTTAGTAGTTACTATAAAAAAATATAACAGTCAAAATCGGCGCGGGGGCACTTTACCCATTCTTATCCCCCTATAGCCTTTATAAGAAATAGAGAAATTATATATAGTTTTAAAATATATCAGTCGCCCTAACCCTATCTTGTGCAAACTACCCCGGCGATCTATTTGAAAGGGTGGTTCATCGTTGCGTCACTTTCGTCACCGAAAATTATATTATAGACTCTTTATATGAAAATAACGATCGCTTAGTGAAAAAATTGGACTAAAGATATGGGGGATTAAATTTTATTTTATATAAAAATAGTTTGATTATCATAACTATGCACAGGATTTAATAAAGGCGACTTACACATTGTTATTCTTTAGTAAGTTTAACCCATTAACGCCCGCCGTACACATTTGTGTACATCTCATTTTATAATTATTGCTGCTGTCTATATGGATATTAATTCAGAATATTTTCTTAAAAATCAGTTGGTAGAAGTGCAACAAACAAAATATGTTAACGTTATTAGTTTCATAAGTGTTTAAACGTGTTTTAATTGTTCTGAATAATTTTTATATGAAAAGAGGTACGTGGTACCTATGCTAATATACATATTTTATCCAACTAGAGTTTGTGATTTTGAATTTTGTTCAAATCATATTAAATAACTTAAATATACATATAACATGACATTTATCTAAATAAAAATGATAGCAAAAAAGCAGTCTCGCACAAAATAGACTTCATATCTGCCTAATTTACTCGCTTGAGTACGCACTGTTATTTTTTTTTCTAAAATTAAAATAAAGTTTGTGTTGTATATTTAGTTAAATATATTGAATATTTCATATTTCATTTAAAAAAATCTTTTGCATGTTTTTGTTTTCTTTTAGGCATTAATGGGTTAATTCAAAATCCACTAATTATTTTGAGGGTCTTAAATCACGGGAGTGACGTTCATGTACGTTTTGACAGATGTGTTTGTCGTGACCAGCTGACGAACTATTGAAATATAGGTATGTCATAAGCATAAGTGGGCATTTACTCGTTAATCCGTTAATCGTTAATTAACGAAGTTAACAAAATGGTTAACGGATTAACTTTTAAGTTAACTCAAAAAAATGTTAACGCTGTTGTTAACTTCCGTTATATTCAACTTCCGTTAACTTAAGTCCGTTACATTGGTTGTTTGATGAAAAGTACATAACAAAGTTGTCAAAATAGCTAAAAAAAGGTCTGCAAAAATTTTGGATGGTTAACTTTTTAACGGATTAACTTTAACTTTCGTTAAATTTTCGAACTTTCAGTTAACTTTAACTTCCGTTACATTTTCGGAATTTTAACGCTTTAACGGTTAACGAAGTTAACATTTTTATTAACGGATTAACGATTAACGAAGTTAACTTTTCGATTAACTGTGCCCACCTATGGTCATAAGAGAGATCGACCGGCAGTGCAGATAACGCATTCCTAGCGCCGTCCTTTTCATAAGTTTGAGATACACTGTTGTAGATTGTAGACAACATCATTACATTGATGTATAATGGTAACATAATAACTGAAAACACATAAAAATCAATAGAACCAGCTCGTTGTTAAACGCAATAAAGTTTATTTTAACTTTAGCCGATTATTTTCAATCCATTATACCTGTATAGGTCACAACAATACGGGAGCGACTTACCTGTACAATTCAACTAATCTGTTAATTACGTGATGCATTCAATGTGGATGCGCAATTACAAGTTTGGACTTTGTAAGCTTTGAAATTATAATTGAAAAGTTATGATTGTAGTTATGGGTTATTTCAATCAATGGCGTTCAAAATTATATGAAAGATTAAAAGGCTCATGCTATTATTTT